>CM053622.1:77145311-77179520 GCA_028646595.1 Phalanger gymnotis | reverse complement strand
AGAAGAGAAGAGAAGAGAAGAGAAGAGAAGAGAAGAGAAGAGAAGAGAAGAGAAGAGAAGAGAAGAGAAGAGAAGAGAAGAGAAGAGAAGAGAAGAGAAGAGAAGAGAAGACCTAGGACAGAGTTTTAGCAAACACCCACAGGGCCAGATATAATGAGCCATTGGAGGAACTGGGGATGTTTAGTCAGGATAACAAAGACTATCTAAAGGCCTGTCATGCAGAAGCGTAATTAGACTTGTTACATTGAATCTCAAAGGACGGAACCAATATTGGTGGATGGAAGGTGCAGATAGGCTTGATGTCAGGAAACAAACAAACAAACTCTGTAATTATAGAGTTATCTACAAGTTTAATGAGCTTCCTCAGGAGACAAGGAGTTTGCCTTTGTTGGAGATCTTCAAGCAGAGACTGGATGACAATTTGTTGGGTATGTTAGAGTGGCCATTTTTTCCATTACAGATGAGATTATATACATAAGCTCGTGTGTGAAGTGGCCACCTCACACTTCTCCTATGGGGCATGTGAAGACCTCCTGTCTCTCTGGAATGTTTTAGTCACTACATTCTACTCTTACACAGGTAAGTCCTGATTCTCAGAGGTTTTCATCTGGTTACATTCAGATTCTCTCAACGTCCTGTGATATAATCCTGTCATGAAGGAATATACTCTACTTACTCTCCATTCCAGCTCTCTAGTCCCCACTAAAGTGTTTTCATTTGGACAAACCAGGCACCTACAATGGTGGGACTTTTGGATCTTAAAACATAAGCATTGACTTGGCGATAAGGCAAAAGAGAAAATAATAATTCTATAAACACTCATATATTAAAGCAAATGCAAAAATAATAAATATATTAGAGTCTACAATTAAGCTTGAGTCACACCCTCCCACCAATGTACTCAGTACCTATAGAGAAGTATGAAACCATACTTACAGAACCCTGCAAAAGAGACATATGAGTAGGGAAAATTCATGTACTCATAAGGTAACTCACAACTCTGGGACTGTAAACTTTAGTGTTCTCTTTCTTTCTCACAATTGTCTATAAAAGTTCCTGGATAAACTCAATGTTTGTATTGTACAGATGCTTTCACTGCTAAACTTGACACTTTAATTGACAAGACATCTCAACCAAACTAGTTCAGTTTACTAGGTGGCTTCTCTTATTCTCTGCTTACAAAATTCTCCTTTCTTCAGTTGGATTTTCTTTTCAACAACAACCCCAGTATTCAACAGTTTCAGCTTCAAACCTAGCTAGGACATTTCTGAAATCTGTTCTTTCACCTCTTCCTTATCTTTCTGCGTTCACACTATGGGTCCTTTCTCAGAATGGCCCCATCTCAGTTCATGGTTAATAAAAATTCACATCTTTACCATATAATTAGAGAAGTTGCATGTCTCTTATTCATAAAACAGTTCTAATATTCATTTCTGTCCAGTATGGTGTGTATGGTTTATCACATTCAAAACCAACTACTCTCTCAGAAGTCTGCAACAGAGTAACTGTTTTTCTTAAACCTCTGGAAAAAAGTAAGCAACTCAGCAACAAACCCTTTCATATAAAAGGCAATTACTTAAAAGGGGAAGTATACTACATATGACTACATTGACTCTAAAAATCCTATTAATCTGTGAGGTTGCGTGGGCCTGAGTCATGGGGCCTTGGTTTCCTCAATGCCATGCCAATTTCTGAGACTGTGTACCAAGATCAGAAGGATTCAAGTCCAATTGCTGTGGGTGTGAGGTTAGTGTGTGTGCTATCAGAAGGCCATGTGCAGAATTGCTCATCCCCAAAGTGATGACTGCCAAGGGATAGATTTTTCAGTTGTGACAACACACAAAAGCTGTTTATTAATACATGAAGAAGATAGAATGTGTGTCAGTAGATGCAGGTGTAAGACCATGGATATCATGTATGCTTAAATATTGAATTATTTAATAAAGCTTGAATTAAAAAAGAATTTCTGCATGACTTTTAGTAAAGGAGAAGTGAGCATCATCGATATCTGAAGCTGTTTTCTCTTCCTTTTACTTCTTTTTTCCTTTTCTGTGAACAGCCAAGTTTCCCCAGTGATTCAGAGTTATGATTAGTGCCAGCAACTGCATGCAGCAGTTTTCAAAGCTTCTTTCCAAGAGCAGGGGGAGGAACAACAAAGAAAAAATGGCAGCTTATTTTGCATCATTTGTTTGGTTATTCCCCATACACTAAGTCATTAAAATATCCTGTGTTTGGTGCTTCTCAAGAGACACAAGTGAATGAGACACCCTCCCTACCCTCAAGGAACTCACTGTAATAGCCAGGGAGACAAATATATAAAGAAATAAATATAACACATGACAGGATATGATGAGGGTCATAAGATATCCCACAGAGAGTGGTGTGAGACTCAGAGAAATAATTGGCTCCAGGTTCAAGAGATGGCTCCAGGTACATGGTTCTTGGGAAGACTTTCTATAATGGATTGCAACTGAGTTGATCCTAAAAGTGAAGACTTGGGGGAACATGATAACCATCTTCAAGCAGTCAAAGGGTTTTCATGTGGAAGAGAAATGAGGTTTGTTCTGTTTAGTCTCAAAAAAAGAGCTAGAAGCAATTTGGTGGATTTGCAGAGAGATAAATTATGGCTCAGTGTAAGGAATGAATTCCTAACCATCAGAGTCATCTAAAAATGGAACAAGCTGCTTTGTAAAACAATGAGCATCCAATCTCAGAGGGTCTTCAAGGGAAAGGTAGATAACCACCTAATTTATTTAGTATCTACTATATGCCAAGAATTGTGCTGGTTGGTTGGTTGGTTTTTGTTCTTCCTTCTCAAAGAGGACCAAAATGACTTCACTATGCTAGAGTCAAGTTTCAGTGTGTCCAACTGTGGCTGATAAGATCAATATAAGCTCAAAATGCTCTACCACAGGCTGGGCACAAATAGTTCATGTGAACATTTGGGGTGGATACACTAAATTTGTGTATCCTGTGTTTCCTTTGAGTGACTTCAATTCTGCTTTGCTCATAGAGCACAGCACCTTCTCTGACATGGGCACTACATGCTGAGCAGACCTGTGCCAGTGTCTCCCATGTCACGTGATCAATTCTAAAGTTCTTGAGAGAGACCTTGAGAGTGTCCTTGTATCGCTTCTTCTGATCACCATGTCAACTCTTGCCCCTTGTGAGTTCTCCATAAAATAGTCTTTTTTTGCAAGAGTATGTTTTGCATTTGAACAATGTGGCCAGCCCATTGGAGTGGCACTATCTGAAGCAGAGCTCGAATGCTTGACAGTTTAGTTGAGTAAAGATCTCAGTGTCTGGTACCTTATTCTGCCAGGTGATCTTCAGAATCTTCCTAAGACAATTCAAATGGAAGTAATTCAGTTTCCTGGCATGGCTCTGGTAGACTGTCCAGGTTTCACAGGCTTGTGCTAGGTAGTGGGGATACTAAAGGAAAAAATGGAATAGTCTCCTCTCTCAAGGAGCTTACATTAGGTCAACTATTTTGGGGGGGAGATTAAAAAGTTTATTTTTCTGCTATAGCATGGATTAGTCTTGACTTCTTATGACCCTTCCAGATAGAGGATTTATGAATCTCTGGTTTTATAGATAGGAAATTAACAGGCAGTGATGGGGATAGGAAAATACCGAATTCCATACAAAAGACACTACATGAACAAAAGACTTGTGATAATAATTCCTATTTTAAAAATAGTTTGATGTTCCCAAAGCATTTGTCTCACGCCAACCATGGGAGGTGGGTGTTATAATCCCATTTTACAGATAGAAAAGTCGAGGCTCACATAAGTGTAGTCTTTATGTCTATGTTCATGAAACTAAGAAGTGTCTCCAAAGCAAGCTCTCTTTCTGTCCTACCATGCTGCATCCTAAGTCTATGATGAGTCACTTAATATTACCATGAAAAGTCATCAGGCACTACATTTGTTGAGTTATGAGAGCAAGCAGATAGCATCTGTTGCTAATAACCTTAATGAGGACACCAACCTCTCTCCATTTCCGAAGATGTCCGTAGGCAACAGATATAAAAGCGCGGAGATTGAGTGACTCTGGGTTTGAGTTTGCTAGCAGATGGCTCTTATGCTACTGCTGGTGGCAGAGCTGATTTTTGGATTTGGTGAAGGAGTTTGGACAAGAGGAAGAAGAAGGAGGAGAATGGAGAGGGAGAACTAGAAGGAAGTGTGTGTGTGTGTGTGTGTGTGTGTGTGTGTGTGAGAGAGAGAGAGAGAGAGAGAGAGAGAGAGAGAGAGAGACAGAGAGACAGAGAGACAGAGAGACAGAGAGAAAGGGGGAGTCAGAGACAAAGACACAGAGAAAGAGACAATAGGAGAAAAAAGAGGGAAGGAACGGAAAAGAGGGATGGAGGGGTAGAGGAAGAGGCAGGTGAGACCATTATTCAGCAGAGAAATGTCATCCTAAGGGCAAAGATTACTGGATATTTTTCCCTCTAATGTGTATTTTCCTATGTTGTGCTTGTTTATGAGAAAGTCTCATGCATCAGTCTGTGCTATAAATTACCTGAGACCTTGATCACAGGAAATAAACAGGAAACAAAAAGCAACTCTAAATCAAATTTATCTGAAAAGACCATCTGATTGTCTTACATAGATTTCTGTCTCAAGAAATTACATGGCACAGTTCATGGGTTCCTGATAGCAATACCCACCTCATGAAAACCTCCTCCATCTTTACCTATCTCCATTTGCCTTTTCTTTCTCTAGAGACTAATGGAGGTTATATACAGTCTAGATGAGAAACTTTAGGAGTTCTACACTGATCTTTTGACTTGTCACCCAGTAGGATAGTCCTACTCAGATGACCTTGGAATCTCTGCTTGTGCCTCTGACTCTAATCATGCTGCTGCATCAACAATCCATTCTGTCTTCATCTATGGTCTACTGTGTTTTTTATAGAAACATGATACCGTATATTTGGAGCAAGAAGGATTCTAAAGAGGACATTTAGGTCAACCTACCCCCCGCAGTTTAACTTATTATTAACATGAGGACCAAAGAGGTTAAGTCATTTGATCCAAAGTCACACAGGTACTTGATTTTAACCTAGACCCTAGGATTCTGAGTGGGAAGGAAATGAGAGGTCTGAGGTGAAGGCAAACATAGTCATTGCCTGGAGAGGTAGAGAAAGATGGGGATGAGCCCCCCATGGCAAAAAAGACTAGAGCTTCTAGAGGGAATGGTATCAGACATTCATTTTTACCAGTACCTTTGATAATGGAATTCCTTATTTCTTTGCCGAATTATGGTAATGAAATCAAAAGATTTAGAGCAGGAAGAAGCTTCTTTACAAATGGCGAAAATGAGGCCCAGATAGGTGAAGTGACTTTCCCAATGTCACCCAGGTGGTAAGTAGGAAATCTTGGAATCTAAATCAGTCTCTCTGACTTGAACCCACTCTAATCTCAGCCCTTATTTCTGCTTTGACCCCTGGACTTCTGATTTTGATTAGCAACTCTAATTCCTGATATAACTTGGCCTCTGGTTTGTTTTCTCACCAGTATCATGTCTTAGATCCAATCATTTGTCCTCAGTAGAGTTTTCTCCTTAGATGTGATGATCATTTTAGTCATTGACTATGCCAGGCACCTAAGGAACAAATGATAGATTTGCCCGATTCTAACTTCTTCCTTGAAACTCCTCCCCCACCCCGTTTTTGAAAATCACAGGGGTGTGTGCCTCATCTCCGAATGGTCTGATGCACTGAGTTTCTTTCCTCTTTGGCCTATTTTTGCCCTCTTGTGTACCAAACACTATTGAAGGAGGAATAAAGATTAAATAAGACACATTCCCCTTCCCCCTACCCACTATGGTATCAATAGACCACTTTTAATCAGTACAAAGAATGCGTTCTCTGGAACCATTAGCCTCTATCCACAGACATAGGTGATTATACCAGGGCTATTTCCCTTCAATGATTTAGGTTCCCAGGCAGGCCCTGCCCACACCACACAACCAGAATACAACCCAAAGCACTGTCCAACCAGGGCAATAGATGATGATGTCATCTCTGGGGATCTATGACCCGCCACCTCCCTTCCACACACATTTGAAATGAAAATATTGCTCTTCTTGCATCGACACTATATATCTTTCCCTGCTTGGCTGTGAGCGGCCTTCTCAGAGATAATGACCCTGGCCTTCAAGAGCTGCATTATTCAGCCCAAGCCCTGGCGAGTGCTGCCTTCTTGAGCTGCTGTCTGCCTGGCTTCCGAGGCCTAAATTACTAGTAAACAGAGATGGATGGCCAAGGGTTCTTCAGAGTAAATTGATTCTCTGCCTGGCACTGGATTTCTGTTGTGTTTCTATTCTGTTTTTTACCCCCCTTTCTCCCCAGTGATCATTGAAAAACACTCTTTCCTCCACATAATGGCACAATTCACTACCTGCCTGATGGGAGCAAAGATGTATATCTAATCATGGATTAATGGTGCCCGAAAAGTGAATAGTCTTTCAGCTGATCTGGCTTCAGCTGGCCAAGTAAATATAGGGAGGGGGAATGTCAGGGGAATATGAAAACTCCATCCAGAGCTCCCTGTCCTCTCCGCCTCCGCTACACAGATGATGGCTGGAGGCAAGCAAGGGAGAGCAGGTATTTATAGCTCCCACTCTGTTTGGAACTTGGTCCCTTGTTAACTTGGAGTCAGAGAATTTTAGAATCATCTATTCATAGACTCTTTAGATCCCTAAATTAAAGCCTCAGAATCTGAGACTCATAGATTCTTGGAACCAGAGAAATTGTGGTCACATACTCGTAGAATCTCAGAATTGTTGACTCTTAGAATCCTAGAATCTGTCAATGAGCAATGATCATTCCAGAGAGGCCCAGGCAAAGAGTAGAACAAGAACAGACTTTAGGGAAAGTCACTGGTAGAAAATCATGCTCTGGAGAGGGCAGTGATTAACCACAAGTGTTTTATATTTATAAATACTTTTATACTGCTTTATCTGGTAGCTTGGCATTCTGTTAAAGAGTTGGACTTAAGGTTATGGAGCTCTGGGTTCAGATCTTGAACCTGACACATACTGACTGTGTGACCCCACGAACATCATTTAAGATCTCAATTCCCCAGGCATTGAGACTATATGTACTAAGAGCTTATATATACTATGTATATATATATATATATATATATATATATATATATATATATATATATACACATATATATATATATATGTATATATATGCGCTAAGATTATACATGACAGAGGAGTGGTGGCTTGCTTTGGTAGATGGAATTATCTATGCCAATAAAATCATAGACTGGTCCCTCTCTCATTTCTATTTGTTTGTTTGTATGTTTGTTTATTTGTTTTTTTATGGAACGCTTCACAATTTTACGTGTCATCCTTGCGCAGGGGGCCATGCTAATCTTCTCTGTATCATTCCAATTTTAGTATATGTGCTGTCAAAACAAGCACTATTTCTATCTATTTATAAAGGACTCTAGCTGCATCAGATTCTTGATGACTTGAAAACTGCCACTACCGTTAATCCCTAAGTCACCCTTTCCAACTCCTTCTTGATTATTCACTTATAGGGATGAGCATAAGCAGTTTGATTATTTATGAGATTCAAGAGCATCACAGGGAGCCCTTGAAGACTCTGTGATCTTTGAGATTCCTGGAGGTCTTTGAATGTTCAACCTGCTCGATGAGATGGCCAGAGAAGGTGTCTTATATTTGTGTTTCCTGAGAGGTATGGTCTCCATGAGCGTCATACAATCAGTCAAGAATTTTTAACATGCATACTATATGACAGACCTTTGGCTTAGCATTGGAGATACAAGAAAAATGGAGAAAGGGGAAGTCCCTAGCCTTTGTTCTCTTTGCTCCCTGCACCTAAACTCCTTCAAAGATCATAGATGGACAGAATATTAGAGTTCACCTAGTCCAACCCCTCAGACAAGGAAGAATGGAGAGGTAAAAGTTAAGTTCCTTGCCTAAGGTTACACTTTCCAAAAGTGGCAAAGTCAGCATTTGAACTCATGTCCTCACATTCCAAACCTGATGCTCTTTCCACTTCATTATGTTGCCTTCTTTGCATGCTGCATTCTAAGTCATTTTTATTTCTCATTTAACACACCATCGTTATGCCACCTCCACTATGAAATCTACCCTAATTCCCATAGTTAGTAATAACCTTCCCTCTGTGACTTCATATAACACTTTATCACTCTCCAAAGCACTTACTGTGTCATACTACATGTTATAATTATCTGCTGATGGCATGTTCCTAAGCTTTAAGGGCCATGAAGACAAGCGCCATGCCCTTCTAATCTTTTCATCTTCCCCAGCACCTGCCATATTGTCTTGCTCATTGTAAGTGTGACTAATTAATAATTTCTGCATGAATGAACAAATGGATGAATGAATAAATGAATGAATGAATGAATGGTGTCCCATTGGGATTGCAAGTGATCAATATGGAGCCAGGTCAGCATAGTAACTAAGACATACCAAGGTCCAGAATTACGTGAATTGTCCTGAAGCTAAGTTGTATACCACATGCCTGATATATTTGACTGAAACCTTTCATCTTTCCCAAAGTTTGTGTCTTGACATCTGATTGAATCACCAACTCTGAATGCTAGAGCTGGAGGGAGTCCCATAGATTGTCTAGTCCAATCTCTTAACTCATGCAAAAATCTCTTATGCTATCTTTTTCGTAGGTTGATATCTTGCCTCTGTTTCAACACTTTGAATAGTGGGAAGCTTATGTCTATACAAGGCTACCTATTCCATTCAACAGTGCAACTCTCAATGGTTATTTAAGAAGGACAATTATGTTCTTTCCACCCCACTCACTGACACCAGAGGAAAGGGGGAGGAGACGGATAGGGAACAAGCACTTGTAAATGCCTTCTTACTATGTATCAGGCACTGTGCTTACAAATATTATCTAATTTGATTTTCACAATGACTCTGGGAAGTAGGTGCTATTATCTGCATTTACAGTTGAGGAAAGTAAGGCAGACAGAAGTGAAGGGACTTGCCAAGGATCACACAGCTTACAATAAATGAGGCTGAGATTTGAACTCAGGTCTTCCTAACTCCAGACCCAGCATTCTACCATTGTACTACCTAGAAGACCTCCAACAAGATGACATGGCACGGAGGGTAACAGGAGAGCGAAGGGAAGGGGGTGAGCATTTATATAGTACTTTTTAGTACCATTTATAGTACCTTTTATGTGCAAGGTGGCACAGTGGATAGAGTGCCAGTCTGAAGTCAGGAAGACTTATCTTTCTGAGTTTGAATCTTGCCTCTGACACTTACTAGCTGTGTGACCCTAGATAAGTCACTTAACCCTGTTTTCCTCATTTTCCTCATCTATAAAATGAGCAGGGGAAGGAAATGGCAAACCACTCCACTATTTCTGCCAAGAAAACTCCAAAGGAGGTTGCAAAGAGTTGGACACACCTGAAAACAACTGAACGATAGCTACTATGTGCCAGGTACTGTGCTACCTCTGTGAGTAGCCTTTTTACAAATATTATTTCCCTTGATCCTCACAACAAATCTGTAAGGTAGGTGCTATTATCTTCTCCATTTTACAGTTTGAGAAACTGAGGCAAAGAGAGGTTAAGTGATTTTTCCAAGGTCACAACCTTGGGAACACCTCTAGTAAGTGTCTGAGGCCAGATTTAAATTCAGGACTTCCTGACTCCAGGGCCAGCACTGTAACTACTGTGCCACCAGATACCGAGGGCATAGGAGTCTAATGATGGAGTATTTCTCAGCTCTTATGGAAGACAAATTCTTGCCAGACTCCTTCCTAGTTCTTCTGTTTCCTAAGGAGATAATCTTTAGGCACATTTGGTGAAAATTATCAAGGAAAAAGAATAGTTCCCACTGTTGAAATCTTTGAAGGGCTATAATACAGAGTAGTTGTTCTTGGCCCTTGAGGGAAGAACTGAGAGCAGTGGGTGGCATTTACAGAGAGGCATATTTTAGATCAATGTTGGTGGAGAGCAAGGTTGGGTGATGATCTCTGTGTTCCCTCTCAGTGACACGGTTCTCTTACCAAAACATTTTGCTCTGTATCCTTAGCTGTTAAATTTATCCTGACAATGCACATTTGTTAGCTGCCCACTGTGTGCTTGTGTTTGCCCTTCATTCTCGAAGAGGACCATGACATCAGGGTAATGATGACTTGACTTGCATGTGATTTTGATTTGAGTGGGTGGGAGGCTGTGCAAAGTGACCAGCCTCACTTTCTCCTCCAGAGCCATCTGGGTGTAGTGACCTGATACTCATCAGGAAGACTGGAGATGGCCCAGGATGCATTGGGAGACCCTGGCCCTTTTAGGCTAGTCTTTTCAGGTTCTCACATTGAGTGAGGTACCAGCCGTTCAGTGAACAGGCCTCTTTAAGGAGTAAATCAAGGGATGAACCCTTTAATCAAAACTCAAAAAAATAAACTGGGAGGGGAAGAACCTCAGGATTCCTGACTTAAACAGAAACAGCTACTATTTAGTACTTACATTCGCTCTGTGTTGGGAGGACAGGGACCTATTGTCCAATCTATGAGAAGAGGAGTGGAGAGAAGAGGAAAAGGGAAGGGAGGGGAGGGGAGGGAAGGAGAAGAGAGGCTATTCACAGGTTGTGTTTGTCCTTAGTTCTCAAAGAGGACCATGATACTGGGGAAATGATGATATAACTTGCAGGTGACTTTGATTTGAGTGAGGGAGGGTGTGCAAGGTCACCAGCCTCACTTTATCCTCCCCTACTGTGTGCACTGCAGTGTAAAAGATATTAAGTTTGGATGAGCCAGAGTCCCTGACCTTGTAGAATTTACAGTCTAATAAATGGGTAAAGTGAGATGCTGAGAGCTTTAAATGACCTGCCCACAGTCACACAGTTAGTGGCAGAGTTAGGATTAGTACCCAGAACTTCTAAGCCTAAACTCTGGCCTCTTTTTACTGTATCTTACAGCCTAGAGCCAATACCAACTTCAGTCTGCTTCTTTGCCAGATACACGACTCTGCTATGCTCTGACAGTCTCATATCCCTTAGCTGCCAAACACCAGCCTTCTGTTCCAGCTGAGTCACCCCCCTCCACTGCCCCTCACTCACAAACCCCATCTCTGTGACTTTACCCAATCCATCCTTCTTCCCCTGGGAATTCTCTTTATTTCTTCTCCTCCTTTTCAAATTTTCCCCACAGTTCAGAGACTGTGAAGCCTTCCCTGACTACACCAGCCCAGCCCCAAGAGATCCTCAGTGCTGTGACCCAGAATAAGAATCACTCGTGTTAAAATCGCGTTCTAAAGTCTGAAAAGCTCTTTCCTCAAAATGCTTCCTATTAAAAGTAGGTATTGTTGTCACCATACTACAAATGTGTAACTACACTGTGTATTTTGTATTATACCAAGATACAGCTGTTTATTACTCTGTTGTTCAGATAGAGTGATTTCCTATCCTCCCTAATACAGTTGAAGGTGCCACTATCCTCATAGTCACTAAGGCTCATATCCTATGCGTCCTCCCCAACTTTTCCTCTCTCTCACTCCCTTCCCCAAAGCCAAACTATCCCCAAGTCCTTTTGTTTCTCCCTTCATAATATTTCTCCTATATATCTTCTCTTGACTCACACTGTCATCTCCATGGGGGAGAGGGCCTCATTACCTCTCACCTGGACTGTTAAAATAGCCTACTGGTTGGTCTGTCTGCCACAAGTCTCTCTCACCTACTCCAGTCCATCCCCTCAACTGCCAAAGTGATCTTTCTAAAGCACAAATCTAACCATATGACACACATATTCCCATTCAATAAAGTCTGGTGGCTCCCTTTTACTTCCTGGAATAAACTTGCCCCTAATCGCTCATCTAGTAAGTGATTGAGTAGAAACTTAAGCCTCCAACCCCAAATTCACTCTTTCTGCTACAGTCTCATCCTTTCCTTTTTGATTTGGAAACTGGGATATCCAACTCTCTCACGTTACGGAAGACAAAATTGAGGCCCGGAGACGAGAAGGCATTTGTCCAGGGTTGCACAACCAATCAGTAGCAGAGCTGGAATGAGAGCCCCTGTCTCATAGCTCCCCTTACACCACTATACCATAAAGTTTATGTCCCAAAGCAGTCTCAAGTTCCTCCTTAGAATCTAGAGTCAATCCATTAGCCGGCTCTTGTTTGAGAGCCTACTGCTCATTTTAATGGTGGAGTTGTGTGTCTGCATGTATTCCCCGGCAGCCAAAGCAATACATCTTCTAATTACATCTTCTATTGTCTCATTCCATGTTAAATATTGTCAGCTTCAAGCATCAAACAACTTCTCTTTCATCATGGATTTGCCATAAATTTTGGAATCATTCATTCATTCCCTTCTCCAGGCCTTCCCCAAGGTCTCAGGAGTCTGGAGCAACTTCCAGATATGAAGGCCCCTAGAGTCATAATAAAATAAAATAAAACAATACACATAAAAACATCACACACACACTCACATATATGCACACACAAATACAAAAGGTGGGGGTGGGAGGTTTGATGGAAGGGGACAGAATTTAAATATTTGTGTTTTATTATTTAACATTTTTTTCTAGCCTTTTTCTATTTAACTCAATGAAAAGGAAAGTACTAGATAAAATCCAAAGAGTGCTGCCACTGAAGAAGCCCCGTGGAAACCTGAGGACCATGGAAAACGCATTGCTAGAAATTACACTGCTGTCCCCCAGGTATGCTGATGCTGCAGTAGCTGAGAATTTAAAAGAGAAGGAAGGGACAGGCACTGCTTGTTGGTAGATAATTGGGCTGGTCAACATTGAGGCCTTTCTATGGTGTGGATCCTTTCAGTAAAGGCCTAGCTTCATTGTGGGGCAGAGGAAGTTTTCCTTTTAAGAGCAAGTCTTTGCTTCTCTTCTCAGGAGTCCTACCTGACTGAGAGAGATAATCAAGGAATCACAGGGTGCCTTGGTCTTTTGACGTTTGCCAGACAGCTTGTGTCCTATGGCAAGGCTGAACAACTCTCCCAGTGCCATGGGTCAGTTTTCTGATAAGGACTGAGTCTCTGTTGATAAGGCCATTCTGGTACCATTTAGGCTACATCTCTGACAAAATGTCTGTCTGAAACTCTGTCCCATTACCCTCAAGACATATTTAAGAATCAATGAATGAGTGAACAAATTAATTAATAAAAATCTTAGATTAAGCCCTCATATGTATCAAGTATTATGTCAAATACAAAACACAAGACAGTCACTGCTTCCAAGGAGTTTACAAGCTAATAGGGGAATGTAACACAGGCAGTAGTGTGGTGGTCAGGGAAGAATGTTTTGATTTGGGAAATCACAGGGCTAGTGAATGGAGTTGTAGAACAATTGACTGACATCTTTCCCAGAATAATAAGGATGAAGCTAGTAGACACAGTGAATAGAGTGCTGGGCCTAAAGTCAGAAAGACTCATCTTCCTGAGTTCAAATCTTGCTTCAGACGCTAACTGTTTGACCCTGGGCAAGTCACTTAACTCTGTTGGTTTCAGTTTCCTCTTCTGTAAAACGAGCTAGAGAAAGAAATGGCAAAGTTCTTCAGTTGCCAAAAACAAAAACAAAACACAAAAACCCAAAAGGAATCCCAAAGAGCTAGACATGACTGAAAAATGAGAACAGCAACAACATTACCAATGCATTATCTTTGCCAAGAAAACTTCTCAAATGAAAAAAAAATGACTAAATGACTGAAAAACAACAACTGCCTGACTCCCAGACCAACAATCTATTCAATGTACCACCTAGCTCCCTATATAAGTGGCTAGAAAATTCTATATTGCAACCATAAGCCATATATTGGACAGGGTACAGTTGAGTTGAGATGACGTGTTATGAAACTTCATAGACTGTTAATGATGACAAAGACAGAGAAGCAAGAATAAATGTGAGATATTTTGTGGAGTTGGTAATGGGTGGGTTGAGAGGCGATATAGAGGGAAGATGAACTCTAAAGATAACCTGAGACAACCACTGAAGTCCCTGACATCTCTGAGATTTTGTAATGTGCGAATGAATGTTATTTTTTATGTACATATTTCATTTAATATTTTAGTTTTCAATATCAATTTCCACAAGATTTTGAGTTACAAATTTTCTCCACATTTCTACCCTCCCTCCATTCCAAGATGGTATATATTCTGATTGCCTCGTTCCCCGATCAGCCTTCCCCTCTTTCACCCCATTTCCCCCCACCCCCTTTTCCCTTACTTTCTTTTAGGGCAGGATAGATTTCTGTGCCCCAATCCCCATATATCTTGTTTCCAGCTGCATGCAAAAAAATCATTTTTTTAAGCATCTGCTTTCAAAACTTTGAGTTCCAAATTCTTCCCTTCCCACCCACCCTCCCTAAGAAGGCAAGCAATTCAAAATAGATCACACATGTATCATTATGCAAAACACTTCCACAATGTTCACGTTGTGAAAGGCTAACTATATTTCCTTCCATTCTATCCTGTCCTCCTTTATTTAATTTTCTCCCTTGACCCTGACCCTTTTCAAATGTTTGCTTTTGATTACCTCCTCTCCCTATCTCCCTCCTTTCTATCATCCCCCTTTTTTATCCCCTTCCCCTTACTTTCCTGTGGAGTAAGATACCCAATTAAGTGTGTATGTTACTCCCTCCTCCAGTTGAATCTTATGAGAGTATGTTTTGCTCATTCCCCCTCACCTGACCCCTCTTCCCTTCCAAAAGAACTGCTTTTTCTTGCCACTTTTATGTAAGATAATTTACCCCATTCCATCTCTCCTTTTCTCCCTCTCTCAATATATTCCTCTCTCACCACTTAAATTTATTTGAGTTATTTTAGATATCATCTCTTCATATTCAACTTATCCTATGCCCTATATGTTCCCTTCAACTCCCCTAATACTGAGAGAGGTCTCCTGAATTACATGCATCATCTTTCCATGTAGTAATATAAACATAACAGTTCAACTCTAGTAAGTCCCTTATGAATTCTCTTTCTCGTTTAACCTTTCATGCTTCTCTTGGTTCTTCTGTTTGAAAGTCAAATTTTCTATTCAGCTCTGGTCTTTTCATTGAGAAAGATTGAAAGTCCTCTATTTTATTGAAAATCCATATTTTGCCTTGGAACATGATACTCAGTTTTGATGGGTAGGTGATTCTTGGTTTTAATCCTAGCTCCTTTGACCTCTGGAATACCATATTCCAAGCCCTTCAGTCCCTTAATGTAGAAGCTGCTAGATCTTGTGTTATTCTGATTGCGTTTCCATGATATTCAAATTGTTTCTTTCTGGCTGCTTGCAGTATTTTCTTCTTGATCTGGAAACTCTGGAATTTGGTGACAATATTGCTAGGAGTTTTCTTTTTGGGATCTTTTTCAAGATGTGAAAGGTGGATTCTTTCAATTTCTATTTTGTCCTCTGGCTCTAGAATATCAGGGCAGTTTTCCTTGATAATTTTTTGAAAGATGATGTCTATCCCCTTTTTTTGATCATGGCTTCCAGGTAGCCCAATAATTTTTAAATTATCTCTCCTGGATCTATTCTCCAGGTCAGTGGTTTTTCCAATGAGATACTTCACATTGTCTTCCATTTTTTCATTCCTTTTATAATTTTATAATTTCTTGATTTCTCATAAAGTCACTAGCTTCCACTTGCTCCAATGTAATTTTTAAGGTGGTATTTTCTTCAGTGGTCTTTTGGACCTCTTTTTCCATTTGGCTGATTCTGCCTTTCAAGGCATTCTTCTCCTTGTTGGCTTTTTGGAGCTCTTTTGTCATTTGGGTTAGTCTATTCTTTAAGGTGTTATTTCCTTCAGTATTTTTTTGGTCTCCTTAAGCAAGTAATTGACTTGTTTTTCGTGGTTTTCTTGTATCACTCTCATTTCTCTTCCCAATTTTTCCTTTACTTCTCTTACTTGTTTTTCCAAATCCTTTTTGAGCTCTTCCATGGCCTAAGCCCAATTCATATCTTTCTTAGAGGCTTTTGATGTAGGCTCTTTGACTTTGTTGACTTCTTCTGGCTGTATGATTTGATCTTCTTTGTCACCAGAAAAGAAATCTAGAGTTTGAGTTTCAGTCTGATTTCATTTTTGCTGCCTGTTTGTGTTCCCAGCCAACTCCTCGACCCTTGAGCTTTTTGTCAGGATATGACTGCTTGTATAATAGAGAGTACTTTGTCCCAAGATTTAGGGTCCAAGCACTGCTGTTTTAAGAGCTACTTCTACTCCACCATCACCCCAGGCTCTGTCACAGCAATGCTCCTCCTTCCCCAAGAACTGCCTACCAGGACCACAATTCAGATCCAAGCCGGGCACAGCAAGACAATCTGCTTTTGCGCCCACAAAGTGCACCTTGCATTCCCACTTTGATCTGCTGCTAGATTCCTCCCATGGTGTGAGACAGGGAATCAGGAAGCCACCAATGCTGGTGCTCTGGAGGCAGTCTCAGGAGCTTCCTGCTGCTGCTACTACCACCGCTGCATGACCTCCTCCACCCCCAGAGCTGGTGGCTGGATTGCACTCAATCCCACAGTTTCCCCCTAACCTGCTCTTTGGCGTTTGTGGGTTGAGAAGTCTGGTAACTGCCACAGCTCATTGTTTCATGGCTCCAAGGACTCTTCTAGCTGGCTGACTCAGGGTCTGGTCTGTCCCAGTGTGGCCCACGCTGGGCTGCCCTCTGCTCTCAGCACCATGTGATAGACCCTTCCCAGAACCATCAAGGCTATGCAGGGAGATCTGTTTCCCTCTGCTATTTTGTGGGTTCTTCAGCTCTAGAATTTGTTCAGAGCCATTTTCTACAGGTGTTTGGAGGGATTTGATGGGGGGGGGCAGGATTTAAGCAAGTCCCTGCTTTCCTGCCACTATCTTGGCTCTGCCCCATGAATGTTATTTCTAGCTCTGATATGCTCCATTTTATCTAAAATTCCATACATCAATAAAATAAAGGTAACCCAGCACAATGACAGTATCTCACGTTTGTATCATATTTTTAAGTTTTTGAATCTCTGTATGTGCCTTTTTTAAAAAATTCTTCCAACTACCCTGCTATGTGGGCACTGCTATATGGTACAATATGTACCAGGTTAGGAATTGAATTCAAATTTGGCCTCAAACATTTACCAGCTGTATGACTCTGAGTAAGTTACTTAACCTTTATTTGCCTCAGCTTCCTTGAGTATACAGAGTGTCCCTAAAGTCTGGACACATAGGCAAAATTGCATATTTTGAAATATTTGTAATATTAACAGTCCTTAGCCCCCTTGACTTCTTTTTCTGGGGTATGCTAAAGGAGAAGGCATACTTAATGAAAATCACAGATGCAACACACTTGATTCAAAAAGTGAATGTGCTAAAATTGATGGTAATGTGGAGTTATTTCATCGAGTTCATGTAAATCTTGCAAAGTATACCTTTGCATCAAAAATGATGGAAATCATATTGAAGATGTTATTTGTTAATATTCCAATTAAATAAAATGTGGTTGAAAATTTCATTCATTTCATTTCTTGAAAATATGCATTTTTGCCTATATGTCCAGACTTTAGGAACACCCTGTATAATGAGGATCATAATAGCAGCTACCTGCCAGGATTGTTGTGAGGATAAAATCAGGTAATAGACGGAGAGCCCTTTGTAAACCTTAAAGCACTATATAAATGTTAATTATTACTGTGTTTCTCTTTCTTCATCTGTAAAACAAAGATGAATATTACTCTCTTGGCTACCTGAAAGGACAATTGTGAAGATTAATAGAGAGAAGGGAAGGGAAAGTGTTTTAGTATTTATGACTCCTCATTGAGTAAAACCTTTCATTTGTCAGTCACAGATATGTTTCCAAATGTGAATGTCCTTGGCAGAGGCCACACAGGATTTACAGATATCATAGACAATCGGTGGCAAAGGTCAGGGAATTCATAACAGGATTTTGGGATTAGAATGGGTTTCAAAGATTGCACTCAGACCTGAAGGAAATGGGGAAAGGAAACATCTACTTTATCATAGCTTTCTAGAATGTAAGAGATATTGGGGACTTGAGAGATCATTTTCTTCAGGAGTTCTTAACCTATAGTCTGCAGACCTTTAAGGAGACTATGTATTTCAGGAGGTCCACGAATTTAGATGTTTAAAAAAATTATACTTTTATTTTCGTTAGCCTTGGTTTCCTTTTAAATTTATGTATTTTATTTTATATACTTAAAAGCATTATTCAGTGAAGCAGTGAATAGGGTCTATCTATTGGCTTCATAAGTTGCCAAAAAGGTCCATCACATACACACACACACACACACTCTCACACACACACACGCACACACACACACACACACACACACACACACACACACACACACACAAATAAACTCAAGAATCCCTGATTTACTTCAACTTCGATTTTTTTTCTGAAGATGAGAAAGCAGGGACCTAGAGAGAAGTAGCTTGACCAAGGTGACATGGCAACTCAGTGAATGGAGACATGGCCAGATTTCACCTTCTAGATTTCCATGACTTATATGTGGATCAATGGAAGGTGAAATGTAGGTGACATTTTCATCAGAATATGTTATGGACTACCTCACTCTTGTTTCACATGATGAAGTGGCCTTACTCTTTACTAAGGCTAATCTCTCCAATTATTCAAGCAATACTATTCCATCTCATCTCCTCCAGCAGATTTTTCCCTCTGCCATGCCCACACTTTCACTTATTTTCAGTCTCTCCTTGTCTACTGCCTACTTCCCTACTACTTATAAACATGCCCTTATCTCTCCTGTTCTGAAAAAAAAACCCTCACTTGATCCTTTCATCCCTGTTATTTATCATTCTATATCTCTTCTGCCCTTTGTAGCTGTACTCCTCCCAAAGGCAATCTACAATAGGTCCCTCCACTTTCTCTCTTCTCCCTTTCTCCTTGTCATTCCTTCTTTCTCCAAATTTACTAATGATGCCTTAGTTGTCAGATCCAGTGGCCTTTTTTACAATCTTCATTCTCCATGACATCTCTGTAGCCTTCGACATGATTGTTCACTCTCTCCTCCTTCCTTGACATTCTCTTCTCTCTAGGTTTTCAGGACACCGCTCTCTCCTGATTTTCCTCCTGTCCTCCAGACCACTCCCTATAACTGCAGGAGCTCTTTAGGGTTCTATCTTGGACTCTCTTCTCTCCTACCACCATACTGCTTCACTTGGTGATCTCATTAGCCCCTGAATTTAGTTGGATTTAATGACAATATGATGATTATTCTGAAATCTACCTATCTCTCTGATGACCTCTAATCAAGCATCTCCAATTGCTTTTCTGACATCTTGAATTGGAGGTCCAGTAGACATCTTAACCCTTTATATATACAAATTGGAGGTTCAGTAGACATCTTAAACTCCATATATCCAAATTGAACTTAGTTTTCCCCTCCCCCAAAACCTCCCCTACTCTTTTTTTTGGAGGGGGGAAGGCAAGGCAATTGGGATTAAGTGACTTGACCAAGATCACACAGCTAGTAAGTGTGCCAAGTATCTGAGGCTGGATTTGAACTCGGTTCCTCCTGATTCCAGGGCCATTGCTCTACTCACTGCACCACCTAGCTGGCCCAAACCTCCCCTACTCTTTCTTTCCTTTTCACCGGAGAGAACAATATCATCCTCCCGGTGCCTCAGGCTCACAACCTAGAAGTCATCCTGGATTCCTCACTATTTTTCTTAACCTCCATATCCAAGCTATTGCTAAGGCCCATCAATTTTGCCTTTGCAACATCTCTCAAAAATACTCCTTTCTGTCCTCTAACACTTCCACTCTGGTTCAGGCCCTTATAACCTCATGTCTGGATTATTGTAATAGTGTGATGGTGGGTGTGCCTTCCCCCAGTCTCTCTTCACTTCAATTTACCCTCCATTTTATTGCTAAAGTGATTTTCCTTAAATGCAGGTCCAACCACACCAAACCCTCTCCTTCCCACTCCTCCATTCAATAAACTCCAATATCCTCTTATTTCCTCCAAGACCAAATACGAGATGTTCAGTTTGGCATTTAAAGCCCTTCATCACTGGGTCCCTTCCCAATCTTCTTATACCTTACTCCTTGACATATACTATTCAATCTAGTGACACTGGCCTCATGGCTGTTCTACTAATAAGGTGCTCTATCTTTTGGCTCTGGGCATTTTCTCTGGCTGTCCTTCGTGTTTGAGTTGCTGTCTCTTCTCCACTGAAATTACTGACCTCCTTGGCTTCTTTTAAGACCTAACTCAAATCTGACCTTCTATAAACTGCTGTCCCTAACTTCTCTTAGTTCCAATTCCTTGCTTCTGTTAATTATTTCCTATTTATCCTGAATATAGCTTGGTTTGCATATATGTGTTTGCAAGTTGCCCCTCTCCCATTATATTGGAAGCTCTTTGAGGGTAAGCATTATCTCTTGACTCTTTTCATATCCTCAGTGCTTAGCCTAGTGTCTTACACATAGTAGGTACTTAATGTTTATTGATTGATTGTCAGGGATTCCTGTAAATCTGTACCAGGAATTTTTTTTTCTCTCCATGAAACCAGGATATCAGTTGGGATACTTCAATCTTCCTTCCTCTAGAAGGAGGGACCACATGGGAGATATACTCCTTTGAAGAAGTTTGGGTATGTGTGTGGGCAGAAGAAGGAGGGGGGTGTGATGTATCTTGTTGAAAGATCTCAATTCCAAGTTGCCCAGGAAAGGCTGCAAACAGCTGGTTAAGAGGGGGAATAAATATAAGAAATTCCTTGACAAGGTGTCTTTTTTATTCACTCAAGATGATGGTGACACTGAAAACAACAGCCGGAAGCTTTTCAGACATCAGCCAAACAGTCTTGTAACTCTGCCAAACATGGGAACCACGGAAAATGACAAGTTGGTTTGCCTGCCAGAGTAAGATCTACTCAGAGCCAGGGGTTCTGGCCATGGACTGAGATTTCTCTAGTTGCATTAAAGTCTCAGTTTAAATCTTCTCAGTTCTGCTCAGATGAATTTGATTCTCTGCTATTCCATTCCACTTAATGAATCAACAAGGTGACATGGAAATTCCTCCTCCCCCCAATACATAGCCCCCCCCCAAATTATGTCATCCAAAGATGCATTAAGATAAGGACGGTGTCTGGAAGGAGGGAGTTGATGTTCCTACTATGCTTTGCCTGGTCAGATCTCACTTGGAGTTCTGTGTTCAGGTCTGGCTGATACATTTTGAGAAGTACCTTGGTGAAATTGGGAATTCTCAGAGTGATAAGAGAACTGGAAAGCAGTTCTCAAGATAAGCAGTTAAAAGAATTAGAGATGTTTATATAAGGTTTGTGAAGTACATGTAACCCACTCAACCTCTTTTCAATGATCTAGGTTTGATGCTTGGGGACTGTCCCAAAATAAAGGTCCCAAATAATGGGAATAACAAATGCTTTAAAGTAGTGTCATTTATTTCAAGTTTCACTTTTTAAAGTTGAGTAAAAGGTGTAATAGAAATGCGTAGTGTGCATTTGAATAATGCGACTGCTTCAGTGGATTCATTATTTATACAAACCAGACCCATTTATATTTTCTCTCTGATCCATTAATTCTACCCACCTAGAATTGATCAAGAAAAATCTCATATGCTTAAGGTATAGCTCATGTCTAGGTATCCCAAAATGTAGGTGATAAACGGGTCCCATTACAACATTTATGGTACCAAATGCATATAAATACAGGACAGCTTTTATTTTGCCCCAAAGAAAACACATGATTAAAAAAGACTAACAAGAATACACAAATAGATATAGAAAACTGGTACCTACAACTGATAAACCTAATCCAGATATGGTCTCACAGGGCAAGAGGCACTATCTGTTCCTCACCCCTTGAAAATGTACCTCCTCTCACTCCTTTGTTTTAAACACCAGGAAGGATCAGTGACTCTCCATCTGCTGTTGCCATGCATGTGTGTGCTTCCTCTCTCCCAATTTTTCCCCAACACACCCACACATACACCCACACACCCACACACACACATTTTGTTTGTTTGTTTGTTTTACCTATTGCTCCAGGATGGATAATGAATTCAATAGTGTCACTGATAGCATGAAAGGCATGGCAACCAATTCTCATAAGGCTCCAATCACAACTCTTGTGATTGTGAGTCACGAACTCGCTCAGTCAACTTTTCCGGCTCCCTCATATCTGTCTGTGTAAACCTTTTTTTACGTTTATCCTTGCGCTACTCTAATCTTCTCTTCTATTGCTCCCTCTACACTACCTGCTCTATTGGTAAGAAGCTGCCCTTCATATCAGATCTCTTCCTTCTCTATCCTTGCAATCACGGAAGTCTTTTCTGCCCACCAAGGTGACCATGAATGCTTGGCCTCCTCTTTCACTCGATGTACCTTTACTCATAAACCCCAACATATGAGCCAGGAGGAGTAATTATGCTTATTAATTCTCATCATAGCTTCCACCTCTTCTACTACCTTTCCTGTTTTGAGGTTTACTTAGTCCAGATTGCCATCCTATCCAGATCCTGGTGTCTATTCTCCATCTGCTGCTTAGGTCACTCTCCTTTCCAGCAGAAATCAGCAGTATTTGGTTCAGTATTCTCCTTTCTGGTATCCTCCTTTAAAATATGGGACATTATTTCACATGGTGATAAGCCCTTAATTATCATTGCTTCCCAGTCCGTCAAACTCAAGTCCCATGACCTATATCTCTACTCTACTCCAGCTACACAGAAGGGTGGCCATAAGAACCATAACCTTAATGTTAATATCACCTACAATCATCCCATCTCCACAAATTATAACTTTGGAATTCCTCTGACTATAGCCTCTTGCTCTCTTCTTTCCCTCTGTGCCTTATATCCCCAAAACTTAAATCTTTCTTCATTGCAATATATAGTCATTTGCCCCTCCCTACTTTCCTACACCATGACCTCTTCTTTGGACTCACATTCCACTCTTTGAAATCTTGACCCACTATTTAACTAGGTAAACTTTACCCTGTGTTCTAGCCTCTGATCCCTTTCTCTCCCTTCCCCTTATCTTACCACTGCTCAGACATTTCTAAAACCCAGTTCTGGATTATTTTGGTCATCTGTTCTTTTTCTGCTCATGTTCAGGTCCTTCTGGATACTGATGAAAAAAAAAGTTGTGCACCTATGCTTATTGAGTCTTCTGTAAGATTATGTTACTTAATCTCAATTGAACTCTTTTTTAATAACATTTGATTTATTTTCTGATTCCAACATTCATTTCCATAACTTTTAAATTTTCTCCCTCTCCCTTCCCTTTCCCTCCCCAAGACTGCATACAATCTGATATGTGTTCTGCACATATATTCCTACTAAAGACATTTTCACGTTAGTTATGTTGCATAGAAGAATTATGATGAATAGGAGAAACCATGAAAAAGAAAACAAAAGAGAAAAGAGTCTGCTTCACTTTGCATTCCAACTCCATGACTCCATGGTCTTTTTGTGGATGAGGATAGCATTTTCCATCATGAGTCCTTTGGAAATGTTTTAGGTCCTTGAATTGCTAAGAAGGGCTAAGTATGTCAAAATCAGTCCTCAAACAGTGTGGCTGTTACTGTGTACAATGTTCTCATGTTTCTGCTCACTTCACTCAGCATCAGTTCATATAAGTCTTTCCAGGTTTTTCTGAAGTCCACCTGCTCATCATTTCTTATGGAACATTCCATGATATTCATATACCACAATTTGTTCACTCATTCCCCAATTGATGGGCATCCCCTCAATTTCCAGTCCTTGACCACTACAAAAAGAGAGTATATAAATAGTTTTGTACACATGGGAACTTCTCCTATTTTTATGATGTCTTTGGTATACAGCCCTAGAAGTGTTATTGCTGGGTCAAAGGGTATGCATAGTTTTTTTTTAATATTTTTTTGGCAGGGCAATTGGAGTTAAGTGATTTACCCAAGGTCACACAAGTGTCTGAGGCTGTATTTGAACGCAGGTCCTCCTGACTAAGGGCTGGTGCTCTACTCACTGGGTCATTGAGCTGCCCCGGGTATGCATAGTTTTATAGCCCTTTTGTGCATACTTCTAAATTTCTCTCCAGAATGATTGGATCAGTTCACAACTCCACCATTAGCATTCCAAATTTTCCATCTCTTCTCCAACATTTATCATTTTCCTGTTTATCATGTTAGCCAATCTGATAGGTGTGATGTGGTACCTTAGAGTTGTTTTGATTTGCATCTCTCTAATCAATAGTGATTTAGAGCATTTTTAATACAATTATAGATAGCTTTGATTTCTTCCTCTGAAAACTGCTTGTTCATATCCTTTGACCATTAATCAACTGGGGAATGACTTGTATTCTTATAAATTTGACTCAGTTCTCTACATATTTTAGAAATGAGACCTTTAGGGGTAGCTAGGTGGCACAGTGAGTAGAGCACTGGCCCTGGAGTCAGGAGGACTTGAGTTCAAATCCAGCCTCAGACACTTGTGTGACCTTGGGTAAATCACTTAATGCCAATTGCCCTGCCAAAAAAAAAAAAAACAAAACAAACAAAAAAAGAAATGAGGACTTTATCAGAGACAGTGGTTGTAAAAATTGTCTCCCAGTTTTCTGCTTCTAATCTTGGTTGCACTGACTTTGTGCAAAAACTTTTCAATTTAATTTAATCAAAATTATCCATTTTGCATTTCATAATGTTCTCTATCTCTTGTTTGGTTATAAATTCATCTGTTCTCCATAATTCTGATAGGTAAACTATTCCTTGCTCTCCAAAATTGCTTATAGTATCAGCCTTTATATCTAAATCATGTACACATTTTGACTTCATCTTGGTATAGGGTGTAACATGTTGGTCTATAGTGAGTTTCTGTCACACTATTTTCCGGTTTTCCCAGTGGTGTTGGTCAAATAGTGAGTTCTTATCCCAGAAGCTGCAGTCTTTGGGTTTATCAAACAGTAGATTGCTATAGTCATTGACTACTGTGTCTTATGTACCTAACCTGTTCCACTGATACACCACCCTATTTCTTATCCAATACCAAGTAGTTTTGATTTTTGCTGCTTTATAGTACAATTTAAGATCTTGTATAGGCCACCTTCCCTAGCATTTCTTTTCATTAATTCCCTTGATATACTAGACCTTTTGTTCTTCCAGATGAATTTTGTTATTATTTTTTATAGCTCTATAATTTCTGCTTCTATTTGTACTCCTGGCACTTAAACAATGCCTAGCACATTGTAAGTGCTGATATTGCCCTATTGAATTTGGTTTCTTCCTTTTATATTTCATCTGCCATAGATCTGCCAAGTTGACATTCCTAAAGTACACATCAAACTATGTTACTTCCTTGTATGAGAAGTTCCAGTGACTTCTTATTTTCTTTAAATAAAAAAGAATGAGAGGAATTGAAGTGGAGATACCCAAAGAGTTTAGCCACAAAAGGAAGGAGAGGTATAGAATGATATAAGTGGCCAGAAGGTAGAAATAAGGTGGGAGAACATTCCAGGCATAAGGCATAGACAGTGAAGATGCCCATGGTCGAGTAATAACTGTCTTATGTCAGTACTACTGAGGAAGCCACTCTGTTAAGGAAGCTAATAGGGATGGATGGATCAAGTGAAGATTTTTTTTTAGAATGGAAGAGACATATACATATACATATATATATATATATATTTGCAGGTAGTTGGGGAACAGCTGGTAGACAATGAGTGATTGAAGATTAGCTAGAAAGTAAGGATGATAGAGAGGGTAATCTGTGGGCAAAGACAGGATGAAATGGGATCACCTGTGCAAGGGTTTTCCTTGGTAAGGAGATGGGATATCTCATTATATGGAAAATGAGTGAAGGAGGAAATAGTATCAAAACGCATTTGAGTGATGTGAATTGAGGAACAAAGAAGGGGGAGCTCCCAGTGGATTGCCTCAGTTTTTTTTTTTCTTTCAGTGAAATATGAGTCAAGGTTTTCAGCTAACAGAGTGAGTAGATTCAGATGCTATGGGAGATTTGAGAAGGGATAAAATGTTTATAAAGGTTACTCAAAGGTGAGTTGGATAGCGAAATGATTAAGGAGGAATACAAGAATTGCTTTGCCACAGTGAGGGCCCAGTTGATATTATATAAGATGAATTTGTTATGGATTTGCCACATTTTCATAATTTTCTCTAGCTTTGTTTAGCCGCAAGTTAATTGGAGCAAAGGTGATGGATATTGAGAATAATTCAAGGCTGGCCTTTGGAAGAACAAATTATTCTATAGAATGAAGCAACAAAGCACTCAATAGAAGAGGCCATTAGAAAATTAAGCTGATTCACCAAGAGATCAAGATGGGGAAGGAAGAAGTGTGTGCTTAGTGTAGGAGTAATGACTTGGGAAAAAAGAACTGGAAGTTGTAGCAAGGATTAAGGCAAGGGCTCTGAGTAGTAAGGCAGAAAGAGAAGTAGAATGACAACAGATTATGACCAGATAAAGGAATTTCTTTTTATGTACATGAATGTGGAACATTTGTGGGTGATGGCAAGATGGAGGGTGTGACCATATATTTGAATGTAGCTGGAATAAGGAGTGGCTCAAGAGAAATTAATAAATTGAGGAAGTAGGAGGTTAAAATGCCTGAGGTAGTATCAGGGTGTGTGTTGAAACCCCCTAGTATGAGGAGAACAATTAGAAAGGAGAGAAAAAACTGTGCTCCAAGTGCTGAACTCACTGAGGAAAGGAGTGTGTCTTGGAAGTCTATAGACAACAGCTATAAGAATTTTGAGTGGGTGATAAATAGATTGAATGAACTTCAGAGAAGAAATGGCTCCCAAGAGACTGGTAGACAGAGAGCCTGGAAGTGGCAATGGTGAGAACAGAGTAATCTCATTCCTCCAATGACAGATGCATCCAGACTAGTGCTAGAAAGGGTAGCCTCAGAAGCTGTCATCAGGAAGGAACCAGGTCTCAGGAAGTTCAAGAAAATGTTAAGATTAAAAGAGAAAAAAGATTTAAGATGAAATCTAAGTTTTAATTTCCCCCCACTATGGAGCAGGCCTTCCAGAGCACACAGTAAAGAAGTTGGATAACTTTAGAGTGGGAGGTTGGGGCAGGATGTTGGATTGAGAAAGATAGGGAGAAGGCAGTGATCTGTGGGAGATGGAAAATGTGATTGCATAATAGCAATTGGGGTTCAGAATCACTGGTATGAGATAGGTATTTTAGGGTGGTAGTATGTTATTTATTGAGGAATGAGTTTAATTAGATTAGCATTATCCACAGAGGTTTAGTTTGGTGCAAAATTGTCTCAGGGCGGGAGTGAAACTGACCTCATGGAGGTTATTCTGACAAGGACAAGGTAGGCCCTGTGGAACTGTAAGTGGGAGAAGAGGGTGGCTCAGGCATAATGGAATAGTATAGGAAAAGAATTTCTGATTTAATAAGTGTTTACTATATAAAGGATATTGTGCTATGGATTGGGTTATAACTAGAAAAGCAAGGCAGTCAGTAATTTCAAGGAACTCACGTTCTACTAAGGAAAAATACCACATATATTAGGTTTAGCTACAGGTCAGATGCAAGAATTCAAGGGTCTTTAGAGTACTCCAGTAAAGTAAATAGTAATATATCTTCCTCAATATTATTTTCGGTGATGAAATTGTTATCTGTTGCTGATACTGAATTATTTGATAATACCAATGACTTTGATGATGAGATTCTTCGTTTTTTTTTTTTCTCAGACTTCAGGAGCTATGGCTCCTGAGGAGGTAGGGATGTAGCATCTCACAGGTGCATTTGCCAGGTAGAATATCCACAAAGATTTTGATTGGAAGTAGATTGTCACTATTCCTGGGCATCCTGGGGATCCTCGACTTTCTTCACTTATGTCTCAGGGGAGATGGTGTTTGAAGTAGTGGTAGTAGTTTGACTGATCTGGAATATGCCGCCCCATCAGGAAACCTTTCTAGTCCAGGCAGGGTTGAATGAGGCCTGACTCATTAACTATACTTGGTCAACAGCTGCTGGTGATGATTGCCTAAGCTCTCTTTATGACTCTGCTCAAAGTCCAACTCCTATAGAAAGTCTTTCCTATTTCCCCTCACTGGTAGTCCTTCATCTCTGCATTTACCTGCCATTTATTTTGCATATGTCTTGAATGTCCCTAGTTGTTTGTGAATTATCTCCTCCATTAGAATGTGATGTCCCTGAGGGAAGGGATCATGTTTTTGCCTTTTTTTTATGTCCCAAGTAATTAGTAGCTTGTAACTTTTGGCACACTGCAAGCACTTAATAAATGCTTATTCATTGACTGATGGGCTCTTTTCTACAGAGGTTGCCCCCTTTGATGATGGCTTCAAGAGGATCAACTGGAAGCATCTTACTTTGCTTAACATCCTTTATGTTCCAGTCAAGCCATCCTATTTGCTATTCTCCATAGACAAGAATCCATTTCCTATTTAAATGCCTATGCATAGGCCATTATCCATACATAGAATGCATTTCCTTCTCACTTTCTCTTCATGTAATCACTAGCTTCCTTCAAAACTCAGCTCAGCTGCCATCTCTCAGGAGGGCCTTTCCCCAAAGAAATTACTTTAAATTTACTCTGTATATATTTTATGTTTAATTTTACATCTACTGTACTTTCCCTCCAATAATGTATAAGATTAATTTCCTTTTCTTTGTATCCTCAGTGCCTGAAACATATTAGGCTCTTCAAAAATGCTTGTTGAAAAAGGAAATACAAACATATAAAGCTATACTGGGGGAAAAGAGGTGGTTCAATGAAAGGGTAGGATCAATGCAGAGGGTGATTAGGACAATAATAACTGAAAACAGAGAGAATGCGGTGCTACTTAAATATCCTTTCATTTCTGTCTTCTATGAAAAAGAAAATAACATTTGAACCCAAAGGAACTGAATAAAAAATCACAAATAGGGAGTTGTTACCTCAAAGGAGTAAGGCAACATTTAGAAAATATTTGGCTGCCCTTAGATTCAGTCAACTTCTCTAGATGGACTAAAGTCTTCAGGTTCTAAAAGAACTGGTAGATATGATGCCAGAAACTGTCAGTGATAGCTGAATGGTTGTGGAGAGGTTGAGAGGTACCACTGGATAAGAGAAAGGAACATGGAGTTCATATATTCAAAAAAAGAGAAGAGATTAGAATCTGCAAGCAATGGGCTAGTTAAATACCATTTATTTAGTATTTGCCAATAAAAGGCAGCTAGATGGTTCAGTGGATTGAGTTCTGGGTCTGGAGTCAGGAAGATCTATGTTCAAATTTGGCCACAGACATTTACAAACTATATAACCCTGGGCAAGTCGTTTAACCTCTGTTTGCCTCAATCCACTGGAAAAGGAAATAGCAAATCAGTTCAGTATCTTTGCCATGGCAGAGCATCTACTGCTCATACAAAAGCTGACTGAAATTTTCTAGGTTATATGAGAAAATGAGAGTATCCTCATGAGTTCAAGGATACCTCCATTGTCCATCTGTATAAAGGAAAGGGAACAGACTGGCTTGTGACAATCATAGCAGGGTCTCTCTCTTAGTCATTACTGGCAAGATTATTGCCAGAGTTCTCATTAATTGGCTGATCCTTCTCTTGGAAGATGCTCATCTACCTGAGAGCCAAAGTGGCTTCAGAGACGGGAAAGGAATGATAGATACAGTGTTTGCTGACCAATAACTCTAGGTTAATTACCAGGAGTAGAACTGAGGTCTGTACACAATGTTTGTTGATCTCGCCAAGGTCTTTGAGACCGTCAGTCATGATAGCTTGTGGAAAATTATGTCAAAATTTGGATTTTGGAGAAGTTCAACAGTATTATATATCAGTTTCATGACAGCATGCTTGCACTGGGTTGTGGATAATGGAGAACACTCTCATGCTTTCCCAGTCACCAACGGAGTGAAGTAAGGCTGTGTGCGGGCTCTGATGCTTTTTAGCATGATATTTTTAACAATGTTGTCAGAAGCTTTCAACAAGGATGAAAATGGCATCAAGGCCAACTACCACACTCATGGTAAATTATTTAACTTGAAAAGGCTATAAGCCAAGACTAAAGTGGAGGGAGAATCCGTGTGTGATTTTTTTTGTTCATAGATGGTTGTGCACTCAATGCAGCCTCTGAAGCTGGAATGAAACAATGTATGGACTAATTCTCTGAGGCTTGTGCTAACTTTGGCCTAACAATTAACATCAAGAAAATACAGGTTCTCTACCAGCAAATACCATACCATCCCTATGTGGAAGCATCAATTATAATACATCGAGAAATATTGAATGCTGTGGATAAGTTCATTTACCTTGGGAGTATACCTTCCAGGGATGTACACATGGATGATGACGTTAACATACACATTGCCAGAACTAGCTCAGTGTTTGGGAGGCTCTGAAAGAAAATGTGAGAGAGAAGAGGAATTAAGATGGCCTACCGCAAGGAAGGTCTAAAGCCATTGTGCTGACCTCGTTGTATGTCTATGAGACTTGGAAAGTGTACCAGCCCCATGCCAGGAAACTGAATTGCTTCCATTTGAATTATCTTAGGAAGATTCTGAAGATCAGCTTACAAGTTGAGGCACCAGATCCTGAGGTCCTTTCTTGAGCTAAACTGACAAACATTCAAACTCTACTGCAGAGAGCACAACCCTGATGGCTGACCACGTTGTTTGAATGCCAGACGTATGATTGCCTGAAAGAGTTCAAGGCTTGTGGTCACATAGAGGTCAGAAGAAGTAATGCAGAAAGACTCTCAAGGTCTCTCTGAAGAATTTTGGAATTGATTGTGTATCATGGGAGACAATGACAAAGGACTGCCCACCATAATATGCCCACATTAAAGAAGGTGCTGTGCTCTATGAGCAAAATAGAATTGCTGTAGCTCAAAAGAAATGAGATGAACAAAATTAGAGATATTTCCATTCCAAATGCTCATGTGGACTACCCATGTCTGACTTGTGTTAGAGACTTCTCGAGCTCATATTGGTCTGGTCATCCACAGTCAGACACACTGTGCCTTGACTCCAACATAATGGTGTCATTTTGGTCCTCTTTGAGCATGAAAGACAAGAATCAACCAACCAACCAACATCTATGATCCTATTATCCTTTTCTGAAATTCACTTAAAACTCTTAAGAATTTAGATATCGCTTGAGTGTGTTCTAATTTTTATAAATTATTTTTATTCAATGGTTTATTAAAACATAATAAACATCAATAAAATTAACATTTAATGTCAATTTACTTTTAAACAAATGAATTTAAATACATAAAGAATCATAACAACTTTTTATTCACTAACTTTAAATTTCCATCATGATTCTTGGCCAATAATTTATTTTAAGGATTCCATTGTACCTATGCTTTGCTCTGTGAATCTTCCAATGGCCTTTGGCCAAAGTCTTTCTTTGGAAATGGTGACATTCCTCACTGGAGAGTCTTCAAGAAAAGTTTGAGTGGCCACTTTGTAGCTACATGGTAGTCCAATCGGTCATATATTGGTCTAGATGGCTTATGACACCTTTTCCAGCTTTGAGATTATGATTCTATGACTTTGGATGAATCACTCTATGTTTCTGAATTTCAGTTTTCTTAACTTTAAGATAGTCAGTCTATCACTTGCATTGCTTTCCTCAGAGGTCGATTTTGAATAAAGGTTCCTGAAATGTATATAGTAATAAATGTTGAAGAAAAGAGAATGATTATTATTCAGTAATGATAAGAGGTTTTTAAAACTCTTACTTGAAGTGGAGAGTCCAAGGAATATAAGCCCCTCATCCTATCCTCACATTTTACAAATTTTACAAATGAGGAAAATGAGTCCCAGAGAGGAAAAATGACTTGCCTGGAGTTAGTGTCATAGATAGGATATGAACCCAGAAATTGTGCCTTCAAATCCAGCATATTTTCTGCTACATCACATTCTCTCCCTCATTTTTTTTTCATTCCAATTTTCAAATATCAAGCTCCTTGGAAATGTAGTGCATTAATTACCCCAATATGACAGAACCATAGATTTACACAATTTGAAGGTTGCAAGGGATCTCAGGAGCCATCTATTCCAACCCTCTTACAAAAGGAAAGCCCATTGTAGGATATTCAACAAGTAAACTTCCAGCCTCTGCATTACTGCCTCCAAGAAGGAGAGGAAACCCACCACATCTAAATGAACCCCATTCCAATTTGGTTAAACTCTTAATTGTTAGAAATGCTGACATCATGTATGTACTGTCCCTTTTCCAATTTCTACCCACTGCTCCTGGTTCTACCCTCTGGGGCCAAAAAAGAAGAAATATAACCCCTCCTCCATATGCTAATCCTCCATATTCTACAGAAAGGACTTATGATTGGGAAGGAGATTTTCAGGTGCCTCACCAGAAGAATTATATAACCATTTCAATGCTATTTTTAATGAGTAAGCCCAGATAATAATGATTTGAGCTTATACAGCATTTTAAGCTTAGCAAACCACTTCCCTTCTGATAATATGAGTTAGATGCCAGAAGTCTATCCCTATTATGCAGATGAAGAAACTAAAACATAGAAAACTTTCTGAGTGTCTCTAGTCAAAAAGAATGTATGCATACATATACATGTGCACAAACACACACACGCACATTCACATGCATGCATATACATACACATGCTTGTATATGTTTTTATATATGTACATATACAATAGACATAAATATACACACATATAATATATATATCTATAAAATACATATTACATGGATATGGTGGGATTTTGACTCAGATCTCTTGATTCCAAGTGCAGAATCCTTTTCAGTAAATCCATCTGAATGTTGAGTAAGCTATTAGTGGTTTGAAACTGTCTGGGAAGTCTCTAATAGTGTGTGTCAAGGATCTGTCCTTGGTGCTGACCTATTCAGTTACCTATTCACAATGACGTGGATGGATGAAGACAGAATGCTCATCAAATTTCCAGCTGAAACAATGTTTGAGGGAAGGGGTAACTAATACTCTATCTCTTCAAGCATGGAGAATAGGCTTGCTTCATCGATGCTGTCTTATACCTGAGCCCTCACTAAGCTCTCAGAATAACAGGCATCCATAAAACAGATGGAAATTCGAGAAAGGGCTATTAGACTTCAGTGACTTTTTAAAGCCTGAGGAAATTACCCTCCTAAACACAAAATCTTGACACGGCCAAGGACGTGACCATAGGTAGTTGTGGAAAGGATCAGTGTGTCAGGGGAGAGAAACCATTGAGTGCAGGGCTGAGCATCTGGAACAGATGAACTCTTAGAAATAAAGTGGTCATTTCCAGTAAAGTGTCTGAAAACATCAGCAGGCACAAATAGACTGCTTTACTTTTATTTATATTTTTCTCCTATCTTTTTTCCTTTCTTCTTCAGACATTTTCCCAATGACTTTCCTTAAGGCCCAATAAGCTCTTTTAACTATCTGAATCAATTCAATGGTTATGGATTAAATTCCGAATCAAACAAACATTCAGCAAACATTTATTGAGTGCTTGCTCTATACAAGCTATCTTTCTAGGCACTGGGAATGCAAAGACAAAAGAGATAATTTAACTTCAAGGAGCTTACAAGACATCCAATCAGGGAGAAAACATAGAAGTATATACAAACTAAGATCAAATGAAGTAATATACAAAGAGCTTTTTCAAACCTTAAAGTGCTGTATAAATTTAGCTGTTATTAAAATACTAATTGATATTATTCATTGAAATGAAAATAAGGTAATTTTTTGAAGTAATGAAACCAGCAGGGAATCAGCAAAGACCTCATTTAAAAAGTGGAATTTGAGCTGTGCTCTGAAGGAATTCCAATGGACAAGGGTAAAGAGAGTGAATTCCAGGCATGGGGGACTGCCCATGCATTGAGACAAAAAATTTGAATATACCATTTGAGGAATGACAAGAAGGCTAATTTGGTTGAACATAACAGTGTATGAAGGGAATTAATGAATAATAAGCCTGAAACAACCAGAACTGTGTCATCTTCAGACCTTATAAATATACAATCTATGTCTTTGTTGGAGTCATTAGTATAGAATTTTAAGTTGCATTCCTGGACCATGGGATAGCATTAATAGAATACAGAGGATATTGGAGATCAAAGAAATTGGTCATTTTGGCTAGATCATGAAGAGTATGGTGACAAGTTGTGCCAGTAAGACAAAAATGGGCTTAGTTTAACTGGTGCCCTTGAGGAGTTTGGCTTTTGTTTATAGTGAAAGTACTTTCACCTGTTAAACGCTAAGCCCCAGGCCCAAAGCCCTATCAGGTGTGAAACCCCTGT
>CM053622.1:77094188-77144811 GCA_028646595.1 Phalanger gymnotis | reverse complement strand
GGAGGTTGGTTCGCTAATTTGTTGTTCTGGGCCCTGAATAAATTTTTGGATGCCTTCTGCTTGGAGAATTCTGTATACCCATCGATTTCGAACCATTCTGATATTTATATGATCCTTTTTGAGATCATAAATTCGGCCTTCCTACTACACAAGTAAATTGAGATAAGGCTGGTAAAGTAGGGTAGAGTAATTTATGCTTGAACAGGTGGCAAAGAGCTTGAGTTTCACTCAGTAGGAAAGAGAAAATTTTTCAACAGAGAAAGACATTTCTGGGGAGTGGGGTCAAGGGAGAATAAATAGATTCTCCTATCCACTGACTGATCCTTCACCTTGCCTTATGGAAAGATAAAATATGCATAAAGAGAAATGTAATATAAATTAAAATATGAGGGCAAGTTGATCTAACTGAGTGTATCTGACCTAGGGAAGAGAAGACTTTTGGGGTGGGTCATGATCCCTGTCTTCAAATATTTGGAGTCCTGTCATGACATAGAGCTTTAAACCTATTTTGTTGGGCATAGAGAATTTAACTAGAAATAATGGGAAAATTGCAGAGGCAGGCTCCAGAATAATATGAGGGAAAATAATGTAACAACTAGATTGGATAGGGATTGAACCTATGATTAGAGTGGCACAGGGAATTTCCTGATAAGAAAACTCTGTCAATAATAAAAACAGTACTATATAGCATTTTATAGCCCTTTCTAAGGTTCACAAAGTACTTTCTGAATATTTTCATTATAACCTTATAGCAACCCTGAGAATAAGTGCCATTGTTACTCCCATTTTATAGATGAGGAAACTCAGGCAGACAGAGGTTAAATGATTTGCCCAGGGTCACACAGCTAGGAAGTGTCTGAATCTGGGTTTGAATCAGGTCTTCCTGACCCAGGGCCAGATCTCTATCCACTGAACCATCTATATAAGTATAAACCTTCTCTTGATAGTCTTAGAGAGTTGCCCAGAATATTGAGATGTTAAATGATTTCTCCAGGGTGAATGGGCATTATGTGAAGGAAGGAACGCTTTTATCCAGATCTTCCTGGCTTTGAGGCCACCTTTCTCTCCCCTACAAGCATCCTGCCTCTCTAACAATGAGAGCTAGCCAAAAATGGAATTGGACACATGGACAGACAGTGGTTTCCTTTTCACTGAAGGCTTTCCAATGAAGGCAGGGTAACCACTGCATGTGATGTGGTAGAGAGGAATCATGGTCATGTATCCGATGCAATCCCACAAATATTCATCAAGGGCCTACTGTGTTGAAGGCACTGTGGTAGGTCATAGAGAACAAAGATAAAAAGTAAAAGAAAAACACTGACCTCTGGGTTTCTTCTAATTCCATACCATCAAATGATGAAAGAAAGGTTCACTACCACTCTGGAAGTATCAGGGAGATCTCCCTAAAGGAGCTGTCTTTGGCTCATGTGACACATATCAACAGGGAAAAAAAAGACACTTAAAACTGAGTTGGGGTTCGGGTTTAGTTTGGGCACAGGGAATGAATTTCTACAGCAGCAGAAATATATAAGCTGGACTTCAGAGACAGGGAGTCAACACTCCCTGCCTTCAGATTCAATCTTAGAAGATCCCATCCTGTATTAAGACAAAGGATCAATACATATGGATGGAAAAGATCATAACGAGACAAGGGTCATCCTTTACCTACTGTCTCACAGAGTGTGAGCACTTGAGCAGTTCATGATTAGGCACTTCAAGCTCTGAAATGTCCTTGTTCATTACGGTATTTAGCAAGGCCATGGTAATTTCAAAATATCACTAGGTACCTTAAATGCTAAAAGCATTGTGGTTTCAAAGCCAAAGAACTCAAAGCTAAATGGATTGTAAAAGACCTTAATCTAAACTTCCTATTCTTCCTTCTTCATTGCATAGACTAGGAGACTAAGGCCCAGAGAGGTTCAATTACTATTCAATTTACAGGCAAAGTTGGGATTTGATCTCAGTTCTCCTGTCTCACCACCAGCACTGTTTTCATCAAGCCATAGTGACTTGGGACTTTCTTTGGCAGATGGGGTGGTATACAAGACCAGGCACAAGAAAACAAGGTCTTGGTGTTTTTCCTAAGAAAGTAATAGAAGAGTGACCACTGTTGCATAGGAGACACTGGACTTTGGGATAACTTGGCTATTGCTATTATGAATGTAATCCATTTAACCTAGGAGGCATTTGCTAAGTAAATACAATGCAAAAGACTAAAGGCTACATGGTATACCAGGTAGAGGGGCAGCCCTGAAGTCAAGAAGACCTCACAGTCTGGAAGTTTGACCCTGAAGATGCCAATTAAAGTCAGCTCCCAGGAAGCATTCTAAGGTTGTCAATTGTTCCCTAGACATTTTTCTGTACTATAAAATCCTGGTCAGTTCAGAAAAATGAAATGAAAGGGCAAGGAATGATTGCAGTTTGCTACTTCCTGGGGATACAAAGACAAAATAGGAAATAGTCTCTGCCCTTGAAAGAGACTACATTTTTTGGGGAGGGGGGAATTATAGCATATAACAAGCAAGTGTATGCATATTAATATGAGGAGGCAGAAAGTACTCATAATTTGGGGGAAGGGTCAAGACAATGTCCCTATAGGATATGACATACGAATTGATCCTTAAATGATGCTAGGCATCCTAAGAGGCAGAAATGAGGAGCATACACCAAGAATAGTAGATAGCCTGTGAAAAGATTTGGAATGCTGACTTCTAGGATAGTAAGTATGCCAGTGTGACTGGATCAGAGAATATGCAAAGGGGAGAAATATAAAATAAACCTAGAAAAGTAGGCTGAAGTGGAGTTGCAAAGGATTTCAGGTGCCACATTGAAGAATGTCTATTTTATCCCACATTCCACAGGGAGATATTGAAAGTTTTTAAAGAGGGTAGTGTTATCTTAATACTTGCACTTTAGATGGATAACCTTTGGCAGCTGTGTGTAGTTTGGAAAGTGGAAAGCCCGGATATTAAAATCCAATTAGGAGGCTAGTATGGATAAGTGGTGATGGAGGTATAAACTAGGGTGCTGGTCAAATGGATGGAAAAAAAGGGAATAGACTCAAAACACACTGTGGAGGTAGAATTGACAAGACTTGGCAACTGATTGGATTTGGAGGAGGGAGAAGAATAACGAACTGAGGATGATATTGAAGTTGTAAGTCTGACTTACTTAAAAGATAGTAGTACCTTCAACAGAAATAGGAAATTTGGATGAGAGATTGGCGTAGGGAGCAAGAGCAGAAATTATAGTTCGGCAATATTGAGTTTGAGATGCCTGCAGGGCATTCAATTGGAGATGTAAAATAGGCAATGATGATGGAAAACCGGAATTCAGAATGTAATCACCAATCCAAAGTGTGGCAAAAGATGAGAAAAGGGCTCAGGACAGAACCTGCAGGGACATGAATGGTTAGAGAATGAAACATCAATTATGACAGAGTAAAGGAATCTAAGATGACATTGTGACCTTACGAGGATCTGAACCTAGGCCTCCTGACTCTCATGGAAGAACTTTTTTTTTTCAAACTATGCTACATTTAGGGCTTTCTTTGGTAGATGGGATGGTAGATTGGATCAGCCAGCAAATGTCAAGTTTCTGGTGAATTCTTTAAGTAGGTAATAAAAGAACTAGGAGAGAGAATTATCATAAAAATCTAGGAAAGAGGAAGTACCCAGAAAGAGAGGGTGGTCAACGGTGTTAAGTGCTACAAAAATGTCAATAAAGGTGAGGACTGAGGAAAGGCCTTACCATGAAAATTTTGTGTTGAAAGATGACTCTACAACAACCTGTGGTGGATGGCAGGATTTTAGAATCATGTAATAATATGATTTAGAATGCTATATCTGGAATGGATCTTAGAACAAAGAATGCATCTAGGAAGTGTAGTGAATAATATTCTGGACTTAAGGGTCTGAAAGACGTGAGTTCAACTATTTCCTTAGTCATTAAGTGGTTATTTGATCTCAGGCAAGTCTTTCAGCCTCAGTTACCTTATCTGTAAAATGGGTGTAATAATTTCCCCTCCCATCATGATCCCTTCCCCCTTTCAGCTAGCTTTTATATGTTCCTTCCTCATTAGAATGTAAGCTTCTACAAGGCAGGATTGTCTTCGAGGCAGCTAGGCAACCCCATGGATATTGCAATGTGATTGGAGTCAGGAAGTCCTGAATTCAAATCTTGCCTCAATTACTTGCTGTGTGACTCTGAGTATCATTTAACCTCTACTTGCCTCAGTTTCCTCATCTACAAAAGAGGAATAATGACAGCATCTACCTCCCAGGGTTGTTGTAAGGATGAAATGAAAAAAAATATTTATTAAGTGTTTGCAAATCTTAAAGGACTATATAAATCCTGGTTATTATTATCATTCTTCCTTTTTAATTCTCTTTCTAACACTAGCACCTGGTACATAATAAACACTCAATAAATGATTTTTAAATTGAATTGGAGAACCAAATGAGGTAATACAATTTGTCCCAAAAATCTTAGTGTAGCCTTAAACTTTAACAGCTATTCAATAAGCTTGAATAGGTTAAAAATGCATTACAACATTTGGGATGCCCTGTATACATAGAGTGCTTTTGAAAATCCTAGAATACTATAAATATTGGCTAGTAATAATAACAATACCACAGAATGTTAGAACTGAAAGAAGAGGAAATAAAACATTTAATGTCAGAGCTGGATGAGACCTTAGAAAATAGAAAGTTAGAGCTAAAAGGGACCTTAGAACATAGAATTTAAGAGATGGAAAGGACCCCAGAACATGTGATGTTAGATAAAGGAGGTGATGTGGTTGGAACTGTGCATTAAGAAGATTTATCTGGCAACATAAGAACGATCAGCTAGAATGGGAAGATACACAAGGCTAAAATACAAGTTAGGAAGAGTTATAGGAAAGGAAGTAGGAACCTGGACTAAGACAAGACAGAATAGATGTAAAATATATGAAGGAAATGGAGTTAACTGGCTAGGTGACTGAGTGGATGTTGGGTTGAGAGAGAAGAAAGAGTCAAAAGTCACTATTGGTAATATATTATATAGAATTATATATTATATATTGTACTAAAAGTCCTGAGAATTTTAGTGGAAAGCAAGCTCAACAAAGAATAAAAATTGGAACTGGTGGCCACAAAATACTAACTTAGTGTTAGAATATATTTTATATACATAATATGGCATATATGCATATCTACATATATCTAAATATACATGTATGTATACATCTATTGTATCTCTATACACGCATGTGCATATGTATAATATATACATGCATGTATGTGTATCTATATACCTCTCTCTGTTTCTGTCTCAGTCTAACTACCTCTATCTGTCTGTCTGTCTGTCTGTCTATCTATCTATCTATCTATCTATCTATCTATCTATCTATCTATCCATCTGTCCAGACTTCATCTCTCTGCTGACTTCCAGTTATGTTTTCTTGACTAGCTTCTGGACATCTCCTGGCCAACAAACAATCAACACAAATCTAGTAAGTGCTTACTATATTCCATCAACTAGTTAAATTTAATAGAGAACTCGTCTTCCAGCTTCCCCAGGTCTGTGGATGGCATTACATTTTTCCTAGTCACCTCGGGTTCACACCTCAGTCATCTTTGAATCTGCTTTTCTTCACCTTCTTTCCCAAACAAACCAGTTGTTCAGACTTCTGTTGGTTCTACTTTCTCCCATCCTTTTATATCCATCCCCTCAGCTCCACCCTCTGCTGCCATTCTTGGTCAGTTTCTCATCACCTCCCTCCTGGACCCTTGCAATAGTTTCCCAGCTGATCTCACTGTCTCCAGTGCCTCCCTTCTCTTAATCAAACTTCCACATGACCACCAAAATTATTTTTCTAATTGTAGATCTGAGTATGTCACATTCCTGCTCCAATACCATCAGTGACTCCATTTCCTATAAAATAAAATCTAAACTTTTTAGCCTGGCATTTAAGGTCCTCCATAATCAGACTACCTTAATTCAACATTTCAGGCTTATTTTCTTGAGTTCTTTTCATGCATTTACATTGTTCTGGTTTAATGAGATCACAAATCTATACTTTCCTCCCTCCTCTACAATTTGCCCTTTTCTATGTCTGTGTCTTTATACAAGCCATCATTGTTCCTGGAACCTAATGGTACTAATAATACTAAAAGCCAGCATTTATGTATAGCTTTAATGTTAGCCAAATACTTTACAAGTGATATCTCATGTTGTCCTCTCAACAACTTATAAAGGCAGGTACTGTTATTATCCTCATTGTGCAAATGAGGAAAATTAGTCAGACAAAGGTTAAATGACTTTCACAAGATCACACAGCCAGCAATTGTTCAAGGCTACCTTTGACTCAGGTCTTTTTCACTCCAGGCCCAATGCCCTATCTATTACACTACTTATCGCCCTATGACCACTTTTTTTTTTCTTTTAATTCAGTCCTCACTCTTAGGTGTCTATCTTCCTGAAATCTCTCAGTGTTCCCCCAGTTGAAAGTGGTCTCTCCCTCCTTGAGTTTTCTTAACAACAATTTTTTCTGGATCTCTCCATTTCCTTGATATAATCACATTTATATGCATACAGGCCATATTTACCCTGCTAATAGACTGTAAACTTCATGAAGAAAGGGACTATTTTGTCCCTCCCCAACACATTTATATCCCCAAGACTGCACACAATAGGTGTTTGACAAATTGTCATTGAATTTGTTTATTGACTTTCATAATGTCTAGAAGGGGAAAGACTACTGTCTTACCGCACCTTTCCTGGTTGACCCCATTGATAGTATTCTGTCCATTAATGATTACCATGTTTTAAGAAGGCCAATGACAACATGAAGCAGAGCAAAGGGAAGATTTTCAAAATGGTGAGAGGACTGGAGGCCATTCCATATGACAATCAGTGAAAATGGAGATGTTGAGCCTATACAGTAAAAGACTTAGGCCACAGGCCCATTGTTCTATGAAGTTTGGATTGGGTCAAAGGGCTGCACTTGAGGTTCTAGAGGGCCACAAGAGGCCTCGAGGAGGCAGGTTCTTAGGGGAAATATGATAGTTATTTTCTAGTATTCTAGGTGCTGTCTCACAGAAGAGAGATTAACTTTCTTCTTCTTGGCCCCAGGGGGCAGAACTATGGATTTCAGCAATAAGGGTGAGTTGTTGAGATGACTTAACCTCCATATTAAGAATAGCTTCTGTGGAAACAAAACAAAACACAAACTAGTTTTGGGAGGCCCCTGTGAAATGCATAAGGCTTGAGTGTGATATGTTGCCTCTTCTCTAAATATGCTTCCCTCCCCTCCCCAACCTGCTTGCCTAGTATGCCTGTCCTGATCCATTCTCTAGAACTTCTTTAGCTGAAATTGTCAATGCTAGAATCTTCAGTGCATAAAACTAGGGGGCCTCCTATGAAATCCTTTGCTTTTCTCTCAATCAGAATGTGAGTTGCTTGAGTATAGGCACCTATTTCAGTTTTATCTCTGTACCTCCCAAACCCAGTACAGTGCATTGTATGGAGCGGGCACTTAATAAATGTTTGTTTGGATGCATTGGATTCTCTCTGTCTGTGAGATCAGAGGAGAGAAATACACCAGATATATGTGAGCAAGACTCTACCCTTCCTTGTTGAGCTCTTGGTCTATCTCTATGATTGTGAGCCACCATGATGTGTGAAGAACAGATTCCTCATATCCCCGTATCAATCTAGGAGTGATGGAAGGTTGGTATAATATAAGTGTGTCCAGTTTGGAAGGCAACCTCTATAACAGTAAGGCTATGAACACAACATCAATGATAATCGTGAATATGCCTATGTACTATGTAGTTCTGTATCTCAAGGTATGAGAGACTCTCCATAAAGAAGGTAAAAAAAGTATAACATTTATTCAAAAACCAGAAAGCCATGTCCAATAACCAAATGTTCAGCTCCCACAGCCAGTCAGCCCACTTTATCATAACAGAAAGGAACTTAAAACACCATATCACAGCCTTTAACCATCCCAAAACCTCTCCAACCTCTGGCAGGGGTCTTCCCAAAAACAAACTCACAGTACAGATAAGTCAGCCTGTTCAGTTCTAACAATCATGAGGGCGGCCATTAGCAGCCATAACATCTCTCTCTCTCAGCATTTCCGGTGATATAACTTCCTCCTCCTGTCAGGAAGCTCCTCCCACCACATGTAACCTAGGCCTCCTGAGACAAAGGCATGTCACATGGCCCATTAATGGGTGGGAATGATCTTTAAATCTAAATTGCTACTACAACTTCTCTCAGGAAATTGATTTCCTTCCTCTTCCTGCCATGTAACCTGAAGAACATCACCATACCAAAAAACTATCACTCTCTACTCCATCAACTTGGACTTTATCAAATGAGATAAAATGAAATAACATATGTAAAGTGCTTTGTAAACCTTAAAGCACTAAATAAATTCTATCTCCACCATCATCCTCACCACCTTACTCCTTATATCTTTTTGTCAGAGAACTCGACTTCACCTTCCATAAACTCATGTACATGTACCCAAACTCAGACACTCATGCAAGCATAAATGCACTGATTCATTGACACATACAAGTACACATATATACACTTACATAACCATATTTACTCAAAAGACATATTAGTACATGTAGACACACACTAATAAAGAGAAATGTATATATTCACATAGACTCATACCTAGAGATACTCATATATGATAATTCAGCAAATATTTTAAAATATCTATTATATACAAGACATAATGTTAAAAACTGGGGTACAGAAAAGTAAAAAAAAAATCCCTGCCTGCAAGGATTTCATAATCTAATGCAAACAATTATGTACATACAAGATATATATGAGTAGGTAGAAGGTAACATCAAGAGGGAAGTTACAAGCATGGATGGAGTTGTGTGTTGGCCTCTTGCAAAAGGTGAAATTTTAGTTGAGTCTCCAAAGAAGCTGGGAGGCAGAGGTACATTCCAGGCATGGGAATTCTCCATCTCTTGCTTAAGTTTAGACTTAGTCACTAAAACAATAAATCAATTCATGATTTGTAGCATTCACAAATGTCTCAAGTATAAAAACTCACACTGAAAATTTAATGATTAGCTCTTGTAAACCTGTTTGCACTGACTCCAATACATCCTTCCATATACTCATTGGGGTGTATGGTTGTTCAAGGAGGACTAGAAGCTACTGAACCTTTTTCAGGGCTGCTCATCCACCTTTGGTGCCCACCTGGCACTCAACTCTCACCTGTGGCTCCAGGAAGCTGTAGCATGTGCAGGGACCAGACCCCAATGAAATGTCTTGGCAGAAGGGCTAAACTAGGTTGAGGGGAACTAGTAGACCTCAACTCTGCCAGTGAGTTAGTGAGGCATCTACCTCAAGCATAAGAAGACCTCCACCAGGAAGGAGAATGGATGGATGAGAACAATTTTTCCAGTGGTCATGAAGGTGACTGAAATAGATGTTATAGAGGGTTTAGAGGTTGGTCAGACATCAAAGATGCCAGTGTCACCCACTGCATCCTGGCCCATCACTAGTCATCCTGACTTTTGTCCTGCTGCTGGATTTTGATGACTCCAGAAGACAGAGGATGAGGCTGATGACTGTGTGCAACTCTGCCTCACTTAAATCTAATTAATGCCCAAGTCAAGACATTGCTCTGTGATGTCATTGGTTCACTTTGAAAATGAAGAACAAACAACAGCACTTAACCTCTCTGTCCTCAGTTTCCTTCTCCACAAAATGAAGAGGTTAGATTATTTCGTACCTGAGGTCCCTTGCGGTTCCTGATCTTATGAGATTACATACACACAGAGAGATAATAAGTGTGCAAACAGATACGCCAACATAGAGGAAAATCCAAATATTCTAATAAATATCTCATAGAGAGACATACACACAAAATGTCACTTTTCTATTTTTCCCAAAGTGATTGAGTCAGGGACATGGTAAGACAAGAGAGCAATTTCAAAGCTTTTGAGTTGACACAAGTGAATGTTGTCAGCTGCTAATGGGGTCAATAGCTCCCTGGTGAAGAGGAAGGAGGAGTGCTCCTTGGAGAAGCATTTCATCCAGATTCTCTGAGAGGCAGTGGCCTGGTCACTTGGCTAGGGGCACAGCCCGCCGTCCCCGACATCAGGTTTCTGAGGTTGGTGACCTGCTGAGCTGATTCTCCTTGGCATGCTATTAGAGTCAAGCTCTTGTAATGACTCACCTGGAACTTGGCCCCCAAATGGCTTCTCTCTAACCATTTGCCGTTTTATCCCTTCCTGACCCAGTCCTTCAGCCTGACACTGTCCCAGGCAGGAGAGAGATAAGGATCTAAGAATCCACAGTATATCTGCCCTGATTCAAGTTAGCATGGGTGGTATAGTAGAGACCATTAAATTGGGAGTTAGAAGCCCTGGGGTTGGACCTGTTGCTTGGAATTAGATGGCTAAAGGCTGAACATGACCTCAGAGCTCCTTGCAGTCAACTCTCTTATTTTATGAATAAGGAAAATGAGACCCAGAGAGAGGAAGTGACTTTTCCAAAGTCATACACAGTGAGGGAGGCTATTTGGTTTAGTGAATAGACTGACAGGCTTGGCATCAGGGAGACCCGAGTACCAATCTGTCCTCAAATACTAGCTGTGTGACTCTAGGCAAGTCTCTTAACCCTGTTTGCCTCAGTTTCCTCCTCTGTCAAATGAGCTGGAGAGGGAAGTGGCAAAACACTGCAATATATTTGCCAAGAAAAATCCAAATAAGAGTCAAGACATAACTGAAAATGAATAAAAATCACAAACTATTAGTCGATGGTAGAACTGGGTTTTGAATCCCTGTCACTTGATTTCAGATTCAGGGTTCTTTGTACAGATGTATGCCTCCTCCTTATTACCTGTGATATTTTCCCCACCTACACCAAAGCATCCATTAAAGCATTTCCTGTGGTAGCAAATAATGAGAAATAAAGTGTATGTCTAGCTATTGGACAATGGATGAACAAACTGTGGCAAATAAATATAATAGAATAATTTTATTATACTTAAAAAAACAACACAGAGAAGAGTGAGAAGACTTACATAAGCCAACACAGAATAAAGTAAGCAGATTTGGGAAAACAACAAATTCAATGACTCCAATAATGTAAATACAAAGGGCAGCAGCAACATCAAAATGGAACCTAAGTGAGAGGGAGAATGGTGCAGTGGATAGGACACTAGACTTGGGTTCAGGAAAAGATGATTTCAAATCCTTCCTCAGATACTTCTTAGCTATGTGACCCTGGGTAAGTCAGTTGGCTCCTCTCTTTAATGAGGGGCTTAGACTTGATGACCCTTGTTGTTCCTTCCAACTCTCAATTTATGATCCTATGGATACTATGTATTTATAATGAGAATGCTTGTCCCTGGAGATTTTTTTTAAAAATGCTGTTATTTGTTCAGTTGTTTCAGTTGTGTACGACTCTTCATGACTCCATTTTGGATTTTCTTGTCAAAGGTAGTGGAATGGTTTGCTATTTCCTTCTCCAGATCATTTTACAGATGAGGAAACATTTTTTTTTCATAGATGAGGCAAACAGGGTTAAGTGACTTACCCAGGGTCACACAGCTAATGCGTATCTGAGGCTAGATTTTAACTCAGGTCTTCATGACTCCAGTCATGGCACCCTATCCACTGAACTGTCTAGCTGCCACCCCCCCAAAAATGTGATTCTCTCATTTTGTAGAAGTGGGTAGGGCATATGTGTGGAAAACATTGTAACTACTGACAAAGCTGATAGGCTGATTTGCTAAACTTAGCTTTATTTTTTTCCCTTTTGTTTTAAAGGATAACTGAGTGGAGGTGGTGGTGGATAAATTTGAAAAAAAGAAGTTACTGTAAAAATAAAAGACGCCAATATTGTTTAAAAGATAAAAAAGGAGTGCAATCGCATTATTTTGAAGGTCTTTTCTAGCTCTAAATCATAACCTTTTAAATCAGCCTCTCTGCTACTCTGTCTTACCCTCCCTTCCCCGCTCCACCCAATCCAGCCTTTTCAGGACTAAAGTCCTATTACCAGATGCCCACATCTAAAGGAACTCTCTAAAGCCGATTATCTGCTTGCCTGCCTGGACTTCTGCCCACTGAAGTATGCTATCTTAGAATCTCACACCATGAAGGACTCTCAGAGGACACCTTGTCTACCCTGCCTCTGGAATCCTACTGCAAGGTTCCTTGACAGTGATCATACTTTGGAAGCTCTAGGCTGAAAATAAACTCAGTCTTAGCCTAGGCCGCCCATCCCATTGGCAGATCTTGATCTGCCTGCCTTGCTCCAGCTCCTTCTGGAATTCTCTAACATGGTGCTACCTTGGCTACCTTGCTGCTGGCTGCTGGGAACTTAATTAGGTCATAGGATTTAGAGCTGGAAGGGACCTTAGGAATCAGCAAATATATTTCATTGTACAGATTAACAAACTGAGGATCTGAGAATGAAGGCCCTTGGTGAAGGTCATACAAAGTCAACAACAAAATCAGGATTGTCACCTAAATCAACAGCTCAGTGAGAAAGCATTAATAAATTTCTACCATATACCATATGCTGTGCTATGTGCTGTGGTTAGGGACAGGGATTGGACCTGCAATTTTGTTGGTATAAAGAAGTCCTGGGTTAGGAAGTGCCATCACCTAATGCTGCTTGACACTGACACTTTGGTCATAGAGGATTGCCTAGACCACTGAAAGGTTAATGACCTGTCCAGCATCCCAGAGCTATAGTGTAGCACGAATTGGACTTGAACCCAGGGCTGTCTGGCTTTGATGCTGGCTCCCTACCCATGACACACAACACTGCCTAGAGACACAAAGACAAAACTTAATTAGTGCATGCTCATAAGGAGTTCTAGGGTTCCTTCCTCTCAATCCCACTACCTTCCCCTTATCACCTGCCCTTTTCCTGTTGCTTTCTCTAATTTTTGACCCCAGTCACTGCCTTGCTCAGTGGTTCTGAAAGCTGAATTCTGGTATCAAAGGCTATATTCTCTTAGCTATATTCTCATGGACACTTAATTCAACCTCATTTTGTAGAATCACAGAATATCAGCATTGCGAAGGATTCCTCAGAGCATCCATATAGGATTTTTTTCTATGGTGCCCTGGACAAAGAGTCATCCAGCCTCCTTTTGAAGACTGTCAAGGATGGGAGAGATTTTCTGTGGCAGTGCATTACACTTTAAAATACCTCTAGTTGTTAGGAAAGTTTTCCATTTATGGAGGCAGAATCTTTAATCCAACATAAATTTATTGTTGTTATTGCAGAGGTCAACTTTTCATAGTGAATTAAATGCTGGAGAAAGGTCCTTCCAATTGTAACATTGTCTGTTCAGTATGTTAGGGTTCTTTCCAGCTAGAAGATTATGAGATTTTCAGATTCAAAGTTGAAAGGGAAATAATAGATAGATGGGTTCCCCATTAAGTCCATTTCACCTCTCCTCCTTTCATGAACCCACAAGAGCTTCAGAGAAGGCTTTTGTAGTAGTTTTCAGGTCAAGTCAATAAGCATTTATTATGTGCTTATTTTTTCCAGCTACTGTGCTAAGTAAGCTCTGAGGAAACGAAGGGGGACAAAAGAAAAAAAAGTAGTCCTTTCCCTCAAGGAGATCACAAAATGTTGAGGAAGATAACACGTGAACTATTCCCTTCTCCAACTATGAAGCAGGGGAAGGAGGGAATAAGCATATATTAAGTACCTGTTATGTGTCAGGCATTGTGCTAAGTATTATCTCATTTTTTAATCATAATAACAGTGAATTACATGCTATTAAGGTCCTTATGATACAATTGAAGAAAAAGAGGTAAATACAGGTTAAGTGACTTTCCTAGAGTCATGCAGCTAATAAATATCTGAGGTTAGATTTGAACTCAGGTCTTCCTGACTCCACTTCCATTATTTTATGTAAAATAAATTTGGAATAATCGTAGAGGGAAGGGAAAAGGTGGGATTTCAGTTTAGATCTGAAAGAAACCAGAAGACAGAGGTAAGGAGCAAGAGCATTTCAGGCATGGAGTATAGCTAGAAAAAGGGCACAGAGTCAGAAAGTCAAGTATATTGTCCATGGAATTGCAAGGAGGCCAGATTCACTAAATTGGATAGTACATGGAGGGAAGTAAGATATAAGAAGAATGGAAAGTTGACAGGACTAGATGGAATCAAGTAGACCTATGTTTTAATCTCTGACAATGATTATGTGAACACGTCACTCAAATGTTTCTGAGCCTCAGGCAACTTTCCAAGTCTTGTCAGAGGGAATTTTCCACACTGGGAATTCCCACCCTGAGAAAATCACAGGTTCTTGAGGTATTTACTGTGTGTAGTCTGATGAACTGGGCAAGGAGGAGATAGAGTTTTAGTGAGAAATATTTTTACTTATGGCATTTCTAGTCTAGGATCAAATGTACTAGTGCCTGTAAAGAAATATGTTATAAATCTCAAAGTACTATATAAATGTCAGCTATTAGTGGTAAGAGTGGTGGGATGTGGTACTAATAGAGATAACCAGAATACATATTATTAAGTGATATCTGCAGCAGAGAGGTGCAAAGTGCCATCTGACATCTGAGGGAAGATGTCTCATGTTGACTCCCAAGTAGATTCTAAGCATCCTGAGGTAGAATACAAAGACTTGTGTAGCTTTGTATCCTTTTCAGAGCCTGGAACAAAATAAGCTATTCTGAATTTCTGGACTTTTCAAGGTAGAAGCAACACCAGAGGGTAGCTAGTCCCAACCCTTCTCAAATCATCTATCTCCTTTAAAATATCCCTGAATTACTCATATAATAATGTATACTTAAAATAAAGCCATTTGACATTTTTCTCTTTATCTCTCTCCTCTTTCCCATGTTTCCAATGAATTCTTTTTATTATTTTGTTGATATAATTTGTGTATAGGTAACTTTCACTTTTTTGTTTATTCATTTGTTTTATTCCCATTCCCTTCTCCAGGGTGGGTATATATTGATCTCTCCCTGGATTTGGCCACCAGTTTCATCTGCCTTCTCTCTTAGATGATATTATTATAAGGTAATTTACACAGTGCCCAGCACAGAGTAAGCACTATAAAAAGCATTAGTTATATTATTATCATTACTATTATTATCTCTTTGCCCCTGTATCCCCCTTAAAATGCTGATGAGTTCTCTCTGAACCTCAACTCTCTGGTTTTGATTGCCTTAGCATCTCTAGCACTTTCTTTGCATAATATCTAGCACTAATTAAATAAATAACAAAATAAAGGCTTGTTGACTTGACTTGATTTCTTTTTCATTGTATTTTATTTTTCAATTAACAATTATTTAAAGTATTAGCAATACTTGCTCAAAAATGAGTATTTATTTTCTCTATCCCACTCACCAATATGAGGGGAGGGGGAGAAGTAAAATAAATAACCAAATTGTCCATGTACAAAAATGTATATTTCATTTTGTATCTTCACTCCATCAAATACATCCTTGTTTCCTTTGCCCAGGAAGTGAATGCTACTAATAAAGATTTTTTTTAAAGAAAAAAAAAGAGGGGGAGAGTGGGACAGTTTACAAAAGACACTCAATGTACTAAGTGAGTCTGACAACATAAGTGATATTCAACACCTCTAGTCTCTTAGCACTTCAAAGAAAGGAGAGAGGTAACAATAGGAATGCTAACAATAACAATAGCTGGTATTCATATAATGCCTACTATGCAGTCACTGTGAGGATCATTTGATCCTCACAACAATCATTTGAGATAGGAGCTATTACTATCTTCATTTCACAGTTGAGGAAATTAAAGTAAACTAAGCTTAATTGGGTTGCTCGGGGTCATACAGCAAATAAATATCTGAGATTGAAGTTAAACTCAGGTCTTCCTAACTCTTGGCCTAGAGTTTTCTTCACTGTGTCATCTAGGTGTCTCACCTAGTTCTTGAGATATATATCCTCCCTCTTTTCTTTGTGGTCAAGCATGATCATTACAATTATACAGCATTCACTTTCATTTGTTGCTCTATTTACTTTGTTATAGTCATTTTGTATATTAGTTTCCTGGTTTTATTTATTTTGTGTCTCAGAAGTTCTCGTCTTTCCACATTTTGCTGTGTTATTTTTATTTATCACTTCTTGTAGTGCAATAATATTACATTATACTCAAGTACTGAACTGTGTTTATTTATGCTCCAACCGAAGGGTCTTTCTTTTTCAAATAAATGTTTCATTGGTGGCTTTTTCCTATCTTTTATCTAGTTGTCACTCCCCAATGAGCCGTCACCATGTAACTGTGAATAGTTAAGCAAGGCTTTCAACATATTGGCCATTTCTGACAACCTATATTTCATTCTATACCTATAGTTCACCTTCTAGGTCAAGAAAAAAAAAAGATATTGATCAGAATTCAGATAGTTTTTGATGTTGTAAAAAAATTATGTATATATATATGTATATATATACGTATATATATATACATATATATACATATATACATATATATATATATATATGTTTGCATATTAATGCAAAACCTGCACTGAAGTCCTCCTCAATTCCATTGCATGTGGACGTGTGCCTGGACTAGCAAAGACTTTGTCTGTGGAAGACAAATGCCACCATCTTGTATTAAATTGATAAAGCTGTCAGCAGAGTCCTTTTGATGGGCTGGGTGTCTATTGTTGAATGCAGGGCATCAAGGTATATTTGGGGTTTTTTGATTGTTGGCTTCTTTTTGTTTTGCTTTTTTTTTTAAAAAATTTTGCTTTGGTTTTGCTTTAGGTTCAAAAGACTCATGAAGATTCATATACTTAATCATGGAAACTGAGATCTATGTTGTTGAAGGAGGACTACCCAAAAGATGTCCCAGGACACTGGAGCAATTATATAAGAAATTGATACCCCCCTCAAAAAACAAGAGAGAGAAAATTTGAAAGGCCCCCAACACCTAATAAACTAAAAATCTACACACAAAAACACATACACAACAGACCCAACAGGGAGATGAATTATTTACATAGCTTGATCCAGCCTGTACTTACACTTGTTAGAGGAGAGGGCACTTTATTTAAGAAAGCTGTACTTGTCTAATCATAAAAATATTAGCTAGTTAAAGTGTCTTTCCCGAAGGGGGGGATATTCCTCAGAGAAAGACCCGGCACTTGTAAAGAATACAAATGACTCTTGTTGGGTGTTAATTAGGACTCCAGCAAACAGCCTACCCAGTGAGACAGGAAGAGCGATGGGCATCTTGGCCCATTATACTAGACCTCATAACACTCTTACCAAGAAAATGAGCTTGGAGTAACCCACAGAGGGATTATTTGAACAGCCTCCTCTGATTGTTAACATCCTCTCTCATTATAGCTGCTTGGGAACACTGAGGGTCAGTAGCATTCTAAGCCAGCACAATGGGTGCCTCTATTATACTTGACAGCAGGGCCCCTTCTCAGGTTGCTAGCCACCTAGGTTCCTCCAAAAGTCAAATGCCTTTTACCTCAGTTCAAACTCTCTTCAAATGTTAGTTTCTCCAGAGTCTTGCCTGAGTGGTGGTGAAGATTACCTAATTCTAAAGAGTCCACCTACAGCAAACAAAATGAAGGTGTCACATATACTGCTATAAATTAAAAGAGTAATTGGATATCTGGTTTGATGGATCCATGTATTTTTTCAACCAGGATGATTTGGAGTCCAAAATCAGAATACTCCGAAATATCTTTTCTAAAGATCTTCAGATATAGAGTAAACTGAAATATTACCAACCTCACTCAATGTCTAGTTTGATGGATATAGATGGATCTCTGCATTGGAAGTCAAAAGGACTGGAGTCCAGTTTGGGCTCAGTCAATAATCATTATATGACTTTGAGCTAGCCATTCCCTCCTCCTGAGCCTCAGTTTCTTTATCTGTTAAAGTATACGGTTGGAATAAAAAAATGAAAGAAATATTATAAACATTATATGTAGTCTAGGGGACTAGATGGTTGGCAATGCCTGTTATAGCTCTAATATTCTCTGTTCTCACATTTTGCATTCCACGGTCACACTGAGCTCTAACATTTTTTGGTCCTATATTCTAAGAGTCATTCCAACTCTAATGACCCTTCTGCGTTTTAAGGGCCTTTCTAGCTTTGACATTCTATGTTTGTGTAAAGGGGGTCACCCCTACCCCAGTTGATATAATCACAGAAAATAAAGAGTAGATAACAGAGGTAAACATGTATTAATAGGTAAATGATGTGCAAATTTATATATATGGCCTGTTACCCATTTAAGAAGTGTGAAAAATTTCTCTTATTAAATTTGAGGGGAAACTTGGCACTGGCTGGCTGAAGATTGTACAAACTCCTGGGAGTTTTTAAAAAGCTAAACCTGTCAAGCCCCGGAGAGAGTAGAATATTTAAGGAACAAGGAACTATTATGTGGAGTGTGACCCCCATGTCTATTAGAAATCAAGGGGAGATAAAGGGAGAGGTAGTTTTTCTTCTCTACCCCATATACCATGGCATATAGCATTATAATGGTTAAAACGCTTGAAGTTTATATCAATGAAGAGAAGAAAAAATGTATCTGCCTCCCTTTTTTGCAGAGGTAAGGGACTATGGGTGTGGAACATTGGACATATTGTCAGACTTGGTTGATGGATTGGTTTGCCTCTCTCTCTCTCTCTCTCTCTCTCTCTCTCTCTCTCTCTCTCTCTCTCTCTCTCTCTCACCACACACACACACAAACACACACACACACACACACACACACACACACAGGTTTACTTGCATAGGGGAGGAGGAAAGCACTATATTTGGGGATGAAGGTGATATAAAAACAGAAGATGTCAGCATCTTTAAAAAAAATACATGGTTCAGAGAATCACTGATGCAGATGTTAAGAGTAAAAGGGAAAATCAACAGTGTCTGTAAAGGCTTTCTATAGGAATTAGAGCTAGATTTGAGCCTTGAAGGTTGTTTAATATTTGGAGAAGGGAAGAAATAGAAGGGAAGGTATTCCAGAAGTTGAAAAGACTATAATTGAAGATACAGGGGTGGTTGCTGGACCCTGTGGTTCGAGCAGAAGAATAAATATCAGCCTAGGAGAATGATCTAGGAGAGAAAAAAGGAAACAAGGTAGGAGCAAGAGGTTAGGGCCAAATTATATAGGGTCTTGTATGTCAAGCTGAAAATTGAGTCAATATGACAGGTAGTAGGGGACAACTGTATTGTACTATAAGCTCTGTAAGGGTAAGTACCCATGTTTTATTTATTTTAATATTATTTTTAAACCAAGACCTAAGACAATACTTTGAAAACAGAATAAATAAATGCTTGTTGACTATTGTAGGATTGTTGAACTACTCTGTATTGATTGTCATCTATAAACTCCCAAATAAGTGGTTATTGAGCATCAACTTGAAGATCTCCAGTGATGGCGAGTTCACTGCTTATTGAACCACCCCATTTGACTTTGCATACGTTTCATTTTTAGGCAATTTTCCCTTAGATCAAGCTGAAATCTGTCTTTTACCAGCTTCAATTCATTATTTCCAATTCTGCCTTTGAAGGCCAAAATGAACAACTTGACTCCCTCTGCAACATGACAGTCCTTCAAATAACTTAAGGCAGCATTCTTGTTTGCCTAAAGTCATCTCTTTTCCAGCTTAAGTATTCCCTTTTCTTTAAACTCATCCTGTTTTTATAGTTCCTAGTTCTGTCATGAATCTAGTTATTCTCCTTTAGAAGAAACTTTACTTTTCCTAAAAGCACAGAATCTCATTGCTGGAAGGAACCTGGGATGGAGCCCACTTGGTTCAGCATGTCTACTTAACCAGACATCCTCTTTTAAAACCTCTATCTTTATGATTTCTCTGTTCTGTCTTTATTAACCCTCATAATCTGACTCCAATCTCTCTGTCTAGGCTCTTTGCATATATCATTAATCCTGTTTATTTGCTCTACATTCCTACCAAGTTGTCCTAATTGCTATTTTCCATACATTCCATATTTTACCTCCAATATCTGTTAGCCACATTGGGATGCTCTCCTTCCTCAACTCAGCCTCTGGAAAGTTCAAAATTTGGTCACAGTGATGCTTCCTTCAACAAGATTTTCCAGTTTCCTCCCCTTATTAATATGCCCCTTTGCTAATTATGTATTTATATGTATTTTTATATTTTATTTCCTTAACCGTTGTTCAATTGTTTCAGTCATGTCCAACTCTTCATGACCCCATTTGGGGTTTTCTTGGCAAGATACTGGAGCAGTTTGCCATTTCCTTCTCCAACTCATTTTACAGATTAAGAAACTGGGGCAAATGGGGTTAAGTGTCTTGCACAGGGTTACATAGTTATTAAGTGTCTGAGGCCAGATTTGAACTCTGGTAGATGAGTCTTCCTGACTTCAGACTTGCATTCTATCCACTGCACCTCTTAGCTGCCCATATCTACCTGGTACCTATTGTCAGACTTGGTTGGCTCCTTGAGGTTGTCACCCATCTCAATTTAGCAGGGTTGTAGCCAAAAGATCTGTGTTCAAGTCTAGGCTCTCACTTGTTGTCTATGTGACACTGGACACATCACATAACCTCTTAGTCCTTTAAGCAACTAATATGATAAGTTGAAAATATTATACTGACCTGCATCATTAAAGAGAGTTTTCTCATCTGGAAGTTCCTTATAATAAGGAAATCATAGGTTGAGTCACTATCCCCACTATCCCCAACAGATTCCTGTTGGATTGCTTTATTAGTGAGAGGAGGTGATCAGTACCTTAATTTGAAGAACTTCAATGAAGAAAAGTTTGCTACCTTGCTGCTAAACATCTTGGAGTGTTTATATTCAAGTTCCTATCCAGGGAGGCCCCAAGGAAGAAGTGCTGGAGGGGAGGATTGAGGGGTAGATTATGGGGAAAGGAAGAAAGCCAGATGGAATTGAAATGTGAGGTTTGTCCTAGAAACTCTTGGGATGGAACAAGTCTGAGCTCCCAAAAGCCACCTGAGGGGGACAGTGACTAACAGGGGCCTCATAAAGGTGATGGAGTGAGGCTAGAATATTTTGGTGTGTTCAGAGAAGGCAAGGAAGAATGTGGGAAAACTCCATTGCAGAACGGGACAGTAAGAACTTTCCAGAGACCCCTTGGGTACCTAACAAAGGTAAGCCACTCTGAACCTTTATAAAATCATGGAATGTTACAGTGTCCTAACTGAAAGAGATCTGGATAGGGGTGTGCTGGAGCCAGCTCATGCTGGAGCTAGCTTGAACTGGCCCCCAAGAGCTGATTGTTAAATTTTCAGCATGAGTAACTACATCTTAAAAATAGACAAATGCCACAAATCAGGGGCTTTGTTTTGCTGATTGTTTAGCCTTAAGAAAATGATGGAGAAAATGTTCCTCATACAAATTAAGCTTAAAAGTGGCATACATGGGGCAGCTAGGTGGCACAGTGAGTAGAGCACTGGCCCTGAAGTCAGGAGGACCTGAGTTCAAATTTGGCCTCAGACACTTGACACACTTACTAGCTGTGTGATCTTGGGCAAATCACTTAACCCCAATTGCCTGGCCTTCCCCCCTGCAAAAAAAAGTAGCATACATTTAGGTATAGATATTCCTGAAGAGCTAGCAAACCAAGCCCTTGATTTGTGTATCCTAATTTCTGGGGATAAATGTTCACACTGAAAATTTAATAATCAGCTGCAATAGATCTGGCTCCAGTAATCTCTTGAATTTATGGTTACAAATCACAAAACACCATGTGTGTGTGTGTGTGTGTGTGTGTGTATACACATATGCATATGTATATATATATATATATACATATATGGAGAGAGAGAGAGAGAGAGAGAGAGAGAGAGAGAGAGAGAGAGTCTTGACATTGAGTATCTTATTCAAAAGTCAATGATGTAAAGGCATATGAAAATTTTCAATGGCTTCCCTCCATGCAATCTCTACTCCAGCTAAACTGGCCTATTTGAAATCTCCTATACATAACATTTCCCACTTCCATGTATTTATATAGGTTGTCTCTCACATCTGGGAACTTTCTGCCCATTCATCTCCATTTCATGGAATTTCTAGCTCCTTTTAAGATTCAAATGCTTCTTCATACAAGGTTTCTTATCTGATTTCCTCAGAAGTTATGGGTCTCCATCTCTGCAATTATTTTACATTTCTTTTGCATATATTTACTTACCCCTATAAATGTCACCTTGCTCAACAGAAAGCTCCTTAAAGGTAGGGACAATTTCACATTTATCTGCAAAGATGAACTAGTCCCCTAGCTCTTGGTACAAAACATGACATATAAGAGGCAGGTCAGTTTTTTTAATTGAAACAAAATTGAATGATGGGCCTAAGGAGACTACTATATAATATAAATGAGAAATTGTAAAAATATTGTATAAAGGACACCATCAGGAAAATGTACGTCCAGAACAAGCAGTGATCCGGCCATGTATCACAAAGTAGGGAAAATTGATGTGGTCTTTGTGCTTCATTGGCACATTCACAGCTTCAAGAAAATGAGAGTAAGTCCCTGAACACATTGGATGACTCCACTGTGAGGAAGACATTGACAGGAATCATATTGCATGGGCCTAGAGAGATTACAATTTGCATCCTTGAAGGAAGTTTTGAGTTCATTGAGATCATGGATCTGTTGATGTAATCTTGAGTTATATGTGTATGTATAGAAGGTACAAACTAATGTGCTTTGAAATGAGTCCATGGACTATATTTTACTACACTTTTGAATTTTATTACACTTCTTGAATCTGAATCTTGTACAAACTGGATGTTTTAGGAAGGCTATTGACAAACTGACATATAGAAGTAGCTGGCCATGTTGGTTAAGACTGATAGAATGCTGGACTTGGAGTTTGGAAGATTCTAAGTAACTGTGTGATTTTAGGCAAATAACTTAATCACTCTGTGCCTCCATTTCTTCATATATAAAATGAGATAATTGGCTTTGAAGACCCTGAAGATCTGTTCCATCTCTATACGAGTCTATGATGCCATGATGCTATGATCTATGTCAAATGTGACAAATACATTGCTGGTAGGAGGTATTGCTGCACAGCACTCCTGATGGTAGTCTGAACCAGATTAAAATTTAAATAAAAATAGAACATAAACACAATAATGTTAATACGTGGTTTCCTAAGTCAATATGAGGCTTGCCGGCATCATTATATACAGTTTACTGTATTAGATTCAGACATGACTGATCAAAGGAGATAATATTTGTAAAGTGCTTAGCACAGTGCCTGGGACATAGCAGGTACTTAAAAATGCTTATTCCACTGCATTCAATATCATATGAAGATTGGTTGAGGGATCAGGAAGTGTTGACGCTTGAGAATAGAAGATTTAATGGGGAAGCTATTACGTTTAGTTATCTGAAGATATGTGATGGGGCAGAAGAGGAAACATTCTTCGGGGGGAGAATCTGGAGCAATGTGGGTACGATCCAGAGAGGTATATTTTGGCACAGTTTAAGGAAGAATTTTCTAAAAATTGGACATCTGAAAATACAATAGACTGCTTCATGAAATAGTGAACTACACACCACCCAAAAATGTATAATTAGAAGGAGGATAGACCATGTTTATAACAAGTAATTAAAAGGCAATAATTGGTTTTACTAGATGATGGGAAATGTCCATTTTAATCCCCAAATTTGCTGCTTCTGTCATTTTCTACCTTCAGTAAAGTCTTCCTTTCATACTTTATCATAGCATGATCCTGGGCTCTTAAAAAGGTATTCTGGGGAACCATTATGTCTGGTAGGTCTCCCCAAGCTAGAAAAAATTTAGAGCATGAGCCCCATGATGAACTTTGTAGGGCTAATATATGAGGACCAGCCTAGCTCATCACCAGCATAGTGATGAGGTGATGGATTTTGTGCATAGCAACTTTTAAACAATTGATACCCAAAATAAATAAGGCCCTCTGTTTCCTAATCTATAAAATGAACAGTTTGGACAATATTAGCTATGAAGTCCTTTCTGGCCTTAGCAATCTGGGATTCTGTGATCCTACAACCACCACTGTCTTTGTTTACTTTGTGTGATGATGTCAGAATTCACCTAAATGTATTATCATCCAGTCCACATTCTCTTGCCTTGGGAACAGGATATTCCACAAAGCTTTGCCAAATTGCCTACAAAATATATCATCTCTGTTTTTAATATGAATTGGTTCTTTATGAATTCAAATTGATTCTAAGTGCTTGCTCCTTCCATTCACAATCCATTCCTTTAATTATCACTCACAATGCATTCCTTTTCTAATGTTTTTAAAGATTTCCCCCCAAAATCAAAATTAATCTAAATGGTCTACACTGTAAATGATACACATTCTTCCTCTTTATTTTTAATTTTGGAACATGGATGGTAGTGATAATGATTGGGATAATGATGCAAATCAATGGTCTGAGACTTTTATGTTTCCTGGGCCTCTTTGGTGGTCTCTTGTGTAACATGGACCCCTTTTTATAATAATGTTTTTAAAAGCATGAAATGAAATACATAGTAAAACAAAGAAAACCAAATATATTGAAAAATTCTAGCAAATATTCTATCTAGAAATATTCTAGTATATTAAAAAGAAAACAAATTCACAGACTTAAGTTTAAGAACTGCTGACACAGGTAATATGTATAGGGATGAATAGAGTAATGGTGCTAGAGGTAAAATTGAACATGGGGAATGATGATTATGAATGTATAAAGCTTTAATTATGGTGTTGGATATTACCAATGATGATGTCTAGGCAATAATGACAAAATATCAAACAGAAAGCATACCAACAGAAAAGCAAGAGGATGGATTATGTAACACAAACAAGGGATAATGTATGAATAGCTCAAATACTTTATTAGTAGGAATGGAATGTTAAAAGTCCAAGATGAAGGCTTGTAACATATTGCATAAATTATTTGATGAAGGTTTAGTGGAAGAAATGGATGAGAATTACACAGGATGAGAAGGTATGAAGGAAGTGAGAAATGTACTATTGGAATGATCATAAGATCATAGATTATCTTAAAGTTAAAAGAGATTTTTGAAGGAACCCCTGTATTGAAAAGATCTTGGGCCTATTAACCTATTCAAATATTCAAAGCTAAAGATGGTAAAAAATATATTAATGATGGTGACATAGTTGATGAAAAGTATAAGAATCATGTTCACTGTAATGAGGGTGGTAGTTATATAGATGATGACATAGTAATAGGAATGATTCAAATGGTAGCAATGGTATTTGGCGATGGCAATGATGATGATTACAATGATGGTGGTGGTGTACGTAATGAAGGTTGGACTGATTATATAGATCATGATATGGTGTTACAGTATTGTTATTAATGTGGATGACCATGGCAAAGATAGCTGTGATAATGACAAGAGTTATCTCAGATGGCAAAGGCAAAGTCTAAAATCTGTCATTCAGTTAAGTAGTGTACATTTAAAAGAACCTAAGGAGAAAGTGAAAACCATGGAAACTCTGTCTCATCCTGATATGGACAATCTCAGTGTGTGTGTGTGTGTGTGTGTGTGTGTGTGTGTGTGTGTGTGTGTGAGTGTGAGAGAGAGAGAGAGAGAGAGAGAGACAGAGAGAGAGAGACAGAGACAGTGAGAGAACGAGAAAGTTATTTGCCTTCTGTTTATCCAATAAGAGAAATACTAAATGGCACAATTCAATAAGATTTCTGTCACTTGGGCTTGGGGCTGTGCAAGTGACAAAAAATTGATTTTGGGTGCAGATGCCTTATACACACAGGGCTGATTTGAGGCATCTTCAGTGGGGAAGGGGAAATTTAGTTTGCATTGACTTTAGCCTGAAGATGTTACAAATTGTTGTTGTCTTAAGTTTCTAAATGAGCTTAGAAACTAGAGGTTGGGTAGGCCAAATGGAGATTGACTTTAACCTGGGTCAAGTTTCCAACTAGCAGACTCAGATGCCATGGAAATCTAGATCTGAAGAGGGTGCTAAGTACAAAACTCACCTTTAGAAACAACCTGTCAGAACATTTATGAGATAAATATTGTCAAGTCCCAGGCTTGCAGGGGTGTTGCCAACCTCGGGTGCTTTGGGGGACAGGTGAGTCTGGAGGAAGGAGTAGGGCAAGTTGACAAGCATTTGAAGTACCCAAATCCTATATCCCTCTACTGGGCAAATATAATCTTAACTATTACTGACTGCATCTGTCCCTTGTTTCATTTTCACCATGGCTTTGGAATCACATAAAGATAAAACTAAAAGCACCCTTAAAGATCATCTATTTTAAAACCCTCATTCTATAAATTAAGGAAACTGAAGCCAAAAGTAGAAAAATGACTTGGCCAAGGTCACACAGCTAGTGAGTGGCAGAGCCTGGATTCAAAGCCAAATTTTATTTCCAGTTCCATGGCTCTATCTACTTCCCCATATTCACCTAGACCTACTAGGTCCACTAAAGGCAGCCGAGTTTAGGAGGAGACATAACCTGGGAAACAGGAGTGTCAGGTTCTAGTTTTAGCTCTACTGTCATAACTACCACCATAACCATCATCATCATCATCATCATCATCATCATCATCATCATCATCATCATCATCATCACTTACTATACAGTTGTCAAGGTATTTTACATATATTATCTTATTTGAGCCTTACAATGATGCTGTGAGGTAAGTACTATTATTATCATCATTCCATAGATCAGGAAATCAAGGCTGAGAAAAAATGACTTGCTTAAGGTTAAGTGACACATCCCTTGTTAAACTTAGAAACTAAAAGATTTGGCAAAGCTAGCTGGTACAGTGGGTAGAGCACTGGCCCTGGAATCAGGAGAAGCTGAGTTCAAAACCAGACTCAGACACTTACAAACTGTATGAGCCTGGACAAGTCACTTAACCCTGATTGCCTCCTAGAAATGAAAAGAAAAAAAAACAAACTGAGATGGGAGACAGCCAACATCATTCTTGCATAAAAAATCATATCATGTGGAAAAGGGGTTAAATGTATTCTGCCTGGGCCCAGAGGAACTAGGGAAATCACAGAGAAACAGATTTTTGACCAAACCTTAGGAAAAGCATCTTAATGCCAGCTCATTGAAAATTGAATGGACTGCCTTATAAGGTAGTGAGCTCCCTATATAGAGGCAATATGAGAACCTGCCAGAGAAGTTGGGGTAAAAATTACTCCTCAGGTAGGTCTCAACCCAGACTCTCTCTGATATCCTATTGAATTCTGAGCCTGGATGTTTCTATGAAATAAATAGGAAGTTGATGTCCTTCACATAGAAAGTGGGCCCTGTTGGCCTCCTATGAGTAGGGTGCACCGAGATCCACAAACAGTAAGTCAGAAGCTTCATCGTAGCATGCAAAAGCAGGATAGAGTCATATGTCCTATATATATGTCCATATATAATCCTGTCTCTGCCATGTTATTATTGTATATATCTGGGAAGATTGCTTGCCTTGTTCCTTAGTATCCCAATTTGTGAAGTTAGAGCATCAGATTACATAGATTCTCAGGTCTCATTGAGTTCTAACTTCCTATAATTCTCTATTTCAATTTTCCATGACAATGAGGCAGTCTCATATTGTAAATAAGGTCTTGGGATCAGGTTCAATCCACTTTTCTCCAATGAAGATGACAATTTTGAGTTGTGAGACATGAGTCTTAGATTGTCCTATAAGAATGGAGAAGGACCACAATGAACCATATAGGCTTTTATAAGAGCATCCTGATGACTTATTCTTGTCATAACACTGGTGGTATTAGAATCTAGTCTGGAGCCATGGTTAAGACTTAACCTTGGTCGAGTATTAGGGGCTTGTCAGGTGGAAGTGTTAGAGAACACAATCTAGAATCAATGTTTAGGCTCAGTCTGGTCACAGGTTTCGGGTCCTGTCTTTGCGTAAGAATGAAAGGATGGAGGCTCTCAGAAGGGAATGGATGGGATGACTCATGTACTTCAGAACACAAGGATGCTGTGGGTAGTTTGTTGACATCCTCTCAGCATCAAAGACTCAGTCATGTGAGACAGCTGGGACTCATCTTCTTGGCCCGAGGGGGCCATTTGGGAGTAATGAACCAGATGGTCCCCTATGTCCTGACACTCCTTGTCACACATGGCTAAGTGCCTGATTCCCTGGGAGTATTTCATTTACCCTGAACACCAGACACTCACCACCATAATCACAATTCCAGTGTTGATACCGGATAGAAAGACAAAATTAGCAAACTTGTAGACTAGAAACATTTCTGCCTTAGGAGCCAGCAGATCTGGGTTCTAGGCTTAGCTTTGCTACTTAAAAACATCTAAATTCCCTACTTTTTCCTCTCCAAGTCTCAGTTTTCTCATCTCAAAAATGGGCAGGAGTGTTGTCAAAAGCAGGCAAAGAGTAAACTTAGAAGACTTACATTCAAATTTTGATTCAACCACTTATGTGACACAGTGGAAAGAAAACTGCCTTTGGAGTCAAAGGACTTTTGTCGTGATACTGCTCCGTTCTTTGTGTCCAAAGATAAAATGAGCACAGTCTTAGTTCTCAGTGAGCTCCCAACCTGGTGGGTTGTCTAGGTGGCACAATGGCTAGACCACTAGCCTAAAGTCAAGAAGACCTGAGTTCACATCCAGCCTCAGATATCCACTGGCTATGTAACCATGGATTATGCTTGGGTTCTAGCTTCCCCAACAAGTATGGGTGAATAGAGAGAGAGATAAGCTTATGTTCTCACTCAGTTATCATAGTATTTTATTGGAAGATACCCTAAAGATCATTTAGTGCAATCCCCTATGAAATAAGAGCATGGGCTGTGATTAGCCAGGAAAGGCATATTTAAGAATGTATCTATTTTGGTTGCCTCTTGAATCCTTCTGTCTGGCTTGAGACTGAGGCAGCTTTCCTAAACGCAAAGAAGGAAGAGGTGCCTAGCCCCTTGAAGGACAGAGAAGAACTCACCAAGTATAATTTGGAATTTTTTAAAATAATGTTTTATTGATGCCTTTTTCATTTTATCTCAGTCATTTTTGAAACCCCACCTCCAAGTTGACCCATTCCTCATTAAAAAAAATACTTGATACAGTGACCACAAAAATACCTGATACAGTGACCAACTCTGACAGTGTGAACGTTCTTGGGCCACCTTTAAAAAATTATAGTTCAAAATAGGACTCCTTATTTACAGTCACAAAGTATTAGAACCTTGGAGTTAGAAGAGAGTCTCTAAACTCCCTGCCCCTAAAACAACCCTGACATATCTATACTTGAAGCATTCTAGTCACAGGGACCTCACTACTTCAAGAGGCAACCCATTTTAGACATTTCTAAAGTAAGGATTTAGGAAGCACATTTTTCCCCTTATACAGAAGCTAAATCTGGCTCTCTGAATAACAATTAAGAAGTAACACCAAAGGGAAAGTTATTAAAGGTTTAAAAAAACACCAAACAGGTATGGTTTGGTGTCTTTCTTGCTCACCCTTCAGGATTCTAAACCTAGACGTAAAGTGGTTTCATCACAGAGGACGCTTAGCATTTAGCCATCATAGGCTCAATAAGTGTACAAACGCCTAGCTAGGTAAGGGATCCCATTTGATGAGTCCTCCTGGGAACCTCCAGGTTAATCGGTGATCCTCTGCACAAGATTAACTGGATTCCTTCACAGTAGGGAAATGTAGTCGTTAATAACAAGAGGTGGCATCTGGCTGAGTGGGTGAAATTGGATCTGATAAAGAGCCTTGTCTCAGCCATGCTCTCGATGATAAGAGGGATGTCAAGTAAGCGGTTTCAGAAGGAGAAACTGCAAAGCTGAGCGGGGAAGTTCTCTTATTCAGGCCACTGGCAAGAGACGTGATGCTGCTCAGGGAGTGTGTCTGATGCAAAGATATCACATGAGGCCCTCTGGGCATTTTTGCTAGGAAGAAAACTTTTTTTTTTTCTCCTTTGATGAGCATTTAGGGAAGAAAAAAAATGCTTATGGCCACAGTTAGGAGAGAATATTATCCCAGAGGAAATCTTATGACACCTCTCTTATTGGGGTGGTTCAATTCAGTACCTAAACTAAAATCAGGTGAATGATAATTAGGCTGATAGAAATCAAGCTTTGGGGTCTAAAAGAAATTAGAAAGAAAACAGCGTCTTGAACAATAAAGGACTTCATAAAACATTTTTTTGTTTATGATTGTATTCTAACTTTTGAATAGTGCTTGCTTATAGCTGGAGCAGATATTTAGAGGCAGTGAATATGGCAAAAAAAATCTATATGATTGTGCTCTAGTCCTTGCTCTGCCATTGAGCATGATTTGTGAGGAGGTCATTTTCCTCTCCAGAACTCAGTTTCCTCATCTGTAAAATAAAGGGGGATGTCATTGACTTTACTTAGAGTATAGATATTTGCAAATGTCTGCGGGCTGTCTCCTGATATTATCCTCACCACAACTGTCACCTGCAAAAAACCTGGTGACAGGGCTGCTGACATCCTCAGAACTGGCCTTTGTGTTTTCCAAAATTGATTATTTACCTAGTCTATGAGTGGGAAATGGTGGTGGAGAGCCTGAGGATCCTCACTCTTTCTAGGAAACATAGGCTTAGTTTTAGAGGGATCCCCTAGAGATAGTAATTCTTACTTTGATTAATGAGATACGTATTCTATTGCAAGGAAGAAAAGATACATCACTGAGGTGGGATAGGGGAAAATAGTTTAAGACAGGTATATCTTTACTTGGCTATTATCAATCAATGTGGGCTGTTACCTGCTCCAAATCTTATATGGCTTCCTTGTGTAAGGATGTTATGCCAATAAAGCAGAGATACAAGGTAGCACTCAACTCTCAGGAAAAGATGAATTAACTTTATCTGGAGCTAGTTCTATTTTTAGTGTAATTTTAATTTAATTTTTTAATTTATTTTTTCAAATTTATTTTAGTTTTCAACATTTGTTTCCACAAGATTTTGAGTTACAAATTTTCTCCCCATCTCTATCCTCCTCCCACTCCCAGATGCCATGTATTCTGATTGCCCCTTTCCCAGTCTGCCCTCCTTTCTATCACCCCACTGCTCCCCACCATTATGCCTTTTCCCCTTACTTTCCTGTAGGGCCAGATAGGTTTCTATACCTCATTATCTGTGTATCTAATTTCCCAGTTGCATGCAAAAGCAATTTTGAAACAATTGTTTTTTGAGAACTTTGACTTCCAATTCTCTTCCTTCTTCCCTCCATACCCATCTATCTTGAGAAGGCAAGTGATTCAATATAGGTTATACATGTATCATTATGCAAAACACTTCCATAATAGTCATGTTGTGAAAGACTAACTATATTTCCCTCCATCCTATCCCATCCCCCTTTATTCAATTTTCCTGGAGCCAATTCTTACCAGTGACAACTCCTCTACCAAATATGACCAAGATCAGGATTATGATTTCTTCTGACTACTCATAGAAAGGCACAGATGAATAGAGTGGGTTCCCACCTAGAATCCTTGCCTTTTTTCATAAATATAGAAATAATATGGAGACATAATAACTGTCTTCAAATATCCAAAGGGTTGTCAGGAACAAGAGGAATAGATTTCCCCTCACATATTCCTATAGGGTAGAATTAAGACCAAAGTACAGAAATTACAGGGCAGCTAGAGTGCTGGGCCTGGAGTAAGGAAGACTCATCTTCCTAAGTTCGAAACAGGCCTTAAATGCTGTGTCACCCTGGGCAAGTCACTTAACCCCATTTGGCTCAGTTTCGTCATTTGTACAATGAGCCAGAGCAGGAAATGATGAACCATTGTAGCATCTTTGCCAAGAAAACCCGAAATGACTCCATGAACACATGGCTGAAACTGTTGAACAACAACAAACCGAAGTTGCAGAGTGATAGGTTTTTGCTCAATTAGGGGAGAAAAACCAAATGATAATTATCAGAAAGCACACAATTTCCTAATGGTGAGAAATGCCTAAAGAGAGTCACTATCACTATAAGTCTTCATTCAGAACTAAATGGGAAATTGCTAAGAGGATAAATGACCACTTCAAAACCAAAAAACAGAAAGCAAGGGGGAACACACCTCACCCGACGGGCATAATTGGTACTTGCATTGAATAATCCTCTGGGTATTCGAATTGCCTACTTTTAAATTTTCTTTCAATGAGAATTTGGCCATGTGAAAAAAGGCAAGTAGTCAGGCCATATCACCAGCAGCGACACTCACATGATACTGATCATTGTAAGCTGCTAGGCCTAACTCATTGGCTGACAGGAATCCCTTTTAGATGAGTAGCTACTACTCCTCTTTCCCACTTTCAATCAACTCATTAGTGCTCTCCCTCAACCAGGACTGGTTCATATAACCATAATATATGCCAGAGTCATCTAGTCCAAATTCTAATCAACCAAAACAGAAATGATGTCTATATTTTCCTTGACAAGTAAACAACCAACCTTCACTTATGAATCTTGAAAACTCGCTTGAAGATGCCCTGACCCTTAGAAAATTACCCCCAATGACCATATCTGTCTTTTGATACATTTTTATTATTTAATATTTTTAGTTTTCAACATTGATTTCCATAAGAATTTGAGTTACAAATTTCCTCCCCATTTCCACCCTCCCCCCACCCCAAGATGACATATATTCTGATTGCCCTTTTCCCCAGTCTGCCCTCCCTTCTATCACCTCACCCCCCCTATCCTCTTTCTCCTTACTTTCCTACAGGGCTAGATAGATTTCTATACCCCATTGCCTATGTATTTTATTTCCCAGTTGCATGTAAAGACAACTTTTTTGAGCATTTGTTTTTAGAACTTTGAGTTCCAAATTTTCTCCCTTCTTAGCTCCCTACCTACCCTCCTTGAGAAGGCAAGCAATTCAACATAGACCAAACATGGATCATTATGCAAAACTTCCATAATAGTCATGTTGTGAAAGACTAACTATATTTCCCTCCATCCTATCCTGTCTCCATTTATTCAATTTTCTCCCTCGACCCTGTCTCTTTTCAAAAATGTTTGCTTTGACTACCTCCTCCTCCTAGCTGCCCTCCCTTCTTTCATCTCCTCCTCTTGTCCTCTTCCTCCATACTTTCCTGTAGGGTAAGATACCCAATTGAGTGTGTATGTCATTCTCTCCTTAAGTCAAATCCCATGAGAGCAAGATTCACTCATTCCTTTTCCCCTGTCCCTTCTTTTGTTTTTCTTGCCACTTTTATGTGAGATAATTTACCCCATTTTATCTCTCTCTTTCTCCTTCTCCCAATATATTCCTATCTCACTCTTTAATTTTATTTTTTTAGATATTATCCCTTCATATTCAACTCACCCTGTGCCCTCTGTCTATATACATACATATATATGCATATGTATATATACATATATATGTATGTGTATATATACACACACACACACATATATATATGTATATATATATATATATATATATATAAATATATATATTATATATATTCCCTTCAACTAGCCTAATACTGAGAAAGGTCTCATGAATTACAAATATCATCTTTCCATGTAAGAATATAAACAAAATGGTTCAACTTTAGTAAGTCCCTTATGGTTTGTCTTTCTTGCTTACCTTTTCATGCTTCCCTTGATTCTTGTATTTGAAAGTCAAATTTTCTATTCAGCTCTGGTCTTTTCATCGAAAATGCTTGAAAGTCCTATATTTTATTGAAAGTCCATATTTTTCCTGTAGTGTTATATTAAGTTTTGCTGGGTAGGTGATTCTTGATTTTAATCCTAGCTCCTTTGGCCTCCAGAATATCATATTTCAAGCCTTTTGATCCCTTAATGTGGAAGCTGCTAGATCTTGTGTTATAATGATTGTGATTCCACAATACTCAAATTTTTTCTTTCTGGCTTCTTGCAATATTTTTTTCTTGACCTGGGAACTCTGGAATTTTGGCTATAATATTCTTAGGAGTTCTCTTTTGGTGATCTTTTTCAAGAGGCAATTGGTAGATTCTTTCAATTTCTATTTTACCCTCTGGCTCTAGAATATCAGGGCAGTTTTCCTTGATAATTTCTTGAAAGGCGATGTCTAGGTTCTTTTTCTGATCATGGCTTTCAAGTAGTTCAATATTTTTTAAATTGTCTTTCCTGGATCTATTCTCTGGGTCATTGGTTTTTCCAATAAGATATTTCACATTGTCTTCCATTTTTTCATACTTTTGGTTCTGTTTTATAATATCTTGATTTCTCAAAAAGTCCCTAGCTTCTACTTTCTCCATTCTCATTTTTAAGGTAGTGTTTTCTTCAGTGGTGTTTTGGACCTCCTTTTCCATTTGGCCAATTCTATCTTTTAAAGCATTCTTCTCCTCATTGGCTTTTTGGATCTCTTTTGCCATTTAGGTTAGTCTATTTTTAATGTATTATTTTCTTGAGCAATTTTTTGGGTCTCCTTTAGCAAGTCATTCACTTGTTTTTCATGATTTTCTTGCATTACTCGCATTTTTCTTCCCAATTGTTTCTCTACTTCTCTTACTTACTTTTCCAAATCCTTTTTGAGCTCTTCCATGGCCTGATACCAAGTCATATTTTTCTTGGAGGCTTTTTATGTAGCCTCTTTGACTTTGTTGTCTTCTTCTGGCTGTATGTTTTGGTCTTCTTTGTCACCAAAAAATGATTCTGTAGTCTGAGCCTGAGTCCTTTTACTCTGCCTGCTCATGTTCCCAGCCAACTACTTGACCCTTGAGCTTTTTGTCAGGGTATGATTGCTTTTAGAGTGGAGAGTACTTTGTCCCAACCTTTAGGGGCCTTGTGTTGCTGTTTTCATACCTACTTTTATTCCACAGTCAACACAAGCTCTGCCATACCAGCGCTCCTTCTCCCCAAGAACCACCAACCAGGACCACGACCCAGATCCCAGCAGGGCAAAACATGAGAACCCTGCCTCTGTGCCAGCAAAGTGCTCCCTGCACTCCCACTCTGATCTGCTACTTGATTCCTCCCACCATGAGGAAGCAGCCCCCAGAGCTTCTTGATGCTCTCCTTGTAGCCACTTCAGCTGCCCCTGGGGCTGGGGCCGCAACACGCACTTCTCCCACCAGATCCTGCAGTTTTCCCACTGACTTGCTCAGTTGTCTTTAGCATTTCTTGGTTGAGAAGTCTGGTAACTGCTACAACTCAGTGATTCATGGCCCTGATGCCTACTCCACCAGATCTCCTCCACCTGACCTCCTCTGTGCCTAGTCTGTCCTGGCATGGCCCATGATGGGCTGTGCTCCACTCCCAGTACAGTGTGATAGATCCTTCTCAGCAACCATCCAGGCCTCTTGGGCTGGAGACTTGTTTCCCTGTTATTTTGTGGGTTCTGCTGCTCTAGAATTTATTTAGAATCATTTTTACAGGTGTTTGGAGGAATTTGGGGGAGAGCTTAAGTGAGTCCCTGTTTTCTAGTTCCCATTTTGGCTCTGCCCCTCTCTTTACACTCATGTAAGGGCTCTTAAGTGGTGCAGGGGATTGTATGACAGGCCTTGAGTCAGGAAATCTCATCTTCATGAGTTTAAATCTTGCCTTGGATACTTTCTAGCTATGTGGCCCTGGGCAAGCTACTGTCTGCCTCTGTTTTCTCATCTGTGAAATGAGCTGGTGAAAGAAATGTCAAATTACTCTAGTATCTCTGCCAAGAAAACCCCAAATGTTGTCATAGTCAGAAATAATTGAAAAGCAAATGAATAGCAACAACACAACTTCATACCTTGGTCCTAATTTTGGCCTTTAGGATAACGTGAGAGAAGTTTTCTGTGTCTATCTAGTGGTATCTCTTCAGATATTTTAGGAAAGTAATTATGCCCCCCCACCTCTTCTACTCCCTTAAGTCTTCTCCAGTCTGAACAACTTAAGTTTCTTCAAGTGATCCCACTGTGACATCATCTATTGTCCCTTCCCTATCTACCACCATTCTCTCTAGACACACTCCAGCTTAATATCATAGGGCGAGATCTTCAATGGACCTTAGAGGTCATTTATACCAATCCTCCCTTTTAGAACAGGAAAAAACTGAGGTCCAAGGGGTTTAGTGACTTGTCCAGTCACAGAGATAGCAAACATCAGAGCAGGATTTGAACTAAAGACTTCTGGCTCTTCACTGAGCACACTTTCTGTTGTACCACACTGCATTCCAAAAATGTAGCAACAGGACTGCACAGATCCAGCCAGGGCAGAGGATGGCAAGATTATCACTGTAGTTGACACTATGCTTTTATCAATCTGTGCCAAGATTGCATTCACTTTGTTGGCTTCCATATAACATTGCTGATTCATACTGAGCTTGCGGCCCATTGAAACACCCAGATCACTTCCATTTGAACAAGTTACTTGTAGCATTTCCTATGCACTGAACTTATAGAGTTGATTTTTTGAAACAAAAGTGTAGGACTTTACATTTATCTTATCTAAATTATTAACTTCCATTTTAATAGATTCAATCCATTGTCCCAGCCTATAAAAAAATTATTTTTTGGACTTGATCCCAAACTTTGGTAGACTCTGAGCTGGGGCATATAACATCTACTAGACATGTCCTTTCTGTCTTCTGGTGGAGAAAGGATGTATGGAGACTGATTGCATGGTAGATGCCTGGCATGAATGGAAAACTTAATTTCCTCACCATTTTTTAAAGTGGAAAGGAAGGAAAACATCTGCTATAGATTCTCTAATAGCTTCAGAGAAAGTGTTTTGTCTCTAAGTAGTTCTACTATCCTCCATCCCAAATCATGTAGTGGGAATGTCTTGGGATCTTGGACAAGAGAAGTCATCCCTAGATTAAAAAAAAATCACACAACTTCCCCTAAAATGGTCTCAACCTTAGTTTTCCCATATTTAAATGAGAAAGCTGGACTAGATAGTCTTTAAGGTCACTTCTAGTGCTGCCATTTTGTATTCTAAGATACGTGGCAGCTTTCGCAACCAATGTTCTATTGTCACTTCCTGCATTCTAATAGAGGGTTACCATGGGACTTGGAATGGAAAGGGGTATTATGAATCACCTGCTTTAAACCTCTCATTTTGCAGATTGGTTGATTGAAGTACAGTGAGATACAGTGACTTATCCAAAGTCACAGAGGTTGTAATTGGAAGAGCCAGGAAAGATCTTTGTACTCCAACCCTCATATGTCCTATATTCTAGGATCTGTTGCATTCGTAACATTCTCTGACTATAAGATCTCCCAAATTTTTTCCAGATTTTAACCTTTCCTGGGTCATAGTAATGTGGTCCTTGCTTGGTTTTGAAGTATGTTGCCTTTCAGTGGTCTCTGGGCAAAGCAGAAATGATGGAGGGAGAGAAGAGGCTGTGGAGAAAACTGCAACCACCAAATCACTGCAACTCCTGTCCTGGGAATAATTTGTGGAGTTAAGTGCTGTCAAGCTGACATCTTTCATTAACATTCCAATGCATTTTTAATACATCCCATTTTTCTTTAATTTCAGATTATATTGGGGCTGGCTGGCTCTTCCTTCATTATGGGACTGTACACCACTGAGTAGTTAGAAGAATCCTTTGCAGAGTTTGGCAGATTCATTAACTGGTTGTCCCCCTCTCCACCTCTTTAGCAATATCAAGACTTTATCCTATTGATTTGCTGAGCTATGGAGGCACAGAGGAAAGAGGCTTTCTTCTCAAAGATGCAGAACAATGCTACTCAGGAATATGTCCCAAATATCTACCTTCTTAAATCTTGTACATCTTATTTCTTTACTCTTTCTCCTTAATTTGGTTATGGGTCAGTGGAGAGAAATCGGAGCTGGAACAGATTATAGCTACGTAGTATAGTTAGCATTGAGAGATATGGATTTGGAGTCAGAGGACCTGGGCTCAAATCCTAGTTTTGGTACTTTCTAGCTCTATGACCTTGGAAAATTGACTTGATCTCTTTGGGTTTCAGGTTCTTCATTTGTATAATAAGGTAAGGTGGTATCCTTAATGGAAAAAAAAGTGGCACAGAGGGATATGCCCTGGACTTTTAGTTGGGAGACCAGGGTTTAAGTACCCATGGATCCTTATTTGCTTGTGTGACTTTAGATTAGTCATTAAATTCCCTGGACCTCAGTCCTATATCTGTAAAATAAGGAAGTTGGAATGGATGTCTCCTAAGTTTCCTTCAAGCTATAAACCCCATAGTCTTTTGAGATCTTATGTTATTCAACTTATTAAATTGTTGGTGTCCTGTTGGTATTACCTCTACCCATTTGGAGGGTCCACAATCCAGGACAAGCCCATAGAGGAATAGAGTACAAAATTCACAGACATAGCTATATCCCATACAGTGAATGGGAGCTGTCCACAGTTGAAGCTCCTTTGGAGCTCCTAGGATGATTTATTAGCACTATATGCCAAAGCTCCAAAAATATGCCAGCATCTACAACCTGCTGATTAAGGTAAATTTCATTATAAACATTACCATGAGAGTTCAAACATTTGTGGATTCTAATGTTCTCAATTTATCCACTGACTATGGACTTTTTTCCCACATCTACCCTTTGGTTTCCTTCATTCTTTCATACATTTGTGAATATATGAAGTACTCATTGTATTTATCATGTGGATTACTGTGTTGGTTTCAAATTCTGATTTTTCAACTGGCTTACTAGCTCCATGGACCCCCTCTCTGAGGTCCAAGTCATGCTCCCTTTCTAGGCCTCAGTGTTCTGATCTGTAAAATGAGATGGGTTAGATGAGATGATGTCTAAGACCATTTTCAACAATGAATACCATGACATTGCAACTTACAGTTGTATGACTTTATATAAGTCACTTCTAGGGGGATAACAACCTTTGGTTATAATCTCTGTCACAGGAATGTTTGTATTGTTGTTGGGAGAGTTTTTTGTAGACAGTAAAGCATCATAGAAACGTGAGTTATAATTAGAAAACTCAGACTTTTTTCTCCAACCAACCCATTTTTTGCTCTGCACACCCAGTAACTAAGACACTTTTTCAGCAAACTGGTATGCTAATCTACAACAAAAGGCCAAGGTGGCAATCTGAGTCATGGAAGGATTTAGGCCACTGCCTCTGAATCTTCAAAGAATAGTGTTCTGGGAATGAGCAAAAGCACTCTCAGAATCAAAATTATAGAGTTTTAGTGTTGGAAGTATCCTTAACAAGAATCTTTCCAACTAATACTCCCCCCCTCCCCAAAATGCCCAATACAACATACCGAACAAGCAGGCACCAAACTTTTCCTTGAAGACCTGTGGTAAATTGGAAGACCCTACCTCCCAAAGTGCCTTATACTACATTTTAATGGCTCTAATTTATGTGAGTTTCCTTCTCCCCCCCGTCCCTCACCATTTCATTGAGTCAATTTGATTCTTTGCAGCTCCTAACCATTACTTCTATTTTCCCCCAATCTGGGACCAAATAAAACAAGTCTGGTTCCTTTTAAACCTCAAAGTCCTTCAAATGCTTGAAGATGACTATCATGGCATAACCCACCCCTCACCAGAGTTCTCTGTCATCCAAACTAAACTTCTCCAGTTCCTTAAATCAATCTTCATATGACATGAATGCAAGGCCCTTTACTGTTCTGTAGAACGAGAATACTGACCACAACAATCTAGATATAATTTTACCAGAACAGGGCACAGGGTACAGGGTTTTTTGGTCAATTGTTTCAGTCATGTTCTGACTTTTCATGACTCCAGTTGGGGTTTCCTTGGCAAAGATACTGGAGTGGTTTGCCATTTCCTTCTCCATTTCATTTTACAGATAAGGAACTGAGGCAAATAGGGTTAAGTGACTTGCCAAGGGTGATACAGCTGGTAAGTGTTTGAAGCTAGATTTGAACTCAGAAAGATGAGTCTTCCTGACTTCAGACTCAGCACTCTACCTACTATGCCACCTAGCTGCGCTAGGTACAGAGTTACATATACATATATATGTACACACATATATATACAGATGAATATATATACATATATATATCAATGAATGCACATATATATATACGCACACATATATAAAGTCTTTTAAAAATAACTATCACTTCCAAATGAATTTCCTATCCTCCTTTGCAAGAAATAAGCACAGTTAAGCAAATCAGATTTCTGTACATTGGTTCTATCTGAAATGTATGCCTACCACCTCTCTGCCAAGAGGCAGGAGGTAGATTTTACTATTGGCCCACTGAAGTCAATTGCATTCACTTTCTCAGCTGTCCTATCATTCTGCTGGCTCATATTGAGCATTCACTCTTCTAAAAGAAAAAAAAAAGATTTCTCTTTCAGATAAATTGGTGTCTAACCACACCTCACCATCATGTACTCATGAAGTTGATATTTTTAATCCCAAGTGAAAGACGTTACATTTATCCCTATTATTTTTTTTCTAATTAGCCTCATCCCAAAATTCTAGCCTGTCAAGATCTTTTTGTATCTTGCCTCTGTCATCTAGAATGTTACCCATGACTTCCAACTTTGTGTTATCTGAAAATATAAGCATGCCAAATATGCCTTTATCCAAGTCATTGATAACACTTTTAAACAGCCCAAGGCCAAGTTTAGATCCCTGAGGAATTCTCCTGGAAGCCTCCTACCAAGATGATTAATGATGGAAAATTCTCTCATTCAGCTTTACAAACAGTTCTGAATCAATCTATCATTCGATGTACTCTTATTTAGCCCACATTTTTCTATCTTTCCTGTGAGGAGAACATATAAAACTTTTTCAAGTGCTTTGTTAAAATCTTATAAACTTTCTATAAAATTTCTCTAAACTACCCATTTCATAACCCTGTCAAAAAAAGAAACCAAGATAGTTTAGCATGATTTGTTCTTGTTAATGCCCTACAAGTTCTTTGCTTCCTAATCTAGCTATTCATTAAGTATCACTTTACTACGCAGATCTACAATTGTGCCAAACACAATGCCCTGTGGTTTTCAACCTCTACTCTCTTCCCTTTTATGGAAATGGGAACATTTGCCCTTCTCTGGTCCTGTGATATCACTCCCATTCTCCAAGATTTTTCAAACAGTGCTGTTGGTGATTCAGCAATCTCGTTTCAAAGACGTAGTTCGTATAGGGCAGATGACTTGAATTCATCAAGGACAGCTAAATATTGTCCCTTATTATCTCCTCACTTATCTTGGCTATGTATTCTATATTAGCCACTTTTGTTCTGCCCTTTCCTGTCCAAAGAGGACAGGATTTTTCTCCTTGGCAAAAAAAAAAGACTTAAAAATAAGAATCTTCCAGACTTTTTGCATTTGTGAGGATTTTTTTTAAAGCAGAGCCCCAAATCAGCAAGTCTTTGCTGCTGTGTGCCCATTACTACACTAGATCTTGGAGTATAATAAAAACATTAGGTAATACTATTATTTATAGGAACTAAATGCATTTGAGAGTTAGAAGGGGTAGTAAAAACAATTTAACCCTCGTTTAAGCAATGAGAAAACTGAGAGCCAGACACTGGAAGTGATTGGCGCAGTGTCACATAGTAAGTACCATTGCCGAGCTTTGACCATGCCACCAAATCGAATGCTCTTTCCATGCCACCATGATGCACTCTTCTGTCATGTGATGCTGTGCTATACAACAATTGATACAGGAAAACATCCTTAGAATGGGAGAGATAGAAATCAATAGCATTGTTTCTGTTGTGTTCCCTTAATCTATCCTACATGTAGTCCTTTAAATAATCATGCTAAAGCTATTGTATGATCAAGTCACTCCTATGTCAAAATAAAATAAACAAATCAAACTTCCACTGCCTCTTGGATGAAGTGCAAAGTCTGCTCCTTTTCAGTTAAAGTCCATCATAACGTGGCTCAAGCTTACCTTTCCAGTCTTGTATATTACTCCCTCCTGCCCCCGCCCAATTCCCCACACACTTTACATGCTAGAAAACCTGTTCTTCTCCATCTTCTTTGAATTCTCTATTTCATTTCTTGCCTCTGTGATTTTGCATTCTGCTCTAGGAATGCACTCCATCTCTTGTAATTTCTTGTTTCCTTGAAATCCAATCTCGTGTTTCTCCTCCTACGGGCAGTCTTTCATTTTATCTCTAGCTGTTGGATCTTTCTCCTTCCTCAAGTTTCTGTGTATATTCTTGCTGTTTACATGTTTTGTCCCTTCTACATAATGTAAGCTCCTTGAGGGTGGGGGCTATTTTTCTCTCCTCTGTATTGTCAGTGATGAACATGATGCCTTGCGTCTAGGCGTTTAACAAACGTGTATCGCCTTGGATTGGGTTATAGAGAATGAATTCCTCCTTGCAAGGAGACTAATTAGTACTTAAACATATGCATTCAGGTTTCCTGAACCTCGCTATACCCAGCAGAGGGATAAGGCTACTTAGTATTTCTTTTGAGGTTCCAGATTATTTTGCAAAAGTTATATCCAAAACCATGTAGGTGGCTGAAAGAAATGCTAGAGACTGACATTGGCTAAAGGGAAAAGGAGATTATTTGACCCTTGACCCAAGGAGCTCCTATTCTATTTATGATAAGAAGGCAGTTATAGACAAATTAGTAGTTTACCTGAGTTGTACTGTATCTAAGTGCAATATGAACCCAAGGAAATGAGTACTTGTGGAAGACTAGAGGAGTCAAGGAAAAGTTTCTGAAGGAGGTTGCATTTGAGATATTTACTGAATGACTGGACAGGATTCTTGGGATTAGTCAATTTCAAGCACAATGCAAGTCAACAGTGAAGTCAACAGCTAAAAACTTAGTACAATCTTAGTTTGCATTAAGATGGAAATAGTACGAAAAAGGCAGGGTTATATATTGGGTCAGGAGCTGGCCTTGGAGTTAGGAAAACAGATTCATGTCTTGCCCCTGACATATACTGGCTTTATGACATAGAGAAAAATCACTTATTCTCTTAGTGGCAAGCAACATTTTGAGACTATAAGTTGTAGTGTGGCAGGGTAAAGATGAAATAAATGAGGAAACAAAGGTTTGAGCTTCCAAGAATATCAATTTATTAAGCAATGCATACCAATTGCCTGACAAATTGGGAGCAGACCTTCTCAGCTTAGGGCTAGACCCGATTTGTTGTGCAATTGGCATGCCTTGCTTAATAAATCAGTATGCTCAGAAATTCAAACATTTGTTTCCTCAGTCATTTCATCTTGCAACCACCACAATAGGAAATGTGCATACTACATTGTGACAGATATCTCTTCACCAGGAACTGCCTATACTAATGAAATAATGGATCCAATAAAACAACAGTAGTGTCAGTGGGGGGTTTTCTACACCAACTCCAATTGACATGAACCCAGAAAGCCCAGACTTCTTAACTGAATCAATCAAAACTATAAACCAGGTATGAACATTTCCCTGATGAATTTGGGAGAAATTAAGAATTTTGACCATTGGATGAAAATGGACGACTCCACACTGGAAATGTTTTGTATATTTGAGGAAATCATCCTTGCAGGAGGACAGTTGAGCTTCCCCTCTCCTCATAGATGAGGTGATGATTTTATAAACTTCATAAAAGGATAGAAGATCCATAGTTCCAATTCACATTGGTAGCAGAACTCTGAGAGTCCCAGAAATCGGCAGTAGCATCTGCCTTAAGAGCTGAGAGACATAACTGAGAAAAACTAGACACTTTGTGGAAAGGCAGCTTCAGGACTAGACAAAGTTACCAATGGGCAAAGCCCTGCAGTGAGCTACACCTATGGGGAACTTCGGGATAATGCTACGAAGTGAGATAAGGACTTAGCAAACAGGAGTTGTAAGCTTATACTTGGACCACATATGGCCTCAGACACTTATTAGCTATGTAACTCTGGGGAAGTCACTTAACCCTGTTTGCCTCAGTTTCCTCATCTATGGAATGAGCTAGAGAAAAATTTGACGAGCTGTTCCACTATCTTTGCCAAGAAAACCACAAATGAGGTCACTAAGACTCAACAACAGCAACCACCTCTCTAAATTTGAGTCCACTCCCCTCAAAAACCCTTTTGGTGAATGTGTGGAGAATCTGATCCTGTTTTATTTTGATTTTTTCTCCCCTCTCTTCTCCTCTCCTCTTCTGTTTTCTTTCTTCCTTCCTTCCTTCCTTCCTTCCTTCCTTCCTTCCTTCCTTCCTTCCTTCCTTCCTTCCTTCCTTCCTTCCTTCCTTCCCTTCTTCCTGTATTTCTCTTTTTCTTTCCTTCCTTCTCTCTCTCTCTCTCTCTCTCTCTCTCTCTGGTGGATAGAGTTGTACTATCTTATCATACTATACTACACTAAATACCCTTTCTAAAGGGGTATCTAAAATCTGTCTGGCTTATAAAAATGAACATACCAGATAGGACTTAATACAGAATAGTACTAGAAACACTCCCTCAACCCTTTGGGCATACCTATGAGGAGAGATGTAGTTTAGCCAGCTACTGGGTACCTGGCCAGTTAATGTGAGTGAGACATAGGGAAATGGTCCCAGAGAGCATAGATGTTATTGTTGTTGCTGTGTCATTTTCAGTCATTTTTGACTCTCCAGGACTCTATTTGGGGTTTTCTTGGCAAAGATACTGGAGTAGTTTATCATTTGCTTCCACAGCTCATTTTCCAAAGGAAGGTAAATTGTGATAGTCAGAAGCTGCCCACTTAACTTGGGGTTTGCTGGCTAGATTGCTTCCTTCCTTCACTCCTTCCTTCCTAAAACCTTAAACCCAGTTTACTCTGAAGCCCATAGATTGGACCACAATAGGTCCTTGCCCAAGCTCCACTTAATGGCTGTATTTTGGGCCCCCCAGGGGCTTAGAGGGAATGTCAATGGTAACTGTTTTTCTTTGGAACACCAACCCTGAGGGTCTTCCCCTCCCAGCTTGATTTTTTTTTTTCTGATTAAAGGGGCCATCCCTTAACTCACTTCTCAAAGAGTCCTTTTCACTGAATGGGTGTTACCTCACTCTACATGAGTACATGAAAAGACCTTATCCTAAAAGGGCTAGGGTCTCCCAATGTATCCTGGGTCATTGCCAGTCATCCTGATGAATATCTGGTCACTGGATTCTGATGATTCTGGAGGAGAAAGTGAGGCTGGTGACCTTGCCCAGCCCTCCCTCACTCAAATCAAAGTCAACTGCAAGTTATGGCATCATTTCCCTGATGCCATGGTCCTCTTCAAAAATGAAGGACAAAAGAACATAATTACAAATGAGGAACTGAGGCAAACAGGGTTAAGAACTTGCCCAAGGTCACACAGCAAGTAAGTGTCTGAAGCTGGATTTGAACTAAGGTCCTTCTGATTTCATGACCAGAGCTCTATCTACTGTGCTACCTTGCTGGCCCATAGGGTACATATATAGAGGTAATAGTTTCGCTGTTCTTTGCCCTGGTTGGATAATATATGCATTATCATATTCACTTCTTGGTTGCACATATTAGCAAAGGTACTAATAAAATGGAGCATATAGAGAGGAGGGTGGCCAGCCTGTAAAAGACTTTGATATCAGTTGAAGAACCTGGGAATATTTAGGCTGCAAAAGAGAATAATTAGGAAAGACATTTTAAGTATTTGAAATTCCTTAGTAATTTCTAATATTTGAAAAGAAGTCTTATGGAATAGTGATTACTAGCCCAAGAAGGCAGGGCAAGGTACAAAGAGTAGAAGTTGTAAGGAGCTAGATTTGGGTTACTTGTAAGGATAAACTTTAATTAATCAGAAGATCTATGTAGTCCCTTTCTCCTTTAAAACTTAACACTTAGACACTCCAAGATTCATTCTCCTACCTGTAAAATGGGAATATTGATCCTTGCACTTTCTATATCAGGGCTACTGTAATGAAAATGTTTTATAAAACTAGTAGTGCTATAGAAATGTTACTGTATTTCATAGAACTATATAACTTTATGACTTCATGACACAAGATATCTTATAATCTCGGGGATCACACAGGTTAAACTTGATTCTGGAGCTCTCACCCAAGATAATCATTTTCTCTTTATCTTACTACCTCCCCCCCCCCCACAAAAAATCTGGAATTCCACCAAGATTTTCCAAATGTAGGTAAAATGGTCCTCTAGTTTCTATACAAGCACTCAAGTACCTTAAGTATAAAATTTATAGGATAGCCTTTATTTCACCCCACAGAAAATGTAAAGACACAAAGGATCCAAACACATACAGAGAACATATGAAACATTCAACTATTCTCTCGGCTCTAGCCAAAAGGGTACTGATCTTGGGGTTGCCACTGAGGCGTGTCTTTGGCATTCTGGTGAGTCTTTCCAATAATCCTTTAGAATTATCCTATCTCCTTGCAATTTATAATCCCCCAAAAGTAATTATCCTTAGGTCTTTGACAGGGGGAGTTCCTTTTCCTGGAACCTATGGTATCTGAGGAGCTCCATGTTACAGTTCTCCCAATAGGATGCTGTACAGAAATTATGAGGAAAATTCTCTTCTTTCTCTAAGGAGCACACTTTATGTCTTGAAATACCATTCTCCCTCCATAGGTTCCATTCTCTCAACTTCTGAATTTTTGAATGACAAGATAACTTCCATAGCTGGTGATAACAAGGAAATCTCCAAGAGTCAGAGACAGACACAGCCTGTGCATATGTGTGTGCAAAAGAGGCAGAGACAAAAAACAGAGACAGAGATAGAGGCAGAGACAGAGAAAAACAAACAGAAATATAGATAGAGACAGAGAAACATAGAGATAGACAGAAAAGACAGAGATAGGGCAAGAGAATTTAGTTTACTCTTGTAAACCAGAGAGACAGCTACTCTGATAAGAGGCTTTCTCCCTGAGTCTCCGTCAAACATCAAGGTCCTGAGGTCCCTTCGAAAAGGTGACGCTCAATAGGAAGGTGCTCCTCCAATGCCCCCAAACAAAGATTCTCCTCTTGTAATCTTGCCAGGTCAATTAGGAAACTCATCATATAAATATAGGTTTCCACTGATAAACTTCAGCCCTATTTTGGGAATGAAGAACTTCAGTGCCAGAAAGGACCCTGGAGATGTCAGCTAATCCAATCCACTAAGGGATGATGAGTGTGATGCCCAGAAATCAGGTGATGGCCTCTATACAAAGTCATGCACTAAGTCTGTGGTAGAGCTGGAATTAGAAAGAGATCATCCTTTCTATAGGTCCAGTGTTTTTCCTACCACACTCTGAGGTCTCCCCACTTTTTGTCTTCAGAAGAAGGAATGAAGTTTTTCCTCAACCGTAAAGTAAATAATATCACCAATGAGAGCTGATGTGATAAGGAAAAGGGTGAGAAATGTCCTTGTCCTCAGGGAATTTCTGAACTGAGAAGAAGCTACCATCCGTCTCTTCATGGAGCCCCTGGCCTGAGGGAGAGTTGCCTTCTCTGCCTTTAGGAGGTTTTGTTTTGATGAAGATACATGGCACTTCCATTAGAAAGGTGGGGGCTGTGGATTCTCACCTTCAAGCAGTTAAAAGAAGAAGTCACATTTTGCCAAGAAATGCAGCAGTAGTCAAAGATTCAGTGGCACATCCCAGAAAGCCTAAACTCAAATGAAAACCTTGACATAACTCTATTCAAATTGGATTTACATTCACATCATTTTCCATTCCATCTGCACATACAGTTGTCAATGGCTCCCACCCTTCCATCTCCCATAATTTCAGATTAAGTAGAAGAAGACCTTATGCAATAATGGTTCATTCCCATTTAATGCCTTTGGAAAGCTTTAGGGCACAATATAAGAGCTTAAGACAGGGAATCAGGAGGCCTGGGTTATATTCCTATCACTGCCACTGACTCACTTTGATCTTGGACAAGTCACAGAAACATATATCGAAGCTAAAATAATTGTTAGCACAGAGAATCATAAAATGTCAGAGCTGAAAAGGTACCTTGGAGATCAGCGAGCGCATCTACTTTTTTGTTTCATTTTTTTTGCCTTTGTTGTCCTAGCACGTAGCACAGTGCCTTGTTCCTAGCAGGTATTTAATAGATGCCTGTTGAGAGAAGAAAGTGATACCCAACAACTATAATGGAGACAAGAATAGAAACTAGACACCCTGACTCCCAGACTACATGGTCTTTCTAAACAATTTTGTCTCCAAGTCACTACACTTTTCTGAGCTTTGCTATTTTTATCTGTACCATGGAGAAAATATTGCATGTCATGTTGATCTCAGAGGAATGTGAGGAGGGTCCAGTGAGATAATTTACCAAGAATGATTTAGAAATAAATAGAAAGATGCAGCAGAAAAGTTTGGCTATCACAATGTAATCTAACGGATAGGACATAGTGTTTCAAGTCAAGACGTGTGGGCTCGTATCCCAACTCTGCAACTTAATACCTTCACCTGGGAAAGTCACTTCCTTCTCTGGCCTTGTTTTTTTTCATTTATAAAATTATAGAGTTAAACTAGGCTATTTCTAGGCTCCCTTCTCTCCCTAAATCAATTTATCCTATGATCCATCCATGAAACACTTATGTTCCAATATTACCAGTATAAATACATGGAAACAAAGACAGCTAGATTGTTACAAAATGCTTATTTCTTATAAAAAGGGCTTATAAAATAGTATAAAGGTGCTGTCACAGAAATCAAAAGACCAGGGTTCTAAGCTAGTTTTTGCTATGTGACCTTGGATAAGTCATTTTATCTTGTTCTCAAGATTTCCTTACTTATAAAATGAATAACGGTGAAAGGTTGCCAAGGGACAAATTTAGGTCTGATTCCCAAAGGACTTCCAGCAATTGCAGCTATTCAGAAGTGAAATAGGCTTCCTTTCTCAGGAGGTAGTGGGTATGTTCTCAAAAGAGGTCTTCAAACATAGGCTGGATTGCCACTTTTCAGGAATGATGCAGTAGAGATTCTTGACCAGGTACAGATTGGAAAGAAATAGACTCCAACTCTACAATGTGTGAGGAGGAAAAGAAGGAGAAGGAAGAGGGAGAGGAAGAGGATGAGGATAAGGAGAAGAAAAAGAAGAAGAATGTTATGAAGAAGATAATGATAAGGATGATGCTTATGAGTCTTGCCTCTCCAACCATGGCCCAAGGACTGTGAGATCCTTGAGGATATCACAAGGACCAATTCTCCACTCTCACCCTGTCATTTTTACTGTGTCCATAGCTGGGCTAACTAAAAAGTGTTAAGGAAGGGAGTTCAACTTAGGATAGTATATTTAGAGCTGGATGGGATTTCAAAAGTCATTGTATTTGATTCCCTCATTTTACAGGTGGGTAAAACTGAGACTGAGAGAGTTGAAGTCACTTGTCTAGTGTCACACAGCTAATAAATATTTGTGGTGGGATTTGAACCCAGATATTCCTGACTCAAAGTCCATTGCTTTATTCTCTACACTAATAGTATCATATTTAAATAGAAATGAATCCCTAAGGGCCACATAATGACTTTAAAAACACAAATTAACATTATCTCTGTCACATTGTACTTTTATTTTTTTTGTTAAATATTTCCCAATTACATTTTAGTCTGGTTTGGGCCTGTGGCAAGGGTCCTGAGTTTGACATCTTTTTATTATTCCCCATTGCCTAGTCAAGTTCCTTTCCATTCTAAAAATAGTATGGTGCAATTCACAGTTTAATTAGAATGGGTGGGATGGGATGGGATGGGATGGGATGGGATGGGATGGGATGGGATGGGATGGGATGGGATGGGATAAAATAGATTGCGATGGATGTTGATAAAATTCAAAGAATTTCAGAAGTAGGAAAAAAAGCCTAAAAGATAGTTTGCCTCCATGTCCATTTTACATTTGAGGAAATTAGCACTTTGAAAGCTCAAATGACTTGGAATGACTTAGCTAACAAATGACACAGTTAGGTTTGAATTCAGAGAGAGGAAAAATGTAAGTACTTCAGTAACATCCACATACTGTTAAATGCAGAAAACCCAGTGGAGGATTGAGTCCTTTGAATCATCACAGCAAAGTCTGGTCTGTGGTAATAGCCAAAAGACACCCTTCACGAGATTGGAGAGTGTGAACGTCCTTGCCTAGGCATTACCCCCAGCATGAATCAGCACCAGTCTCCAACAGTCTTGCTGTACATACCAGGTCCAGGCTTCTCCAATGCCTTGTCTTGTCTGGCCTAGATGAAAACCTACAAAAATTCTACTGGAAGTTATAGTTTTCGGTCTCACTATATCTACCAGATAGACCTGATCTATTTCCAGTCCTCTGTGCCTGACCCTTTGGATTATAAGTATTTCACCTTAATAAAGGAAAATTGCTTTGTTTTCTCTCTACTCATTCGTGTCTATGATATTGTATCTTTCCTCATACTTCATCTTGAATCCTGAACCTTGCTCAAACTACACTAAGATGGAAAAAAAAGTAGATGTGAATGCCAGTGGCATAGCTTAATGGAAGGTCCTCTGAAATGGGAATCAGAGAGGCTACATTTGAATCCCATCTGGGCTACTCATTTAACTGAAAATCCAACAAGCCTCCAACTCCATCTCCAGATCTCTTTTCCATATATCACATGCTGAGCAGGGTCAATTCAAGAAACATTTGTTAAATGCCTCCTATTGTAAGTAAAGCCTTGGCCTCTAAGGATGAAAAAAAAATTCAAGGGATTAAAAAAACAGATATGGGGGGGCGGAGCCAAGATGGCCGCATGAAAACAGCCTCTTGCAGGAGCTCTCTCACAAGTTCTGTTGGATTCCTATAAAAAAGTGAATCTGAGCAGATTTGAGAGAGTTAGAAATTGCGAGCACTCTGACTGGGGCAAATTTCCCAGCCGGGAGAATCTGAAAGGCTGAAGGAACGAA
>CM053622.1:77051978-77093688 GCA_028646595.1 Phalanger gymnotis | reverse complement strand
ATCACAGAATCAATATATCTGTGGTTGTGTACAATGTTCTTCTGGCTCTGTTCTGCTCACTCAGCATTATGTCACGTAGGTTCTTCCAGGTTGTTATGAAGTCCGTATCATCCCCACTTCTTATAGCACAGTAGTATTCCATTACAGAAGAAGTTACTCTTAAAGGGCAAAGCTCTAGCAGAAGGGAGTTGGTAGGAATAACATAAAAACCTCCTGTAGAACGTAGGATTTGAAATGAGACTTGAAAGAAGTTAGGTAAACTGTGGTGGAGATGAAGGGGAAGAGAATTTCAGTAATGGGGGTCAACAAGCAAGAGACATAGTGACCTGTTCAAGGAACTGTAAAAAGACTTGTGGGGCTCTAGATCTCTGAGTACGTAGAGGGGAATAAGGTATAAGGAGGCTGGAAATGTAGGAAAGGGTCAAGTTACGAAGACCTTTACGTTTCAAACATTAGACTTTACATTTGATCCTGTTGGTAATAGAGAGCCACTAGAGTTCAATGTTGTAGGTAGAGTGTGACATAGTCAGATCTATACTTTAGAAAGACCATTCTGACAGCTGAACAGGAGGCAATGGAGAGAAACTTGAGGATAGAAGACCAGTTAGAAGATGATTGTAGTAGTCATAGTGAGAGAAGATTAAGAATTGCAGCTGTGTGAGTAGAGAGAATGAGATATTTACAAAAGAAGCAAAGGGAGAAAGTTGAACAATGGTTTGGAGATGCAGGGTGAGTGCAACTGAGAGTCATGGAATGACAACAAAATTGCTGTCTTGGGTGTTAGGAAAGATGGAGTTGAGGAATGAGTGTAAGGAAGTAGGCAACAGTAAGCTTAGTTTAGTCTTCATAGAAGTTTGGCAGCGATGGGGATGGAGAGATGTGGTGAAAGACTGAAGGAGTAACAAAGTCAAGTGAAGGTTTTTTGTTTTGTTTTTCAGGACAATCAATCAACATGCATTTACAAAGCACTTATTAACTGCCAGGCTCCCAGGATATAAATATCATAAAGGAACTGCCCTTGCTTTCTTCAAGGAGTTTACCTTCCACTGGGGGAGAGATATACATATATAAAATAAATATAATGTAAGAGGAATAACTAGTAGCTGAGAAAATCAGGAAAGGCTGAGTTGAGCTTTTATTGAAGCCAAGGTGTTTAAGAGAAGAAGATAAAGTCTCCTAGGTAAGGGAGACTTAAGTATGTTTATAAACAATAAATAAGAACCCCAGTATAGAAGTAAAGTTTGAAGATGCATGGGAGAGGAGATGACTGATGAAGCATAGAGGAGATAGAACTGATTGGCATTCAGAGCACCAGTAGAGGAGGTTGTCTCAGCAAAGAGGTTGACCATGTCAGAGGAGATGAGGAAATGGTTGAGGCTGTAGGGATGTTTAGAAGAGGATCAGCAGAGAGCTGAGTGAATCCAGTGCCCAAAGCAGACCCTGCCTTCAATCTTCATCCAGTCCAACTGCTCCAATGAACTGGGCGCTGATGGACAGAAGGCCCAAGGAGAAGTGGAGAGAAAAAAATTGGAAACACAGAAAGGAAATCAAATGCCCAGGCTTTACTAGCAGTCACTTAATTACACAAGATCTACTTTCCCATAATGTGAAATATCGACCTCCTCTGAGTGAAGTCGTCACATAGAAGTGCGATTGATCCAAGCCCTGGGGTCACTGCACAGAAAGGAAGCATAGATGAGAACCTGGAAAGCTTTCATTTCTTCCTGGGATCTTTGCCTACTGGGGATCCCTCTGGAGACAGGAACACAGCCTTTCAAAGTTCTCAGGACAAAGACATACTGGGCTTACTTTCCACAAGGGATAGAGAATGTAGTGAGCAGACAGAGCTCAGGGGATTCCATTCTATGTGGACCTGACACTTGGTCTGTCTCAGTTTCCAGGTTACACACCTACTATCTGACAACTTAATTACTAACCACTTCAGTTTTTTTTTTCATTGTATATGCTCTAAGAGGGCAGGAGTTGTGCCCTCCTTTTAGGCCAAGGGCTCTCTGGGTAGAGACTTTGTTTCTCCATTAGAGGAATTGTCTATGTGGGAAGGAGACTTGTCTCACCACCAGATCAAGAGTTCTCTGAGGGCAGGGCCCTTGTCTCTTCCATCAGATATACGGTTCCTACAGGCTGGGATTATATCCTCAGCCCAAAGTTGTATCTTTCCTCCAAGACTGAGAGTTCCCTAAGGCCAAGACCTGGATGGAATATCTGAGATGTACAATCCAGAAAAGGACAACATCAATGAAAGATGAAAACCAAGTCAAAGACAAGCTGTTGACTCTAATGCCCAGGATTTTATGTGTCTATTTTGCATGAGACTCTTTGCTAGACTTTGGGGATACAAGGACAAAGCAAAAACCAGTTCCTGATCTGAAAGGCAGGGGAAAGAGAAAGGAAGACAGAATGTTTAGTAAATACAGATCAGTAAATAGAACATAGTTTGATGAGGCAGAGAACAATCACAACTAAGGAGATCCTTAAGGGAAGCTAAGGATTATAAAAGGGAGATGTAATGAAGGAACAAAATCCAGGGATGGAGGAGAGCCTATGCAGAAGCCCAAAGATATGAGATAATTATTTCTTGAAAGTTATTCTACAACAGAGGGTGGAATTCAGCAAGCTGGAAAGAGTACTAGAATTGGAGTTAGGGAACCTTGGTTCCAAACCCAATCATTCATATTTCTGGCTTGTTCCTACATGCTCTTTATTTATGATGACAACAATGATGTTGATTTAAATTTTTAAAATTAAAAAAAATCAAAGAATAAAAATCTATATTCTATTCACTCCAGGAAAAAAAAAACTCTTTTAATAGATATGTATAATCCAGCAAAGTAAATTTCCTCATTGATCATGTCCAAAAATAATAAATTTCATTCTGCAGCCCCTCCAGTACCCTGAGTTCACCACTCTTCTGTCAAAAAGTGGGTGGCATGATAATTATTAGTACTCCAAGTCATTGCATTGAACAGAGTTCTAAAATCTTTCAAAATTATCTATCTTTAAAATGTTATTTTTGTTGTATAAGTTGTTCTTCTGACTCTGCATCAGTTCATACAATTCTTCTGGGGTTTCTCTGAAATCATTCCTTTCATCTTTTCTTACAATATGATAGCATTCTGTCACATTAATATACCATAGTTTTGTTTTTTTTTTAGCCAATACTCAGTTAATGGAACTCCCTTCATATCCAGTTCTTTTCCAATTAAAAAAAATAAAATGAATATGTATGTTTTACAGTATATATAAGTCCTTTTAATCTTCCTCTTGTTTCTTTGGGATAAGGACTAGTAGCCTAGTAGCTGTATTTCTGGGTCAAAGCTTATGTACTTTGGGAAAATAGTTCCAAATTGCTTTCCAGAACTGCTGGACTAGTTCATACCTCTACCAAACTTGCCATTTTTTGCAGTCACTCTGACATTTACCATTTTCCTTTTTTACCAGTCTGAGGAGTGAGAGCTGGACCCTGAGAATTGCTTTAATTTCAGTTGCAATCTCTGTAATCTTGGACAAGTTACATTTCCTTTTGGGACATGGTTTCATTTTCTGGCAAATAAGGATGCTGATACATATCCTATCCTCCACTGACCACATTACAAGAGTTTTAGTAAGATATAATGAAAGAAAGCACATACAAATGCTTTGTAAACTCAAGTTCTTTGTATACATGAACCACAATACTGGATTTCAGGCTTCTATATCTGTAGATTCAAAGAATATAAGGAAAGTGGTACCACACCCAGAATCTAGAAACAATACTTTAGAGGATTAGTTGTGTTGGACTCCTTTAAAACCCTTGTGTTCTCAGGATTTTATGTTGTTTAATTGCCTTTCCTTTTTTAATCTTAATTTCTGCTAAGTGCATCTGTGATAACAATAATGGTGTTAAAATTACAACAACAACAATAACAGTAGTAGTAAGCCTGACCTGGCACTGGTGTTACTAATTGACTCCATGACCTTAGGTAGATCTTTTAAAAACTTTGTATATCAATTTCCTCCTCTACTAAAGGGAAGACTAGTCCATACTAAGGCTTCTTCTCAGGACTATATGAAATTTACAAGAGAAAATGGCTAGGAAAGTTCTTTGAAAGGCCCAGTTGTCTATGAGATGAGATCCCTGACCTGCAGGATGTTGGGTGCTGAACTAAACCAAAAGGGGGAAAGTCATAGAGATGTACATCCCAGCTCAATTAAGCATCTATTTTAAATGGAAATAGATGCTTGGGTACATAGAGATCTCTCCATCACTGAAGATGCCTAAGTAGAAGCTGGGTGACCACTCATGGATATTATAGATGAGAGTCATTCCTCTTCAGGACTTCCAGGATCTCTTTCAACCTAAGGTGGAATTCTAGGACTTTTCTATAAAGGTTCAAAAATAGTGAGCTATAAGAAAATGTATGTAAAGGTATAGGATCATTGGATTGTGGGAAGGGTGGGACCTTTTTTTTGTAACTGTTTTCTCTTTTGGAGTGCTAAGGCAATCAGGCACATTAAGGAGTCTTACCTTTTGTAATGGCAAGCAAAGTGGGGTATTTTGTTTTGGAGTGTTTTTCAGCACTGAGGCAATAGGGTGTCTTTGAGTCTTATTTTTGTTTGAACCAAGAATCATTGATTGGAAACAATACATATGTTGTGGTGCTAGTGATTAAAGATCTTTCCCACACCCTTTTTTACTAAGCAGGTGCTGATCCCTCAGGGCCCTGAAAAGGGTGTATGAGCTCTGAGGTTGGTGTTTTGCTTTTGGGGGCACACTCATTGGAAAAGTGTTGGTGTGGAGACTCTGGACAGCCGCCAAGGATGCCCCCCATCCCAGCTTTGAAAACCCAGATGTTGGTGCTTCTCTTTTTAGTAACTCTGTATGTGATGTCTTCATCAGACAAAAGCCTGTCTGTTGATCTGTTTATATTTTCTATTTGTATTTGCTCTGAAGTTCAGGGTGCTGACTTTTCCCCCGAACTAAGTGAATGATATATGTATATTTAATTTAAGCGAGATTGTTAACCCCTTAAAGTTGCTTTCCTTAGAAAAGCACATCAAAGAAACTGTGCTAAGAGCCCTCCTGTGTGCTGGTGTTTTTGGTCTTATGCCCTCACAGCTGCTGCTAGTCCCATTGCTGTTACAGGGACTTGAGAGAATCTTGAAAGATTACAGTACAGTGTGAAAAGTACAATGGATTTGGAAAGAAAGGAGATCTGGTTTTAAAACCTCACTCTTCCACTTACTGCCTTTGATCATGACCATGGAAGGTTCTTTCACTTATGAGCCTTAGTTTCCACCTCTTCAAAAGCAGGATCTTTAACATCCCCAAGGGCTCAAGCTTCTTGGGATTAGGGAAAAGGTGTAAGCATTTCTATGGTGCATATGATGTGCCGGGTACTGTGCTGACTGTTTTCCAAAAACTGTGTTGTTTTATCCCCAGAACAACCCTGGGAGACAGCTGCTGTTGCTGTCCCCTCTTTATAGTTGAGGAGATTATGTCAGGCAGAGCTTAAGTGACTTAGTCAGGGTCATACAGCTAGAAGTATCCAAGGTCTCCTTGACTAGGACACCCAGGTGGTGCAGCGCATTGAGTGCCAGGCCTGGAGTCAAGAAGATTCTTCTTCCTGAGTTCAAATCTGGCTTCAGACACTAGCTGTGAGACTCTGGGCAAGTAACTAAATCCTATTTGCCTCAGTTTCCTTATCTGTAAAATGATCTGGAGAGGAAATGGCGAACTGCTCCATTATCTGTGCTAAGAAAACCCCAGATGGCATCACGAAGAGTCAGACATGGCTAAAATGACCAAACAGCAACTTCCAAGTCCAGTATTCTATCCACTGTAGCACCTAGCTGCCTTACTTTACAGTTGGGAAAATGAGTCTCAGAAAGGCCAAGTTACTTGCTCAAGAATGAAGAGTGGCATATAGATAGATAGGTATATGAATTATGTAATCATTTAAGTACAGTATGAAGCCCATAAACCTGTTTGTATCTCATCATAATATGGTCCTCTCCCTCCCTCTTCCTCCACCATCTGAGTTCTCGTTGATTAAAAATAACCTCTTTGAAGCCATCACATCAGGCTATCGTTGTCTGTTTCTGCTTCCAGTTATGCTCCCTCTCTGCAGGAGGCCTCTGCCTGTCATCTCTGTCCTCTCCACTGCATTCTCTAAGCTTCAGCTGTCACAATAGCCTGTCAGTGAAACTTCTTTCCAACACCAGCTGCCACTCTCTGTGCCCTGTGTGTGTGTGTGTGGCAAGCCTGTTCTCTGGACAACAACTTGCGTAAGCCTGGAATGAACCTCAGCCACCAGTTAGACTGGTCTTCCCCCGACCTGTCTAGTCTTCTCTGCCTAGAACCACCACTGCTTACTTGATTCATTTTCTTCCTATCCTTTGACACTATTTGGATCTTTAAACAGAAAAGCAAAGCACCTTACAGCAGTTAAGTTGGAAGGGATCTTTTAACATAGGTCTTAGAATGTTAGAGCAACAACCTGCATTATTATTATTCAGTTGTTTTCAACTCTTTATGGCCCCATGTTGAATTTTCTTGGCAAAGATACTGGAGGGATTTGACATTTTCTTCTCCAGTTTGTTCTACAGATAAGGAAACTGAGGCAAATTGGATTAAGAAATTTGCCCAGGGTCACACAGCTAGTAAGCGAGGCCAAATGCGAACTCAGAAAGAAGTCTTCCTGACTTCAGACCCAGTGCTCTATCCACTGCACCACCTAGTTGCCCAGAAGCAACCTTAGAACACAGAATATCAGTGCTTACAACGTGGAATGTTAGAACTAGCTGGAACCTTTGAAATCATTTAGTCTTAATTCTTCATTTTACAAAGAATGAAAATACAGTTGAGAGAGATAGGACAACTGTCCCAAGATGGCACAGCTGGTGAAGGCAGAATTAGGACTAGAACCCAAGCTTCCTGAATCTTAGTATATAAGAAGCTGAATCCTTTAAAGGCCAGTCTCTCAGCATTTTATGAGAAAACCTTCTACTTATCTGATAAACTGATCTGTGCTCTGGAGTTAGAGGTGACCTTTCGGGAACTGCCTTCTCTGACTGGGTCAGTCACATGCAGAACAATAACTAGGGAATCTTTTACTCAGGGAAAACAGTATGAAAGGAAGTTTACTTAGGGGAAAAGGGTGGTATTTAGGGAAAACAGCAGAAAACTGGAAGGAGGGGGGTGGGGACTAAACTATGAGGGTGAGAGAGACCCTCAGACACACGTCACTATCTCTGTTCCTCCCCAACACGTCTTTGTAGATTCCTATTCCATTTTTTCTTTAGAATCTTCTCATATTTATATAGCACTCATACATGTGCATAGCATGTGAGGGGGGTGGGTCTGACTGTGCTCTGGCCCATAAGTGAAATGATTAATTTAGATCCCTATTTTATTCCACACTTATCTACAATCAGCATTAATCAGCTTAGCATGATTCCACAGGGGTCATGAGTATTAGCAATTATCAGTATTATACTTGTCTACTAATATACATTTAGTCAGTCTAATCAACTAACATGAGTATAGGAATTACATATATTAATATGTATTTTACATATCTCAGATTTAGGAAAAATTATATAAGGTTAGATAGAATCCTTCTTATGTTAGGTCTCAAACTTTAAGCTACAAGCTATAAGTTCACTAACCTGTTATAAAATTCAGTTATTGTTATAAAGTTCATTTGTCTAACTACAGGAATGCTGACTAGAAGACCTCCCACCTTCTGGGTGATGAATGTATGACCATGCCTAGCATGGATGGGATATCTTGACAAGATATGGAAAGTCTCCCAACTTATTTTTGTATCTCCAGACCACCCTCTTGCCCAACATGAGGAGGGACCCATCTTATGACCACTTAATCAGTGGAGATGACCCTTGCCTTGTCCATGCTATGCTCACCCATGCTAATGCATCATTTCTGGCCCTCTAAGACAGTGAAAAGCAAGGTCAATCAAATAATAAGACTCTATTTTACATTATCTTTTTTGAGTGTCTGGGTATCAAGCCCTGTGAAACTAAAGCCATGGGGAGAGCAGGAATCTTAGATTGGAAGGAAGATCCACTTCATTGGTTGGGGCCATGGACCTTTTAGTAAAGTGCTGTTGGCTTGGAGCTCTGCCTCAGTGGTTTTTCTTACAGATTGGAAAATTTTGAACCCCACACCCATGATCTATGCAAACCCATGTTAGCCTTCTTTTTTTCCCTCTTAGTTCTAGTTCTTTCTGCTAATTAGCTGTCCAATTTGTACAATGTGTTTGACTGTTTGTATACAACTGTTTGCATGTTTTCTCCTCCATCAGATTGTAAGTTCCTGTAGGGCAGGGACTGTCCTTTCTTTGTATTCCTCAGGCTTAGCACAGGGCCCAGCATGTGGTACATGTTTAATACATATTTATTGATTAATTAACTGACAAACCAATTTCCTCACAAGGATGATGGAAGTATTTCCTCTGATTTCCTGAAGGGAAAATAGTGTGAGAAAGTTTAAGGGGCTTGCCAGAAGTCACAGATAAACTCAAATTTTAAATCCAAGTCATTGGACTCAAAGTCTGGCTTTGCACTATACCAAGTAGTTTCCTTTGTCAGTGAATTATTCTTAATAACATGGCACTAGGATCAGTTGTCCCTGGGAGTTATGGTATCCCTTACTAAAAAGAGTAGATGTTGCAAGGGGGATGGAAAAAGACTGGAAGTCTACCCCTCCTTTCCAATTAAAGGAAAACAAACCAGACAAAAAATCCTTAAAGTTTCTTGTGGGAGCTAGGAGACACTTAGGGATGATTTAATCAAAATCCTTGAGTCACCTGGGAAAGGGATTTACACAAAGTCATTCTTCTGTTATTGAAATTTTGCTGAGGAAGAGATAAAGGGAAACTGAATAGACCCACAGACAGTTTATTAGAGTTGAAAGAGTCCTTACCTATGACCTTGTCAGACTTTCTCATCTTACTGAGGAGGAAGGAGAGAATTCAGAGTGTCTTGGAAAACAGAGTCTTCTAACTTGTCTTCGAGAGTTCTTTCAGCCAGGTTGTTGGCATTTGGCCTTCTTTACAGAAATGAAGCTTGAGTCCTTGTAGAGCAACATTCTTGGGTCTCAGGGTAAAAATCTAAGCCTCAAGTCCTTACAATTGTACCAGTGAAGTTGTGATTCACATTTGCTGGGCCCTCTTCTGTGGAAAAGTTAAGCATCTTGGCATGACAAAGCTTCGCAAAGAAAGTCAACACTCCAGTGATGAGAGGCAGAGAGGTCCCCAAGATAGGACAGGGGCTCCAAATCAGGATGGATAAGACTTGCTATATATATATGTGTGTATATATATATGTGTATATATATGTGTATATATACACATATATACATATAATACATATATACACATACATACACATACATATATGTGTATATATGTATATATATTACATATATGCATATATATATATATTAATGGGAGAAGGGAATATCGTAAGGATTATGTCCAGGAAGGAGAAATGTAATGACCTTGTGCCTGGCTTAATTTTGTTCCTGTGATTTTTGCATCCCACTCATGCATTTTCATGGGAAATCAAAACAGTCTTGGTGTTGAGAAACTTAGACCTTAAGCTTATTGAGATTTTGGCAATTTGATGTAAAAGCAGCTTCTAAACTGATGCTAAACTGGATGCAGTCTTGCAATTGGGAATTCAATAGGGAAGGCCAAGGTATTTCTAAAGTTAAGTCAGAGATAGCCCTCTGTTTGAGACTCTAACTTTGGTAAGCAGAAAAAAGAGGCTAATGCTAAAGGCACTGTTTAGCTGGCTGCTCTGTGGAGCTTGGGCCCTAAGGGGAAACCACTCCTTTTGGAAGAAAAATGCTATGGCATTCAAGGCTCTGAAACAGGCAGACTAATTATTGGAGAAGGAGCCACTAGAGAATTTTATCTAGTCCAATACCTGGGTGTCCTAGCTTTTGTCTTTCTAAAAGAGCTGTAGCAAATCAGATAAGCTCCATAGCCATCTGCCTAATGGAACAATACCTCAAAAACACTACAAGACCAATAGAACACTGGCAAGAAGCAACCACTGATGATCAGAAAGGAGACACATAAGATCATAATTACATGCCGCTCTTGTATGTCCCTGTAAAGAATGCATTGCATGATAGATGATCAAGGCATATGCCTAGTTGAAGAAGCCTAATGATAGCACCAGAGAGAATTAATAATCCTACAGCAGGGCAGAAAGAGAATGGGGAGGGTGAATTCAGATGCCATGGTTTCATGAGTTCCCTATATATGTACTCATCATTGCATATAGATATTCACTAATGCAGTCATTTCCTGGAATGCACCCTGTCAAATGGTACTATCTATCTATGTTCTCTCTATGTGCCAATTTTCTCCCCTGACCCTCATGTGTATTATGTGGATAGACACTAGGTTTATGGGGGAAATGTTTTATTTCCACTTTTCCTACTAAGCTTTTTCCATTGTGCCTTTGCTTTGAATAGTATCCTCTGGCTCATTAGTAAAAGTAAAAACATTGATGGGGGCTTTTAAGGTATAGTTTTCATTGACTCAGAAATCTACGTCTAGAAGAGACGTTAAAGGTCACCTAATACAATTCCCTCACTTTACAGGTGAGGAAAATGAGGTCCAGAAAGCTTCAAGTCAAAGGTAAACGACAAAATGATATTAAGTAGAAGATCTGGGCTTCATGACCAGGTTGTCTGGCTCCAAATCCAGCAGTCGTTCTTCTGTGCTAGATAGATATCCATGACGTGTACATACCTAAAAATGTCTTGAATTTGGGATGGATTTGTCTGGGTTGGGGCATCTACCCCAGATGAATTCCTCAGACGATACCTCAGGAAGGCACATCTTTCTATCAGGGTTTTGAGAGTCTGTCTTCTTTCATTCAGACTATCTGACTTAAACCTGACCCACTTCCCAAACAGCAGCACTGAGGGAACAGACTTTCCTGGCTAAGAAAACACACAGAGACACACAAACTCACTCCTAACCTCCCTCATCTCATTTTAGTCCTTTTTTCTACCAAAGTTTACTTCTCTAGTTATAGCCCTGCTCCCACCTCAGCTCTCACTATCCCTGTTTCTACATGATCATGGCATCTTCCCACCTCACCAGTGGGTTTCTATTCCATTTTTTTTCCTTAGAGGAATACAAGCTTTGTCAGTTGGAACCTATCACCTTTTATATCACCTATTCTGAAGCAAATACAGTGCCCATGAAAAAATGCTTACCTTGTCTTAGTTACTACAGTCTTTTAACACTTTAAAGTTGAGGCAAGAATCCCCTGAGACCCTTAAGAAGGAGCATCTGACATCCTAGGGAGCTGAGATAATTCAGGCCTAACACCCTTTCCTCCCACACTTTTTTCTCCTTTGGACTTTACTATTTCTGTCTGGGGCATCACTATTCACCCTTGTTTCCTATGTTCAAAAATATCTTGTATTATTTTTTTACCTTTTTTTGGTTCACACTTCTGCTATCCAATCCATTACCAGGTCCACAATATTTCTCAAACTTGTCCCTTCTTCTCTATTCTGAATTCTGCAGCCCTATCAGTGACTCTTAATATGATTCTCATGGACTACTGAGTTTGACTACTAACAGCTGATCCTACACCTACTTCTCCTCCCATCAGGAAGACCTGAATTCAAATCTTGTCTCAGACACTTATCTGTGTGACCCTAGAGCAAGTCACTTAATTTCCTTTTCCTTATCTATAAAATGAGGATGATAACAATAGCCCCTATATCCTAGGCTAGTCACAGGAGTAGTATTGGCTGGTTTTAAAAAAAAAAATCTCTCCTGCCCCAGTTGTCCTGAAGGTGAGTTTTTGCTGTTTTCATTGAAACAGCTCCTCCACCTGTGGGATCTACCTGAACAGCGGCTGCCAGGTGGCCTGCTGATACCTATCAATTGTCCCAGTATGATTTCTTAATCATCTTGCAAGTAATTAGCTCGGTTCCTTATTAGCACATCCCTCTCTCTGCCTACAGAAGTTGGAGGGAGAAAGATGCTGCAGTTGGGTAAAAATTCAAATAGGACTGTCATTAATTACGGACTAGCCACATGGGGGGTGAGGGCCTGTCAGTTTCCCTGCCTATTTATTCATTTTTACCACCTCTTGGGAATGCAGAGTTGAATGCTTGTCATTCACCAGGGTAAGTGTCCCAGAGAAAGAGAGAGAATGTAGACTGTTGGTGGGGAACAATTAGACTGAAAGCAGGAGAGGTTCTTATACTTTATTCTTTTCACCCAACAGAATGCAGCATGGTATGATAAATAATAATAACATTTATATAGCGCTTTAAGGTTTGCAAAGCACTTTACCAATATCACCTCATTTGATACTGATGACAACCCTGGGAGGCAGCATTGTTATCCCCATTTAACAGATGAAGAAACTGAGGCAGAGAGAAATGAAGTAAGACACTTGCCATGGGTCATACAACTAAGTACCTTGAGGCTGCATTTGAATTCAGATTTTCCTGATTCTGGGTGTAGTGCTCTACACGCTTTGTCACCTAATTGCCTTTATGGTGAAAAGGACAATCGGATTCAGGGTCAGAAGACGTCTGTTAAAGCTGTGGCTACAGCATTGACTTTCTATTAGACCTTCCACAAGTCACTTGAAATTTCTGAAGCTCAATGTCCTCAAATGAAGATATCTTCCACTTAAGGAAGATAGATGGTGCAGTGGAAGGAGCCCTGGGCCTGGAATCAGGAAGACTCATCTTCCTGAGTTCAAATCCATCCTCAGACACTAGTTGTATGACCCTGGGCGAGTCACTTAATTCTGTTTGCCTTAGTTTCCTCATCTGTAAAATGAGTTGGAGAAAGAAATGGCAAACCACTCTGGTATCTTTACCAAGAAAAGCCAAAATGGAATCACAAAGAATCAAACGTGACTGAAAACAACTGAATTTTTTCCTATACCCACACTACTTAGCCCCTTAAAGACAACATTTTATAAAACTTAAAGTACTTTAGAATGGTGTTATTATTATTATTATTATTATTAATTCTATCACGCACATAAAGTAACATGGAATAGTAAAGGGACTTCTGAATATAGAGTCATAAACCTATAGTTGGAAAATATATCAAAGATCATCTCTCTAACCTTCTTCTACATAAGAGAACTCATCTGAGAAATCCAGTGACTGCCCAAGGCCACCTACCAAATAGCTGAAGTAAAACTTGAATCTAAATTCTCTGATGCTAGACCCAGTCCTATTCCAGTTATACACCACTGAAGATCTTGATTCAGACGCAGGCTATCCTTAGTCCTTGATGTTTGACCTTGTGAAACTTATTTTATGTCTCTTGTCTTTGATTCTCAGTCATTTCAGTCATGTCTGACTCTATAATCCCATTTGGGTTTTCTTGGGAAAGATGCTTGAGTGGTTTGCCATTTCCTTCTCCAGTTCATTTTCCAGTTGGGGAAACTGAGGCAAACAGGATCACACAGCTACTATGTGTCTGAGGCTGTATTTGAACTCAGGTCTTCCTGACTCCAGGCCTGGTGTTCTAGGCTATGGCACCACCTAGCTGCTCCTCTTGTCTTTAGTTTCCTTATTTGTACAATGAAGAGGTTGGACTCTGTGACCTCTAAGGCCCTTTCTAGCTCGAAATACTTTGGTTCTATCATTTTTACATGAAGGCTAAATCCAGTATGGATCATCCAGGTCTCTAAGGCTTTAGGCTTAGAAAAGGCTTTCTTCAAGGCAGCCCCTTGAGGTAGGTCAGTGGTGTCAAACTCAAATAGAAACTGGTGCCAAAAAATTAAGATCTCTCTGAGCAAGACATTGACTTAGAAAATCACATGCTTTTCATTATTTTGTTCTATTTTATTTTGATTTATTTTGTTAAATATTTCCCCATTATATTTTAATATGGTTACTGCCACACTACTTCAGAGGTAAATAGAACCCAGTTTATTATCCCCATTTTACATATAAGGTTATGGATCAAAAATGTTAAAGCTCCCACCTGGGGTCACAAAGATAGTAAGTGCCAGAGCTGGGACTTTGCCCCATGTTTCTTTATGCCAAGATCAGAAAAAATTCTACTATGCAAATGTGAAAGTTCCCTCCCCACTGTGTGCAGATCCTGTCCTCGGCACTTGCCAGGTTGAGCTAGCTCTGTGGGCCCTGGGATGAGAGGAGGTGGGATACGGAAGGGAGGAGGGCTGGAGAGACTAGTAAATGACCCAGTGCCAGAAATAGAATATTTAGCAGTGAGGCAGAAAATCAGAGAGGGGCAGATTCAATGTGCTTAGTAGGCAATTCAGTGGAACAGTATTTTTTTTTACCAGTACATGATGGAATTCCTCTTCTAATTTGTTGACTATAAATGAGCATTTGATTAACTTGGCAAAATTCCATTTTTAAAGGCTCCCCTCCAACAAGGTGTCTCACAGGCATATATCAACATCATACAAGATGCCTTCAAAAGTGAAACAATGGAGAGGACTATTCAACAACCCTCTGATTGTTAATATCAAATCAGGCGTAAAACAGGGAGATGTGTTCTTGAGCAAGGTTATTTACCATTGTCATAGGGATAAGTCTAGCACAGAGTCTTTGTCAAATCTGTGCCAATCAGCAAGTATTTACTCAGCACCTGATATATGCTAGGCGTTATTAAAAAGAAACAAATGAAACAGTCCCCCCTCTTAAGGAGTTTACATTCCATCAAGGAGAGACAACATGAACAATATAAGTAACTGGGAAATGAACGCTTCAGGCATCATAGCCCCTGCCCACAAGAGGGATGACCTATTGCTATCTCTATTACTGAGATAAGTGATTCCATACTCGACCACTGATGGACCTGCAAATATATGGGAAATTCTTAACTACTCATTAGTCAACTTCATTTAGGCAAGGAATGCACACTCCTATTGATCATAATCAGTTTAGCAAACTTCATACAAACCACTGCATATGGATTACACACATAATGCTAGCAAACTTTCCAAATGCTAGCCAAATTTCCAAATCACAATGACTTTGTGGACCATATAAGGTTGGCATGTGGTAGCCATTCAGACCACCTATTGATAGTCTCCCCATAGGGTCCCACTCACACTTGTTCCCTGTCAATCTACTTAGTAACAATTAGGTCTAAAGTAAGAGACGCAGAGATCTGGACTCTATATGAAGTACACAGTTTACTGCGTGCCTAAGCTTCCACCAGTGCTTACCTATGGCACTGTAGGACTAGAGAGATACAGGCATACATGTCTGTGAGTAATGAATTGCCTGCCTCATTATCCTTTGAGTGCTTGTATAGCTGTAGTGCCTCACCCACAATCTCCATAGTTTGTAGTCTCTACTACTGAGGAGGCTGAGGTTTTATTTAAAAAATCTGGGCTAAATTGGCACAAAGTCAATTAGATTGTGTCTGGCAACAATATGGTGAGCTTCTGGGAGCAGAGGGCCACCATCATACATCTCTAAGGAGGAGTGAACCAGTCCAGGTAGGAAAAACAGAGCAAGTCAAACTTTTAGAGCTGATAAGTATTGAGCTTGGGGTCATCATTGACCACTGCACTTCCAATCTGGGCAAAACAGGGAGACCCAGTCCATTCTTTCTATTTCCCCTCAAATTTGCAAGGGGAAGGGGGAATGACATTAGACTTTTTGGGAAGTCAGGAAAGATCTCATGGAGGATACAGTATCTGATCTAAACTTTGAAGGCAGCTTGAGATTCTAGAGGTGGAGATGACCAGGGAGAGCATGCCAGAAGATAGCTTATACTAAGGCATGAAGAAAGGTGATGATGGAGTGTTGTATCTGAGAAACAGACAGGAGATTAATTTGGCTGAACTCTTTAGTATGTTAAGAAAAGAAAGGTATATACATCTGGAAGCGGACTCATTCCAGATAATGTTAGTTCTCCAGATGCCTTAGTTTGTGTACTGCTGTGGGTTGATGACATCAAACACTAGAATATTACAGGGCCTTCTTAATGAAATATGTATTCCATGGAAGGATACAATTATCTCCCATACATCCTGTCTATATCTTGTTTGCATGTTGTGTCATCCATTAGATTGTAAGCTGCATGAGGGCAGGGACGTTAAAAAATGTGCTTGTTTTGTTTTTGCCTTTCTTTGTATCTCTAGTGTGTGGTACAGTGCCTGACACGTAGCAAACACTGAATAAATGCTTACAGACGAGTTAATTTGACTCTTTTCCATGTCCTCCTATAGATCTACCACAGGAGTTCAACCCAATGTTTTGGGAACCTTACTCAAATCCTCTTGGCATGGACTGCCAATCTGTTAAACCCTGCTCTTAGTTCATGAACAGCCCATCTTAAAAAAAAATTCTGGTCAAAATTCTTTGATGATATTACCTTGATTCTCCTTTATAATTTATCACTCAGTCATTAAGCGCTTCTCATACATCAGGCATTGTACGAAGGGTTAAGGCTACAAATAAGTCAAAAACATAGTCCCTGCCTTCAAGGAGCTCATATTCTAGTGGGGGAAATAGCTTATGAAAACTGGTACATACAAGATATATGCAATATCAATAGGAAATCATTTGTAATGTGTTATGGCTTGTTTGTGCCCATCATAAATCTCTCCATTGCCCTTTGGATATTCCTCAAGTTCTTTTCTTTGGAGGCTGTATTAGTAAGGCAAAATTCATGACCTCAAGGAGGACTGCAAATGTGCCTGAATTGCAAAGTGTAGGAAATTCTCTAGGTAGAAGACAGAGGAAGTATAACATTTATTTAAACTCCGGAGGATAAAATCCCAAGACCAGTAATTCTAATTTGATGTAGCAGTAATTATATTCCAAAACCAGTAAGCCAATCTCATTGTAGCAACAACAAAATTATAACACAGTATTATGGCAAGGAACCAAGTCATCCTGTAACCTTCCCCCCCTGCTAGGGTCTTCCCTAACTTACAAATCCTAACTGTCTACTTGTCTGCATTCTCTCCGAAGTTCTGAAAGCCCTTGCAGTTCTCAGAGTACTTGCAGTCTCCTAGATTCTCTGGATGCTCAGTTCTCTAATCTTATGATACTGTTTCTCAGATCCTTGATCTCCACAACCTTCTTGTTCTGCACTCTATGTTCTGCAATCTCTCTCGACACTGGCTTTCTCTCAATGTCTGCTGCCTCAATGTCTTCTTGATGACTACGTCTCAATTCTGCTGCTCTCAATTCTTCTGCTTTCAGTTCTGGGCTCTGTTTACATGCAGTCCTAGCTGGCATCTGATTGGCTAGAACTCAGGTCTCTGATTGGCTGAATTCGTGATTGACTAGAGCTAAGTGCACATATCATTGTCTCTGGTCTTAGCAACTTCCCTTACAGCCTTGAGGTCTTCATGTCCAAATGGGCTTAGTACCTAGTAAGTAGAGGCTTTAGACATACTTACAAACAAAGATATAACCAAGCTTTCCCACCTAACCCCACCTGAGGCCTATGGAATGGGTGGGGAAAATCTTTGATCGCATTAATACTACAGTACCCGACTCTAATATAGTCATATAATCTATAAAATCCCCTCACAGAAAAGTCATATGACATAGTCCATAAGCAGATGCAGATACATACATACATACATACATATATACACATACACATATTGTATCTATCTCTATCTATCTATCTATCTATCTATCTATCTATCTATCTATCTATCTATCTATCTATCTATCTCTGTCTGTCTCTATCTATATATCACTAAAGCAGCCCATGAGGCTTCCCTCCACCCCTGAAGGAAAACAGTTGGAGGAGCTACTAGACTATTGATGCCTTTCCAATGGACCTGTACCATCTGAATAATTTATGGTCATAATGGGATTGAAAAGGTCAATGGGCTCTTGGTCACCATGATACGATTTTAGTCCCTTATGAGGAGGGTGACCCTCTATTAGGAATCCTCTTCCTTCTTGAAAAACCATTTCTCCTTGAAGGAGGATAGTATTTGAACTTTAAAACCAAGAAACTCTAGAATTTGGGCTTTCTTATGATACAAGGTACACACAGTGCTGTCTGGGCCAGAAGCTATTCAGAGGTCATGCTGCTTAGGAAGTTTAAATGTCCTATTTCTTCACACACACACCCAACCCTACAAATTCATAAGAAGTTGTAATTCCTGAACAGTCCTTAAGTTTCCTTTTTCAGAACATATGCAAGCACACTCTTAAACTTGTCTTGTGCTTCTGCAGAAGGTCACTATCCCTTGGGGCTTGGTTGAGGGGAGAGTAAGGAAGCAGAAACATTCTCCACCCCATGTCCCAAAAGAATAGAATGTATGCTCTGCAATTTGGAACTATGTCCAAAGGTCTATAAAAATGTGCATACGCTTTGACCCAGCAATACCACTTCTAGGTCTATATCCCAAAGAGATCACACAAATGGTAAAAAGGATCCTCATGTACAAAAATATTTATAACAGCCCTTTTTGCTGTGGCAAAGAATTCTGAACAAGTTGTGGTATATGAACATAATTAAATATTGTTGTGCTATAAGAAATGATAAGCAGGCAGACTTCAGAAAAATCGGGAATATTTGAATGAACTGATGCTAAGTGAAGTGAGCAGAACCAGAACATTGTACACTGTAACACAATCACAATGTATGATGACTAACTTTGATCTGTTCTTAGCAATGCAAGGATCCAAGACAACTCCAAAGGGCTCATGATGGAAAATGCTGTCCATATCCAGAAAAAGAACTGTAGAGTCTGAATGCAGATTGAAACATATTACTTGTTCTCTCTTTTGTTTTCTTTTTTTGTTTGTTTCTTCTTTCTCATGGTTTCTCCCATTGGTTATAATTCTTCTTGACAACATGACAAATGTGGAAATAGGCTCAATATAAATCTATATGGAAAGCCTATATCAAATTGCATGCTGTCTTGGGGTGGGGGAGAGGAAAGATGGGGGAAAAATTTGGAACTCGAAATCTTATGAAAGTGAATGTTGAAAACTAAAAATAAATAAATAAAAGAATACATACTCTGCTACTCTTTGGGCTGGATCCGCACAGGAAAGATAGTGAGAAGATCTAATCAGCTTGCTTCTATAAACCATCAGCCAAGGACAACCAGCCATCTTTTCGAGGAAGCCTCATTCACTGGGAACCATTTAGAGAAGTTGTCTGTGTTCTCTCATCAAGATGTGAGTATGCCTATTTACCACCAAAGGAAATACCTTTTAAATTCCTTCAGACAAAATTCCATGCTGAATAATTTTATTTGGGGGAACTCATCAAAATGATCAAGGGTTTTTCCCTTGATCCACCCACTTAGACTATGCAGTTACATATTTGGTATACTTGATTGTAAACAGTTCTTTGCAAGTCTAGAGAAGTTTAAGCATTATCCTCTACTTAACTGCCTCCCCCAGTGTCTTGCATTGTGTCTCAGCAGGATTCATGTAGCTTACTTGTCCTAAGTCCTCTAAGAATTGTTATTTTTGAAGGCCTGTATCTCCCCTGGCTTGAGGCCCAGAGATTATATTCAGTCTTCAAATACATAGTTATACAAACTCAGTAAGCCAAAAACAATTTTTTTTTTTTTGCAGATTTTCCCATACCTTCCTTTCTTGCTCGTAAAGGTCTGGCCAAACTCAAAATAATTAAGGGGGTGCAGGGAGTAAAATTAGAAGAGGGAAAATATAATTAAAAAACAACAACTAATAATAGCAAAAAAGAGAGAGAGAGTTAAAAGAAAAGGAGAGAGAGGGGGAATGCTCCTCTCTTCAGAAAGGAAGTCTAATTCCTGATGAACCCCCAAGGCAAAGTGAGACTCTGCCCATAGAGATTTGAGATTGACTCAAAGTCAACTACACACAATTAGATGAAAAACCATTGCATCCTAGGTGAAAACTTAATAGCTCCCTATAGTATATTATTGTATTAGCAAGGCAATAAACACAACATCGACGATAATTGTGAATATAACTTTGTAGTTCTGTGTTGCAAAATATATGAGACTCTCCATATAGAAGGTAGAAAAAGAAAAATATTTCTTCAGAAACAAGAGGACGAAATACCATAACCAATAAATCCAATCCATCAAAGCAGCAACCAGCTCCCAAAACCAGAAAGCCCACTTTATCATATCAACAAGGAGCTTAAAATATAATATCACATAATGGAGCCTCACCATCCCATAACCTTCCACCTCTCTGCTGGGCCTTCCCACGAACACACTCACAGCACAGCACACATCTTCTTTTTCCCTCAGCTCTAACTGCTCTCTCAGCATTTCCTGTGACATACTTTCCTTTTCCTCTCAGTAAGCTCTTCCCATCACATGCAACTTAGGCTTCTCGTGACATAAGCAGGTCACATGGCCTATTAATGGGTGGGAAAGATCTTCAGATCTAAATTGTCATTATATTTGGCTCCAAGATCTTTCTTATCCATTACGTAGGTCAATGGGGCAATCAATAGGAGTTTTGGGATAACTGGTGTCAAAAGAACTTTAAAACAATATAGTAGAGATAACCAAAATATAAGTATATAAATCAATGTCATCATTACCCCCTTGAATGAATGGGGCTAAAAGTCTTGGGGTAAGGGGCAAAGGTTTTGTCTTCCATAGCTTCTTCCTACTGAAATTGGACATAGAGCTGTTCCTGCCCCAAGAGGTAAAGAGTCCTATTAGAGAGGTCAGTTCTTTAGCAAGCTGGCATCCAGAACTCAATCAATGCCAGGACTAGGGATGATACATCATGGTCATGGATAGGTACAGAAGTGACATTTAAACACATCAGAGGGTGACATCTGGCTTAAGCAATCAGGCATCTGCTGGTGGACATAGGCATATTCACAATTATCATTGATGTTTTGTCTATTGACTTTCTAATACAACTCTACAATCCAAAAGGAGGTCCAGAAAGAATCACAGAATTTAAGAGCTGGAAGGGATCTCAGAAGCCATTTAGTGTATCCCATACATATAAGGAATCCCACTGTAAAACACTTTACAAGTGAAGATCTTCACGGACGATGAGTTCTTTTGATATACCCCATGCTAAGGAAAGTTGATAAGCTAAATATTATATTAAATTATACTCAAACAAATCCACACATCTTTTGGGCTCCCCTAAAATATTAAAAACTCACATGGAATAGAAATTAAATAGCTCAATAGCCAGATGAGCTCTTAAGATATGGGTTACTGATATGACTATATAGGTTCCTACCTATAATCTCATGTATTTGATTGGTACATGGTTAGGGACTGGGCTTGTGATTTCATTGGCATAGGAAACTTCTGGGTGAGAAGATTCCCCCTATGAATGCAGGTAAGCATGAATTTTATAATTATAGTCTTTGAGAGTTGTCTAGACCACTTTGAGTTTAACGACTTGCTCAGGGTCAGCAGGCAGTATATCAAGTCAAAGGCAGGATTTGAACTCATGTATTCCTGGCTTCCAGGTCAGCTCTCTGTCTACTACATTAGATTGCCTCTCAGTTGAGTAGACAACCTATGAAATTAATCAACAGTTACCTTGATCAAATGTCCCCTCAGTCCCCAGTACATTTAAAATTAAATCTACCCTTCTTCCATTTCTTCTAATTATTCCTGGTACTGCCCTATGGAGTCACCAAAATAACTTAATCCTTTTATCCACATGACAACGCTTAAAATACTGGATAATAGTTACAATGGCTTCTCCAAGTCTTCTCTGCCCCAGGCTAAACATGCACAATACCTTCAAAGAGTTTCCATAGGCTATAATCATGTATCCCTTCAACATTCCCATCACCCTACTCTGGAAATGTTCCAACTTGTCAGCCTCCTTCTAGTGTTCCAAATGGAAGATTGCATCACAGGTGTGGCCAAACCAGGGTAAGATTTAGGTGTTCTTATAGCATTAAAGTATTTATTATACACTTATTAAGTCAATTTAATTCATTTCAATAAGTTTTTAGTGAGTACCTACTATGTATTATGTACTCAGAGGTGCTGAGGCTACAAAGTTTTTGTTTTATTTTTTTTTTTTGAGTCTTCCCTCAAGAAGTTTACATTCTTTTCCCTCTCTTTTTTTAGATTAAAAAATGGAAGTTTTTGCTTTTGCATGACATTCTTTCAAGGGTATGTCCCTTCTTCCTCTCTTACTTAAGGAGCCTTGTGGTGTGATGGGAAAAGCACAGGCTTCAAAGTCAAAAAACCTGACTTCAAGTCCTGGTCTTACTACTTACTGTCTGTGTGATGTTGGCAAGTCACTTCTATGGGCCTCGGTTCCCTCATTCATAAAATGAAAGGTTTGGACTACATTGACTAAGGTCTTTAACTTATCTAAATCTATGATCCATGTCTCCATTTTCCAACTTCACGCCTCCACCCAAAACTAGGAGTTTTCTGAAATCGGGTGTTATGTCTCCTCCTGACAATGGAAGCTCCCAATGGCAGAAAAAAGTGTCATCCTCAGATGAAGGTCTCCTTAAGAGTGAGGGCCAATTTTTGTCTTATATTAGGAAAACTTCTCTGGGTTTTCTCCCCCTCTCCTCCACCTCTCTCAATACTCAGTGGAGGCTACTACCACACTCTACAAGCACCTCAGTCCATAGACTAGAAAGATAGCATGTCATTCCCCTTTTGTTCCCTCATTATCTTTGCCTCATAGAAATAGAACCAGACTCTCACTCTAGTTTTCCTTTGGCGAATTTCCTCTGTTTCCAGCTATAGACAACAGATAACATCAGGAGGAGGGGGGTGGAGGGATATAAGAGAAGGATCAGAGTATTGTCTGGAAACATTTGCTGACCATGGAACTGCCCAGCCAGGAGCCTGGGTCCCTACCAATTACTCTGCTTGGCTGTTTGAGTTTTTCTTCCCCGGCCACCAACGTGCTCACCTTTCACAGGGACCAGAGGTCACAGCTAAGCCAATTAATTTGAACCAGTCCATTCCACGCTTAATAACTCCACTGTATCGAGCCAGCCTCTGTGTCAACAGTCTGTCTTCATTTGTGGGCTGATATATTGGTAACTCTTTTTTCACCTGCCCTTTATAAGGGGAGAGCAAGAGCTTATTTCCCTGGGGGGAGTAATTAAAGACCCACGATCCCAAGCCAGGTTTAACTGGGACTAATGGCTCTCATTTGCCAAATATCAGTATGTAGCCATGGCTGCGTACCCTTCTGGGGGTGGGAGGGAAAGGGGTTGAAATGACCCTCAACTTGACAGCATCTGCTTGAGAGATAACTGGCAGAGGGAGGGGAGTCCAGGTATGATTTTTGAGACCTAGGCTCTACTACTGACTCGGAAATGGAGTAGGGGTTGACCTTGGGAAAAATCACTTAGTTTCCCTGGGCTTTATTTTTCTCCTTTGTGTAAAGGGAATAAGGAAGAAGACAATAATAAAAATAAAATAATAAATAATAACAACATATTTATATAGCAATTTACAGAGAGCTTTCCATTCATCTTTTTTATTTGCTCTTTTACTAAAGGCTTAGTAGCCTATACTATATATATATCAGCACTTAGTATAGTGCCTGTTATGTAAAAGGTGCTTAACAAATGCTAGCTGACCAACTGACTGACAACAAGTACCTGAGTTATGTAGAAGTATTTCAATGTAATTGGGAGAGTATTAGATCTGGAATGAGGGAAGGGGAACAGTAAAAACTGATATTTTCATTCCACTTCTGTACCTGTGAACAAGTCACTTAACTTTTTTAAGCCTCAGTTTCCTCATCTGTAAAAGTATGAAAAATAACTTCTATTTATCCTCTATATATCTTGAATGTACTTGATTGTTTGCTTGTTGTCTCCCCTATTGGAATATGATTCAAGAGGACAAGGACTCTATATTTGTTTTTTCTTTGTAGCTCCAGTGCTTAGCACAGTGCCTGGTACATGTTAGGTAATTAATACTTTTTGGCTGACTGACTGACCTGTCTTATTAGGTATTTGATAACCTTCATTACAAGCTGCTAGGTGGCACAGTGAATAAAGCTCCAGAGCCTGGAGTCAGATTTATCTTCCCACGTTCAAATCTGGTCTCTGATACTTATTAGCCATGTAACCCTGTGCAGGTTACTCAACCCTGTTTGCCTCAATGTCCTCTTCTATAAAATTGTCTGCAGAAGGAGATGACAAACCATGTCAGTACCTTTGCCAAGAAAAATCCAAATGGGGTCACAAAGAGTCATACGTGACTGAAATGACTGAACAGCAAAAAATCCTACATCACGGGGTAGTTAGGAAGATCAAATGAGATGTTGTAGAGAAAATGCTTTATAAGCCATAAAGATTCTGTATTGTCTGTTCTTATCTTTATTTTACAGAGGAGAAAAACAAAACTCAGAAAGGTAAACAAACTTGCTTGCGGTTAACAAATAGTAGACTGTAATCTCCTTGAGGTCATAAAACTGTTTAGTTCTTCTCTTTGTAGCCCCAATTCATAGCACATGGTGCTTAGCCCATAGTAGAAAGGCCAATCCAATCTAATATATATATGTATATATATATATATACATACATACACACACACACACATATATATGTATATATACACACATATGTTAAAGCACCCACTATGTGCCAGACCCTATGCTAAGCACTGGAGATATAATTAATTAAAAAAATCAGTCTTTGCCCTCAAGAGTCTTACAATCTAAAGAAAAAGACAATATACAAAAGAAGGAAGGAAATTGGAAGTGGAAGGGATAGGGCACCAGGAGATGCTTGCTGGCCCAAGAATCTAGTTCCATGGAGCTGAAACCATGCAGGGCAGCAGAAGCAAAGTGGACCAAAGAACTAACATTCCAGTTTATTCTCTCAATAAAAAAGCCTTTGGGAGGTGGTTCATGCTATGTCCTCCAGTTCTTCAATCAGAGAAGAGAGGTGGTTTAGGGATGTGGTAACAGTAAGGGTTGGATTGACAGCATGGCAATGGGTTTAGACGTGATGGGCTTATTTTTGTGAAATTTAATGGATACATAGTAAGAATGAAATGTTTCATGTACTTTGTCTCCTACCTCTAAAAAGAAGGGAAGGAAATGCATTTTCTAAACTATTCTCCAGGCTCAAGCTTGGTCATGGTGACCAAGCATTCAGTTGGATGTTTTGTTAGTAATGATTTTTCCATAGGAATGTTCCTGGACCCCATTCAAAATGCTGTATCTTTGCTAATCATTCACTGAATCACAAAATTTCAGAATTGGAAGGGACCTCAGCAAATATCTAATCCAACTGACTAAACATACCTAATCAAAGGACAGCCAGTCTCTACTGGAAGACTTCTGAGATGGGGCGGCCCACCACTTTTCAAAGTAGTCCTGGGGGCACAGTGATAGATAGAGCCTGGGGCTTGGAATCAGGAAGACTCGAGTTCAAATCTGACTCCAGATACTTACCAGCTATGTGACCTTGGACAGGTAAGTCATTTAATCTCTATCTGCCTCAGTTTTCTTAACTGCAAAATTGAGATAAGAATAGCACCTACTGCTAGGGTTGTAAGAATCAAAAGTGATACATGTAAACCACAAAGAACAGTGCCTGGCACATGTTGTTGTTTGGTCAATTAGTCATGTCTGACTCTTTGTGACCTCATTTGGGATACTGGAGTGGTTTGCCATTTCCTTCTCTAGATGATTTTAAAGATGAGTAAACTGAGGCAAACAAGGTTAAGTGACTTGTCCAGGGATATACAGTTAGGAAGTGTCTGAAGCCAGAATGGAACTCAGGGAGAGGAGTCTTCCCAACTCTAGACACTGATGCTCCATTCACTGTGCTACCTCACTGCCTGGCACATAGTAGGTGCTTAATAAATAGTTGTCCCCGTTCCAGTCTCTTCCACCTGTTTCATAGTTCTAATTATCATGAAATTTGTCCTGAAATCAGGCCAAACTTGGCCTCATTGAAACTTCTGCCCTTTACTCTTTGTTCTGCCTTTCATAAGCAAACAGAAAAAATCTGATCCCTTTTCCACATGAGGACACTGTAGGGATTGACAAGAATATAGAGTTAATGGGTGCATTGGGAGATGGAGTAATGTATTCGAGGAATAGTTGGACTCAGGTGACAATAGCCCTGGTGTAAGATGGCCTGGTCAGATTCTACCTAGAGCAAGATTTCTGGTTTTAGATACTGAATTCTGGGAGGGACTCTGACTAAAGGGAGAATATACAAAGATAACCAACTTGGTGAGAGGACTAGTTGTTGCTGTTCAGTTGTTTCTCAGTTGTGTCCAACTCTCTATGACCCTTTTTGAGGTTTTTTTGGTATAGATACTGGAGTGGTTTGCCATTTCCTTCTCCAGCTCATTTTTACAGTTGAGGAAACTGAGGCAAACAGGGTGAAATGACTTGCCCAGGATCACACAGATATTAAGTGTCTGAGGCTGGATTTGAATTCATGAAGAAGAGTCTTCCTGATTCTCAACCCAGTGCTCTAGCTACTAGATGAGATGAAGGGTCTGGGGACAGTAGCTGTAGTACTTTTTATCTAGTACTTTAAGGTTTGTGACACATTTAGCATCACTTCTTTTGATCCCCATAACAACGCTATGAGGTAGGTGATAACATTACTGGCTCCATTTTGTAGATGAGAAATGTGAGACTCAGGGAACTTCACTGACTGGTGTAGTTAGTAAGTATCCAAGGCCCTGTGGATGTTTAATCAGAAGAAGATTTGTTAGAGGAAGGGATATAATCATTTTCTTCAAGTATTTTAAATCTTGTCATATGGTTAAAAAAAAGATTAGATTTGTTTTACTTGGTCCCAAAGGAGAGAACTGGGAGTGATGGGTGAAAGACAGTTAGGTGCTATTATTAAAATCCCTTTTTTACAGTTAAGGAAATTGCAACTGAGGGAGATTAAATGACTTAGCCAGGGTCACAATTTGTAAATGTCTGAGGCAGGATTTGAACTTGAGTCTTCCTGACTCCAAGCTTCCTAAAAGGGCAGTTGAAGATTGAATTTCTCTGTAATGAAAAACTTACTAACTATTAAAGTTGTCCAAAAATGGCTGCTTTTGAGCTGTTTCAGATGAGAAAAGTTCCCCAACACTGGAGATGTGTTAAAAATTTCTTTGGACTCTGGACTTAGCTCACATTCCCTTAACCACCCCTTTGCCCCTATATACACCCACACATACACATTAGCTAGGGATGTTGTCAAGGGAATCCCTGCTCAGGTATGATATGGACTATGTGACCTTTAAGGTTGCTTTCAGCTCTGAGGTCCTGCCATTCTATTTTATTTCCCTTGTGAGCCTTAGAATTGAAAAGCCTCATTGCTTTCCAATTTAGAGTCACAGTAAGAAAAGTTGGTGCCAGGGCTATGTGGCAATCTGCTTCTAAACCATGGGCTCATGTGTGATCAAAAGCAGATACTATCTGATTTCTTCTGGTCCAACATGTTTGCTCCCTTCAGTCCTGGAGCTAGCTTACTTTCCATATAATTGTTTATAATGCTCCATGGGTCTGGATTCAGGTAGTTGGAAGTTTCTTTTCATTCCCAGCATTAATTAATTAATCAATCAATTAATTAATTAATTAATTAATTAATTCAAGCAACCATTTAAACACCTACTATGTTGCAAGACCTTATTCTTGACGTTTGGAAAATTAGCACCTGTCCATCACCACTTTTCCTTTTTGGGTGATACATAGGAATTAAAGCTGGTAGTGACCATAGAGATACTCTACCACTGACATTTTTACTGATGGGGAAACTAAGATCCAGAAAGTTAAAGGTCACCCAGATACTGAGTACCTGAGCCAAGTATAAATACACCCATTATAATAGCTAGCATTTACATAGATCTTTCAAATTTGCAAAGCATTTTGCAAATGTTATCTTATGTGATCCTCCCAAAAATATTTGAAGAAGTTTTCAGAAGAGCTCCAGTATCCTGAAGGGATATAAGAAACCAATACCAAAGTTCTCTCCTCTCTGCTCTGTTCACCCAAGAGATCTGTTCCCAGGGTTTGCCTGGAAGTTTCCTTTCCAACTTGTCACTTGCTCAAATCTCTTGATTCCAACCAAATGGTTTTATACATATCTAGAGCATATAGCATAATCCCTCAGCCAGGTCAAAGAGACTTCCTGTTGCATCTAGGAAGGAATTTAAGACTTGTTCACAAATGACTGATAAATGTATCAGGGCTAAGTGAGATGAGAGGACTTTGGTCTCATCTGTACATTTCCAATGTGGTTTCAGATGAAGAAGGCAGTACAAGTATCATAGCCTCCATTTTACAAATAAGGAAACTGAGTCTCTGAAACTTCAGTTGTCATGCTCATGGACACAGGTTTTAAATGTTCTTTCAGATCAAAACACATTATCCTCTTTATTCAAAGTTCGGAACTCTTTACAATACCACTTTGCCTTTAGGTTTCTTCCACAGCAGAAAATTCTCTATCTGTAGCCTTTGTCTCTGTTCTAATTCTGAGAGCATTGGATTATACCATGTAGAACCATGTCCATATTTGCCATGTCTATGGCAAACTCAGTCCTAGGTCCCAGTCATACGTGTGATCAAAAAAGCCTACCACAGCATAATTTCTGTACTTTGATTTTCAGAGTCTAGCAGCTTTTGAAGGTAATTTTAATAAGTATTTGCACTAAAATATGAAAAAGGCAAGGATTTAGCATGACTTTATAATGAAAGGAAAAAAAAAAACATGCCTGTCTGAGTGGCATAGTGAATACACAGCTTGGCCTGGAATCAGGAATGGCTGAGTTCAAATCTAATCAGATACTTAATAGCTATGTTACCCTGGATAAGCCACTTAAATTCTGTCTGCCTCAGTTTATTCAACTATAAAATGAAGATAATAAAATCACCTACCTCCTATGGTTGCTGCGAAGGTCAAATGAAATGTCTATAAAGTGTTTAGCACAGTACCTGGTATACAATAGGTGCTTGATAAATGCTTCTTTCCTTTCTTTTCCTTTCTGGCAACACTTTCTGGGTTACCAGACAGATAGAGTCTTCCAATATGGAAGCATGGCATAGTGGACAGATTGAAGGTTTTGTAGTCCAAAAGATCTGGGTTCAACGCCTACCTTTGATACTTACTAGCTATGTGATCCTAGAACAAGGATTAAGAGAATGAGTATTTATTAACCACACAGTATGTTCCAAATGCTTTAAAAATGATATATCATGTGGTAATGTCTCTGAACCTCAGGAAACTCTTTAAGACTTATCTACTAAGTCAGAGAAAGGAAACGATCTACTTTGGTGCATCCACCGATAAAAGCAAAAATCTTTGATGTAGTAAGTACTGTAGTAGAGTGAGCAGGGAGGGCTTCAAATGTAATTTACCTAGACTCGAACAAAGTATTTAATACAGTATCTCACATTTTACTTATGGTAAAGATGGAGAGGTGTAGGTCAGACCAGAGTATAGTTAAGTGAATCTGGTATTGGCTGAATGGCTGAATGGCTGAATCCAAAGACTAGCCACTGATGGTTCCATTCCAGCTTCGAAGACAGACTTTACCAGAGGGCCCCAGAGATCTGTGCTTGGCTCCAAAACTCTTAGCATTCTTGCCAATAACTTGACATATGCTGTATGTCTAAAAATGTGCTGATGACACAAGGCTAAGAGGGATTACTAACATGTTGGGGAATATAATCAGAAAGTAAAAAGATCTTGACAGGCTAGAAGTTGAGCCCAATTTATTGAGATGAAGTTATGCATGCAGTATCTTTCATTATTAAATACAATTATATAGGAAATCAAAATAAGTTTCTTGAGTACATGATGGGGAATGCAAGGCTAGACAGCACCTCTTTTGAAAAAGATCCTTGGGTTTTAGTGGACTGCTAACTCAATGTGAGTCAGCAGTATGAGAAGCAAGCCAAAGAAGTGAATGTGATCTTTGGATGATAGCTGTCACCAACTATCTGAAACACTGTCATGTAGACGAGAGATTAGACTTTCTCTGCTTGGTCTCAGAGGATGGAACTGGGAGTGATGGGTGACAGTACTGGGTGGAAGGAGAGGGAATTTCAGAGGGGCAGATTTTTGCTCAATGGAAGTAAAAACTTCCTAACAGCCAGACTTATCCCAAACTGGAGTAGGCTGCTAGGGAAGTCGTGGACTCCCCATTACTAGAGATCTTCAAGCTAAAGGTGAATGATCTTTTATTAAGCATGCTTTAGCAGCAGTGTTTATTCAGGACAACATGGTTCTCAGATTCTGTGTTTGTGTCCTACTCTCTGAAAGAAACTTTTAGAGTCTTCCTTCACAGACAGCTCTAAAAATTAAACCCAGCACTTGCATGATAGACGGACTCTACTCTGTTATCAGTTCTGTTGGATATGATCCTTCCTTTCATGGACCTCATAGTCCTCTAGGCGAGATAAATCATGCATATAATTAAGAGCACAAATGCAAGACGAACAAAATATACCAATAAAAACCCTTTGGACTTTTTAGGAGAGAAAAAAATTACTGGAGACTGCAAAGTTAAAGGGAAATTTTCCCAGATTTTGAATCAAATTCTGAATTTGAATTCAGCCTTCCTACTTATTGTTGGTGACACTTTACCAATTTACTTCAATTCTCCTGGCCTCAGTTTCTAACTCAAAAATAAGAGGTTGGACAGACAATTTCTAGATTCCTTTTCACCTCTAAATCCTGTGATCCTATGATCCACCATTGTCCAAATCTCTTCCATTCAAGTTCTCATTCAATTTGCCCTTATGATTTAGAAGTACTTCCATTGTTTTCAAAGCCATGAATAGAACATAAATTCTAGTAGGTTCCACCAAGTGTTTACTGTTGGACCGTTTAACTGTTATCTGAAGGTCTACCAGCTAAGTTTAGATAAGTTCCTTGTCCTCTTCTGTCTAGTCCAAGACAGAAACTTAAACAAAACAAAACAAAACAAACAAACAAAAAAACAACCCAATCAACCAAGTGTGGATTAGGATGTGGTCAGTAAGATCAATCTTTATAAGCATATGTAGAGTGTTTAACTGATACAATACCAGTTTGTACTTTGGAGTATGTGAATATCTTCTATAATTGGTTCTGATCCATGTGGTAAAGTGGAGTCTCTGGCTTTGGAACCAGAACTGGGCAGATTTAAAAGGCACTCGTCAATCTGGACCTATCCATTGGAGTGACTTTTTTCTGCTCAGTATGTTTGAGTGATGAGGCAAAGAATCAGGCAACCTCCTTACTGGGAATGTCATGGTGTGACCCATGTGAATGTGGTCCTGCTGTTTCTTCCGTTGTCATTGTGTCTATTTCTTTTTTCTTCTAGGGGAAAAAGATTGCCAATTCCTCTGACCAGAAGGTTATAGGGGATTTGTAAATCCAGGAGACCTTGAAACAGAGTCTATGCTGATATCTATAGCCAACGAGTCCATCATCGAGGCCCAGAGGGAACAAGGAACAACCCTTGTGAGGTAAGTCAAGTCAACAAGAATTTCTGATGTTCCTATTATTTGCCAGGCCCTGTACTAAGTCTAAGCTCAGACTTTTCAGGGACTGAGATGGTATAGGAAGGAGTATATACTTTCTGGCCCCTTAGGAGTTAAGAATAAAGATGGCACATTTTTTCTTATTACTTTGAATACCCATTGTAAAAGCTAATTGATATTAATTGCTAAAAAGAAATGAAGCCATTTATCTTTAGTAGCTAATAGTAAAGTTAACATACCAGAATTGAGGCTAGAGCTAATGGCATTTGAGAAAGATGCCCCCATTCCTTCAAGGGATCGCTAGAATGTAGAGAGGAAAATATAGTTGGCCTCTATCTAGAAGTGTGAGGCTGAAGCTAATCACAACATAAAGAATAAAGGAATTATGATCTATATACTTAGAACAAGGACCTATACCTATGAAATAACAAATTCCTGAATGAATACAAATTCATAAATTGATGAATGAATAAATAAACAAATGAATAAAAACACATTTATCAAGCACTTAACTTGCGTGAAGTATTGTGAGTAGAGGGGATACATAAATACAAAAAGCACCCTGTTCTCAAGGAATTTACATTCTATTGGGGGAAGACAACATATATATCAGACTGGTGACCAGAGAGAGATATTTTTCTTTGGAAGTAATGCTGAGTAAAAATCATAAAGAAATCTATTGACACCCCCTTTCTAGGAATATTAGTATTGTTTTGATTACTATTCTCAGAGTGAGTCATGCTTCTATATCAGGATGATGATTGGGCTACGATATGGTTGGGTTTAGGGCTCACGAGTTATGGTCAATTTTCATTAGGAAAATATAGTTTTAGTTTAGGAGGCCATAGCTAGATTGTGGAGCAGAAGAAGTAAATATTAATACAAATATAGAGAATATGTCAACATAGGCACTGGAAATTCTGGGGGAATAACATATAGATAGATTGGCCAGAACATAGTACATGCAAATGAAAGGAGTGGAATACAAGGGCAGAGATATCACTTTAACCCATCCCATCTCATTCCATATTAAAGAGTGAAGAGGCATTAACAGGATATTAGCAGTGGTCTTTTCTTTTTGCCCTCTCAATTTCAGGAAGACATGGGAGCAGTCCTCATGCGTTTTGAATATGAGGGAAAGGGATGCATTTGTGATTTCCTTTGTATAAGGAACTCCAGAATGAGGTAATGCTGTCAGTCCTTTTCAGGGGTGTATTAGACCTAGGTCAAATATACTCAGGAGTCAATTGTTAGATTTTCACTTCGAGCACTTACACCTCTGAAACCGGCAAACACTATAAATCAGAGATTGGTGTGTGTGTATGATTATCTGGCCTTAAGGAAGTGTGAATAATACAGATTAAATTTAAAATTTTGTCCTGGCTACAGTTTTTTTTTTTCCCAGAGAGCTTATTGTTAACTATTTGCCAGCACACACTTGTTTCTCTCCAAAGTATAGTCTTAGAGAGTTGCTGGCAACACCAAAAGGTTAAATAACTTTCCCAAGGTCAGTCAGCTAGTATATCTCAGAAGTGGTACTTCAACCCAGGTTTTAAAGACCGGTTCTCCATGCCACATTGCCTGCCTTTCTTGGGTAGGATGACTGCTTTGTGATGTCAAAAAATATCATAGATCTTCACCTAAGAATACTTATAGGATCATAGATTTAGAGATATAAAAGACTTTATAAATTGTGAGTTCTTTACTTGGGGCCCAGAGACCCACAAAGGTTCTGGAGACAGATTTCAAGGGGTCCCTAGACTTGGGGGGGGGGAAATAGACCTTTATTTCATGATTGGTTTCCTTTGTAATTCTACATATCTTATTTCATACATTTAACAATCATTGTTTTGAATAATCCACAGGCTTCCCAAGACTGCCAAAGAGGTTGGAGACATGAAAAAATATTCACAACCCTTCAACTAGATCATCTAGTTCAACCCCCTCATTATATTGAGGAAACTGAGGCCCAGCAAGATGAAGTCATAGTCATTGAATCATAGGAACACAGTTTTACAACTGTAAGGGTCTTCAGATGTCATCTAATTCAAAACTCTTATTTCACAGATGAGGAAACTTAGACCTAGTGAGATGAAGTCGCTTACCCAAGGCCACACAATCCATAAAGATTAGAACCTGGACTTGAAAACAAGTCCTTCCAAATCCCCCATTCTTCCCATAAGAGCCAGCCTCCATTAGTTGAGGAAATTCAGGATGACAAAAAGCCACTATGAATTCAGTAGGTTTTTAAATGACCTTGTGTTTTATTCATCACAACTAGCATTCTCATACATTTGAAAAATAGTAATACATATATGTGCTGGGTATTATTTATTCAGTCCACAGAAGGTATGTTTGTTTATTTATCATACTGACTCACACTGCATATTTTGTTGGAGCTAAATAAAGATTGAAATGACAATGCTTGGTGCAAAAATGAATTCATGAACACTTTGTAAAAACTCAGATAACTATCAAGGGTCTCTGCAGGGAATCAGTGAGACAGAGTATTATTCCCATTTAATGTGAGGTTAATTGAAGCCCAGAGAGGTTAAAAGATTCAACCAAAGGTTGGGAGACAAGTTGGAAAGAGGTTCGAATGCCAGTATGAAATCTGTTTTACATTTTATCTGTGATTTGGGTTTTATCTTGTTGACAAATTAGAACATGTCCTGAGAATGGCAACCAAATCAATGAGAGGACATAGACAAAAAACAAACAAAAAAAACCTCATGACATGCAAAGATTGGTTACAGGAAATGAGAATTTTTAGCCTGGAGAAGGGAAGGCTTGTGCGTGGCAGAAGGTATGTGATAGTACACTTCAAGATTTTTTCAGGGTATAATGTGAAAATAATACCAGCTAGCATTTATATAGCAATTTAAGCATCACAAAGTACTCTACAAATATTGTCACCTTTTATTCTCATAACAAACATGGGAGATTGATGCTATTATTATCCTGATTTTACAGTTGAAGAAACTGAGGCAGATAAAGAGATTTGCCCAGATATACACAGCCACCTGGGTCTGGATTGGAACTCACCTTCCTGACTCCAGGTCCTGAGCCCTATCCACTGCACCACCTACCTACCTCTTCTAGAGTTGAATTCAATCCAATAAGTATTCATTAAGCATCTATTTGGACCAGGCACTATATTAGCCACTGGAGTGGGGGTTACAAAGGCAAAAGCTGAAAACAAGGGTTAGATTTTTTTCCAGCTTGGTCCCAGAGACAGAATTAGTTGTGATGGTAAAAAACTTGCAAGAGACAGATTTAGATTTTACATAAGCAAAACATTTCTTAACAATTTGAGCTGTCCAAAGATGAAAGGTGCTAAATCAGGTATGGGTTGCCCCTCACCAGAAAGCTTCTAGGAGAGGCTGGATCATGGCTTTTATCAGGTATATTGCAAAGGGGATTCATACTCAGATACTAGTTGGAGTAGAAGGCCACTGAGGTCTCCTTAGGCTATGAGTTTCTGTAATTCAATGGGATAGCACTGAAGGGGTTTCAGCAGGCTGGAGATAAAGGACTGGAGCTGCACAGTTGGGAGAGGAATGTGCATTTGGTATCTGAGTCTGAATTCTTTTAGACATGGTTAAGAATGAAGCTGATTGCTTTGGCAAAAAGAACCTTGAAGTGTTCTGATCCCATCCTCAGAAATTCACTATAACTCTGCTCCATTTTGAACTTTCAAATGTATTCCAAAAAGCATAATGTATCTGCCCTTTATGGGCTAAATTCTGCCAAAGCTTTAGGCCTGAGCTATCCAGTGACCTGACCTGAGATGGTGACATGGATGACAGCGAGGGGGTCGGCTGCCCTTCCGTTCTCCCTGAATCCTGACTCCTAGCTTCCTGGCATGGCACAGGCATACAGTTATCCTCAGAGAGGGAGCAGTGAGAGAGATTGTTCCCACTCCTAAATGTGTGGGGAGTTGCTGGGCCCCCTCTACACCTCCCTCACCTTTCCCACCCCCTCCAGCTCATCAGCATCTTCTTCATGTCAACTCATCTCCCCAGAGGCTGTTCAGCAGAAGGTCTGAGGCTTCAGGATCATGATGAAAACCTGCCTGGCTCCTTTCAAGAATCAAGCAGGCAGGAGGAATCTGCAGTGCATTTATTAAGCCTGTATGTGTGCAGGCTTGTGTGTGTGTGTATGTGTGTGTGTGTGTGTGTGTGTGTGTGTGTATGACAAGTAAGAGCCTCTAATTAGAGCTGTGCCTGACAGCTCTGGATATTCAGGAGTTGAGATGGCTGTGACGGAAATAACTAGGCTTGCCTGAGTCCCCATAAGAGATGATGAGCTGTCCTGCTCTCTGGCTAGCAGGGCTGACCTCAGAAGGCAGGGCCCCAGGTAGCAACACTATCACATTTCAAAGCCAGGTCCTAGGCCCAGCCCCAAACAACCTGGAATTTCCTTCCTTTGCTTAACTTATTCAGTCTTTTATTCAATAATAGCAGGCAGGGGAAGGCAAACAGGATTTCTGGTGAAAGGACCTAGGGACTTAGAATCTAACAACTAGTTTCATGACCTGGAACAAGTCACTTAATGGCCATAGGTCTCTGCTTCCTCTTCTGTAAGATGAGATTTGCAGGGAAACAATAGGAATAATGAGGTAATAATGAACAAAAACCCAAAACAGAACATATCATTATAATGACCAAGTTTGGACCCTGAGAAGAGCTGTAAAAATCCATCTTCCCCCTTTGCGATGGTAGGAGATAATGGGTGGGTAGTATTGCATATAAAATCAGACACAATTGATGTGTTGGTTAGTTGTGATGAACACTTTTTTTTTGTCTTTTCCGTTTTCTTTTTTTTAAATCCTTGCTACAAGGGATAGCTCAGAGGGTAAGGAGGAGAACGATATTAATAGTTGGGCTGACAGAACACTTGAAGTTTGTTAAATTGCTTTATACATGTTACCTCGTTTGATTCTCACAACAACCCAGGGAGGTAGATGTTATTATTATCCCCACTTTACAGATGTGGCTATTGGGGCAGACAGAGGTGGAGTGACTTGTCCAGGGTCATATAGCTGTCAAGTGTCTGTGTACATAAAGTAGGATTTGAACTCGGATCTTCCTCATTCTAAATCCAGTACCTTATCCACTGCTCCTCCTAATTAGGATATATATTAATATATGAAAAGACGACATGAAAAGAAAAAGAAAAGAACTTTTAAAAATGAAGAGTATTAGACTTAATTAGTAGTGTCAAACCCAAATAAAAATGTGGCTCCTGCCATTATTGATTTAGAAAACCACAAAGGATCCTGGTATTGATCCTGTTAAACATTCCCAATTACATGCTAATTTCTTTTGGTGCCCTCTGCCTGGCACATGGGGGCCAGCTGGGAGTTCGACAACTCTGTATTAGATGATCGATTTTCTAAGACCAAATCAGTCTCTAAATCTAGGGTCCCAGGCCCAGGTCCTCTGTGCAAAACCCATCCTATAAGCATAAAGATAACAGTGTTTAGAACTGAAATTGAGCTGGGAGAGGGATTCTACTAATACCTCTTTTTAAGGGAGAAAAAAAATGGAATAAACCATAGTCCTTGTGCTACAAGAAGAATCGGAGGTGGGGATATTGAAAATTAGGACAAAGGAGATTAATAAAAGGAACTGGAATTGTTTAGCTGGGAGAAGAGAAGTTTCAGATGTGGACTTGAAATATCTGAAAAGCTTCTGTGGAGCAGAGGGAAGATCATTGCTCTGTGTGCCCCTGGAGGATGGAACTAGAATCAGTGGCAAAACTGGAAGAAGGAAGACTTCAGCTTCAAATAAAGAGAAGCGGTTTGGTTCAACAGAAGTTCCCAAATTTATTTGGCTGACTGCCCCCTTTAAAAATAAATTATTCAGCACCCCTCTGGAAATCTACTTTCTTTAACCTATCAAAACAAATTTGTGTCATTTCAAATAAATATGTACTATTTTTTTTAAAACATTGCCTTTTAAATTTAATAATTTATTATAAAATTTTGGCTTTTTTCCTGCATTGAAATTTTGTTGACACAATATTGCATCATATAAATGTATAGTATTGTATTGTAAACCTGTCATCACACACACACATATTCCTGTAGATGCATGCTGGTTTTCCTGACAATGTGTGACATGCTTGTCTGCCAATACTAGCTTGTTAAGACTTGTCAGCAGACTTGACCACTTATTGGTTATAACCAGCATTTTATGTGTTTATTTGGAAAATAATGCAATCAGTATGACTTTAACTCCATTACACAACAGATGAAACATGTACAAATGGTTTTTCAAAATTCTCTTCTCTCCTTTCCTTATGCTCTCACTACCTCTTTATTTTTATCCAATGTCCTCCAATTGCCCCTGAGGCTACTATCACCCCCCTGGATCATTCTAGCACCTCCCAGGGGATGGTATCTCCCACTTTAAGAACCTAAAAGAACATTGAACCTAGAATCATAAGAGACTTCTCTATGTACAAATCCCAAGTCAGAAATATTTTTTGTGTGACACTGGATAAATCTCAACCTCACCTCTTGGCCTCAATTTCTTCTTTTGTAAAAGGAGGAGGCAAGACTTGGTGGCCTCCAAGGTTTCTCCTACATCTGGAGCTATGATCTTATGAGATTTTCACTGTAGACAAACCATTTGACTGCCACGAGCCTCAGTTTCCTCATCCATAAAATGGGAAGGATAATATCTGTGTACACAATGTTGTTGTGAAGATCAGATGAGGTAATGTCTGCAGAACACTTTGTAAGACTTAAAGGCCTATAAAAATCTGTTGTTATTATTAACAGTAAGAATTATTCCATAATGTAATATACTACCGTTGGGGGTACCAAATTCTCAATCACTGGACATTTTCATTCAGAGCCTATCTCATTACATGCCAAAGTCACTCCTACATCAGGCACTTTTGGTACACTAATTGCTGAGTATTTTCATTTTAAATTTTGCAATTTTGAGATCTCATGATTCTAAGGTCTAATGAGTCTAAGTTTCTGTGGGTATGCTGGTCTCATGTAGCTATTGGTCTTGTAGTGGCTGCAAAGTGTGGCTCCAATGGACACAGGTTTGTGGCAATCCTCTCTGCTTCTAGCTTGTGGCTTTACAGAGCCATTAGCAAGGTTCTGTTACCTTTTCCTCATAGAATGTGCTACACCACTGCTTTTTTTAGCTTAAGACCCAGAGGCCTTTTCTCACAACTCTTTTTAGAAAGAATCTCTCTCAAAACTGTGTGTAGAATGGGCATTTCCTCTTCAAAAGGAAGATTCTTCATTCCAGGGGCCAACCTCTTTTAAATTCATAGTTTTGCTAGCTATCTAATTCTTTCAAGCTTGAATCTATTTGTTAATCTTAACTTCCTGGTCATTGAGGGCTCTGTCCATGCCAAAGAACTCACTCTGATTTACAGGTGACGATTCCATATGGCTCTCTGTTTTAATGCACAATTATTAAAGTTTACCAAAATAGCATTGGTATAGAGGTTGCCCTGTTAGCAAACTGACAATATTTGTCTGTGATCAGGGTGCATCAGTTTCTCACTCTTTTGGTGACTCTTACGAAATTAGAAGGATGAAAGACAAAGTAAAGGTACAAAATTAAGCCCAGGGGTGAGGCATTACCTGACAGAAAATTTCTTTTCTTTTAATTCTTTGAAAAAAATATTTATTTTTTAGCTTAGAACATTCAGTTTCACAAGCTTTGGAGTTTTCAGTTTTCTCCCCCTCCTTCCCTTCTCCCCTCCCCAAGACAGTGTGTAATTTGGTATAGGCTCTACATATACATTCATATTAAACATAGTTTCACATTACTGAGAGAAAGTTTTCATGTGTCTTCCAAGATTCTAGGATTTTGAATTCTAGAATTTGAATATTCTAGAATTTTGAATACTATAATTTGAAGATTCTAGTTTGAAAGATTGTATGATTTTTAAGGTCCTGTTTACTGGAGAGGGAAAGCAGGATGGATTGCCTTTGGAAAATTACAAAAGTTCTCCCAGAAACAGAAGCCTATACTTTTAATACCAATGTTCTTTCAGTACTCTTGAATGGCTGCTTATCATGGAATACTGCAGTCTCTAAAGGATTGAAATAGAAAATCACCCAAAGGCAGTAGAGAGATGCACAGTGGGTGTAAGATATTATGACATATCACAAACAAGAAATTACAAAGAAGTAGAATAAAGGATATCACAAAAAATGTATTGTGAATAAAAGATGGCCTGGTCACATAATGATTGTAAATAGCAAGAGATGAGTATTTCAACAGCCTGCGTACCCCACTGATGTCCTCGTGATGTCAAGAGAAATCAAGGAAAGGGTTCCCAGCATGATAGGTCCATTCCATGTGGCAGTCTTATGGGTGGACATAGACAAGAAGTGCACTGGATGGGCAGGCATGGACGAGGGTCAACCTGTATCACTGTAGGCAACACTCCTATCAATGATATTTGAAGTCAGTTTGAATGTTTGAGACTAGGCAATCTGATAATTCTAGGAGTCATGGATTCAAAGGATATGTTAATGCAAGATATTGTTATTCTAGGCCCTAAGTAGCTTATAAAGGCCTGGGCAGAATAAAACATTAAGCTAGGAAAAAGGAAGAAACGCAGATAACAAAGTCTTCACAATTTAACTCAGCACTCCCTCCAACAATTAAGGGGATAATATTTTTGGAAATATCTGAGGTTCATAGATTCCCATAAGCTAAAAGAGAAAAAAGCCTCTCCTTATTCTCTCTCTGTCTCTCTGTCTCTGTCTCTGTCTCTCTCTCTCTTTGTCTCTCTCTCTCTCTGTCTCTCTCTCTCTCTCTCTCTCTCTCTATATATATATATATGTGTAATATATGTATATATATATATACACACACACATATATGTATACACATACACACATATATATATACATACAGACACATATATATGTATATATAGAGTGAGAGATAAAGATATACAGAAATTAAAGAAACATATATATATACACACACACACACAAATATATACAATATGCATATATGTGTATCTATGTGTGGCTATATATTCAGAGAAGAAGAAAGGCCAAGCAAAGATGTCTATGGAGGAAGAACACAGGAACAAGCTGGTCTATGCAAAAGAAATTACATGAAGGTGAAACTTAACCCCTTCCCAATGATTCATAATGCACACACACACACACACATACACACACATACACCCCGCACTGAAGTCTGAATGGATTTCCCTAACAGACTCTTAAACCAATCGGGAAGAAATGTCAGAGACCATCTAATCCAATGCCCTGCCCTAGCTTTAGAGGTTGAGGAAATCAAGGTCCAAAAATGGAACATGACTGAGGAAAATGGATTTGTAAGTAGAAAGGATATTAGAGGACATTTTGTTCAATACTTCCATATTATATATGAGCAAACTATGGTGAAGCTACTTTTCTGAGGTCAGACAGGGAAAGTTCCTTGGGTCCTTGGACTCCAAATTCCGTGATCTTTCCAACTTGCCTAAAGTCACCCAACAAAGTATTACATTTAACTCATGGAATTGTAAGAACTGTACAGGTGCTCAAAAAAAATCATTTCTCATTAACTTATAATCAGTCGGCAAACGTTTATTAAATGCCTCCTATACATAAGTCATTATGCTAAGCACTAGGGATGTAAAAAGAGGCAAAAGATAATATAGATTGTTAGAACTGAAAAATCTTAAAAGATTATACAAGCCATGTTCTTCATTTTCTTAATGTGGACATTGAGGTTCAGAAAGAAGGACTACATTTCCCAAGAACTTAATACAAAGTAGTAAGGCAGAGGTGAGACTCTCTTGTTTCCCTGATTTTTTCCCCAGTAGCTCACATGGCTTCTCTCTCTCCATCTTTTACAGTACTGAGAAGGAATCTCTTCCGCAAATTTTTACTTCATCTGATCAATGCCAGCTGATCTATGATGAAGGTCTTTTCCACATTCACTCAACAATTTATTTACATATTAACACTGCAAGGGAGAGGGTCAGGTTTCATTGCTGAGACTCAGGGAGAAAGGACATCTATTAAGAAAACGTGAGCTAAGGGGCAGCTAGGTGGCATAGTGGATAGAGCACCGGCAATGGAGTCAGGAGGACCTGAGTTCAAATTTGGTCTCAGATACTTGACTCTTTTTTTTATTTATTATATTTTAAATTTATTTTTGATATGTTTGGTTTTCAGCATTGATTTTCACAGACATTTGAATTACAAATTTTCTCCCCATTTCCTCACCCGCCCACTCCAAGATGGCATACACTCTGGTTGCCCTGTTCCCCAGTCTGCCCTCCCCTCCG
>CM053622.1:77035342-77051478 GCA_028646595.1 Phalanger gymnotis | reverse complement strand
TCACCAAAGAAGGATTCCAGAGTCTGAGACTGAATCTGGGTGTGTTTTCGATGCCTGGCCATGTTCCCAGCCAACTTACTTAACCCTTGAGTTTTTTAGCGGGGTATGACTGCTTGTAGACTAAAGAGTTCTATGTTCCATGCTTGGGCAGATGAACTGCCTCACCAGCACTCCTCCTTCCCCAAGAACCCCCTACATGGACTGGGCTTAAATCTTCAGCAGGCTCTTCACTCCTGCTCTGATCAGCCACTTAATTCCTCCCACCAGGTGGGCCTGGGTCCAGAAGCAACTGCAGCTGTAGTTCTAAAGCTGCCCCACCTCCGCTGCCCCAGGGGTGGTGGCCAAACTGCAAACTCAGTCCCCAGCAGCTTTTCCCACTAACCTTTTCTGTTGTGTTTGCTGTTTGTGGGTTGTGAGTTCTGGTAAATGCCACAGCTCAGTAATTCAGGACACTAGGGCACTCTCTGCTCGGCCCCTGGTCTGGTCGGTCTGCGGTCTGGTAGGTCCACGCCTGCACGCTGGGCTCTGCTCGGCTCAGCTCCACTCTGCTCAGCTGGGAGCTGGGAGTTCCATGCAGGACAGACCTTACCCAGAGACCTGGGCTGGAGCCCTGCTTCTCTCTGCCACTTTGTGGGTTCTGCAGCTCTAGAATTGGTTCGGAGACATTTTTATAGGTTTTTGGAGGGACTTGGTGGGGAGGTCACGCCAGTCCCTGCTTTCCAGCCGCCATCTTGGCTCTGCCTCCTCCGGAATAAGCATTTATTAAGCGCCTACTATGTGCTGGGTACTGTGCTAAGCATTTTATGTATTTCTCATTCAGCCCTCACAACAACCCTATGAGTTACATGCTATTATTATCCTAACTTTATAGTTTGGAAAACTGAGGCAGACAGAGTGCATTATTAAGTATTGAAGGCCAGATTTGAACTCATCATCTTGATTCTAAATCTAGCACTTTATCTGCTGCACCACCTAGGTGCCTTTCTAATAGGAAAAGTCTAGAAAATCAGGAATGGAGCCTAGAGAAGAATGCAGACGTGCCTGGCCTAGCACTTTCCTTAAAATGGAAGTTCTCAGAAGAATTAGCCAATCAGAGGAAAAGGCCACAATGGCAGTGTATACTTCCAGTGTAATAAGTCCAGGAGTAGTGTTCCTCTAGCATAAAACAGTGATTGTTCTTGGGGTAAGTACTTGGAAACATAGGATCACAAGGTTCAGAGCTGAAGAAGTGCTTAGAAACTATCTAATTAAACTCTTCAATTTACAGATGTAATGAAATTGTGCCTTGTTAAGCCCTCTCCTCACTACCTACCAGTTAGTATAGTAAGTATTTTAAGTAGCCAGTATAAGCCAGTAAATAGGAAAAAGGGAACATAGAAGCCAGTTGCAAAACAAAAGCTGCCTGAGAATTAATTGAGGCCACATCTAGAGTCTTTGTGTTAAACTGGGAGAAGCCAGGTAGGACCCAATATAACAACTATTTAGTCTGTAAGTTACACATAAACTGTAGTCATGCGCAATAAAACCAGAAGACCATAATGCTAATGAGTATCCCTAAACTGGCACTGATAATTTGGAGATGATATTTCTATGTTAACAAGAAAGCCAAAGGTGGCCAAGAGTTGGACCCCCCCCCACCAGAACCCTATATGAATTGGCCCCCCAGGGGGGTGGAGCCAAGATGGTGGAGTAGAAGCAGGGACCTAATTGAGCTCTCCTCCCAAAACCCCTTGAAATACCTGTGAGAACGACTCTAAACAAATTCTAGAGTAGCAGAAGCCACAAAATGACAGAGCTTAGCAGATTTCCAGCCCAAAACAATCTGGAAGGCTTACAGAAAGGGTTTATTACATCAGGCACAGAACAGAGTGCAGCACAGCAAGGGCTGTTCTGGCACAGACAGGACTAGAGGAGGCCTCGGGGCACTGAATCACAGGCAGCTGCAGTGGTTTCCAGACGTCTTAACCCTCAAAGGTCAGTGGGAAAGCTCTTTCACCTGGGTGAGAGAGGAGGTTGGTCTTGGCACAGCCCCAGCCCCAGTCTCAGACCAGCAGCAGCCACTGCTGCAGTGGCAGCTTCTTCTGGAGCTCTTGGCCTACAGACCATGGGGGAACCAAGTGGCTGATCTGGGTCACATACCTGGGTGGCAGTCCTAGGGCGATGAAAAGTTCTGGCATGGCAGAGCTTGTAGTGGCTGTGGAGAAGGAACCCTCCTTGCAGTTCCAGGGCAGAAAAGAGTGCCTGTGGTTGCTCACAGACCAGAGTGCAGGCCAGGAGAGGAGTAAACGTCTCTCTTTTGATCATACCAATTTGGAGGAACTGAGAATTTATATACATCCCTAGAGATCTCTTTGAAAACAGCTGCACAAAAAACTTGGGGTAGCATACCCTTCACTTAACAAAGAGCTCAAAAGTCAAATAATTGGCTGGGGAAATGAGAAAACAAGGGGAAAAGAGTAAGACTATAGATGGTTGCTTTCTTGGTGAAAAGATGTTTTCTTACATCATTGGTGGCAAGGAAGATCAAAGCATACAATGGGAGGAAGATAGCAAAGTCAAAGCTCCGATATCCAAAGCCCCCAAGAAGAAAAAAAAATATGAAATGGTCTCAGGCCATGGAAGAGCTCAAAAAGGATTTTGAAAATCGAGTAAGAGAAGTAGAGGAAAAACTGAGGAGAGAAATGAGAGTGATGCAAGAAAATCACGAAAAATGAGTCAATAGCTTGCTAAAGGAGAACCTAAAAATGCTGAAGAAAATAACACCTTAAAAAATAGACTAACCCAAATGGCAAAAGAGCTCCAAAAAAACAATGAGGAGAAGAATGCCTTAAAAAGCAGAACTGGCCAAATGGAAAAGGAGATCCAAAAGCTCCCTGAAGAAACTAATTTCTTAAAAATTAAAGTGGAGCAATTGGAAGCTAATGAGTTTATGAGAAATCTAGAAATTATAAAACAGAACCAAAAGAATGAAAAAATGTCAAATATCTCATTGGAAAAACTACTGACCTGGAAAATAGATCCAGGAGACATAATTTAAAAATTATCGAACTACTTGAAAGCCATGATAAAAAAAAGCCTAGACACCATCTTTCAAGAAATTATCAAGGAGACCTGCTCTGATATTCTAGAATCAGAGGATAAAATAGAAATTGAAAGAATCCACCAATCACCTCCTGAAAGAGATACCAAAAGGAAAGCTCTTAGAAATGTTATAGCCAAATTCCAGACTTCCCAGGTCAAGGAGAAAATATCGCAAGCAAGAAGAAAGAAACAATTCAAGTATCATGGAAATACAATCAAGATAACGCAAGATTTAGCAGTTACTACACTAAGGGATCAGAGGGCTTGGAATATGATATTTCAGAGGTCAAAGGAGGTAGGTTTAAAACCAAGAATCACCTACCTAGAAAAATTGAGTATAATACTTTGGCGGGGGGAATGGAATTTCAATGAAATAGAGGCCTTCCAAGCATTCTTGTTGAAAAGACCAAAGCTGAATAGAAATTTTGACTTTCAGATACTAGAATCAAGAGAACCACGAAAAGGTAAGCAGGAAAATGAAGCCATAAGGAACTTATTAAAGTTGCACTGTTTGCATTCCTACATGGAAAGATGATATTTGTAACTCATGAAACATATCTCAGTATTAGGGAAGTTAGAAGGAATATGTATATATGTATGTGTATATGTATATATGCATACATATATAGAGAGAGATATATGTATATCTGTGTGTGTGTGTGTGTGTGTGTGTGTGTGTGTAGATAGGTAGATAGACAGACAGAGGGCATAGGGCAAGCTGAATATGAAATGATGATACCTAAAGAATAGAATTTTGTTGAGAACACTGTACCTGGAGAAAGAGAAAGGAAGAAGTGAAATGTGGTAAATCATCTCACATAAAAGAGGCAAGAAAGAGCTTCTACAGTAGAGGGGAAGAGGGGGGAGGAGAGAGGGAATAAATGAGCCTTACACTCATTGGCTTTGGCTTAAGGAGGAATAACACACATGCTCAATTGGATATGAGAATCTATCTTACCTTGAAGGAAAGCAGGAGGAAGGGGATAAGGGGGGGGGGGATAATAGAAGGGACAGCAAATTGGGGGGAGGGATAATCAGAAGCAAACACTTTTGTGGGGGGACAGGTCAAGGGAGTGAATGGAAAAAAAAAGGAGGGAAGGACAAGACAGAGGGAAATGTGGTTAGTTTTTCATTACGTGAGTGCTATGGAAGTGTTTTGTATGGCTACACATATATCACCTATCTTGAATTGCTTGCTTTCTCAGTGAGGTTGGATAGGGAGAAAGGAAGGGAGAGAATGTGGAACTCAAAGCTTTAAAAAATGAATGTTTAAAAAATTGTTTTTGCCTGCAATTAGGAAATAAGATGTATAGGCAATGGGGTATAGAAATCTATCTTGCCCTATAGAAAAAGAGGGGAAGGTGATGGGAGAAAGGGGGGAGGTGGTAGAAGGGAGAGCAGATTGGGGAAAGGGGTGGTCTGGGTGCACGCTGTCCTGGGGTGAAGGGAGGAGAGAGATGGAGAGAAAATTTGGAATTCAAAATCTTGGGAAGTGAATGTTGAAAACTCAAAGTAAGTTATACAAAAGAAAAGAAAATTTAAAAACAAAGCAGAACCCAAGAAAAAATATTTTAAAAAAGGATGGGATCCCCAAGTCTTGCTCCTTGAGCACTCTACTACTTGCTGTGAGTCTATGCTGCTCTAGTGTTGCCAAGTATGATTTGCAGCTACGTAAGTGACTCTGTGTGCCCCTCTCCCTCTTCTTGTCTCTTCCCTATTGCCTCTGCCTCTCTTTACCACCTGATTCCCTTATGTGTCCTTATGCCATCTGCTGGGTACTCTATTTGCCTTATTAAGGTTTGGTTGGTGCCGTACCCTGCTCTTGCTGCCAGTATGATCTTTCCTGGTGAGTATCCAAGGATAAGGGCTTGTTTGCTCTGACTCAACTGGGAGTCCACAACTTTGTGGCCCTCTTAGCCTGACTACCCAGGCTAAGATTTAAGTTGTCCACAGATACACCTACCATGGGTGAGTTTGATGACATGAACCCACTGATAGAAAGCAAGGTTGCCCAAAGGAGCCCCTTGCCCCACCACCCAGGGACCTTCCATCATGGTCGAGCCATAATTACACAACCCATAAGGAAACTGAGGCCCAGAGAAATTACCTGAATCCTGGAGCCCCAAAGGTAGGAAATAGGTGGGTAGAGTTAAAATCTGCAATCAAGTTTCCTACTTCCAATTCAAGCCCTCTGTTCACTAAATAATGAACTGGAATATAAAATAACAGAGTTGGAAGGGACCTTAGAAGATAGAAAATAGTTACTACTGCAATTTAAGTTCATTGAAGACAGGAATATTTTTTTCCATTTTTGGTTCAGCAAGAGAGGCAAGCAGATAAAACATTGGATGTGGAGTGTTAAAGTCCTCTAAGCCACAGACACTTACTCTGTGACCCTGAGCAAATCAATTAACCTCTCTCAGCCTTAGTTTCCCCATTTCTAAATTGAGGGTGATTATAGTGCCAACTTCCTAGTGTTTTGTGAGCATAAAATGAGATATTTATAAAGTTCTTTACAAACTTCAAAGTGATATATAGATAACAAATATTATTATAATACATTTTTGTCTTTACATCCCCTGTGCCAAGCATAGTGCCTTGCAAACAATAGGTACTTAATACACGCTTATTGTATTTTATTGGATTGGGTTAGATTGGTTTGGACTAGATTGAGGCCTCATGAGGGAGGATGCAATATAGCTGAAAGAGGGTTGATTTGGGGCTCACGGTTTGTTTAAATAACTTCCAGATGTGCACTTAGCCTTTCTGAGACTCAATTTACTCACCCAAAAAATGCGGATTAAGTGTGTTGTTGTCTTTGTTGTTGTTGTTATATCTGGGCCAACAGCTAAAAACAAAACAAAACAAAAAACCTTTGAGATTTGCTGTTGCAATCTCTTAATTAAAGAAAGAGATGATAAAATCGAGACCTAAAGAGGAATTTTGACTTGTCCAAAGCCACATAACAACTTAGTGAAGATGTTGGGATGGAAACTCAGGTCCCTTCTTTCCCAATCCAAACTCTTTCCACTTTGCTAGCTTCACGATTTTACTGAGGGTCTGCTCTGCCTGAACAAAGGAAAACAAATAAATCCATTAAACAGCAACAGTTAGAACAAATGAGTTGGGGGTATTTGTTTGCTCTCATCTCTCTTGATTTCTTTCTGGCTGGTTCAAGGTTAAGTTGAGCGGCTCAAAGCAAGTTAAGTTCCTTACTTGTCTAATGCAACCTCTCCCTCCCCAATCCCTCTCCTCCCCAGTGACTATCCATTCCTTCTACTGCACAAGGAATGGGGGATTTTGGACTATTGTGAAAGCATTAGCTGCAGAGAAATTTTCTCCTGTACATTATGCATACACAGAAAGAGATCCATGTACAGGCACACATCTGCATGAACTTTCCTGCCTATGAATTGTTTGATAACATTCTGAAGCTTGAGAGGACCATAGCAGTCCTCTCATCCCATCATTATGGCATGATGGGAAGGGCACCAGATAGATCCAGGAGATTTGGGTTCCATTTCCCACTCTGCAACTGGCTGACTATGTGACTCTGGGTAAGTCATTTTCACTCTCTAAGACTCATTGATTTCATCTGTGAAAAGGGAATAATAGTCCTTGCCAAGCCTCCCTCACAGGACCACAGTAATGCTCAAATAAGATTTATGATGAAGTACCATACAAATATAAGTAAGTGTTTCATCCTGGACCACTTTATACCTCCATTTTGAACTTCTTTTGTCTTAGGTCACATAGCTAGCAACTGGTTGAGCAGGATTCCAACCCAGGCCCTCAGAGTCCAAATTTTGTCTTATTTAGCCTGTACCTTGATTTTTTTTCCCCTATGGGACAGGGCGTTCTATTCATCCAACCATATTTTGGCATGCGAATTCTCTAATAAAATCATTCTCCAGACAGATAGTATTCCCTTAAAACAGGCTGAGTTCTTAGGATCATGGATTCACAGCTGGAAGAAACTTCCGAAGTCAAGTCCAACTCCATATTTTACAAAAAGAGGAAACTATAGCCCAGAAAGTTTGTGACTTGCCTGAGGTCACACATTGTCAGTTCTGGGATTCAAATTCAGGTCTGATGCTAAATAAACATCTTTTTTTCACTATGCCCCAATAGGAAAATGAAATCACGAATTCCATTTTTCCCTCCTAGGTCCTATTCTATTGAGACTTGAGAGCCAAAGAAAGAAGGACCCACAAGTGGGAGTCAGAGACACTGCTCATAAACTCAGCATTTTGTCCATTTTGCTCAGAGCTAGCCCTGCAACAGATGCTCTCTTTAGAAAGCCTTTGCCCTTCTCATTCTTGAAATAGGTAGGGGGATGGAGTTAAACAAATCTAAAAGATGTAAAAAGCTTTTTGTTATAACAAGACCACGGGGGACTGTTGGAAGCCTTTTAACACTCAGTGCATGTGCGTGCTCGTGCGCGTGCACACACACACACACACACACACACACACACACACACACACACACCCCACATACATATCCATTCATACTCCTCCATTCAGAACCTGGGTCAGTATACATGTGTGCACACTGGAACAAATGAACAGATGCCATACATATCTTTTTTTTCCCTTCAACGATTGTGGTGGTCGTGACTGCATCAAAAGGAAGTCAGCAGTGCTAAGAATCATACAGTTCTTCCATCACCCACAAAGATTAATTTAAATATTTGTTCTTCATAGTTATTGAATTTGTTGTCTGCCTTCCTCTCCTCTTAGATGATATCAGCCCTGCCCTGAGACTTCACAGAGTACAGGGTTTGCCTCTCCTAATACCCTTACCATGTAAGATTTTCTCCTGTGATTATTCACATTTTTGCCTTCTACCCAGGAGCTTGGACCCTTTCTTAAACTTTCTATCTTTTCCAGTGCTAGGCATAGTGTTGTTCATACAGTATACATATAATAAGTGTTTAATTTGAATTTAAGGTAGGGTCTTCATTAATGAATAAAAGAATCAAATACTATTGAAGTAACTGAACCTCGCTCCCTGCCCTGCACCCTCTTGAAGTAGGATATAAGCCCTTTAAGGATGCAGGTTGCATTTTTCCCTTCATATTCCCAGCACCTAGCACAGTGTCTGGTATGTATGAGGTGCTTAATAGATGCTTATTGGAATGAATCAGATATGCTTATGTATTAAAAGACCAGGAGGAAGGCTGTTGGGATGTTAGAAGGATCATCTTTGTCAATTCTCATCTTGGGATCCCTGAGCTTTTAAATTATGTTAGTAGCTATATTTAAATATAACTCTAATACTTTACAATACTATATATTTTATTGTATGCATCTAAAAGCATTATTCTGAGAAGGGTTCCTTAGGCTTCACCATACATCCAGAGGGCTCCATGACATAGAATGAAGTTTAAGAACTCTTGTTCTGTGGAAAATTTGTAGGAAAAATAAATAAGAATAATATAGGATGAAATGATATGCAGGAAGCTTGGATCAGTGAATCGGACCTATGACTTGGATTAGTGAATGGCTGCCTTACCCAGGCGAGATCCCAGAACCAAGCGTGTATCAAATTAAAACAATAGTAACCAGCATTTCTGTGGTCCTGTGGGTCTGTAAAACTTTTTGCGCATCATCCAATTTGACCCCAGCATTGGCCATTTGAGGTAGAAGTGCTAGTATGATTATTCTCATTTTAGAGAAGAGGAAACTGAGGATCAGACTGGTAAAATGAATGTCCAAGTTCACCCAACTAGCAAGTGGAAGACAGGGTCAGAAGTCAGTCTCTTAATTCCAAGTTGAGAATTATTTTAAAAACAAAAAGAGTGTTAAGGGAGAGAGGCACACAGAGACAGAGACACATACAGAGAGACATAGAGAGTGACAGAGACAAAGAGACAGAAAAACCAACAACAGCAAAAGTCTGGTTACTTTATAGTTTTATGAATTTTTTCCTAGTTCAAAAGGATCTTTTTTAAAAATCACATGTAAATGATCACACTTTATCTGTATTTTAATCATTTTAGTTTGCATCATCATTTTTTATAACTATTGGATATTTATGGGTATATTGTATCCAGCCTTACTAGGCTATAAACTCTGAGGAAAGTGCCTGAATTATCTAATCTTTGTGTTTTCCTAGTGCCCTAGCATTGTACACCTTTGGATCCTCTAAACTTTGCCAAATTGTAGATAAGAAACATGATTTTGATTGAATATATTAATCAATGTATCAAAAATTTTTCATGCTTTGGAGCTCTTTTCAGCAGTGTACAAGTTCGAATTAGTGCAATTTAAAAGGAAACCGAGATTAAGAGACAGGAGATGCGTGCTCTAATATTGATTCTCCCTCTCTCTGGTTGTATACAGCGTGGAATATTAGAGTAATGGGTTTATTTTCAGAAGACCTCAGGTTTAAATCCTCCCTCTGCTCTTTGCTACACATGTGACCTTGATCAAGTATCTTAATTTCCCAATCTTAATTTCCTCATTTGTAAAATGAGAGAGATTGGACAAAATGGTCTCTAAGACCCTTTTTAGATCTTCATCTATGTTCCTAAGTCACTTCCACATTGTGGGCTTTATCTTCTCTATCTTTAAAATTAGGTAGTTGGACCAGATGATGTCCAAGGTCCTTTCCAATCTTGACATTCTTTTCCCTGCTCTTAGGACCTTTCTAGCTCTAACATTCTGTGCTCTAAGAGCCCCTTTAACTAGCAATTGATAGGTAAGCAAGCATTTATTAAATGCTTCCTTTATGGACTGTGACAGGAGCTGGGAATACAAAAACAAAAACAATCACAAAAGAAGAAGCAATCTCTACTCTCAAGATGTTTACATTCTATTACTAGGAGGGCATTCCATGTTCTAATGTCTCCTCAGGATTTGCCAGCCAGGGATAGATGTGCAGTGTGTGTGCGTGTGCCTGTGTTTGTGTGTGTGTGTGTGTGCATGTGTGTTTGTCCACACACACAAACACACAGATGGGGACAGGAGGAGAGTTAGAGACTGTGCACAGAAAAATATGAAATACACTGCGAATTGTAGTATCTTCTGCAGGCTGTGAAAGCTTAGCCTGCAGGGGAGATGAGTTAGGTTGTCAAAGCATGAGCGCTCTCCCTTCAAGGAAGCAACCATTAAACCTGTATCTTTATTCTTATCTGGTAGTCTGCATTTCTACAGTTAATAGTATCATAATTCAGGAAATCATCCTAAATATATTGATTCAGCACCTATTGTGTGCAGAGCACTCCATTAGATATCGAGGTGGGGCTAGGGTCCACAGTTTGAATAAGACTCCCTGCTGTTATGAAGCTCCCGGTCCTATCATCTTCAGGATCAAATTAAAATCCTCTATTTGGCTTTTAAAGACCTACATCACCTGGCTTCCTCCTACACTTCCAGCCTTTTTACACCTTACACTGCGTGAAAGTACATTGACATCCAGTTACACAGTCTACCTTGCTGTTCTCTGTCTCTGTTTCTCTCCCTCCATTCCTCCTTCCCCCTCCCTTCCCCCCCTCTCTCTGTCTTTCTCTCTGTCTCAATCACTCTCTCTGTCTCTCCATCTGGTCTCTTCATCTCTGTCTCTCTGTGTCTCTGTCTTTGCCTCTGTCTGTCTGTCTGTCCCTGTGTCTCCCTCTGTCTCTGTCTCTGTCTGTCTCCGGCTCTGTCTCTCACTGGGAAATTCTCATTCTCAGTCCTCCATGTCTGGAACTTTCTCCCTTCTCATGTCTCCCTGCAGGCTTCTCTGGCTTCCTTTAAGTCTCAGCTAAAGTCCCACCTTCCATAGGAAGCCTTTTCTTATCTCCCTTAATGCTAGTGCCTTCTCCCTGTTGATTATATCCAATTTATCTTGGCCATATCTTGTTTGGACATAGTTGCTTGCACTTTGTCTTTCCAATTAGTCTCAGTTCTTTGAGAGCAGAGACTGTCTTTTTCCCTTTCTTTTTATCCCCAGCCCTTATCACAGTTTCTGGAACATAATAGGGGCTTAATAAATGCTTGTTGACTCAATGACTATCGGGGTAGGCCAGAAAATGAATGAAGCACACGAAAACAGAAAATCATAACATACAATATTACATAATTTATTGCAATATTACGTGGTAACAGTGTAGTGGAAGGAATGTTTATTTGGAAGTCCGAAAAACTAATTGAGGAAGGAGGCAGGGAGACAAACCACAAGAGGATATCCAAAGAATTCATGTAAAAGGTCAAAATGGGCTCATAAAGGAAGGTAACATTTATGAATAAAGAAAAAAGGGATAGATGTAAGAAATGTTGTTGAAGTCCAAACAATAAACCTTGGCAATCAGTTGGATATGGGGATTAAGGGAGAGGAAGAATCAGTTTGTTGTTTCTTCCTGGGCCACGATCTCAGATTGCCACCAAAGTATATGGGCCTCCACGTTCTGGTAGAGCAGAATTCCCTTTCAGGGCTCCATTAGTATTTCTCTATGTAAGCCAGTACATACACAGAGACGTTTCCAAACATAGTGTGATTACCAAAGGTTTATGGTCACTGATGAAAGCTAACTTAAGAGTAATTCATGGATCTCTATCTGAAGAGTATTTTCTGACAGCCCTATGTTTATCCTTAGTAGGAGTCACCAATAAAGATAAAAGACTATCAAGGTACCTGGGACTATATACCACCTGTCTTGTCAGGTCCAATGACATATATCCTAGTGATTCCTACTTGTGTGCCTAATCTCTCTCATGCTTTCCTCATAAAATAATAGATTTAAGTAATAGATAATTTGATTAAGAACTGAAAGCCAAGCTTAGAGACTGTTGAATCCAATTTCATTTTACAGATGAGGAAACTGAGTCACACAGAGAAGTTAAGTGATTTATTCAAGGTCACACCACTGGTAAATAGGATTTGAATCCAAGTCTTCCTGACTCCTAGTCTAACACTCTATCCACTACTCTATGCTGAAGCCATAATGCACCCTAATGGAAATTTGCATTACTAGTTTTGGCTGTAACCTCTCTGATCTTTGGCACTTAAATATACTGCAAGTTTAGATAGCTCTTTCTGCTTTCAAATCACTGTTTCTTTCCTGGGGTAGAGTGCTCCTCAAGTATGAAGAACAAGAGAGTAATCTTGACCTGGGCTAATATTATCAAGAAAGCAGAGAAGAGAGATTTTTTGGACATAAAGCCAGGAAACCTGGGTTCTAGTTATGATCTCGGAAAGTCACATCCCCTCTCTGAGCCTTAGTTTACTTCTCTCTAAAATGAAGGGATTAAACTAGATTTTTCTAGGATCCATTCCAGTTCTGAACATCTTAGATTCTCTGATTTTCAGCACTTACTATTTGGCTGTTTGGAACATTCACTGGCATTTTTTTTTCTCTCTCGACAAATGGAAAGAAAGCCTAAGTTCTCACGACTCAGGAAGATCAGAAGCACAAACTCATCTCAATAGGGTCGTAGGGTTATCGTGACCTAGGGAGCAAATTCCTCAGAGAAGATGAGGTTTCTCAACTGCAGTAATAGTCAGCAAGATTAAGCACTGGATAGGGAAAGGGCAACTTGGCTTCCAGTCCCTTACCTTGAGCCTTCTTCCAGAATTTTAAGATGTGTTCTGAGAAGAGACTGAGCCTCCTTCCTTGAAAGAAATGGGGACTGATTGCAAAAGCAATCAGAGATAATACTGAAGAAAAGGCAGAGCATGCAGCCACCAGGTGGGAAGACTATGGGATATAGGAACCCCTGTCCTTTCTATCACTCCTGGTGAGAGAGAGATAAGATTGCTGGGATAGGGCAGGAAAGAGCCAAAAGGAAAGGGGATCCAGGGAAATTTTAGCTCTGCAAGATAGTTAAGGAGGCCTGGCTTCAGTTCTAGAGTGGAATCCCCCTTCAGTCTTGTTCCAGAGCATGTCATCCTCTAGATATTCTTGAGTTAACTTAGAATGATGTCTGAATGGATTACCCACAGAAAATGTCCAACCTGGAAGAGATCTTAGAAAATCAAAGGGAAATGGAGATATGGGAGAACCCTTAGGATACAGAATGTGAGAGTAGCAGGGATTTTTAGCATGGAATGTCAGAGCTAAAAAGAACCTGATTACACAGAATGTTAGATCTGGAAAGAACCTTAGAACATACAATGTAGAATGACAAATCTAAAAAGGGACTTCAAATACAGACTTTCAGAACATAAAAGACCTTGTTAGAACAACAGAATTAGAAGATGTCATAGAACATTGAACTCTGATACGTTAACAAACATATTTATAGTTTCTAAGATAATGTACAAGTTTCTCAGGCCAGTTGGATCTCCAAAAATTAGCAGACTACTGTTTTCCTCAGTGTTTCAGGGGTAACATTAAAGGAGTAGTTGGGTATAGTAATCCATTACCATTACTCATGAGCCCTTACCAATGAGCTCCCAAACAATATCTAAGCAGTTAAGATAGCCTCAATCTCAATTCATCAACTGATAATAATTAGTTTTTATAAAAGGCAACATACTGAGAAGGCAGAGCAAGATCAAAATCCAACAATATCTTCCGAAAATCTGGGATCCACTTTGGAAAATTGTGCATGCATGCAGCTAGATGGCTCACTGGGCCTGGAGTCATAAAGACTTAAGTTCAAATCTGGCTTCAGACACTTACTAGTTATGTGACCCTGAGCAAGTCACTCAACTTCTATCTGCCTCAGTTTCTTCATCTGTGAAATAGGGATAGCAATAACATCTACCTCACAGAGTTTTTGTGAGTATGAAATATTTGTGAAGTTCTCTGAACAATTCTTAGCACATAGTATGTATTATATAAATGCTTATTCTGTTCTTCTTTCTCCTTCTTGGCAACTTCTGAAGGCAGAGTCCTAAAATTGCCCTTCCTCAATATATCTAGTTTGTCCTTTACTTCTGAGGCAGATACTGCCTTATCCACTGTTGTTCTGGTGGCGTTCTTACTATACCCAAAGGGAAATCCAAATCTTCGGACCTCTCAACATTTGCAAAGTTTTCCTCTGGTCAAAGGGAGGCAAAAGTGGGAGGCAGACTTCCTCCTCTCATCCCCGGGTCTCTACTAAATGATTCTTTTAACAGCTTGACTGGAACTCCTCCATCACTAGGCTAGACTACTATTCTATTCCTGTATTCTGAATGGACTTGCTATTTTATCTAAGCCCTTCAGGGCATGATTTTTTATCTTCAACTCATCTCAATACATGAGTTCATCTCATTTCATAGAAAAGATCAAAAGTATTTCATTCCTTCCAAATTTATTAAGGATTTTTTTGATCCATTTTATGTCATTGATTGAGGACTGATTGACTGATTAAATAGAGGTGTCTAGGAATTACTCACTCCTATTTTGCACCTTCGATGGATTTATTTGGTAACTCAATCAAAGAATCTGATTCTCACTGAGTAGAAATGTGGAATATTTTGTTACATTAATTGGAATAGAGGCTATAAGATACCCCTCTTGAATGCTTGTTAAATACCAATCGTGGAGAGAACAGTTTGCTAGAAACACACACTGTCAGAAGTGGAAAAGACTTCAAAGATCAACTAGTCCAACTTGGTCATTTCACAAATGGAGGATCTTAAATAAACCAGAGAGGAGAAGTGTCCTTATCAAAGTTACACTACAATATTGTGACAGAGTCCAGATTCGAACCACTCAGTCGGGATTCCTAGCCCAGTGCTTCCACTGATACATCACTTTGCCTCATGTCAAAATGCCTAAGTGTGTGAAATTTCTTCTGTAGGCCCCTGGGGCTGGCTGCCTGTTCCTTTTCTTAGAGGCCACAGTTATCCTATGTTTATGCCCTGAGCACCCTCACCCCTTTCACCCTCCTACAGCTGCAGATAGTGAATGATCATTTGGGAATTTTCTAATTGCCAGTAGTAAGTTTACATAAGTTATAGAATTTTATAACTGAAAGAATCTTTAAAGTTCATATAGCCATGGGCAATGAGGGGGTAGGACAGCTAGCTGGCTCAGTGGATAGAGCACCAGGCTGGGAGTCAGGAAGAGTCATGTTTATGAGCTCAACTCTGACTTCTGACACATAATAGCTGTGGGACCCTGGGCTTGTAACTTAATCCTGTTTGTCTCAGTTTCCTCATTTGCAAAATAAGCTGGAGAAGGAAATGACAACCATCCCAGTGTCTTTGCCAAGGAAACCCCAAATGGGGTCACAAAGAGTTGCATACACAACTGATACGACTGAACAGTAACAACATAGAAATATGCATTAAGGGGGGTGGAGCCAAGATAGCAGCTGGGAAGCAGTGACTGGCGTGAGCTCCCCACCAAGTCCCTCCAAAAACCTATTAAAATGTCTCTGAACCAATTCTAGAGCTGCAGAACCCACAAAGTGGCAGAGGGAAGCAGGACTCCAGCCCAGGACAGCCTGGATGGTCTCGGGGTAAGGTCTGTCCCACACAGAGCTCCCAGCCCCCAGCTGAGGGGAGCAGAGCTGAGCCCAGCGTGCACAGTGGGAACAGACCAGACGCGGACCTACCAGACCAGGAGACGAGCGAAGAGTGCCCTGCCATCCTGAATTACTGAGATGTGGCATCTACCAGACCTCTCAACCCACAAAGAGCAAAGACATCAGAGAAGGTTAGTGGGAAAAGCTGCATGACTGAGTTTGCAGTTTGGCTAACGCCCCTGTGGCAGTGGAGGTGGGGCAGCTTTAGAACTAGGGCTGCAGTTGCTTCTGGCCCCAGGCCCACTTGGTGAGAGGAATTAAGTGGCTGATCAGAGCAGGAGTGAAGAGCTTGCTGAAGATTTAAGCCCAGGCCATGTAGGGGGTTCTTGGGGAAGGAGGAGTGCTGCTGAGGCAGCGCATCCGCACAAGTGTGGAACATAGAACTCTTTAGTCTATAAGCAGCCATACCCCGTTGAAAAACTCAAAGTTTAATTAAGTTGGTTGGGAACATGGCCAGGCGGCGAAAACACACCCAGATTCAGTCTCAGACTCTGGAATCCTTCTTTGGTGACAAAGAAGACCAAAACGTACAGTCAGAAGAAGTTAACAAAGTCATAGAGCCTGCAACAAAAACCTCCAAGAAAAACATGAACTGGTCTCAGGCCATGG
>CM053622.1:77009521-77034842 GCA_028646595.1 Phalanger gymnotis | reverse complement strand
TGAGTGAATCTTGCCCTCATCAGATGTGACCTGAAGAGGGAATACCATACATACTCAGTTGTGTATTTTACCACACAGGAAAGAAGGAAGAAGAAGGTAAAAAAGGGCGGATGATGGAAGGAATGGCAGATGGGGATGAAGATAATCAAAAACAAACACTTTCGAAAAGGGACAGGGTCAAGGGAGAAAATTCAATAAAGGGGGATAGGTTAGGAAGAAGCAAAATATAGTTAGTCTTTCACAACACGAGTACTGTGGAAGGGTTATACATAATGATACGCATGTGTCCCACGTTGAATTGCTTGACTTCTTAGGGAGGGTGGATGGGAAGGAAAGAGGGGAGAGAATTTGGAACTCAAGGTTTTAAAAAAATAGATGTTCAAATGTAAAAAAAAAAAAAGAAATATGCAGTAAGTAGTAACAAGGTAGAATCAACATGTCTTTCTGTTTCTTACCTATGAGGTAAATGCTATTATTATCCAAATTTTATAGATAAGGAAACTAAGGTGAAATGACTTTCCCATGGTTGCCCAGCTAATATATAAGTATCAGAGGGAGGATGTCAACTCATGTCTTCTTCACTTCAGGTCCAAGGCTTCTCCACTTTCAGCTTCCTTTTATATATTGTCTTCTTCTATCAAAACGTAAACTCTTTAAGGGTAGGAACTGTTGTTCTTTTCACTTGTATTTGTATCCCCAGAACCAAGCGCAATGCTTAGCATATAATAAGTGCTTAATAAATGCTTATTAACTTGATGATTTAACCAAGGTGTTTAATAAATGTGTGTGTCAATTGAATGATTCATTGATTGACTGAATATAATGTCTGGAGGTCTCTGCCCTCAAAGAGCTCACAGCCTAATTAGGAAGACAAGACAGGGGCACAATCATTAACAAAGTTAAACTGCTGTTAAGGGAGCGGCAGAAATGAAGGAGCCACAGTGAAAGACATAGGGTCCAGAAGTACAGAGGGGATGGTCCTATTGTCTTCTGCACTCATTAGAATAAATAAATTGCATTCTATTTGGGAATCACATTTTAGGAAGAATGTTGACCGATGGATGTTTGACCATAGGAAAGCAACCAGGATGTTAAGAGGGCAGGAAGCAAGGCCACGCAAGAATCGGTTGTAGGACCTTAGCCAGAAAAAGGAGGTGGGAGAAGAGCATGTTTGTTATTACAGCATTTCAATCATGAGCTCATTTGGGGTTTTCTTGGAAAAGATATTGAAGTGGTTTGCCCTTTCCTTCTGCAGCTCATTTTATAGATGAGGAAACTGAAGTAAACAATGACTTGTCCAGGGTCACACAGCTAGTAAAAATCTGAGGCCAGATTTGAACTCAAGGAAATGAGTCTTCCTGACTCCAGACTTAGCACCCTATTCTCTGCACCACCTAGCTGCCCAATGTTACTTCTCTCCAAGTATTCAAAGGACTACTTGGTCTTCAAAGATAGACTAAGAGTATTGGATTGAAGTTTCAGGGAGAGTTTTCAGTTTTATGTAAATTTGGAAAAAAAGTTTCCTAACAATAAGCAATGTTCAAAGTGGAACGAGCTGCCTTCAGTGGCAGAACATTTACCATCACTGAATGTCTGGATATTTTCTTTTTGGTAACATTGTAAAAGGGATTCCTGTTCAAGTGCGCATTGGACAAGACCCTGACCTCACTTCCAACTCCACGACAGTGATAGTCTGTGAGCATCCTGTGGGACTTTCTAGAGGAGGTTCGAATCACTCCTACCTGAGAGAATTTAGAAAGTGTTCATTAGAGGAGAGGGTGCCTGATGTGGTTTTGAAGGATGAATCAGATGGCAATAAGAGAAATGAAGGGGCAGGATATTTTAAGCAGGGCATTTCAAACATTAGGAGAATTTCAAGGGTGCATATGATACTTCTTGCTGGGGGAATGAGAGACAAGGGGAAGGTTAGAAAAAGCTTTATTGGAGATGTGCCAATTTGCACTGAACCTTGTAAGATGAGGATGAAACCTACAGGTGGAAAGCAGCTGGCAGTGGGGAGCATCCCACTCAGGGGTAGCAGCATGAGTCAGTGCCTTCAGCTCCCCTCACATAGTCTGCTTTTCTTCAGCACCATAGACACCTACAGGGTCCCCATCTGTCTCTCAGGCATAACCCTGCTTAACTGGTTCAATGCTTAGTTTAACATTCAGTCTGTCTTAAAGTCTTTCCCATCCTGCTTGTAGTTTATCATCTATGAAATTGATTAGGAGCTCTCCTTTGGACAGTTCACCTTGAAGATCTATCTTCACTATAGAAAGAGAGATACATAGATTTCAAGCTGGAAAGGATCCAATACCCTCATTCTGCAGACAAGTAAACTGAGGCTTAGAGAGGCTATGCAAATTTCCTAAGGTCCCACACGTTAAGCAGAAAAGGCAGGGTTTGAAACTAGATTCTGATTCCTAACCAGCTTCCTTTTCTACTGTGTTATTCTACCTGATTACCTGTCCTGGGAAGAAGGCATAATTAAAAATGAGCAGTATACTAATAGCCCTTATTTCCTTGGTGCTTTAAGGTTTGTAGAGCTCTTTCCTAATGACCTGAGGTAGGTAGGGAAAGTATTATTTACTCTATTTTACAGATGAGAAAAGTAAGGCTTAGAGAGAAAGGGAAATGTGACCAAGGTCATTTAACTAGTAAGTTAGGGGTGGCTCAGTGGCACAAGTGATAGAGCACTGGACCTAAAGTCAGGAAGAGCTGAGTTCAAATATAACCTCAGACACTTCTTAGCTGTGTGACCCTGGACAAGTTCTCCACCACTGTTGGCCTCAGTCTCCTCATCTGTAAAATGAGGATAATAATAACACCTATCTCAAAGGGTCGTTGTGAGGACCAAATGAGAGAATAATTGTACAGGGCTTAGTGTCTAGTGCATAATTAAGTACTACATAAATGTAGCTGTTATAATGTGCAACCCAAATCCATTTCCTCTGATTCAGGGCTGAGACCGCAATCCATAATACCTTAATATTTCCCTCAAGAAAAGAAAGAAGTCATATGATCAATATTATTTTCTCTGTCTATACCTTTGCTCCTTTCCTAGAGACCTTGCCTCTCCTCCTTTCCAAATTCTGACTCTCCCTCAATGCCTAGCATGTCCGTCTCTTATGTGAAACCTTCGTTGCCTCCTCCTGGTTGCACTAACTTTTTCCTTCCCCCAGACTCCCAGAGTGCTTAGAGGCACTAAGTTTAATTCTAAATTTAGCTTACAGACTAGTACTTAATTATGTTCTGAATTTTATCAGCTGATTGGATATCAGTCAGAACTCCCCAAATAGACAATAAGGTCTTCAAGGACAGGGATAATATTACTCCTTTCTTTTGTCTTCCTTCAAGGCACTGGCACAGGTCTGGGTACATAAGGATTGCTAATCAAACAGTTTCTCAATGCCAATCCCATTTCCCCAGGGCTAAGGCTCAAAACCTTTTTCTTATCTTTGATTCTTCCTACTCCATCACCTTTCATATTTAAACCATTGCTAGTTTTATTAATTCTATGGTGAAAATATCTATCCAGTTTCTCCTCATTGCTACTATCCTAGTATAGGCCCTTATTACCACCTGCCTGGATGACTGCAAAAGCCTCTCAACACATCTTGTTTATACTCTCCTCCCATTACTCCATCCTCCACATCATTGTCAGGTTAATTTTCCTTATTCATAGAACTGCAATGTCTCCCTGCTGTCTACAGCACAATGTGAATATAAGGGACTGGAATATAAAGTCTTTAAGGGAATAGGCCCTTCCTTTCTTCGGCTTGTTGTTCTTACCACCTAGCATGACATTTAGCACATAGTAGATGTTCAGTAAATATTTGATGAATTTAAGAAATGCATCGTAACAAACAGAGCTCTCTAGAAGTGGAATGAATTGCCTTGGAAAGATGTAGGTTTCCGTTCAATGGAGATAGTTAAGTGGAGGCCAAATGGCCACTTCGTGGGGATAGTGTAGAAGGAATACTTCTTCTCTTATGGATGAGAGTAGATGACCTTTGAACTCTTTTCTGACTCTGATTACGCTATGATTCTGCTCCTGTCATTCAAGCCCTGTCACACTCTGACTTGATCTTTTTTTTTTTTCTCTAAGATTTACTTTTGACATTTTATTCACCATATTACCTTGGGCAATTAACTTCACCTCTTCCTGCACTCAGCTGCCTTCCCCATAAAATAAAGGGATTGGTCTAGCTCTCTAATGGTCCTCTCCCACTCTGATGTTTCATAATGCTACTGTTCAGACTTTATACTCCTCTCCTCTATGCATGAATAGTTCCAATCAAATTAGCCTACTCTCTGCCTGATACTTCCCCACCTCTTTGAGCTTGCTCAAACCATTTCCTGTTCCTGAAATACCGCACCCCCCACCCGCCTCCTTCTTTTGCCTGTTTAATTATTTCCATTTTTAAAAACATGGCTCAAATGTTGCCTCTTTCAGGAAGTCTTCCCTGATTGCTCCCTCCAGCTTCCCTAGGGACTTACATAGTTGTTGATGTTGTTGTTGTTATTTTTAATGTCTTATGTGCCTTTTAATGCATTGTTGTGTAATTTAACAATGACATAAAGCCAACAAAGAATAATTGAAATCAGAAATGACTGGCTTCAAACCCTGCCTCAAACATTCATTTGTCATGTGACCATGATCAAGTTACTTAACTTTTATCTGCCTCAGGTTAACTCTAGGACTTATTTACTTGATCAGAAATGGGTTCTGATATGTATTGGTGGAAGAAGGTTTCCACTCTGGGAGTTTCCAAGGATTTTCCAATTTGGGAGTGACTTGGGCTCATGTTTCATTCTCTAATTCAGTTCAGTTCATTCCAACAAGCCTCTTTTAGACACCTACTGTGAATTTTCCTACTTCTAAAGTATTCCTTGTATTTTCCCATGTATTCTGCTATCCAATGACATTGGTCTCCCGGCTGTCCCATAAACTAGACACTCCATCTTCCTACTTTTGGCATTTTCACTGGCTGTTTATCATGCTTGTAATTCCTCCTCACCTCCTCTTCCTCACTTCCCTGGCTTCCTTCAAGTCCCAGCTAAAATCCCACCTTCTGGAGTAAGACCTGTTTCCTCTTAATTCTAGGATCTTTTTCCTGTTGAGTAGTTCTAATTTATCTTGTATAAATCTTGTTTCTATATAGTTGTTTGTATATTGACTCCTCCATTAGACTGTGAGTTCCTTAAGGACCACAACTGTCTTTTGTCTTTCTTCACATCCCTGGTGCTTAACACAGTTCCTGGCAAATGGTAGGTACCTTAATACATGATTTTTTGTGCTGGAGTTACAAAGGCAGAAGTGAGTCAATTAGGACACTCAAGGGGCTTACATTTTGTTAGGAGAAAACATCTACACAAATAATTAGGCTAAGGCAGAATAGGTGGATTTGAGAATAACCAACACAAAAGAATAATTAAATCCATGGGAGTTGAGATTACCAAGTGAATTAGTAAAGAGATAGAGGAAAAGAGGGGCCAGGACAGAGCCCCGTGAAACACCCAAGGGTAGTGGGCATGACCAGGATGATGATCAAACAAAAGACGTAGAGGAGAAATCAAGAAGGTAGGAGGAGAACCAGGAGAGAGTGGTCCTGAAAAACTAGAGAGAAGAGAGTATGGAGGAAGTGAGGGTAAACCACGGTGTCAAAAGTTACACAGATCAAGAAGACTGAATTTGAGAAAAGATCATTGGAAATTCGTGACTAAGAGATCACTTGTAACTTGAGAGAGAGAGAGAGAGCATGAGATTGGAAACTGGATTTAAGAAGTTGAGAGGAGAGGAATTAGAGGCATCTTTTTGGACTATCTTCTCAAGGATTTTTGCAATGAAGGGCAGAAGAGATAAAGGACAACAGCAGGGATGGAGGGCATTTTGAGAATGGGGAAGACATGGGGACATTTGTAGGCTTTAGAGAAAGAGCCAAAAGACAAGGAGTGATAGAGAGTGGGTGACAGTGAGCACAATCTGTTGAAAGAGATGGGTTGGAATGGGATAGCTTGTGCTGAAAGAAGGGTTTGACTTGGTAAGGAGTAAGGCCACCTCTTAATCGGAGACAAGGGTGAAAAAAGACAGCAGTAGGAGTCTAAGCTATATGAGCTGAGGGCTGACAAAAGGAGCCATCTGTGGGAAGGGATGAAATGGAATAAACAAAACTGATAGAATCAGGAAGTACTTCCAATAGTTAGTGACACTTTAATTAGCTTTGAAATGATCTAGTGATTCCAAGAGGCAGAAATAAGATGGGAAAACATTCCACACAATGGGGTCAGTCTCAGCAAACACATGGAGGCAAAAGATAGAAAGTTGAGTATGAGGGATAGTAATTAGACTCATTTCTCTGAAATATATGTCAGGTTAAGGAGAGTAATTTGTAATCCTACAAGAGAAATAGACAAAGGCCTCTATTGATCAGGGTAAGGGTCATATTTAGTACATAATAAACTCATGATAAATGTTTGTTGAATTGAATCAAAAGGCATTTCTCACTAGCATCCTATCCCAGACTTGAATTGCTATAAAAGATACTGGCTCATTTTTTATCTCCCTTTTCAGTGAAGTGGAAAGAACCCAGACTCAACAAAATCATGTGCTCAGTACTTATAGATAGTACTTCATCTTTAAACACTATTTTCTTATTAATAACTCATGATGTGGGGCAAATACTTGTTATCACCAATTTGCAGGTGAAGATCATGATGTTAAGTGATAGGAAGTGTCATGACCACAAAGCCATTCAGGTAGTATAAGTAAGTGTTATACTTAAAAATCTGAGACCATAATATGTAATACCTTAATACATTAGAACTGGAACACAGACCTTTTGACTCTAAGTTCATTGATTCTCCCATTGCACCATGTTATCTCTCTGTTATTAAATGTCCTGTCACCCTATTTACCCCTTTCTGTCTTCTACTGCACTCTCTGCTCCCCCTTAGTTTTATCTACTCTCCTTTATGGTTTATGGATCCCAAGCTACCCTAAGGTTAAAGTGTTTTCCTGATTTTGATGTTCAGTGTCTGGAACATGGGGCTGGCATTGCTGAATCACTCCACAGGGCCCCTTTGGCACAAACCAGTGGTGTATAGAAGGGGGCAGATAGTAGGGAGGCTCATACAAAGAGAACTTCTAGCTACCTGCTTGAGATTCATGAGTGAACCTCTCATGGGTTCGATGAACTGAAGAGACATTATCACAGAAGCACAGGCTCAGAGACTCTTTATTGTAGGTGAAAAATGGCTCCAAATCTGGAGTCAGATAAATCTGGGGTCAAATTCCACCTCTGCTCCTGGGTAACCTTGAGTAAGTCTCCTAATCACTCTCTGCCTCAGGTTCCTTTACCTGAGAAACAAAGGAGTTTAGTTAGAAAATTATATTGTCCTTTCCAGTAGCAGTTTCTAGGATTCTAAGTTGTTTAGCCAAAACTACTCCTACCCCAGAGCAGGGAATCTTACTATCGTGGGGCCATGTAGCCTCTGCTTACATACTTCTGATGATGGGGACCCCACTAACTTTTGAGGTAAACCCTTTAATAGTATTACATCACAATTTATTTGAATATTCTGTATATTGAGCTGATATCTTTCTCCCTGTAATTTTTCCCCTCTATAGATCCTCCTCCAAGCCTTATTTCTTCTTATTTTGCTGTCTTAGGGACAAACAGAACAAATTTATCCCCTTTATTCCTCAGATATTTTGAGATATAATATGATTTTTTCTCTTGGCTAAATATTCTTTGCTGCTTGGATCATTTATCAAAAGACATTGCTACTGGTGTGGTAGAAAGAGCAGAGGACTTAGTTGAAATCCTGCCTTTGACACTTATTTCCTATGTAACCATGGCTGAGCCACTTAGCCCCACCTACCTTGAGTTTCCTCATAGGTAAAATGAGGATATGATTATCTGAGGTATCTATTTTAAAGAGTTGTTGTGAAGGTAAAATGAGGTGATGTGTATTTAAAAACAAATTTGTAAATATTTTATTTATCCATTCCTTTGTTTACTATTTGCTCTCTATCGTGTCTGTCTACTTATTTATTTTGGATTGGGTCTGTGATTTCATTGGCATGCGAACTCCCAAAGGGGAAACTCCCTTTACTAATGTCAATCAGTACCTCCTCTGCACATTTTAGTCTCAGAGAGTTGCCTGAGGCATGGAGAGGTATCTCTTTCCTTCATAGCTCAATGTCGAGGGTCCCAAGGAAGAAGAAAAGAAAAGGCAGCTCATTACATATCAAACATGGCACTTAAAGCCAGGTTTTCACGACTTCAAAACCACCACATTGCCCTTCTCCTATCACAGAATCATAGGATCATAGAGCTAGAAGGACCTTGGAGGCTGACAAGTCCAAACTTTTCATTTTGCAGATGAGGAAAATGAGTCACAGGGTTAAAAGTAGCTTCACCAGAGTTATACAGCTAGTAAATATTTAGTATTTACATTTCTAACTCCAAGCCCCACAATCTAGCCATTGCATTGCACAGAATAGGTACTCAATAAATCCTTGTTGAATTGCATTTTTTCTAAGTTAAGTGTAGTAATAGACCAGTTGACCTGAGGGGCTTACCCTGTTTAACAAAGGGACCTCCATTTCCAGTGTGGTTCAGTGAAAATAACCCTGACTTGGGAGTCAGGAAACCTATGGTCAAGTTCCAGTGCTTCCTGTGACTTGCCTTGTGACTTTGGACAAATCATTCAATGCTTTGGGCTTCAGTATCTTTATTCTAAAGCAACGGAAAAGGGACAGGGTGTACAGGTCCCTTTCTGCCTCTGAAACCAGCCTTTTATCAACTTCATCAGCAAGCATCACATCTGAAAAAAAATACTATGACATGTATCCGTTATTATTGTTGGGCTGTGATTTTAAATTTCTCCCCTATATTGATATCTCTTCTGTGCACACTCTTCAAGAAGGAGCAAAACAGAAAGGAAGAAGAGGAATGAAGTGTACTACAGTGGGAAAAGCTCTGCATTTGGAGTCAGAAGGTCTGAATTCAAATCCTTCATTGCTACTTGTATGATCTTTGGCCACTCACGCATAAACTCTTTGGGCCCTGGTTTCCTCATCTTTATTTTTTATTTTTTTTTCAGAGAGGGGAAAGAAGGGCAATTGGGGTTAAGTGACTTGCCCAAGGTCATACAGCTAGTAATTGTGTCAAGTGTTTAAGGCTGAATTTGAACTCAGGTCCTCCTGACTCCAGGGCCGGTGCTCTACTCACTGTGCCACCTAGCTGCCCCCTTCTTGTCTTTAAAAAGAGGAGGTTGGACAACCTGACCTTCACAGACTCTTCTAGCTCTACATCTAGGATCCAGAGGAGGAATATAGGAAATGGCAGCTCTTCAGGTATGTGATCTTGAGCCAATCACTTAACCTCTCTGAGAAACAATATGCTTAAGTAGTTGGGAGGAAAGCACTTTGCAAACAATTAAAGTGCCAGAGAGAAGAGGAGATACTACAATTATTTGTAGGGTTGTCATGTGGAAGAAAGATTAGATTCTCTCTAATTGAACCCAGAGGGGTGGGATACAGGAGATAAGTATCAGCTCAATGGGAAAAACTTCTGATTTAGCAATTACAAATATCCTGTTATGGAACAGGCTTTCTTAACAGGTTATGGGTCCCCTATCACCAATGGTGCTCAAACAGAGAATGACCCTCTTTGGGGAGAGTTTCTGAGATCTCTAGCAGCTCTGAGGGTATATGATCCTATGCTTTTAAGAAATAACCTAGCTCATTAGATTTTGTAAAACATCTTGTTCTTCTCACCTTCTGCCTGCTGCTCTAGGGCAGGCTTTTGAATGCAAATTAACCATCGGGGCCTTCAATGTGGGCCCTAATATTTCAAAATTGGATGTTCAGCGTGAAGATTTACTCCCCTGGAACCTGCTGAATGGTCCTGTCTTGGAGTAAAGAGCTATCGTGGCTCAAAGGCACAAACAGGTGGCAGAGGGGCTCCAGACCCAAAGCAGAGAACAGGAAATGCATGTAAGATGATTTCAACTGAAATTCCACCTCTGATTTCACTGTTCTCAGAAATCCCTTGTGACAAGCCAGCAGGTGGAGAAGAAGATTTATTCATGGGGGTTTGTACTTTATCTCAAATCTTTTTTTTTTTTTTGAGGGAGGAATTCAGGGCAATTGGGGTTAAGTGACTTGTCCAACAGTCACACAGCTAGTAAGTGTGTCAAGTGTCTGAGGCCAGATTTGAACTCAGGTCCTCCTGACTCCAGGGCCAGTGCTCTACTCACTGCACCATCTAGCTGCCCCATCTCAAATTTTGCAGGAGGATTTGCTGTTGTATTTATATAGAGGACATATTAATTCATTCATTCATTCATTCATTCATTCATTCATTCATCCAATGAACATTTTTTTAAGCCCAGCTTTGTAGAAATCTCTGTGTTTGGTAATCAGCAAGACACTTAGTCCCTACTCTCATAGGGTTAATGATAGAAAAGGCATTAATTGGCTTGGGAGTTGGAGGCTTTGGGTTCAAATAGCACATCTGACCATCCTGTGTGACAATGGGCAAGTAATTTAACCTCTGCATTTTCATCACCAGTAAAACATTCAGTTCAATTCAATAAACATTTATTAAGTACCTACTATGTGCCAGGCACTGTGTTAAGGACTGAGAATACTAAAAGAGGCAAAAGATAGTTCCTGCCCTCAAGGAACTTAGAATGTAATGGGGGAGACAACATGCAAACAAATATATACAAAGCAAGCTAAGTACAGGATAAATCAGGGTAGATAGTTTCTGAGGTCCTTCCCATTTTAAATTAATGATCCTTTGACCCCATCTTTATCTGTAAAATGGAGATAATATTAGCACCCAACTCCTAGGGGTGTTGTGAGGGTCAAATGAGATAATAATTGAAAGGCACTTAGCACAGTGCTTGGCACCCAGTAGTGGGGGCCAGCTAGGTGGCACAGTTCATAGAGGATTGGACATGGAGTCAGGAAGACTTGAGTTCAAATATTTCCTCAGACACTCACTAGCTGTGTGAACCTGGGGAAGTCACTTAACCTTATCTGCCTCAGTTTCCTCATCTGTAAAATGAGCTAGAGAAGGGAATGGCAAAGCACTCCAGTATCTTTTCCAAGAAAACCCCAAATGGAGTCACAAAGATTTGGAACAACTGAATAAGAAATGAACCAAGGGTCATATAACTGTTAGTTATTTTTATTATTATTATCCTATCAATATAGGATAGATACGCAGATATGCATTTGTTTATAACAAATATGTAATTGTCATAAGACAGGATTACAGAGTATAATCAGAGCTTATGAAAGGTATAATATGTTTTGTAGGGTTAGAGACAGACATGCAACCACAGATTCCATGAGAGGCCGTGTGGTACAATGAACCTGGGTTCAAATCCTTTCCCTATCAGGTACTATTTTTGTGACTTTGGGCAAGTCACTTTAGTCTCTTTGAGCCTTAGGTCCTCATCTACAAAATGATGGTGTTGGGCTATATGTCCTCTGTAGTTCCTTTCATCTCTAAATGTATGATCCTATAATTCATCCAAGCTTTGGAAGGGTGCTCAGAGGAAACCTCACCAGAAGCATGAAACTCTCCCATAGCATTCTTGACTAGTGTTTATCTAGCCTCTCTTTCCATGCGCTCTGATGAAGAGCTCACTACCTCCAAAGACTTGTCACTCTATTTTGTTTTCTAATTTCATTTGACTCAACACCTATTGAGCGTTAGCACTATTCTGGATGGAGGGATAGGTATGTTTATCATCAAAAATCTTCTTATGAAACTTCCCCTTATATCTTTTACACTCCTACTCTTGAGCCTTGGGAAGCCAGGTGCTACAATGGATAGAGCGCCAGGCCTAGGGTCAGGAAGACTCATCTTCCTGAGTTCAAATCTGGCCTCAGACACTTACTAACTATGATTCTGGGCAAGTCACTTAACCTTGTTTGCCTCGGTTTCCTCATCTGCAAAATGAGCTAGAGAAGGAAATAGCAAACCACTCCCATATCTTTGCCAAGAAAACACCAAATGGGGTCACAAAGAGTTGAACATGACTGAAAAAATGGCTGAAAAACAACTCCTGCATCTAGTTCTGTACTTTGTAGCCAAGGTAAATTCATCTCCTTCCACACAACAGACCTTCTAGTACTGAAAGAGACTCGTCAGGAATTTTCTATGCCTTCTCTTGTTCAGGTTTTTCAAACCAAACCTCACAGGACACAGTCTTGAACAATGGTATCAAATTCAAATAGAAATACAGGCCCCTAATCCACACATAAGGATCCCCGTGGGCCACACATTGATTATTTAATTTTAAAATATGTCATTACTAATGTTTTATTATATTTTTATTTATTTTGTAAAATATATCCCAATTACATTTTAATTTTTTGGGGGGATACTTGAGAGTAATGTGGGCTGTATATAACCAGAGGCCATGTTTGACACCTCTGATCTACAGTCCCTCAAATAATGATAATAACTTTTATCATTTACATAGCATTTACTACTTTCCAGGCACTATGAGAAGTGCTTTACAATTATTATCTTATATGATCTTCACAATAATCCTGGGAAGTAGGTGTTTCATTATTCCCATTTCACACATGAGGAAATTGAGGAAAATATAGGTTACATGACTTGCCCAGGATCACACATCTAGTAAGTGATGGAGGCAGGATTTGAACTCAGTTTTTCCTGACACCAGGCATATCCATTGCACCACCTAGTTATCTCAATAACTTTCCTAATTGGTCAAACTTTAGGCTTATCTTTCCTAAAATATGGCATGTAGAAATAAGTACAATATACCAGATGTGATCTGGCACGGCAGAGGATAACAGAACTATTCCCTGGTCATATTCTGGTCACTATTTATCTACCAAATCCAGTTGATATCACATTAATATAAGACTAATAATAGATGTAGAGTGGAAGCACCTTGTGGACAAGAAATGGCTCACTTTTTTGTATCTGCAGTACCTAATTGAGTTCTTAGAATGCAGCATTTGATTAATAGATAAGTGTGGAATTATGAATGAAGCCTAGCACAGGATAAGGAAGAATAGAAAGACCATGGTACGTATCAGTGGAAGGAGACCCTACAACTATAATCAAAACAGTAATAGCTAGCAATAACAGCATTTAAAGGTTGCAGAATATCTCAGAAAGTCAGGATTAGAAGACACTATTCCTTTATCTCAATCCTTCCTTTTACAGGTGGAGAAACTGAGGCCCAGAGAAGGAAAGTGATTTGCTAGAGATCACTTGGCTAGGAAATGACTAAACCTAGACTAAGATTCTGGTCTTGTTCACAGACCAAAGTGACTAAACCTGGCCACCACCCTTCTATGTGAGTTACATTCTATTAGAAAGTAAACTCCTTGAGGGCTTTTGTATTGGTATCTCTAACACTTGTTACTGTGCCTGGTTACTTAGTTAACATTTAATCTAGTAAATGCTTTTTTGTTGTTTGTTACATTCATTGATTTCTTCATTCCCAGGCTGTGGCTCTCATCTCTCAACCACATTGCCTTTGACATTGGCTAGCCTCCGACTCTCCTTGATTTGCAGAGAGTCTCCCAGGATGAGGTAATCTTAGCAAACTTCCATTTGCCCTACAGTCAGACTTGGCCAAGGCCAAAGCCCCATTTTGCGGGGGCAAGGAACAGGCATGACCCATGACAGCTGTACTCTCAGAATAGCCGGCAGGGTTGAGCCTTCCGAGTTTTGTTTTTCGTGTTCATTTTTCTGTTGAAAAACAAGACAGAAAATAGCCCCTGGGCTCCCTGTTTCGCAGAATCAGAGAACTGCAAAGTTGGAAGGTGCCTTAGAGCCCTCTAGTCTAACCTATGCCTGGATAAGAATCCCCAGGACAGCATGAGCATGTTGTCATCCAGCCTCTAGCTGTTGTTCGAACAACTCCAGAGGCAAGTCATTCTACTTTTGGAAAGAGCTAATTGTGTGTGTGTGTGTAGGTATACATATATCAACATATATACACATATACAAGGGCAGAGAGTCAGACACAACTGAAATGACTCAGCAATAATAACAACTCACATATACTATATATAAATATATATACTGTATATATACATATACACAATATATAAACACATATATACGTATTTTCACACACTCACGTATATATGTATATATGTGTGTGTATATATATATGTATATATATGTATATACATACATACATACTGTTATACTGTTGTTGGTCAGTCATTTCAGTTGTGTACAATTTTTCATGACCCCATTTGAGTTTTCTTGTCCAAGATATGGGAGCAGTTGGCGATTTCCTTCTCTGGCTCATTTGACATATGAGAAAATTGAGGCACACAGGATTAATTGACTTGCCCAGGAGCACAGAACTACTAAGTGTCTGAGGCAAGATTTGAACTTAGGTCTGATTCCAGGGCCAGTGTTCTATCCACTGCATCACCTAGCTGCCTCATATACATATAGATATATAAATATATATAAATACGTATGTGTGTGTGTTTATATGTGTGTATGTGTATAGGCATACTTTATTTTTCCTTACGTGGATCTATAACTTGCCTTTCTGCAACTTCCATTTATTGCTCCAAGACGTCAAGAATAGTCCATCTAGTCTAGTGTAGTCTGTCTTCCGATATTTCTGTATCTCTAATCCACCCCTACCCCCAAACCTGACCTTTCCTGGGCTTACACTGAGTGAGGTCAGTTTGGAGAATAGAATAAGGTAAATATGGTACTGAAGAAATGGATTTGCAAAACCAGGATGTATTTCCATACATGCTTATTTGATAGCCCTGAAGGGAAATTTCTCCATTAACCAATTTTCTAAGTTCATATTCCATCATTCTTTGGACACTAACCAGCTCAGAATTGCTGAAACTGTAGACAGACAGCTGAAGCTGGAAATACCCTCTTTTTATAGCTAAGGAAACTGAAGCTCAAAATGAGAAGTGAATACCCTTAAACCAACACACCTAGTAAGTGGCAGGCGTTCCAAATTGTGTCTTCTTCCTCTTAAGTCAATAGTCTTTCCTCTCTGTCAGACTTCCTCTGTTTATCTTTTAAAGCACTGATTTATCCCAGCTCCCACCTACTGTTCCAGTCTTCTTTCACCTTACTCTCTTCTGAGTACTTTATGGTCCAATGACATTAGCCCCTTTGCTTTTACTCATACAAGACATTCCATCTGCCAACTCCATGTCCTCCATAACTAAAATTCTCTCCCTCATCTCACTTCCTGGCTTCCTTCAAGTCTAAAATAAAATTCTCCTTCTACTAATGCTGGTGCCTTCTTTCTGTTGATTATTTCCAGTTTATCCTGTATAGATCTTGTAGGAACGTAATCATTTCATAATACATTTTCAATGTACACAGTACATTGTCTCCTTGATTAGAAATCTCACCTTCTTTGTAGCCCCAGCATTTAGCAGTTGTGCCTCTTACATAATAGTTACTTAATGAATGTTTGTTGCCTGAATGACTGACAGCTATTGCTGTCTCCCAGATCTGAACAAACTGAGACCTGGGAAAGACCTTAGCTTAAAAAGACCAAGGTCTTCCACTGCATCTGGGACCATCTCCAGTTATCCTGATCTATATCTGGTCACTGGACCCACATGATTCCAGAGGAGAGAGTGAGGTTCGTGACTTTGCATGGCCCTGCCTCACTTAAATCCAATTCACTTGTCAGTCATGACATCACCTTTCTGATATCATGGTCCTCTTCAAGAACAAATGAAGGAAAAGCAACAACAGACCTGGAATTTTCTTCCTCCTTTGTGCCCTTTGGTTTCCTTGGTTTCCTTGAAGTCTCTGTCAAAGTCCTACCTTCTGCCAAAAAACAAACAAACAAACCCAAACCAAAACAAAGACACTTTTTCTAATCTTTTTTCGATGCTAGTTGGTGCCTTCCCTCTGAGATCATCTCCATTTTATCCTAGATAGATAATAATAGATACATCTCTATCTATCTATAGCTATCTCACTTGTTATATCTACCTATGTATATCTATCTATATCAATATCTATAGATATACATATCTCTATCCATCAATCTATCTGTCTAGGTATACAGCCATAAGTGTAACTGTAGCTATAGATAGAGATTTATCTATTTCTATCTCTATCTTATTTGTACATAGTTGACTATATGGCATCTATCCAATTAAATGTAAGTACCTTAAGGATATCAAGATTGAAATTAAGGCATACTAAGGTACAAAGTTCTGAGCACATTCAATTTATTAGTAATGCTAGCAATAATCAATAAATTGGGTCAATGATCTCTCTCTATGATGAAAGACCTTGAGTAACAGAGCAAAATCTCTAGCACCATAGGTGTATCTTCTTCTATTGGCTATCAATGACATAGCCAGAATTGAGATTACATAATTTGGACTTCACTTTCTGAAACCCTTTAACCACCACCAATACTTCTGCTCCCAGTCACAATGACGCGGTGCTTGTGCTTGGACCCTAATTCTGACATCACATTTCCGGTTAGCCTCTGCCTGGGTGCCTGTGCCTGTGGCAGAATTCCAATTTCAGAACACATCTAGTTCTCAAACATTCTTTCCCAGGCAGCCTCTCTAGCTAAAGGGCAGTGTGCCCCAAAATTATCTCTGCTTCTTCCTTAGTAAGTAGCTATGCCCAATTATAGTTTGATTCCCAGGTGTTGATAACTGACCATATACTGAGTCTAACCTGTATCCTAGACATAGTTCAAATGTATACTCCCTTACATTAATCTTGACTAACAAGGCACTTGATGGAACCTAGCCGGTATCTCCAGCTAGCCCTAAACTCCTGACTTAGTGACATTAGTGACTTAGTGACATTACACAGGCAAAACCACACTTCCTACTAGCCCCGCTTTGGGCTATTTCCCAGTGAACTCTGGGTAAGATACCTGCACAGTAGATACAAAAAGTGCACATTCCTTTAAGAACTGACCAACCCCTAATCACTCCCTGACCACTTGCTAAACCCCAACACACCTGATTGACAGATTTCACCCCTTAATCTTGTACTTAAACTTTCCCTGTAGCCCTGTATGGTTGCAGGTTCCCTAAGATCTCTTGCCCGCTTTATTAAAGCGTAATAAATCTTTTCCTCCTTGACTTAAAGAATGCTTGGGTCCATGAATTCATTCCAGGCTGCCTTGCCTTGGGAATTTTGGTTTGGGATTTCTATATCCCTGGGTTCATTTCTCCCTCTACAACAAGACAAAGGTTCCCATTCAGTGGGATCAGTCTGCAGGTGATGGGAGTCACTACATAGTTCATATTGATGAGATTTGACCTTTTAGGTTAATCAGGTTCCTCTGGAAGGTAGGTGATGGATGGGGCTACAAAGGTGGGGATAATTATAAAAGTGTCACTTTTAGACAAGTTTCTCTGAGATGTAGGTGATGGGCGAAGTAAATAGTGAAAGAGAATGTTAAATCTAGATTAAAATTTTACCATTCTCCCCTTTGATTCTTTTGAATCACTTTGCCCAATTAAAGTTACAAATCAAGGTATAATAAAAATCATATGTCTATTACCCCATCATGTTTAGAAAAGCTGAAGCAATGATTATGAAAGCAAAAATACTATGAAAATGGCACTAGTAGTTCTGCTTGTTCTAATGTTTTAACCCTAATATATGCAAATATGGACTAAAGAAATTTTATTCCATATATTCTACTTTAATAGGACTAATTTCAGAGAGGATGACCCAAAACTATGAGGCTTAATCTTATAACAATTCACCCCTTCGTCTTAGAGACAATTTGTGACCTACAAACTAACTGATGAACTCCATCAGATGCAGTCCCTTTTGGTAAGCAGGCCTTACAGGAACAGTAGTGCATGGGGAAGGAAGGAGAAGGAAGGGTTAACATTTAGTACCCTTCATAGTAACCCATTCCCAATGTCCATTTCATAAGTACGTCATTTCTTTGAACTCAAATGTCTCATGCAGTTATCTGGTTTCTGGAACTACCTCCTCTTGGGCATTCTGGAATAGGCCTGTCCTGTCCTCAGGACAGTTCTGAAGGGAGAGGCTTCATCTATATCTACTTCTCTGGTTCAGAGAATCACTGCTATTTGCAGTGATTATTAAATATTTCTGTTATAATCTTTTGTAAAAAAGATCTCAATGCAATATTATATACCCTTCTAAATTTAGTTTCCCAATAATAAGCTCAAACACTGGGACTGAATGATGCACCCAAAACTTCAAAGAATTTAAGTTTCTATATTTCACCTGCTTTAACCTAAACTTTGTACCTGATATGGACACTGCTATCAACAGGTTAAATGGAGAATACTAAAAAGAAATCCATAAGTTCCTGACTTGTAAGATGAGCCTTTCTGGTAAAGGTTAATATTTAATGAAGTCAATAAGTAATGGACTCTTTGTGTCTTCTCTGCATCCCTGGGATTTAGTACAATATCTGGCACATAGTAGGATCTTAATAAAGTGCTCTTCGATTTGACTTAACTTTCTCCCCTCTGGAAAATAAAGTGTATAATGAGCCAGAACAACTCTTTGCAACCCTTCATTCTCCTTACCACCTCTCTCATCACACTATCCTCTTTATGGAGGAACTTAGCTTAAGGTAGGATAGATTTTTGCTCGATGGTATCAAAAATAGAGATACGATCTTGACTTTTTTCCATCTCCATCTTCTCTTCATCTGTATGTAAGGAGGATTTTGTTATCCTTTTTAGAGTTAGTTTCTCAGGATCCAAGGTCATGGCAATGTCTAGTTTCCAGGTGTTAGATAATAACTTGCTGAATAGTCCCAAGGATTCCAGATAGTAATTCCTAGAATCATAGTGACAGACAGTCCTACTGAGGCTGTGCCATGAAATATGGGGGTGACATAATTAATATTTATTACACTTGCATAGAATGACAATATTGCTAAGGTTAACCTGAGATCTTAGTGTTGGGAAGATGCCTTCTTTGTCTGTTGTCCTATAAAGCAGGTGGTGTCCTATAAAGCAGGTCAAGGAGTGGGGAAACCCTTAGGGTTGAATGCACAAGCTGGAATGTTGTGTGCACCTTGACTGGCCCCCATCAAGGCTTAAGGGGACTTGGAGAACGGCATGAGCTGTGCCTGTCTTGATTGACCCCGTCAAGATGTAGGGGTAGTTGCCCCCCTCACCTTCTCACCAGCCCCCATGAGAAGGGTGATTAGGGAATGCTGTAGGAGTTAGTGCTTTCATTATCAGCAACCCTTCTGAGAAGACTAGACTAGAATAAAGTAAGAATATTAACCCCTCCAAAGCTGTCTTCTGTCTTTCCTGTCTGACTAGATCAAGAGTGAACCTGTTAGAGGCTGGAGTCCAACAACTCTAGTGCCTCCCATGTGTTATTTGTGAAACTTCGTCTTGACTCCATATAGCTATATGTTTTGACAAAGAAGGTAGGAACACATCCAGATATCAGAAAGAATCCCCTCAACAACTATTCTCCCTTAAGTCATTTCTGCTACTCTGGGTGTTCTTATGTGTTCGAGAATATATCAGTGGTTCCCTCCCATGTTCATTTGGGAATAAAAGACATATAAGGCACACGTTTAATAATGTGTGATTTCATTGGTTTGGGTTGTTCAGAGAATTACTGAACAAATAAATAAATGAATGAAGGTTCAAAAAATTTTTGTTAAGTACTTAATATGTGCAAAACACTGCAATGCACCAGGAATACAATCTGAAAGATAAGACAATACAATTCTCAAGGAACTCACATCCCAATAGAGAGAGACAATTCATATAGGAGGTTTTCGGATGCAAGTCAGATGGAAAGGTCTCATGGTCCCTAGGGTCACTCATCAAAGCAATTGGTAACATGTCCTCTTTAATATCATTTCCATTAATTAAACAATATCCATTTCCGATACAGAATAATCTAATAATGCCAAGGTTTTTATAGGCAGATCTCAATGCCTTCGTGCCATAATATGAGAACTTCATGGTGTGGCCAAATAACACCACCACCACCACCACCAACAACAATAATAATAATAATTAGTGACTAACCTTATGCTAATCTCCTTATTTGGGTTGTACTTTAGTTGGTAGACATGGTTGTTCATGGTGTCCATACTTGAATATTTTAAAATTTGGTAGGACAGGCCAGAGCTCAGATTCCTAAGGCATAGCCTTAGAAAATCCCAAGTCATTCCCTCACCAATTGCTTCCCCCCAAAAAAAAAACAACTTCACAAGTTCAAGATGAGGGAAGTGTGGTCGGATGGCAGTTTGTCTGAACATGCTCTAGGGATTTTGTTAGGAATGCAAGAGTCGAATATAGAAATATGTTTTACATGATTTTATGCGTACAACCTATATCAAATTGCTTACTATCACTGGAGTGGTAGAGGAGAATGAGGGAGGCAGAATTTAAAACTCAAAATTAAAAAAAAAGAATGTTAAAAATTGTTTTTACATGCAACTTGGAAAAATACAATATTATTAAAAATGTGATAGCCAAAGAAGTGTAATAGAAATTTTAGGCTGCTGAGATGCAGAGTTTCCTGCAATGACAAAATGATAGTCACTATGCATTCAGCCCTGGTCAGAACACAAATGAAGTTTTGCATTCATTTGGGGAAGGAGAATGAGAATCTGGACAACGTCCATAGGAGTAGTGAAATACCTCAAGTTCATGATATATGAGGATTAGTTGAAAAAAATTGGGGTTTGGCCCAGAGAAAGGATGACTTGGGATAGGGGACATGATAGATGTTGTCAAATATCAGAAGGATGTCACATGAAGAAAGATTAGACTTGTTCTCCTTGGCCACAAGGGGTAGAATTAGGAGCAATGGATAGCTGCAAGGAAAGACAAAGTCAGGCTGCACATAATTCCATTCAGTTCAATAAGTGTTCGTTGCTTACTATGTGAAAGGCAGTGGGGTAGGGGTGTGTGTATGTGTTTGGGGGAGATGTATAAACTAAAAGTAATAGTGTCTAGCCTCAACAAGGGGAGACGAGAATACACCCTATATGCACATAAGTAAATGTGAGGTATTTACAAAGTAGATAAAAATAATTCAGAGGATGAAGAAAATACTAACAACCCAGGGAATCAAGAAAGGCTTCCTGTAGTAGGTATCATAATGCTGATAACTGAAAGATGCTTGGAATTTCAGAGGTAGTGTAGTACAATGGATAGAGTAATGCAGATTGGGTTCAAAATACAACCCTCAAATACTAAGTAGCTGTGTGATTTAAGGCAAGTTACTTAACTTCTCTAAAACTCAGCTCATTCATATGTAAAATGGGGGTAGAAACAGGGCCTATCTCACATGGTTGTTCACAGAACCATGGAATTGTTTCATCTAGGAGGATCTCAGCAGCCATACATTCCAAACTATAGCCAAAAGGACTAGAGACATAGGACCTATCCAGCTTTTCCTTGATGTCTTCTAATGAAGAGGAGCTTCACATCACAAGGCATTTCATTGCACTTTCTAATATCTCTATTTAGGAGGATTTTTTTTTTCCTGTCATCAAACCTAAGTTTTCCTATTTACAGTTTCTACCCATTGCCCTTGATTCTACCTTATGAAAACAAATAGAACAAGACTGATTTTCTTTCCATTTGACAGTTTTGAAATGTATGAAGACAACTACCATGACTTTCTCTTTTCTAGGAAAAATATTCCCACTTCCTTTGGTCTTCATGTGATATGGAATAAAGGACCTTCAGCATCATTGGTTCCTTCCTTTATATACTCATGACATTTTCAATGTAATTCCCAAATTAAACATAATACTTCTCCATGATATGACCAGATCAGAGCACACAGGAACTATCATCACTATATTTATTCAATAAAGTAATGAGCATTTATTGATTTAGCACTTCTTCAACTCAGAAACTATACTAGGCATTGGGGAAACAAAGACAAAAGGGAAATAGTCCTTGCCCCACCAAACTTATATCCCAGTGGAGAAGACAAAATAGGCATAAATAAGGATATCCAAAGCAAACATAAGGCAATCTTGGTAGAAGGAGTATGCATTAGCACAGCTGAGGGGACTATGAAAGGCTAAAGGCAAAAGGCAAAGATCGTACTTGAGCTGAGTCTTAAAGGAAACCAGAGATCCCAAGAAGTGTGGCTAGAGTGGAGGATAGAATACATTACAGATACAGGAAAAAAGTAATTTAAAGTCATCAGGATGGAAAATTCAGTATAGCTTATAAGGAATAGTAGCAAGAAGATACTTTTAATTAGACTGTAGAATTATGGGAGGAAGTAACGTGCAATAAGACTAGAAAGGAAAGGTGTGGAGATTTTATGAAGAGCTTTCAATACTAGATACAAGATTGAATTGTATTTGACCCTGGAGAAAACACAGAGCCACCCAAGTTGGTTGAGTAAGAAGGTGATATGAGATATGATCAGAACTATGCTTTAGGAAAATCACTTTGACAGTCCTAGAGGATGTATGGAAGTGAGGATTAACTTGAACTAAGGTGACAAATTAGGAAATCATTGCAATATTCTAAATGAAAGGTGCTGAGGACCTGAACTATGGTTCAGGCTATATACGTAGGGAGCAGGGGCCATATGACAGAGCTGTTGAGAAGACAGAAACAATAACATTTAGAAACTGATTAGGTATGTTGAGTGAATAAGAGCCAAAAGTCAGAGATGACATCAAGCTGGTGAATGTAAGTGATTGGGAAGCTGACGTTGCCTATGGCAGAAATAGGGATGTTTTGAAGAGAAATAAAGTGGGGAGTGACAATAATGAGCTCACTTTTGCACAGGGATCTGTGTTTGAGATGCTGATGGTATACACAATTAAAAATGTCCAATAGCCAATTGGTGATGTGGAACTGGAATTCAATTGAGAGATTAGGAGTGGAGAGTCCTCTGAATAGAGATGATAACTCAATCTGTGGCAGCTGATGAGGTTACCAAGTAAGACCATTGAGAGTAAAAAGAAGTAGCCTCTGGATAGAATCTTAGGGGTCATATACAGTTAAGAGGTATGTCACAGATCCAGAAAGGACCAGTCAAACTGGTAGAATCTAGAGTGGGCAGCGTCACAAAAACCCAAAGAAGAGAGAGTATTCAAATGGAAAGCATAGTCAACAGAGTCAAATCCTGCACAGAGGTCAAGAAGAATGAGGATTAAGAAACGCCATCAAATTTGGCAATTAACAGATCATCCGTCCTCAGTAACTTTGGAGAGAACAGTTGCAGTTGAATGATTAAGTAGTATGTCAAATAACAAAAGTTGTTTTTTTGGTTGTTGCTGTTTTGTTTTTCCCCTGAAACCTTTGGCTCTCTTAATGCAATCCAAGATCAAATTAATGTTTCTGTATTTGGTTTTTGGCTGCCATATCACACTACTCAATTATAAGGGGATTGTGGTCCACTAAAACCCCTAGATGTTTTTATTTATTTTCCTCCCCTTACAAACGGTTTTCGAACAATTCTTTTTCTGCCTGGTACTTGGTAAGTTAATCTTTTTGAACAAAGCATAAGATTTCATATTCATTTCTGTTGAATTTCATCTCATTAAATTCAGTTCATTGCTCTAGCCCATCAAGATGTTTCTGGATCCCAACTGTCACCCAGTGTGTTAGCTATCTCCTTGCTTTGTTTTCAGAATCAAATGAAATAACATTTGTAAAATGCTTTGCAAAACTGAAAGTGCTCTATAAATCTCTGTCTGTCACTATAATCAACACCATTATAATCCCCATTGATGCAGATGGGGAGGGAAGGTTTTCTTAGGGGACAATCCATAAAAAACTGAACTTATCCTTTCCCCCTCCATACCTTCTCTGCTTACAAATTCCCTTATTATGTTGAGGATACTACCATCCTCCCAGTCCACAAAGCTCATACCAACAGAAGTATCAGGCTTGACTCTTCCCTCTCTCACCGTTCAGTAGCCAATCTGATACCAAGACATTGATTTTACCTTAAAAATGGGTCTCCCAAATTCTACTGCACTAAGCACTGGGGATAAAAGTACAAACAAAAAGAAATACAGTCCCTATCTTTAAGGAGATTATATTCTAATGACCACACACACACACACACACACACACACACACACACACACACACACACACACAAATAGGGATGAAGTTCAGGGTGGGGGCAGTAAAGTTACCTGGCAAGGGGTTATGATTTTGAAGTTCAGAGAAAGTCTGAAACAAGTATAGGAGAAAGAGGAAGAAGAAGAAGAAGAAGAAGAAGAAGAAGAAGAAGAAGAAGAAGAAGAAGAAGAAGAAGAAGAAGAAGAAGAAGAAGAAGAAGGAGGAGGAGGAGGAGGAGGAGGAGGAGGAGGAGGAGGAGGAGGAGGAGGAGGAGGAGAGCTATTATTTGTTGTTGATTGCCTGTTTTGTATTGTGTTTTGTAAATTTTGTCTCATTTCTTAAAATTTGTGGGAGACCTGGACATATTTGAAGGTAGTAGGAAAGAAGTCGATGGGTAAGGAATGAGTGAAGATTAGTAAGAGAAAGAAGGAGATGGAAGGGGCAAGCTCTTCAAGGATACAGGCGGTACTTTAATCAGGAGTTTTAGTGAAAGGAATGATTTTCAAAAGAAGAATGGCAAACTGTAAGGGAAAGGGAAGGACGTAATAACAATCAAAACTATCCAAAAGCTGAATTGCCTGTGTAGCACACCTCTTGACCACAAGAGTAGCATGAGAAAGACTTTATCACATATATTGCTAAAATATGGGTAAATTTTAAAAATATTTTCATTTTCTATAAATCTAGTAACTTTACCCCTTCCCTCCCAAAATGAAGAAATGAAGCTACTATTGGATCACCTGTCCTAAAGGAAGCCATGGGGCTCTTTGTGGAAATCATTTAATTTTTTTCAGCTGTTCACTAACCAGCCCTCTAATAATACACTCTAGAATTTTATCAAGCCAAAGTCAAGCTCACTGGTCTATACTTTTTACATTGTTAAAGTTATCCTCTCTCTCTCTCTCGCTCTCTTTCTCCCTCTCCTTTTCTTTCTTTCTTTCCTTCTTTCTTTCCTTCTTTCTTTCTTTCTTTCTTTCTTTCTTTCTTTCTTTCTTTCTTTCTTTCTTTCTTTCTTTCTTTCTTCCTCCTCCTCCTTCTCCTTCTTCTTCTTCTTCTTCTTCTTCTTCTTCTTCTTCTTCTTCTTCTTCTTCTTCTTCTTCTTCTTCTTCTTCTTCTTTTCTCTCTCTGTTTCTCTCCATCTCTCTCTCTTCATCTTCCTTTTCCTTCTTCTTCCTCTTCTTCTTCTTCTTCTTCTTCTTCTTCTTCTTCTTCTTCTCTCTCTCTGTCTCTCTCCATCTC
>CM053622.1:76989114-77009421 GCA_028646595.1 Phalanger gymnotis | reverse complement strand
TTATTTTCCACAATATCAAATCAATCAGAAAATATTTTTAGATACTTACTGCATGCTTAGTCTGGTACTCTATATTCTAGAAAATGTACCACATGGATTTTGCCCTTAGAATAAGAGTATATTGGTCATATATTCCTTCCCAAATCTATTCTATGTGGAGTGTAGCCCATAATAAGTATTATTTTTTAATGTAAATACATACCATGTGAACAAAGCCACAGATACTTGAAGACAGTTTAATCAGTGGGCAGATAATTTATTACAGTATACAAACTTTTAATTAATAATTATTAATATATCATCACATTTTTATACATATATAAGGGTTAATAATTATTATATAGAATATTCTATTACAATAATATAAATCGAATATGCATATATGTATATAGAAGTATATGGATGCATGTATATGCATATATGTGTTTATACATGTGTGCATATATATGTACATATATATGTATGTATGTATGTATGTATATATGCATTTGCATATACACAGAGACACACCAACTCTTCTATACCTTGCCCAAGGAAACTAGAACAATAAATGGAGGAGCAGGGATTAAAAACATGGATCATAGATACAGAGCTGGAAAAGCCCTAAATGAGGGGTCATCTAGTCCAACTCCATTATTTTACAGACAAGAAAACTGAAGGCAAAAAACAGCATGTGAAGTGATTTGCCTAGAGTCACCAAGGTAGTGAAAGGTAGGGCTGAGATGTAATCCTAAGAACTCGGATCACAAATCCAATGGTAACTTCCTGTCTATTATGTTCTTATCTTGTTCTCACCAGCATCTCTCCTATACTTTGACTCCTTGGATGATCTTCATATATGAAGAGTTCTATTACAAATTTAAAATCTTAGCACTTGAGTGGACTGTGGAAGACACAATGCCAGAAAGGGACTTTATGAGATAGAACACACAATCTTAGATCTAGAAAAAGACCCAAGAACAATCATAGAACATTAGAACTGTAATTAACCTTAGAACATAGAATGTCATTACTAGAAAGTTATTTTCCTTTGAAAATAGAGAACAAAATATAGAGTGGTCTGGGCTCTTAGAATATGGAATATCAGAACCAGAAGAGACTACAATTCCTCTGGTTCTAGATGGAGCAGTTGAGGCTCTGAAGGGAGACTGATTCACCCAGTCATAGGTTTCTCCAGTGGTAGAGCCAATATTTCTGCATACAGGTCTCACATTATCTCTCCAACAAACCTCACTGTGCCACTTAATTGTTATTTGGGAACAAAAGAATAATCCCTTTGAAAATGTCTGAAAACAATCCATTGCTAAGCTGTATGACTCAAGTTCTTTAGAGACATAAGAACTAATATGCAGAGATCACTGAAGATTCCATGGAGGGAGGAGGCAAAGAGAGCTTCCTGGAGGATGCGAGCTTTGTGACTAAGATTGAAGCATATTTAGAAATCTAATCCAGGTGTTTGTCTGTCGATTACTAGAATAATAAGTATCCATTTTCTTTTTTCTTTTCATTTATTTTTCTTTTTTTCTTTTCAGACAAATCCTAAAACTTAAATAATAAGAAAAGAAAAAGACACATCATAAACTTAATATAAAATTAAAAAGAAAATGTCATGTGCATAACAGAACACAGGAGATGATTCTGAATGTATAGAAACAACTTATCGTATCAAGAAAGCCTATATATTAAATACTGTACAGTATGTTGAAAGCTCTCTTTCTTTTCTTTGTAGGTTCCTTGTAGGTTTTCTTTTGTTCTCTGCTTTACACTTTTTACTTTGTTCTTTTTTCCTCCTTCATCCTACTACCTGCCACCCCAATGCTACAATTGAGTATGGCTATGTTTATATATAGCTATTGATATATATATACACACATATATATATATATATATATAGATATACATATATATACATATATATACATATATACATTCATACTTACTTATATAAATCTATAATTTCCCTAAGATATTCTATTCCTAATCGTGTTTTTATGTTTGTGTATATATCTTTTTTCCTATCTCTCCTAACTCCTCTACTTTGTTTGTACCTTGCCCTATTATTATTTAACCTACCCCCACTTTGGCAATCTCTCCTTTATCCTCCCATTCTTGTAAATCTAAACAACCTTCTATATCTCCCTTTTAACCTATTCCTTCCCCCTCCTGCTCCCATCTAAAGATTCCTCCTTTATCTTCTCCCCCTCCCATCCCCTTAGTTTTATTTCTTTCTAAATCCAGAAAACCTTTACACTCTTCTAGATGCACAGGTATTTTCCCCTTTTTAACCCACTCCTAACAAAAGCAAGTTTCCAGAACTAACAGCCTCCCTCTGCCATCTAATTCCTCTTTGTTGGTTCTTCTTCTTGCACCTCATTTGTATAAGATAATTACTCTTTTGGCTATTCTTGAATGAGATTACTTTTTGAAGTCACATCGTACTCAGAACCGTGCATTTTCAAGGACAAACAAGAAGCAGAATTCCAGTATCTTAGACAATCAGAACGAGAAGGAACTTTAGAGGGCATCTAACCCAACCCATACCTGAACACATCCTCATCATAATCTTCAACATGTGTTTGTCCAGGCTCAGCTAGAAGCCTTCCAGTGATTGGACGGATTTAAAAGGCAGTCTATTGTATTTGGTTTCATCCACTTCATTGTGTTTTAGCCCCAAATGATATAGTTCCTTAAACCAGAAATATTTATAAACACACCGATGCCACCCCCTTTCTTTTCTACATTTTCAGTAGATAATGTAGCTGCTAATGGATTTTTTTGGAGCATTTAAATCCAGCTTTCTAATTATAGTTCAAAGAACAGTGTGTGGCTCCCAGCAGTTTCCTTTCCCCATATTTCTGCACAGTCCCTGATCTTTTCTAAGAGCTAATTAAAAACTTTTTTGTTGTTGTTGGCTTGCCAATTCACGCCCTGACAATTTGTTCTTAGTCTTAGTAAAGAATGTCATGAGTCCCAGGATGTCAGGTCCATTGATGCCTAGAGATAAGGCCTCATCACAATCCATAAGGAGGATGGGGACAATCCCAGGAACTCATGAAAGAGAACCCCCACCCCAGCCCCAACAACTATATCCATGCAAATTAAAAAAAAATTCCAGAGTTAAAGAGTGGGTCTTCCCCTCTCAGCTTTATTTTTTTTTTCTTTTTCTAATTAAAGGGACCATCCCTTGACTCACTTCTTAAAGAGGACTGTTCACTGAATGGACATTACCTCAATTTGAGTGAGTACATGAAAAGGCCTTAGCCTAAAACGGCCAAGGTCTCCCATTCCATCCTGGGCCATATCCAGTCATACTGATGAATATCAGGACACTGAACCCAGATGGTTCTGGAGGAGACAGTGAGGCTGGTGACTTTGCACAGGCCTCCCTCACTCAAATGAAGTCAACTACAAGTTATGTCTTCATTTCCCTGATGCCATGGCCCTCTTTGAAAGGGAGAAACACAAAGAGGCAGCTAGGTAGCATAGTGGATAGAATGCCAGGCCTAGAGTCAGGAAGATCTGAGTTCAAATCCAGCCTCAGACACATACTAGTTGTGTGACCTTGGAGAAGTCATTTAGTCCTGTTTGCCTCAGTTGCCTCATCTGTAAAATGAGTTGGAGAATGAAATTTCAAGCCACTCGAGTATCTTTGCCAAGAAAACTCCATGCTCAGTAGTGGTGTAATATGGTTCACTGGGTCACAGAGTCAGACACAACAGAAAAAACTGAACAATGAAAACTTCAGTTCTAGGTTCCCTATTTAAGAATATCAACAATTAGATCATATCTGGAAGATGTTAAATAGGAGTGGTAGTCCAAAAAATCTACTGGTTTTCAAACTGACTCTTGTGACAGAAATCACAAGATTAAAATCTACTGGGTTTGGAAGGTACCTCTCAAAAGATGATAACAAGTTGAATTTGTCCTCTGGCCTTGACCTAGAGATCATTCCACAGGAAGATCATTTTTTGTATATTTTTTTATTTATTATTACTTTTTTTTAACTAAAGAACATTTATTGTATTTTCTACTAAGCCTTTGAATTTTGAGGACCTAACTAAATTCTGGAAAATCCTCACACAGAAGGGTGAGTACAGTGACCATTATAAGCAGATATGAACAGCTGGAAGAACTGTAACCAAGTGCTAACTGACCAAAGAGAAATTTTCCAGCTACTTCTTAGTAAAAAAGAAAAAGAAAGTAGGGAGGGCCAGGGGCTTCAGATTGAATGAGACAAAAATCTTCTAATACATTCGACCTTGGCTAGATTGTAACAAAATGGAAACAGGACTTCTATGATACAAAGCTCCCACTATAGCACGCTGTACACACCTGTTTTCCAAGCCCTCCCCCCAGCCCCCCTAGGCTGCCACTTGAATTATTTGCCGGCTTGTGGGCCTGCCGACGGAGAAGCACATAGATCTTCTCTTTGACCCAATCTTTATTGTAGGGCTGGTATGTCTGAGTGTCTGCTCGGTACACAAGGCAGCTAACATCTGCCAGATCATCAAAGAAGTCAAACTGACTGATATCATATGTGATGGAGGGACTGTTGGGATTCATTCTCTTCGGATGCTTTTCATACATTTTACAAACTCCTTCCATGCATTCATTCACTGATTCGTAATCAGCGTAAATTCGGCCTTCTGGCCTCTTGGTAGGTTGTACCAACAAAATGGTATGAGACTTCATTTCCAAATGTAAATCGCTCCCTCCGTTACTCAACAAGTCATCCCTTGTAACATCGTGTTGAGCTCCGCCGCTGCCAGCCGCTGCACACGAGCTAAGCCACAACAGCGCTAACCTATTATTACTTTTTAATCCAAAGTAATTTAGTTGTTTTCAACATCGATTTCCACAAGATTTTGAGTTACAAATTTTTCTCCCCGTTTCTATCCTCCCCCCCAACTCCAAGATGACATATATTATGATTGCCCCATTCCCCAATCTGTCCTCCCTTCTGTCACTTCACTCCCCCCCCCCCAATCCACTTTCCCCTTACTTTCTTGTAGGGAAAGATAGATTTCTATACCCCATTGCATGTATATCTGATTTCCTAATTGCATGCAAAAACAACTTTTTTTTGAGCATTTACTTTTAGAACTTGGAGTTCCAAATTCCTTCCCCTCTCCCCTCCACACCCACCCTCCCTAAGAAGTCAAGCAATTCAACATAGGCCACACATGTATCATCATGCAAAACCCTTCCACAATAATCATATTCTGAAAGACAAACTATATTTCCCTCCATCCTATCCTTTCCCCTTTTTCAGTTTTCTGCCTTGACCCTGTCCCTTTTCAAAAGTGTTTGTTTTTGATTATCTCCCCCCTTTCTTATCTCCTTCCCCCTAATTTCCTGTGGAATAAGATACCCAGTTGAGTGTGTATGTCATTTCCTCCTCAAGTCAAATCTAATGAAAGCAAGAATCACTCATTCCCCCTCTCTTCCCTTCCAACAGAACTGCTTTTTCTTGCCACTTTTATGTGAGATAATTTATTCCATTCTATCTCTCCCTTTCTCCCTCTTCCAATATATTCCTCTTTTACCCCTTAATTCAATTTAATTTTTTAGATATCATCCCTTCATATTCAACTCACCCTGTACCCTCTTTGTATACATATATGTATATTCCCTTCAACTACCTAATACTGAGAAAGGTCTCATGAATTACAAACATCATCTTTCCTTGCAGGAATGTAAACAAAACAGTTCAACTTTAGTAAGTCTCTTATAATTTCTCTTTCTTGTTTACTTTTTCATGCTTCTCTTCATCCTTGTATTTCAAAATCAGATTTTCTATTCAGCTCTGGTCTTTTCATCGAGAAAGCTTGAGAGTCCTCTATTCTATTGAAAATCCATATTTTGTCTTTAAGCATCATACTCAGTTTTGCTGGGTAGGTAATTCTTCATTTTAATCCTAGCTCCTTCAACCTCTGGAATATCATATTCCAAGCCCTTCACTCCCTTATAGTACAAGCTGCTAGATCTTGTGTTATCCTGATTGTGTTTCCACAATACTAAAAATTGTTTCTTTCTCCCTGCTTGTAGTATTTTCTCCCTGACCTGGGAACTGTGGATTTTGGTGACAATATTCCTAGAGTTCTCTTTTGGGGACCTTTTTCAAGAGGCAATCAGTGGATTCTTTCCATTTCTATTTTACCCTCTGGCTCTAGAAAATCAGGGCAGTTCTCCTTGATAATTTCTTGAAAGATGATATCTAGGCTCTTTTTTTGATCATGGCTTTCAGGTAGCGCAATAATTTTTAAGTTATCTCTCATAGATCTATTTTCCAAGCTAGTGGTTCTTTCCAATGAGATATTTCACATTGTCTCCCATTTTTTCATTCCTTTGGTTCTGTTTTATAATATCTTGATTTCTCATAAAGTCACTAGCCTCCACTTGCTCCAGTCTGATTTTTAAGGTGATATTTTCTCCAGTGGTCTTTTGGATCTCCTTTTCCATTTGGCTAATTCTGCCTTTCAAGGCATTCTTCTCCTCATTGGCTTTCTGGACTTATTTTGCCATTTGGGTTAGTCTATTTTTAAGGTGTTACTTTTTCCAGTATTTTGGGGGGGTCTCCTTTACCAAGTCTTTGACATGTTTTTCATTATTTTCTTGTGTCATTCTCATTTCTCTTCCCAATTTATCCTCTACTTCTCTTACCTGCTTTTCCAAATCCTTTTTGAGCTCTTCCATGTCCTGAGACCAATTTGTATTTTTCTTGAAGGCTTTTGATGTAGGCTCTTTGACTTTGTTGTCTTCTTCTGGCTCTACATTTTAATCTTCTTTGTCGCCAAGAAAAGATTCTATAGTCTGAATCTAAGTCCTTTTGTGCTGCCTGGCCGTGTTTCCAGCTAACTACTTGGCCTTTGAGCTTTTTGTCAGGGTATGACTCCTTATAGAGTAGAGAGTACTTTGTCCTAAGGTTTAGGGGCTGCTCTGCTGTTTTTAGAGCTACTTCCACTCCACACTCACTGCAAGCTCTGTCACAGCAGTGCTCCTCCTCCCCCAAGGACCTCCAACTAGTATTGCAACCCAGATCCAAGTCGGGTAAAGCAAGAGAACATTGCATATGCACCAGCAAAGTACTCCTTGCACTCTCACTCTAATCCACCACTTGATTCCTCCCATCATGTGTGGCAGGGACTCCAGAAGCAGGTGATGCTGGAGCTCTGGAAGCCACTGCAGGAGCTTCCTGCTGCCGCCACAGCTGATCCCCCTCCACTGCCTCCAGGGCTGAGGCAGGACTGCTCTCACCCCGATCCAGCAGTTTTCCCACTAACCTGCTCTGTGGTCTTTGGCATTTGTTAGTTGAGAAGTCTGGTAACTTCTACATCACAGTGATTCATGGCCCTAAGTCTTGCTCCAGCTAACTCCCAGTCTGGTCTATCCTGGTGTGGCCCATGCTGGACTATGCTCTGCTCCCCACATGGTATGATAGACCCTTTCTGGCGATCATTCAGGCTGCACTGGGCTGGAGAGCTGCTTCCCTCTGCTATTTTGTGGGTTCTCTAGCTCTAGAATTTGTTCAGTGCCATTTTTTACAGGTGTTTGGAGAGACTTGGAGGAGAGCTTAAGTGAGTCCCTGCTTTCCAGCTGCCATCTTGGTACTACCCCGACAGGAAGATCTTTAAGATAAAGACAGTAATGATTATGGTGGTGGTGATGGTGATGGTGATAAAAATAATAATAATAGCTAACATTTATATGTGCTTTAAAGTTTACACAGCATTTTGCATATATCATTCCATTTGGCCCTTGGAACAACCCTGTGAGATAGGTGCTATTATTATGCCAGCTTTACAGATGAGGACTTTTAGTCTTTTAGTGACTAAGCCTTTTAGTGATTAAGTGATTTGTGTATGGTCACACATTTAGTAAGACTAAAACCTGTGCACTTCATTGCCCTTACTCCTTTGTCTCCCCTGCCAACACACACACATACATTTCAAAACTAAGTCATTGTGTGGCCTGCATAGATCCTAAGGTTCGTATTAATACCTCCATCCTCTCTGTTCGAATTTGACACCATTAGTGTAGCGGATTAAGTAACTATAATGAATAACGCTATATGATAATTTCCTGAAAGTATTTTAAAGTGCTATGTGATATCTGAGTGGGGAAAGGTCTCCCAGTGTGGGCCAAGATGAGAAGATATCTGTGTGTCTATATGTACAAGAAATGCCAGGATAGTAAAAGATTTCAAGAAAATAATGACTCAAAGGTGAATCAGTCAGTCAAAGAAACTGTTCTTTAACTGGAAAAAGAATGAAATACAAAACAGAATACACATAGCATCTAGAACTGGGGAGATGATGGTCATTTTGCATTCTACTCTAATCAGACGGTATCTGGAGTATAGTATACAGTTCTGGGTAACTTCCTGGAGGATGGAAGACCATAGGTAAGCCAGAGAGTTTCAGAGGGTTCAAATCTGTAGCACAGCAGGATGAGTTGAGGAAACAGGGAATATTTACTATGGAGGAAAAAAAAAAGATTTGTGAGAGTTCAGGAACATGATATCTATATTTAAATATTTGAAAGGCTATTGCATAGAAGAAGGAACAGACTTGTTTTGTTTTGATATGATTTTGACCCAGAGGGCAGAATTAGGACCAGAAGGTGAACACTGCAAAGAGGAAAAGTCAGGTTTAAGCTAAGGAAAAACTTGTTGACAATTAGATCTATCTACCAATATAATGAGCTGCTGTGGTAGGTAATTCAGTAAAGCATGAAAGCCTTGAGTGACAAGGGATACAAACACAAAAATGCTGAGCCTTGGTGAGGTGGGGGAAGAGGGGTTTAAGCATGATATGTAAAGGGTAGAAATTAGCTAGATATTTTACAAAAATGATTCCTGATCTACAATGAGTTGTATTAAATAGCCATTAAGGTCACTTCCATGTCTGAGATCCCGTGATTCTGTCCATTCTAATTCTTACTCCTATGAGGGGAGTAGGTCATCATAGAATTTCAGAATTACAGAAGGTAAGTGATGGAAGACATCTTAGAAATCATCAAGCCCCACACTGACCTTTCATATAAGGAAACTCAAGACATGGTAAATTATTTGCCCAAGGTTACACAGCTAGGCCGTTTACATCCAGGAATTGAAACCAGATATTTTGATTCCAAATCTAGTGATTTTTTTTCTCATTACATCATGAACATCCTCCTCTGCAACGCCAAGGAGCATATTCATATCCCACTCTCACTAATCATTTTAAGACAATAGCTTGGTCTAAAACTAACCACCTAATGGATCTCCTCCCCTCCATTTATGTCTCACCTTTCTCTCACATGCTTTCTAAAAAGATTCTTCCCTCTTCCAAATACGTCCACTCTACATGATCTCAGTGACTTCATGTTTTTTTTTTTCTCATTGCTTAGGGTCACCTACCATATTGTCCTCCAGTTCTTCAATCCCTAGTTAGGACTTTATGATTTCAAATTATCACTCCTCCTTCCCTACCTAAACTTTTTTTCTGTCCAATAATACTGCCATCTTTGTTATTCTTTTCATAAGACATCCTATCTTTTGTTTCTGTGACTTTTCTTTGTGCCCCATGCCCAGAATATTCTCCCCCACCCCTTGTCACTCTTTCTTAGCTTCCTTGAGTTCCTTCAAATCTCAGTTAAAACTTCATGTTCTGTAAGAATCCTTTCTGGTTTCCATCATTGCTATTGCTTTCCCTCTGAGATTACCTCTAATTTACTCTGTATATATCTTCTATATACAGAGTTATTTGCATATTGTCTCTTTCATTTGAATATGAGGTCCTTAAATGCAGGAACTATTTTTGCCTTTCTTTATATCCCCAGTACTTAGCCCAGTGCCTGGCACATACTCTACTTGGGCAGATTGCTCCACTATCATCTCCACTCCCTAAATTACCTTCAATTTCTCTTTGTCTACTCACTGTTTCCCTTTCACCTTAAAATATGCCTATTTCTTCCCTATCCTTAAGCTACCCTCACTTAAGCTACCATCACATTTCACCATGATCATCCCATATCTCTTTTCCCATTTGTAACTCGATTCCTTGAGAATGACATCTACAATAGATGCCTTCACTTCCTCTTCTCTCACACTCTTCCTAACCCACTACAGTATAGCTTCTAACCTCATCTGATTTAGAACTGCTTTGTCCAAAGTTATAATGATCTATTAATAACCAAATTCTAATGGTCTTTTCTCAATCCTTAACTTTCTTGGCCTTATAGCACCCTTTGATATTGATGATCATACTCTTCTCCTTGGTACTCTCTGAGTTTTCATGACACTATTCTCTCCTAGTTTTCTTTCTACTTATCTGCCTTCTCCTTTTCTGTCTTTTTGTTTTATTGTTATCCAAGTCACATTCACTATCTATAGGGGTCTCTCAAGATTAGATAGATTGTGGACCCTCTTCACTATTCCTTCTATTCAATTGCTATTATCAACTGTCATCATTTAAGTTGTCATCTCTATGTAGATGACCATATACTGGTTCAATCCTAACCTCTCTCCCTACATCCAGTCTTGCATGTCCAACTGCCTATTGGACATCTCAAACTTAATGTCCCATAAACACCTTAAAATCAACTTCCAAAACTGATCTCATTTTCTTTCTCCCAAAACCCATCATTTTTCCAAACTTCCCTCTGGTATGAGGATACCACCATCTTTCCAAGTCACCCAGGCTTGAAATCTAGGTGTAATCTTATCCTAAATGTAATCTGTTAATATGATCTGTTGGTTTTATCTTCATAACTTATCTTATACATACCCACTTCTCTCCTCTGAAACTGTCACCACTTTCATTCAGGGCTGCACCACCCCATACCTAGGCTATTGAAATAGAATGCTAATAGATCTTCCAGCATGAAGTCTCTTCCCATTGTAATCCATCCTCCATGTACCTGCTTCTTAAACCACAGGTCTAACCATATCAGCTCCTGACTTAATGCACTCTAGTGGTTCCCCAAATGCTCTAGGATCAAACACAAAATCTTCTGTTTAGTATTCAAAGTCCTTTATAACCTGCCTTTTTCTTTCCAGTCTTTTTATACCTTACTCCTCACCTTATACTCTGTGATCCTATGACACTGGTGTATTCACTGTTCTTTGAACAATACATTCCATTTACAGACACTGAGCATCTTTACTCACTGTCTCAAATGCCTAGAATACTTTCCCTTACCATATTTATGTCCTAGATTCCCAGGCTTCTTTCAAATTCCAGCTAATATGTGACCTTCCACAAGAAGTATTTCCCAGTCTCCTTTAATGCTAATGGCTTGCCTCTGTCATTATCTTTAATTTATCCTAAATAGAGCATATTTGACCATAGTTGTTTGCATGTTATCTCCCCCATCAGACTGTGGTCTAGTTGAGAACAGGGACTGTCTTTATCTTTCTTCAAATCCCCAGTGCTTAATACAGTGTCTGGCTCATAGTAGGTATTCAATGAGAATTTATTGACTGACTGAGTAATAAGAACTTATATATTCTTGTTTACCTGACTCCTTTGTTCCATTCTCTTGGGACCCAATTCTCAGCTCATTGTGCTATAGTAAAAGGATATAGAATATAAGCTCCTTGAGCTCAGAGACTATTAAATTTTTATTTCTTTTCATCAACTAGCATAGTACCTTGCACATAGGAGTGTTTTGAAATGCTTGTTGAATTGAGTTGAATCTTATAAAGTGACTCATTCTACTAAGGTGTGATTGTAAAATAAGACAATTAAATAAAGACATAAATGAAATCACAGAAAAGTTATGAAGCAATCAATGAAAAATGTGTAGACTCTCAGAGTTAGAAAGGGACTGTAGTTGGGAGAGGTGAGGGAGACTAATTTAAGCCATTCCTGAGCAGAATCCTCCTACAGCATCATTAACAAATGGTCTCCTAAACTCCACTTGAAGACTCTCCTGAAGTAGTCCACTACATTTTTAGATCACTCTGATTATTAGGAGCTGCTTCTTTAAACTAAGCCTACATCTGCTTATGATTGTTTTTCTGCTGATAGAATATTATGGATATTGCCCAACAATTTGCCTTACTTCTCTTCCCCCTACCCCAACACATAATCTTGAGCTCTGTTCCTTATTGTGAAGATTGTACAAAGCAATATCTGCATTGTCATATCTATCAGATCTTTTTTTAAATATCAGAAAGTTTCCCAGACTTCCAGGAGCCAAGATAGTGGAGTAAGACATAAATTACTATAGCTCTCCCATATTTACATCCGAGAAAAACATAAAATTGCACCCTACCCCAGAGAACAGCAGAGCATAGACATGGGATGGAGTGATCTTTTAGCCCAGGAGACTTGGAGGATCGTCAAGAAAAGTCCATCTCCCTCTAGTAAAAGGGGAGTGTGATCCAGACCAGGAGGCATTTCATTAAGCGAGCAGCAAGCCCCACCTCAGCAAACCAAGAGGGGATTTTGAGGCCCAGCATGATGGAGCAGGCATACACCAACACAGGACCTCCCAGGAGCCTTAGCATAACCAGGGGAACCAACAGACTCCAGCTACAAGAACCACCATGTACCTCAGTGTAGCCCCATGCAGTCAGGCATCCTCTAACAGCCTGAGCTCTTCAGTGTAGCCCCCAAGAAATGTAGAAACACCCCACTGTGCTTTATCATATGCCAGACACTACCACTAGGGCCCCAGCTCAGCATCAGGTAAACTCTCAGACCTCTACAGCCTCCAGTAGCACCAACGACTCCCCCACCCCACCCCCTTACCACAGCACCAGACACAAGAGTCCCCTGTGGCCCTCAAGGAAACATCAATGCAGCCATGGGCTATAGTAACTGGAACAATAAGCCTGAGACAGAGCCCCTTCTACTCTAGTAACAGAGATTGAATGTAAAAGAAAGGAAAAAAAATTAAAAATAGATGAACAAAAAACAACAACAAAAGAATTTGACCATAGAAAGTTATTATGGTGTCAGGGAACCAGCACATAAACACAAAAATGTCAAAACACCTATGGATAAAACTGCAAAGAAAAACAGGAAGTGACCTCAAGTCCAGAATGAACTCATTGAGAGCTCAAATAGGAGCTTAAAACCATATAAAAGAGGTGGAAGAAAAATTGGGCAAAGACATTAAAGTGATGCAGGACAATCATGAAAAAAGAGTTAACAGCTTGGAAAACTGCTTAAAATGTAGAATTGGCCAAATGGAAAAAAGATAGAAAAATGCATGGAAGAAGATAACTCCTTAAAGAGTATGATTGACCAAGTGGAAAAGAAAGTACAAAAACTAATTGAGGAAAAGAACAACTTAAAAGTCAGAATTGGGCAAGTGGAGGATAATAACTCTGTGAAACATCAAGAATCAATCAAACGAAATCAAAAGAACCAAAAATGGAAGAAAATATAAAATACCTCATGGTAACAACAACTGAGCTAGACCACAGATTCAGAAGAGATAGTATCAGAATCATTGGACTACCTGAAATCCATAATCAAAAGGAGGACCTGGATAACATCTTTCAAGAAATTATCAAGGAAAACTGCCCTGATATTCTGAAACCAGAGAGGAAAATAGGCATTGAAAGAATCCACTGATCACCTCAGGATAGAGATTTCAAAATAAAAACTCCAAGGAACATTATAGCCAAATTTCAGAACTATCAAGTCAAGGGAAAAATACTACAAGTAGCCAGAAAGAAACAATTCAAATATCAGGAGTAACAATCAGGATCACACAAGACTTAGCAGTTCCAACATTAAAGGATCAGAGGTTTTGGAAGGCAAAGGAGATAGGATTACAATCAAATATCACTCACCTGGCAAAATTAAGCACAATATATCAAGGGGGGAAATGGTCATTCAATGAAATAGAAGAATTTTGAGCTTTTGCAAGGAGAAAAATAGAACTAAATAAAATTTTGAACTCTGATATCAAGACCTAAGAGAAGCATAAACAGTCAAAAAAGGAAAAGAAAACAAAAGGGATTCAACAGAGCTAAGTAATTTACAAGCCTACAGGTAAACAAAATATTTGTAATTATTAAAAAAATGTATCACCAATAGGACAACTTGAAGGAATCTACAGAAGATATGATCATAAGGTGAATTCGAGAGAATTATATAGAAAAAAAAATTAAGTGATTAGAAAGAGGAGTATAATGGGTGTGAAAGAAACAGAAAGGTAGAATAGGGTAAATTGTTTCATATGAAAAGGCTCAAAAATTACAGTGGAGAAGAAGATGGGAGAGTGGGAAATAAGCATTGCTTGAACCTTACTCTAATGCGTATTGGCTCAAAGAGCAAAAAATATACAAAATTAGTTGAATATAGAAATCTATCTTACCTGACAGGGAAGTAGGAGAAGAGGAGATCAAGTAAAGGGAGTGGGGGTGGAGACTGACAGAAGGGAGGGCATATCAGGGGAGATGGTAGACAGAAGTAAAACCCTGGTGAGGACAGAAAGGTGAAAGGAGAGAACAAGCAGAAAGAACAATAAGATAGAGGGAAACAAATAATAATCATAACTGTGAATGTGAATAGGATTAGCTCTCACAAAAGACAGAAGTGGATAGCAGAGTGGATTAAAAACCAGAATCCTACAATATGTTGTTTAGAAGAAACATGCTTGAAGCAGAGAGATACACACAGAGTAAAGGTAAGAGGCTGGAGCAGAATCTCTTATGTTTCAGCTGAAGTAAAAACAAAGAAACAAACAAAAACAAACAAACATAATGAGGGTACCAATCCTGATCTCAGACAAAGTAAAAGCAAAAGCAGCTAAAAGTAACTAAAAGAGATAAGAAAGCAAAGCACATTTTGCTAAAAGGTGCCACAGACAATGAGGTGGTATCAATATTAAACATGTATGCACCAAATATTGTAGCATCCAAATTCTTAAAGAAGTTAAGTGAGTTGCATTAAGAAATAGACAGCAAAACCATATTCATGGGTTAACTCAACTGTCTCCTCTCAGAATTCTATAAATTCAACCAAAAATTAAACAAGAAAGAAAAGGGGTAAATACAATGCTAAAAAAAAAAGAGCTAGATATGACAGATGATGGGAGAAAACTAAATGGGAACAGAAAAGAATATGCCATTTTTTCAGCAGCACATGGCACCTACACAAAAATTGACCATGTAATACAGCAGAAAAATCTCAAAATCAAGTATTAAATGTATTCCTTTTGGGTCATAACGCAATGAAATTACCCTCAGCAAAAGGTCATTGGAAATATAGATTAAAATTAATTGCAAACTAATTTATCTACTAAAGAAGAAGTGGGTCAAAGGATGAATCATAGAAACAATCAACAATTTCGTTAAAGAGAATGACAACAATGATACAACATGCCAAAATTTATGGGATGTACCCAAAGCATCGTATTCAGTACTTAGGGGGAAATTTATTTCTTTAAATTCTTACATTGACAAAATGGAAAAAAAGAACAGATCAATAAACTGGACATGTAACTAAAAATAATTAGGAAAATAACAAATTAAAAATCCCCAGTTGAGCACCACATTGGAAATCCTGAAAATCAAAGGTGTGATTAATAAAATTGAAAAAAAAAAACATTGTTAATAAATACATATAGGAACTGGTTTTATGAAAAAAATAATAAGATAGATAGGGCATTAATTAATTTGATTTTAAAAAAAGAAAGAAGAAAATGACATATCCAAAATCAAAAATTAAAAGGGTGAAATCATCACCTATGAAGAAATTAAAGCAATCATTAGGAAATATTTTGCCCAATTATATGCCAATAAATCTGACAACCTGAGTGAATTAGGTGAATATTTACAAAAGCATAAATTACCTAGATTAGCAGAATATAATAGGATCAGGATCATGGAAATAGAATGCCTAAATAACCCATCTTTTTAAATTATTATTTATTTATTTAATATTTTTAGTTTTCAGCATTGATTTCCACATGAGTTTGAATTACAAATTTTCTCCACATTTCTACCCTCCCCCTCGCCACTCCAAGATGGCATATATTCTGATTGCCCCATTCCCTAGTCAGACCTCCCTTCTATCAGCGCATTCCCCTCCCATCCCCTTTCCCCTTACTTTCCTGTAGGGCAAGATAGATATCTGTGCCAGATTGCCCATATATCTTATTTCCTATATGCATGTAAAAACTTTTTTTTGAACACCTACTTTTAACACTTTGAGTTCCAAATTGTCTCCCCTCTTCTGTCCCCATCCACCTTCCCTAAGAAGGCAAGTAATTCAACATAGGCCACATATGTATCATTATGCAAAACGCTTCCACAATACTCATGTGGTGAAAGACCAACTATATTTTACTCCTTCCTATCCTGTCTCCCTTTATTCAATTTTCTCCCTTGACCCTGTCCCTTTTTCAAAGTATATGCTTTTCATTACCTCCTCCCCTGATCTGCCCTCCCTTTTATTGTCTCCCATATTTTATCTCCTTTCTCCTTCTTTCCTGTGAGGTAAGATACCCAATTGGGTGTGCATGTTCTTCCCTCCTCAGGTCAAATCCGATGAGACCAAGATTCACTCATTCCCCCTCACCTGCTCCCTCTTCCCTTCTAACAGAACTGCTTTTTCTTGCCACTTTTATGGGAGATAATTTATCCCAGTCTTTCTCTTCCTTTCTCCCTCTCTCAATATTTTCCTCTCTCACCCCTTAATTTGATTTTATTTTTTTAGATATCATCCCCTCATATTCAACTCACTGTAATGGTAATTAAGGTGGAACTTTTTGCTGTTGACCTTTGATGATTCTGGCCTTTGTTTGAATGGGGAAGATATAACGGGATGTTTATGTATTTCTCAGCACCAAGACAATTGGGAGCCATTGATTTGCATCTGATGTGATATTGGGAGTGGGGAACTTCTCCATGCCCAGCCTGGGTGAGGTCAGGGCCCTCTGGCCCTGAACAGAATATATAAGCAAATGTTACTGTTCTTGCTCGAAGCTTGGAGCCACAGCAGGAGTGGCATGTGACTCTGGGCCAGCTGTTCTAATGAGCTCCCCAGCTGTACACACAGATGTTGAATTGTATTTGGTCTGTAATTCAGGGTACTTGTTTTTTCCCCTGAACTGAGCAAATGATATTTGTACGCTGGATTAAAGTAAGATTGTTGACCCCTTAACGTTGCTTTTCTTAAATCAAGCAGATCAAAAGGACCTGGGCTTGAAGTGTTCTGTGAGCTGGTTGTTGTTGGCTTTACACCCTCACAGCAACTGCTATCCAGATTGTTGATACAAATGACATCACAAACAGGATCTGCATTTTAAAAGGAAAGTATGGTGTTTTGGGGTACTGGGTTGGCTGAATATTTCCCAGTTATTTGGCTGATCTTTGTACTTGTGGTGGCTATGGTTCTGTGGAGCCCCAGAGGCCTGAAGGAGAACAGGCAAGTGGCAAAGACAGGAGTGGTTTCTCAGGAGCCCAGAGCTGGCACTCTGGGAGATAACCTCTCCTTCTCTCTCCCTACCCCACTAGCACTCCTGAGGAGAGAGGCCAGAGCAGAGGCTGTGGGAAGAGAACAAGGTGAGGCTTGGGGGAGGTGTGGATGACTGGAGCAAGGGCTTGATCTGATAAGCCTGGCTCCGGAGGACTGTGTTGAAAGGGTGAATGTTTTGAGATCGTATTGTATGTGGACTTTTCAAACAGGAGGAGCAGAGAAATGCCTTCCGACAGACTTCAGAGAAAAAGCGGAGAATGGTGTCGCTGAAGATTTGTCAGGAGTGGCTGGTGAGGAGAAGGAGGAAGCAGACGGTGACTGCTGAAATATTGACCCAGACAGGGCAGAAGAGTACCTGCATGAGAACTTTGGAAAAGTGTTAGTGGTGACCTGCTTTCCAGCTGACTTTGGTGAAGTGAGCACAAAGGCAGGGAAACACCTACATCAGGATTCTGGCAGGATCCCAGCCTGGCCAGCCAGAGCTGGACAACCAGGAACCCAGGAGGCTGGAGTTCAGCCCTGGGGAAAGATGGAAACTTTGCAGCAAGGAATGGAGTGTGACTTTTTCCTGCTTTCCTCTGGGACTGTTTGGGATGCAGGAGGGAGGGGTGGCTTTATCTATGGTGGAGTCAGGGAAGTGCTATGGACACCCAGAGACCCACCCTGTTGGTTTTGTTGCTCAGCTGCCCCCCAGGACTCATAAGAGGGGGTTCTGGAGCAGTGTGGGAAGAAGGACACAACCCCAAGAGAACTGAATTTGGACTTTGTGTTGGGACTTTGGTACCTAAAGCATACTGGTACCGGAGGGTAGCAGCTGGAAGCCGACAACTGCTGTGTGGGGAGGACACTCAAGAAGAACTTTGCTTGGACATTCTGTACTGCTTAAAGAGATTAACTTGCTTGGACCTAGGGGTGGACTTTTGAATTGTAAACAAGTATTTGGGAATTGCACTGAATGATATGTATTGCTTTGTGGTGAATGATATGATTTGTTGTATTTCCCCGAATGTGATTGCAATGTATAACATTTCTATTTTGTTCCGGAATCCATGGCCATTTAATTTAGATATTGTGAGTCCATAGATCCTGGAAAGTGGTGGACAATGTAATAGTAATTAAGGTGGGACTTTTTGCTGTTGACCTTTAATGATTCTGGCCTTTGTTTGAATGGGGCAGATAAAGTGGGATGTTTTTGTATTTCTCAGCACCAAGACAATTGGGAGCCATTGATTTGTATCAGATGTGATATTGGGGCTGAGGAACTTCTCCATACCCAGCCTGGGTGAGGTCAGGGCCCTCTGGCACTGAAGAGGATACATAAGCAAATGTTACTGTTCTTGCTCGAAGCTCAGAGCCACAGCAGGAGTGGCATGTGACTCTGGGCCAGCTGTTCTAATGAGCTCCCCAGCTATACACCCAGATGTTGAATTGTATTTGGTCTGTAATTCAGGGTGATGGTTTTTTTCCCCTGAAATAAGCAAATGATATTTGTATACTGAAATAAAGTAAGATTGTTAACCCCTTAATGTTGCTTTCCTTAAGTCAAGCAGAACAAAAGGACCTGGACTTGCAGTGTTCTGTAAGCTGGTTGTTGGTGGATCTTACACCCCCACAGAAACTTCTAGCTGGATTGTTGATACACTCATCCTGTGCCCTGTGTCTGTCTGTCTATCTATCTATCTATCTATCTATCTATGTGCGTGTGTGTATATATATATACATATATATGTATATATACATATATATATTACCTTCGGCTACCCTAATACTGAGGTCTCATGAATTATGCATATCATCTTTCCTTGTAGGAATGTAAACAAAACAGTTCAACTTTAGTAAGTCCCTTATGATTTCTCTTTCTTGCTTACCTTTTCATGTTTCTCTTCATTCTGGTGTTTGAAAGTCAAATTTTATATTCAGCTCTGGTCTTTTCACTGAGAAAGCTTGAAAGTCCTTAATTTTATTGAAAATCCATATTTTGCCTTGGGGCATGATACTCAGTTATGCTGGGTAGGTGATTCTTGGTTTTAACCCTAGCTTCATTGAACTCTTGAATATCATATTCCAAGCCCTTCACTCCTTTATAGTACAAGCTGCTAGATCTTGTGTTATCCTGATTGTGTTTCCACAATACTAAAAATTGTTTCTTTCTCCCTGTTTGTAGTATTTTCTCCCTGAACTGGGAACTCTGGATTTTGGGGACAATATTCCTTGGAGTTTTCTTTTTGTGATCTTTTTCAGGAGGTGATCAGTGGATAATTTCAATTCCTATTTTATCCTCTGGATCTAGAATATCAGGGAAGTTTTCCTTGACAATTTCTTGAAAGTTGATATCTAGGCTCTATTTTTGATCATGGCTTTCAGGCAGTCCAATAATTTTTAAATTATCTCTCCTGGATCTATTTTCCAGGTCAATGGTTTTTCCAATGAGATATTTCACATTGTCTTCCATTTTTTAATTCCTTTGGTTCTGTTTAATAATATCTTGATTTCTCATCAAGTAACTAGCTTCCACTTGCTGCAATCAAATTTTTAAGGTAGTATTTTCTTCAGTGGTCTTTTGAACCTCCTTTTCCGTTTGGCTAATTCTGCCTTTCAAGGCATTCTTCTCCTCATTGGCTTTTGGGAGCTCTTTTGCCATTTGAATTAGTCTATTTTTTATACTCGTTTTTTAATTTGTTTTTCATATGTTTGGTTTTCAGCATTGATTTTCACAGGCGTTTGAATTACAAATTTTCTCCCCATTTCCTCTCCCCCCCCACTCCAAGATGGCGTACACTCTGGTTGCCCTGTTCCCCAGTCTGCCTTCCCCTCCATCACCACATTCCCCTCCCATCCCCCTTTCCCTTCCTTTCTTGTAGGGCAAGATAAATCTCTATGA
>CM053622.1:76959896-76988614 GCA_028646595.1 Phalanger gymnotis | reverse complement strand
GGTATGGTCAATTATGCTAATGGTTTTCCTAATATTGAACCAGTCTTGCATTCCTGGAATAAATCCTACCTGGTCATAGTGTATTATTCTGGTGATAAGTTGCTGCAATCTTTTTGCTAATATTTTATTTAAAATTTTTGCATCAATATTCATTAGGGAAATTGGTCTATAATTTTCTTTCTCTGTTTTGACCCTACCTGGTGTGGATATCAGTACCATATTTGTGTCATAAAACGAATTTTGTAGGACTCCTTATTCACCTATTTTCCCAAATAGTCTACAAAGTATAGGAATTAATTGTTCCTTAAATGTTTGAAAGAATTCACATGTAAAACTGTCCGGCCCTGGGTATTTTTTCCTAGGGAGTTCATTGATGGCTTGCTCAATTTCTTTTTCTGAGATGGGGTTATTTAGGAATTTTACTTCCTTTTCTGTTAACCTGGGCAATTTATGTTTTTGTAGATATTCATCCATATCTCTAAGGCTGTCAAATTTATGGCCATATAATTGGGCAAAATAATTCCTAATTATTGTTTTGATTTCCTGTTCATTAGAGGTGAACTCACCCTTTTCATTTTTGATACAGGTAATTTGATTTTCTTCTTTCTTTTTTTTAATCAAATTGATCAAAGGTTTATCAATTTTATTGTTTTTTCATAAAAACAGCTCTTTGTTTTGTTTATTAATTCAATAGTTTTCTTAATTTCAATTCTATCAATCGCTCCTTTGATTTTCAGTATTTCAAATTTGGTATTTAATTGGGGATTTTCAATTTGTTCTTTTTCTAGCTCTTTCAGTTGTGTGCCCAAATCATCGATCTCCTTCTTCCCTATTTTATTCATGTAATCATTTAGAGATATGAAACTTCCCCTAAGAACTGCTTTTGCTGCATCCCATAAGTTTTGGTATGTTGTCTCATTATCGTCATTCTCTTGAATGAAGTTATTAATTGTTTCTCTGATTCGTTCTTTGGCCCACTTATTCTTTAGAATTAGATTATTTAGTTTCCAATTAATTTTTAGCTTATTTTTCCATGATTCTTTGTTACAAATAATTCTTATTGCATCATGATCTGAAAAGTGTGCTTTGACTACTTCTGACTTTCTGCACTGGATTGTGATGTTTTTATACCCTAGTACATGGTCAATTTTTGAGTACATGCCATGTAAAACTGAGCAGAAAGTATATTCCTTTTAATCCCCATTTAGTTTTCTCCAGAGGTCTATCATATCTGCCTTTTCTAAAATTCTATTTACCTCCTGTGTCGGTAAGGCAAAATGGGCTCCTTAGAATGGGCTCCTTAGCACTTCAGGAGTTTGCCTTTTGTTTACTCTGAGTGAAAGTACTTTCAGCTGTTAAGGGCTAAGCCCCAGGCCCAAAGCCCTATCAGGTGTGAAACCTGCGTGGGTGTAGATTAATGACTTAAGAGGGGCCAACTGGGGAACCAATGGTTTCTGGTCGTTGAGGCGGGGCTTGAGAACGCCAGAGCCTCGCTGCGAGGAAAATCGAGCCAAGAGACAACTATAGAAGAAGCAGGAAGCTGTGGAAGCAGGAAGCTGCAGAAACAGAGCTGACCCATGTATAGACCCAGGAGTGGGAGCAAGGACTTGAGGCCAGTAAATATGATTTGGCTAAATGCTATCTTGTTTTTTCTGTGGCCTCCTGGTTACTCTTGTGAGGTGGGCTTTCTGGCCCTGCAGTTTTTTGTCAAGATGTCAGAATGGGGAGGCTGGTTCATGGATCTGCTGCAGTGGGGCCTAAATAAATGTTTTGTTGCATTCTACTTCGAGAATCTCTCATACCTTGTGACTTCGAACCATTCAAACATGTACATGATTATATTTGAGATTATAAATTCGGCCTTCCTATTTGGCGACAAGGATGGGATGTTCTAAGATACATAATTTAATCAGCCATGTATCCTAGGACACCTCCTTAACTTCTTTCTAATTTATTTTGAAGTTTGATTTATCAAGTTCAGAAAGGGAAAGGTTGAGGTCACCCAATATTATAGTTTTGCTGTCTATTTCTTCCTGTAACTCCCTTAACCTCACCTCTAAGAATTTGCATGTCATACCACTTGGTGCATAAATGTTAAACAATGATATTGCTTCATTGTTTATGGTGCCTTTTAGCAGGATGTAGTGTCCTTCCTTATCTCTTTTAATTATATCTATCTTTACTTTTGCTTTGTCTGAGATTAGGATTGCTACACCTGCTTTTTTTTACTTTTGCTGAGGCACAATATATTTTACTCCAGCCTTTTACCTTTACCCTTTGTGTATCCCCCTGTTTCAAATATGTTTCTTGTAAACAGCATATTGGAGGATTATGGTTTATAATCCATTCTGCTATTGGCTTCCGTTTTATGGGAGAGTTCATCCCATTCACATTCACAGTTATAATTTCTATCTGTGTCTTTTTCTCCATCCTGTTTCCCCCTGTTTATGCTTTTATTTCTCCCTTTCCCCTTTTACTCCTCAACAAAGTTTTGCTTTTGACTGCCACCTTCCTCAGTTTACCCTCCCTCTTGATTCCCCTCCCTTGTCTTACTGTTTCCCACTTGCTACTTCTCCCCTCCCTTCTGACTACCCCCCTCCCTTTTTTCCCCTTTTCCCCTCCTACTTCCTGTAGGACAAATTAGATTTCTGTACTTATCAGAGTACGTTATTCCCTTCTTGAACCACATCAGACAACAGTAAAGAGCAAATACTGTTCTCTCCCTCCCTTCTTTTCCTCTACTAAAATGTGTTTTGTGCCTTTTCATTTGGTGTAATTTACCCTTTTCTACTACCTCCTTACCTCCTCTCTCAAAGCCCTCCCTCTACATCTCTTATGTTTTGTATCCTTATATCAGTTATTTTATAGAGACATTCACAGACTATGTGTATCCCTTTCAATTGTCATAGTAGCTGTACTATTCTCAAGATTGACATATATATATGTATATATATAAAACATACATAAGACAATGTAATTCCATATAAAGATGCAAATAATTTGCTCTTATTGATTAATAAGTTTTGTGGGGGTTTTCCTCCCTGTTTACCTTTTTATGACTCTCCTGAGTTTTGTATTTGGAAATCAAATGTTCCATTGAGTTCTGGCCTTTTCATCAGGAAGGTCTGGTATTCCCTTATTTCGTTGAATATCCATCTCCTTCCCTGAAAATTATGCTTAAATTTGCTGGGTAGTTGATCCTCGGTTGCAGTCCCAGCTCCTTTGCCCTTTGGAATATCATATTCCAGTTTCTCCTGTCTTTTAAAGTGGAAACGGAAAGATCCTGCATGATCCTGTCTGTAGTTCCACGATATTTGAATTGTTTCTTTTTGGCTGCTTGCAGTATTTTCTCCTTAATTTTGTAATTCTGAAATTTGGCTATAGTATTTGTTGGAGTTTTCAGTTTGGGATCTCTTTCAGGGGGTGATCGGTGAATTCTTTCAATGACTATTTTGCACTCTGATTCTAGGACCTCTGGGCAGTTGTCTTTGATAATTTCTTCGAAGATACTGTCAAGGCTCTTTTTTTCATCGTGGATTTCCGGTAGACCAATAACTCTTAAATTGTCTCTCCTGGATCTATTTTCCAGGTCAGTTGTTTTCCCCATCAGATATTTCACATTTTTTTTTCTATTTTTTCATTCTTTACATTTTGTTTTATGACTTCTTGATGCCTCATAGAGTCATTAGCTTCCACTTGCTCAACTCTATTTTTTAATGAATTGTTGTCTTCATTTTGCTTTTCAGTCTCCTTTTCCATTTGGTTGATTTTGCCTCTCAAGGTGTCATTTTCTCTATTTAGATTCTGAATCTCCGCAGCCATTTAACCAATCTTATTCTTTAGGGACTTGGATTTCGTCAGTGGATTTTTTTTTCCATTTTTTTCCATTTTTTCTTTTACCTCCCTAATTTGGTTTTTAAAATCCTCCTTTAGCTCTTCCAGTAATGCTCTTTGGGCTGGAGACCAGTTCACATTACCTTTTGAGGTACCAGATGTGGATATAGTGTCATCGTTATCCCCTTCCAAATTAGCATTTTGATCCTGCCTGTCTCCATAAAAAGAGTCAATGGTCTTCAGTTTTTTTTTGTGTTCTTCATGTTGGTTAGCCTTTTCCTGGCTTTACAGTAAATTTCTGCTTTTGGGGCTCAGGGCTCACTGTCCCAGCTTTCTTATTCTGGGAACTGTGAGTCTCGTTGTTGGCTTTGTGAATTATAGCCTTCAGTTTCCTGAGGTGTGGGGGAGAGGATATGGCTGCCCAAAATCTCCTCTTCCCCTGGGGTTGTTCTCCAGTACTGTTGCTCTTCAGCAATGGTCTCAGCTCTTTGTTGTTCGAGCTGGGTGTCTGGCACTTCCCCTGGGGGAGCAAGAGTATGTCTGGCTCCTGGTGTTGACCCCTGCTGGCTCTGTCCCTCTGCGACTCAGGTACTCCCACTACTCGGCCACTGAAGCCCCACTTCTGTCTCCTCTGTTCTAGGGTTTTTCATTTTTTTTCCCCGAGGAATTCTCCGGGTGGGGAGGAGAGGGATTAGAGCCGTTTACCTGGCCATTATGTCTCCCGGAAGTTCAAGAAGTGTTTGAAACTTTTGGGCTGCAAGCCTGAGGAGCTGGTATCTCATGGCCAGTGGTATTGTGCTGCCTCTCGTCACTTCCACAGAGTGCTGTCCTGTGTTGAGAGGCCTGGGGATCTCCACTGGTTTCACGTGCCCAGCTTTCTCCCAGCCTGTCTCCCATGTGGGTTTCCCGGCCAGCCGCTTCTGCTTTGGTCCTGTTTGGGGCAGCTCCGCACGCCGAGTGCTCTCCTAGCCCACAGATTCGTTCCTTCAGCCTTTCAGACTCTCCTGGCCGGGAAATTTGCCCCACTCAGACTCCTCGCGGTTTCTAACTCTCACATCTGCTCAAATTCACTTTTTTATAGGAATCTGACAGAACTTGTGAGAGAGCTCCAGTAAGAGGCTGTTTCCATGTGGCCATCTTGGCTCCGCCCCCTTGATTGATTCTTAATATCTTATAGAGTCACTGGCTTCCATTTGCCCAATTCTATTTTTAAGGAATTATTTTCTTCTTTAGCTTTTGTATTTCTATTCCATTTGGCCAACTTTATTTTTTAAGGAGTTGTTGTTTTCTTCAGTCAATTTTTGTGCTTTCTTTTTCAAGCTCTTGACTCTTTTTTCGTAATTCTCCTACATAATTCTCATGTATTTTCCCAATTTTTCTTCTACCTCTCTTATTTGATTTTTAAAATTCTTTTTGAGCTCTTCCAAGAGGACTTTTGGGGCTTGAGACCAATTTGTATTCCACTTTGAGGCTCAACAGGTAGGCATTTTGACATTGTCTTCTTCTGAGTTTGTGTTTTCATGTTCCCTGTTGCCATAGTAGCCTATTTTAGTCATGGCTCTTTTTGGTTTTTGCTTCATTTTAAAAAGTGGAGCTCTGCTCCTAAGGCAGAGGGGTCATTGTCCCAAGCTTCTTGTGCTGGGGGTCAGGGGCCTGGTCATTGGCTTTCCATGCAATGCCTCAGATGCTTGAAGCTTGCCCACTGTACTGGGGTTGCCAAGCCTCATTGCACCTGTTGTCCTAGGGGTTCTGGAGGTGTCATTTTAACTTCTATGCTGGGGCTGGAAGCCTCACAGTTTGCCTGCTGTGCTAGCTACCTACTCAGTCAGGAGTAAAGGGCTTTGGTTGCTTATATCTGCTGTGGCTAAGAGTCTCCTGCTGGCTTGCCAGGACACTGTCTGTGCTGGGCTGGGCTTCCCTTTTATACAAGTGTGACAGATCTTTCCTGAAATCCTTCGAAGTTATCTTAAGTTGGAAAATTGTTTCACTCCTTCTTTTTGTGGGCTCTGTCACTTCTGAATCCTTTTAGAAGCTTCTTTTAATGTTGTTTCACAGGAAAACTGGGGAGACCTCAGGCAACTTCCCGGCTTCTCTCCACCATCTTAACTCCACCTCTATTTATTTTTTAAATGTTTCCTAATTACATTTTAATCTGGTTCAGGCTAAACAAAGGAATGTTGTGGGGGTAATTCAGTCCTCTGGGTTTGTTCAATACCTCTGTTGTAGAAAATTTGAAATTGAAGTCAGCATAATCAAATTCCATTGAACTCTCCATCCTTCTTTCTCAATGATGTATTGGGACACCTAGGACTTTGTCTCCTCCACTATGAGGCAGTTCACTTCTCCATAGTGATCATGATTTTTTTTCTTTTGTAGATATGGGAAATCAATCAAAATCCCTATTTATTTCAGAAATTGCAAGCAAGGTAACTAACCAGAGACTGGTATGTCTGTTCCCTATCTCTGACCTCATAAAAATGGAGAGAGGGGCATTTTCTAACACATAGAAACAGCTGAGAGAGGTAGGTATTGGAGATTAGTACCTTCAAGGTAACACAAGGGCATGAGTCAAGAAGGTACATAGGTAGAAGGAAGGAATATAGAGAGAAGATATCTCTAATTTACAATATTCTATTACCAAATAATTTAGGATTATCTCAGTTGCCCCAAAGGGTCCCCATTAGTCAGTGCTCCCCTTCCCTCCCCACCTCCATATCTCAGCTGTCATTCTCCCTGTTTGCTTCTGTTTTTCATCTGTGAGATGACCTAGAGAAGAAAATGGCAAGCATCTCCAGTATCTTTGCCAATAAAACTCCAAATGGGGTCATGGAGAGTCAGACAAGACTGAAACAAGTGAATAACAACAATAAAACCTCAGTTGCCATAGTCTCATCCATACCAAGCAGTTTATGTTATTTTTCCCTTTTTATACTTTCTCTTCAACCCAAAGGTACAAAGGCTGTTTTGGTGGTCCTTAGAATTCATTTCAACCTCAAACTTTACTTTCAGTTTTAGTACATGTGATAATATTTAATAGGATTATGTCACTTTATATTTATTTTCAGTTATCTCCCATACTTCCATCTCCTGAGCATGATTACAGTAATGCAGTAAATGAGTTTCCTGTGAATTTAAATTGTTCTGTTTACAAGCTCCCCTTTTTCTCTCAGTTTGTATTTGTCTCACAATTTCTTTCTTAAAAGCTTTCCATCTTCTCTTCAGTCAACTTCCTCTGTAGAATTTTGGACCATTATATACCATATATTTTTATTCTAAGGTCTAAAATCTCTTCTCTCAAAATGTAGGGTATATGTCAAACATACCCAGCTTGTTTCCTCCTCCTTTATTATGAATTCTATGATAGTTTGCTCACTTCTTCATAGTTTCAGTTAGTGATCAGAATTCCTGTAGAGTTGGGGCCATACATAGTATAGCTTTTCCCCTCTACCAGTATCTACTTCATTTATAGAATCTTAAACTTGAAAGAGATCTTAAATATGTCATGGTCCTCTTCAAGAATGAAGGACAAACCACAGAAAAAATCATCATAGCTGATACATAGAAGATAGATAGATAGATAGATAGATAGATAGATAGATAGATAGATAGATAGATAGATAGATAGATTATAAAGCATTTGTTAAGTGCTTAATACATTCCAGGTACTATGCTAAAGTGTTAAGGATTAAAATACTACCAAGAAAGATGGTACCAGCTCTTAGGGAACTTACTTTCTAATGGGGGATACACTGAGATATACCATATAAATGGGAGCTAGAAAGCAAGTGGAAGATGAGGAAGCACCTGCAGATGGCCAAGAAGTGTAATTAAGTGCCCAGGGTGATTCTAAGGGTACAATCTAATTTTCCTAGTGTGGAGGAAGTAGAAGTGATGGCTTAAATGAATGCTAAATGACATGGAGATGACTAGGAAGTACAATGGAGTCCTGGATTCAGGCAAAAGAAGATCAAAGTTGTCCCATAATATCCTAGCATAATTCTAGGTCCTCTGTCCAATTTTCCGGTGGGGAGGAGGTGGTGACATTGGCCCAAATACAGCCAACTAATCCAACGCTTTCTCCACTCAACCCCGGACCCCACACACCATCACAAATATTTTGTATTTTGCATTTTTTTTTGCATCACGAACATTTTAGAGAGGTAGAAACTGAGGCCTAAAAGCCGGAAGTGACTTGTCCAAGATTTTGCTTCAAGGCAATAGATTCTTTGAAATAAACATTTATCAAAATAAAAATTTAGAACTGAAAGTTACCTCAACGATCATCTAATCCAATTCCATAATTTTGGACATGGGTTGGGGGATAAAACCATGGGTGGATAAAACCACCTAAAAGTCAGAGACAGTAAGCAATTTAACCTAGTTGACACAATGGTTAGGGCTAACACTACAACCCAGGTTATTTGATTTTAAGTCCACTCTCCCTTCCTTCCTTCCTTCCTTCCTTCCTTCCTTCCTTCCTTCCTTCCTTCCTTCCTTCCTTCCTTCCTTCCTTCCTTCCTTCCTTCCTGTCTCTCTCCCTAACCTACCAAGAATCACTGCATGCTAGACCTGGAAGGGACCTTAGAAATAGTTTAGTAAAACCAGTAACCAGTTCATTTTGCAGAGAAGAAAAGCTCAGAAAGCCTCACTCAGCAAGTCTTTAGCAGATCTCGGATTGAAAGCCTAGTCTTCTAACTCCATGCTAGTATTCTTCCCATTATAAATTTCTTCATGTCCTTAATGTTTAGCACTATCCCTGGTGCAGAGTAAATGCTTTAGAAATGCTTGTTGATTGACATTTCACACTGTCATTTTCTTTCATATTTCCAGTGTCCTTGAAGTCCAATCCTATTCAGTCCAACAAACATTTATTAAGTCCCAACCATGTGCAAGGCACTGTGTTAAATAAATATAGACAAAATGAAAAACAGTGCCCACCCTCAAAGAACATACATTTTACTATAGAGTTATGCTATATAAACAGATGTGCATATACATGCAATATTGCATATTAGGATTTTCTGTATATGTGTCCTTGCATTTTAGTCTGTGAGCTCAAGGAAGGCAGGGCCCATTTCTTATTGAGAACTTGTATCTCTTCTGAGGCTTAGGACAGGCTACACAGTAACGACTTAATAAATATTTGTTGACTTGAATTGCGCTAGGCAATAATCCCCACCTTGGCTTTTTCCATATGTTGTTTTTCAGGCAGCCAGTCAGCAATCAATGCACACAGTAATGATTATACAGTAATAGCTCCCATTTCTACAGAGCTTTCAAGTCTACAATGCATTTTAGCTACAATAATCCTGTGAGATAAGCAGAGAGAGCATTATCTTCCCTCTTTTTTTCAGTTGAAGAGTCTGGCTCTGAGAGGTCCGGTGGCTGGCCCAGGATTGTGTAGCTAGTAAATGCTGAAGTCAGGTCTTGAACCAAGGTTCCTGATGCTACCACACCATGGTTCCAGAATGTTAGCAGCCTTTTCAAGGCAGGAGTGGAAGCCTTTTGACGACTGACAGCAGGCATTTCACAATTCATTTCCAGTGCCTATCCACGGGGGTGGCATTACATCCCTTGCCTGTATTCTTGCAAAGTACCGATTCCGAGAGATAACCCACTGGGGGGGCATTGGTTTGTAGCTATGAGGGCCTCTTCTGAGACTACAGAGGCCCATTCCTAGGAGTTATTACACTAGGAGGCTCAGTCCTCCAAACAGATAATGCAGCTAGGGAGATTGGCAGGGCATTAAGCGCTGAGAGAGCCCTAATTTAATTATCAACTGAACGATAACTTGATGGGGCATAATACATGGATGGAAAAAATATTCCCTTGAAGAGGGATATAAATAATGAATAAACCAATAAAGTGACACATCATAATTCTGACCCTGGAAAGGCACTCATGCTACTTATCGAGGATGGCAACCTCATCTGTGAGGGTACAAATGGAGGAGGAGAGATTTGTGGCAAATGCTGGGTGTTTCTCGCTCAGAGCTTTTTCACAGAGCTCCCTATAAAGACACACTTAGTCATCATTAACGGTGTATGGGATATTTATGAGTTTGTTTGCCTGTGAACAACTTGGCCCTTCAGCAATTAATACTGGTATGGAGAGCAGCGTCCTTCACTGATAATAGGCAGGCTAGCAGGTGCCTGGTAATTGGTTCCTCTCTCCCCCTCTCCCTCCTGCCTCTTCTTCCCCAATGGGGCCCTCCTGCCTGAGGATCCTTTTAATGTGTTGGGGATTTTAATTACAATTTCTCTACTCTGCAAATTGTCCATCGTTAGCGTGCCCACTTAAAGGGGAAAAAAAGAGCAACTAGGAGGAGACAGGGCTATATGGTCCAGGGTAGCTGTAGGCATGAAAGAAATTAAGAAAGACTTAATGGGAATAAAGTGAAAGGTCTCATGCATCTGCACAGGCTCTGCATGGTGCTGTGGAGTCAACCTTAGAATCAAGGAATTTTGAATAAGAAAGGACTTCATAGTTCATCTCATCCAACTCCTCTATTTGGAAGATGCCCAAAGGAGTTAAGTGATTTCGCTAAGGCTAGATAAGTAGTTGGTAGCAGAGTCAGGATTCTATACAGATTCCTTTGCAGTAGGTGGAGTTAGATTAGAGAATGACAGTTGCAAAGTCTAAAGGGAACTCTGAGATCAAAGACAGAGATGAAAGGCACCTAAGAGGTCACTTGACAGATAGATGAAGCCTATGGTGATGAAATGACTTGCCTAAGTTTATATGGGGTGTAACATCAGAAGTAGGAATTGAACCCAGGTCCTCTTACTCTAGTGCAATGCACTTTCCAATGTACTTTTCCCATTAACGTCCCCTCTTTTAATTTGACAAATAAGGACTGATATTCAGAGAGTTGAAGTGATCTCCCTGTGCTCACACAGCTAGTAAGGATCAGAGAAAGAACTTGAGCCCAGAAATTCTGACTCTATTTTCGGGAAGCTTTCCATTACATCACCCTGTTGGGGAACATAGTGTGTACTATTCTGTCTTTTCACTTTGGAGACTCCCTGGGAGATAATTATACCTCCCCCTATAGACAGGATGATTCCTAAGAGTGGAAGCAGTGTGTTCCTTCTCAAACCCATTGAGCTAATTGTGTCTGTGTATGAGCCTATAAGCCCAGATACAGACAACTAAATAATAATAAGGGAAGGAGATGAGGGTTGAATTTTTGCTAGGCACTCAGGAGCTTAACGAAAGGGAGAGAGAACATTATCAAGGTGAGGAATAGAGAAAAGAAATCCACAACCTCCCTGTTCAAACTTTATGGGGTCATTTGTCCTTTGGATACATGGCCAATTGCCAAGCATTGTGTTGATCAGATATATTTTAGGCAAAAAGGGTCAGGTGACTTGCCTAAGGTCACACAACTAGTAAGTGTCTAAGGCTGGATTTGACTCAGGTCCTCCAGGGCCAGTGCTCTATCCACTGCACCACACTGCTGCCCCATTGATCAGAGTCCTTAAGTCTTTCAAAACTTTCATTTTCATAATGTTGTTATTATATGAATTATTCACCTGGTTCTGTTCACTTCATTCTGCATCATTTTATATAAGTCACTTCAAGTTTCTCTGAAACCATCCCTTTCCTCATCATTCCTTATGGTACAATAGTATTCCATTACTTTTATATGCCATATTTTGTTTAGCTCTTCCCCAATTGATAGATACCTCCTTACTTTCTACTTCTTTGCCTCCACAAAAAGAGCTACCATGAATATTTTTGTACAGAGAGGTAGTAGACGAAATAAGCAAAACGAGACGTGATTTTGGACGTGGCCAATGTGGGAATTTACCATTCATGTTTATTACTAGATGTCCTTCATCCTCAGGGAAGGGAAAGAGAAAAATATAAATGCTGATTGATTGAAAAAATAAAATTTAATTGAAATACTAACTTAATAATAGTGTTCAGGGAAGCCTTTTACAAAACTCTCTCTTACCAATCTAGAAAGCCTTCTGCTAAGAGGTAGGCTTTCAACACTGCCACATAAAGAGATATGCCTTGAATTGTACATCTGGAGGTATACTATCTCAGATAGACTTCTCCAAGGAATTTGGGCCCATCTTTTCTCTGTCAGCTCTTGGGTTAATCTCTTTTCTCCTGTGGGTCTTAGTTTCCTCCTCTATAAAATGAAGGGTAGACCAGATAATCTATAAGATCTCTTCTAGCCAAAATTATCGCGGTTCTAGGTTCTTTTCCACTCCTAACATCCCAAATCTTATGTCCTATGGTGTCTACTAACTAAAATATTTTGTGTTCTATATTATGAAGTCCTTTCCAGTTCCAAAATTATGCTCTATGATATAAAAAGCTTTGTTTTGATCTCTGTACCAGAGTGCTCTGTACTCACCTGTATGCCACGTCCATCAGGGTCTTTTCTTTCAAATATTTTGGAAGCTGTTCTCCACCCTTGTTTTGTCTAGGTAAATCAATTAACTCCTACAATTGGGTAAACTGTGAGAAAACATACTATAACTCTCCTTAAATGTTCCATCAGGGCATAGTAATGGCTCGTTAGATTATACAAGGTAGGGGTAATTATCCGGAAAAGATACAGTACTTTTCTGTGACGCTTAATTTCCTCTCCACTCTTTACCTTCCCCTGTTGCAAGGCCCTGAGGAAGATGCATGGCTCCATTCCCAAGCATGCTTAATCACATACAGTGGGTATGTGGGTTGTGTGTGTGTCTGTATGTGTGTCTGTGTGTGTGACAACTGCAGGCCTCAGTGTAAATATATCTATATCTATAACTGTATGTGTATTTATATATGTACATTCAGGGAATAAGGAATAACTTTGAGATTCCTGTACCAAGGCTCTGAGGGCCTGGAAAATGAATCCTGGATAAGGACAGAAAATCCTTAGGCAAAATCTTACTGGCATATCCAGAAAACATCCCAGTCACTATTATTTTCTCTATTCAACTTATGCTTTGTCTATTTTAATGATGCCAGGGCCTTTACTATCAGTTCTGCCACTTACTTGTCCTCAGGAAGAAGCTCATGTGTCCCAGAAGAGGACAGGAGTGCTATAGGTATACTGTGATAGAAATAACACTGGTCTAGAAGTTAGGAGACCTAGACTAGAGTTTCAGCAGTAGGTGCAGTAGGAAGATGGAGTAGGGGTTAGCATCTCCATTTTATAGATGGTAAAACTGAGGACCAGAAAAAGTAAGTTATTTACTCAAGATCACAGAAAGGTAGTGTCAAATCCGTACTCGAACCTAGGCTCCTTATCAGACCTGGCCCTTTTACATTAGACTATATCAAACCATGACCTTTTAATACCACATGGGTATTATTAATATATACTGGTTTCCTTTAAGTCCCAGCTAAGATTCTATCTTTTATAGGAAGACTTTCCCAAATCCTCTTAATTCTAGTACCTTTCTTCTGTTAATTATTTCCTAATTATTCTGAATAAACCTTGCTTTGTAAGTAGAGACATATCTTGCTTAATCTAAATTTTACTTATTCAAATTTGAATTTATTCTGAAAGAAATCCATATTCCCTCCAATAAAAAAACCTTACCATACAGTATTGTGCTCTTTCTCTCTCTCCCATTCCTGGGGCTGCCTGGCCTCCCACTACCCCACCAAAACAAACAGCAAACAAACAAACAAAACAAAACAAAAAAAACTCTCCAAATATAAGTAGAAGAATGGAGTCCTGAAGAGACTGTCACTACCAGATTGGGGGCTTGGCTTGAGACCTCCAGCAGCAGGAGAAGAGACCTTTAACTCCTTCCGCCAGCCATGACTTGCAGCTCCCCTCCACCCACCCCATGCTGCCTGTTCTTTTTTTGTCAGTGTCCACATTTGCACTGCCCCCCATGTCTGCATCCCTTCCTTTTCTTCCTCTTGGTTCTGACCAGGCCCCAACATGACTCACCTAAGGCCTGTGTGTTTCTCCTCCTGCTCTCTTCTCTGTCCCTGGCCCCAGCTTTCCTTGAACTATGTGCCAATCCTCTCAGTCCGTGGGCATTGGGTCTCCTTTTTGCCTGCCTCTCTCCCTCCCTTCTCCATGTCAGCTGTCAAATTTGGATCACCATTATGTACAGATTGTTCTACACAGAATAGTCCGAATAGGTAGAGAGAGAATTGTAATTGTTTGCATGTTGTGTGCCCCTTTAGATTATAAAGTCCTTGAGGTCAGGGACTGTCTGTTGCACCTTTATGTATCCCCAACACCTAGCATAGTGCCTGGCACATAGTAGGCACTTAATAAATGTTTATTGATTGATTGGTTTACATAGGCATAATACACTTGTAATACTGAATATTCATTCAACAAACATTTAAGTTTTACTGCATACAGCTACTATGTTAGGTACTGATAGATAACCAAAGCTGAGAGAAGATAAGGCCTTGCCATCATGAAATTTATAGTCTAGAAGGGAGATAATATGCACTATTATGTGCTATGTTGGATAGCCAGTGGTTCCCTGTATCAGTAATTAAGGTGGGACTTTCTTTTACTGTTTTCCCTTTTAGCACTTATTTAATCAAGAGCCCTTGAATAGTCTGGCCTTTGTTTCTTTGATTGGATCAGGAGTCTTTGATGGCCTCCTTGCCTCAAGGGAAAGCCTGGTTTGCATGGGCTTAAGTCATATGTTTGTGACTACAGAGGCTTTTAGGCCATGTGGGTTTGAGTCGCATATTTGCGACACTTTTAGGTCACATGGCTTTGAGTCACATCTTGAAACTGAACAGAATATATAAACTCAGAAGTTGGCATTTTCCCTTGGGGCTCTCACTCACTGGAAGAGTGGCATGTGACTCTGGGCAAATCATTGTAACTGCCGCCCCTCCCTCACCTCTTTCCCCTGCTTTGCTAACCCAGACCCATTGGTTCTTTTCTGGTAATTGAATTGTGATTTGGTCTCTTTATATTGTCTCTGTTTGTAATTTGTTTGTATTTGCTCTGAAGTTCAGAGTGCTGGCTTTTCCTCCCGAACTAAGTATGTGTGTGTGTGTGTGTGTGTGTGTGTGTGTGAGATTAAAGGAAGATTGTTAACCCCTTAACTCTGCTTTCCTTAGTAAAGCAGATCAAAAGAAACTGTACTGGCAGCTCTTGTTGCTGGTGTTGTTGTGTCTTACACCCCACAGCTGTTGCTAGCCAAGTTGTTGCTCCATTCTCCAAACTCAGCATGCCATCTTCTAGCTCTGTATGGGCATCCTGCTGAAGCCAACTGGAAGATGACTTATCTTCATCTCTAACATTCAGAATCCTTTAAAGCCCATCTAAGATGTCACTCCCTCTAGATAGCACCAAAATGATTGTCTATCTGTTCATATTGTCCTAGAACCTTTTGTGTTGATCTCTTTTTCACCTCCACTACACTTGCAGTATCTTGTATTATGCTTTGCGTACATGCCTTAACCCTTTCCCCCACCTCACTGCAATATAGCTAATATTTATATAATGCTTTAAATTATTCATATAATGATTTCAATAATGCATTATCATATGCTTTAAAGTATTTATATAATGCTATAAAGTATAATGCTATAAAGTAATATCTTATTTTATCTTCACAACAACCCTGGAAGATAGGCAGGTACTATTTTTATACCCATTTCATTGAGTAGGAAAGTGAGGCAGACAGAGATTAAGTAACTTCCCCAGGGTCATACAGCCAGTAAGTATGAGAAGCTGAATTGAACTGAAGTGGTCCTGACTCCAGGTCCAGTGCGGTATCCCCTGCCACAGGTATCAAGCAACTTAGAGCGTGGGGCTGACTTACTATTGTGCCACCTTAGGCAAGTTGTTCAACATTCCTCAGTTTCTGTTTCCTTATCTCCAATATAAAGGTCATAATTCTGGTGGAACCTAACCGAAAAGATTGTGAGGATCAAGTGGGATAGCGTATTTTAAGTAAATTGCAGACTTCAAAGCACTATATACATATCAGCTATAATTCTGAATAATAATTTCTATGGGATCATAGATATAAAGTCAGAAGGGCCGTGAGAAGACAATTAATCCATCTGCTCACTGCACAGAACGTAGCAGGGAGGTAAGTGATTTGCCCCAAATCACATAGACAGTAAGCATTAGAAATCCTACTTGAGCAGAGACCTGACCCAATTCCTGACCCAATGCCCTTTCCACTGTATGAGGTTTAAATTGTTTTGTTGAATCAGGTTCACAGAGAAGGACACACAAAGTGTCATGTGATGAGGAAGGTTATTATAAAACTCAAGATCAAGAAAGTCTTCCTAGAGTTGCAAATGTAGCCTGAGTAGAGATTCAGTAGATGAAGTGGGAGGACAGCATTTCAGATAGAGAGCCCAGTGGTGGCCACACATAATTTAAGTTCTCCACAGCAGTAAGGAGCTACTAGATGAATTTGGATATCAATGGCCAACTTCATGGAGTAGTAGTTGTTAATGGTTCCATGTCAGTGCAGTAAGAGTTCACCAATGGAATACATCAGATATTTGAACTTGGCCTTATGCTGCTTAATATTTTTTGTCAATGACTTGAATTTAAGTACTTGCAGATGGAATCAAGCTGGGATGAATACCTAATGCATTGAATGATGGGATTAACATTCCAAAGGATCCTGTCAGGCCCAAGTATTGAGCTGAACCTGATAAACTGAAATGCAATAGAGATAAATAGAAGCCCTTGCACTTGGGCAAAAAATGATCAACTAAAGAAGTATAAGATGGGGGGTGGGGGTGGAAGCATGATTAGACATCATTTGTACTAGAAAAGCTCCAAGAGGTTTAGTAGACTGCAAGCTCAATATGTCATGGGGAAGTCAAAAGAGATAGTATGATCTTGTACTTCATTTAAAAGAAGTAAAGTTTCTAAGAATAGGAAGGTGATAGTCCCACTGTACTCTGCCCTTACCAGACCTCACCTGGATTATTATATTCAATTCCGGAAGCCACGCTTTAAAAGTGTCGCTGATAAAGCTGGGGAGTGTCCAGAGAAAGGCAATCAGGATAGTTGAATCCATGCCTTGAATCTATGTCATGAGAAGGACAATGAAAGAAACTTGAAATGTTTATCCCAAAGAAAAGGACTCTGTGTATGTGTGGGGGCTGTGTGTGTGTGTGTGTGTGTGTGTGTGTGTGTGTGTGTGTGTGTGTAAGGGGGTAGCAGAGGATGGAACTTGATGTCCGTCTTCAAATATTTAAAGAAGTCATGTAGATTAGAAGGATTAGATTTGTCATTTAGCTGCACAGGACAAAATCAAGAATAGTTGGTGAAATGTGTAAAGGGGCAATTTTGGGCTTATTTTAGGAAAACAAACAAAAATTTCCTTCTAATCAGAGCTGCCCAAAATAAGAATGGTTTGTCTGGAAAGTTGGTGCATTCTTCCTCCTTGGAGATCTTTGAGAAGAATCTAGACAGTCATTTGTCAGGTCCATCATAGTGAGCATTCCTTATGTATAGGAGCAACGTTGAACTAGGTGGGCACTAAGATTACTCTCAACTCTGTGTTGGCAATCAAATGGGCTCTTAGGACTCAGTTCAACCAAGTGCCCTTGAAGGGTTTGGCTTTTGTTTCCTTGATTAGATTGGGAGTCCTTGGTTACCTCCTTGCCTCAGGGGAGAACCTAGTTTACATGGGTTTGAGTGGCATGTTTGGGACATCAGAGGCTTTTAGACCACATGGGTTTAAGTGCTCTCTTTGTGATGATTCCAGGTCACGTGGGTGAGTCACATGTGTGACTCACGCTTGACCCTGAAAAAGGTATAAAACCAGGGGTTGACTTTCTCTTTTTTGGAGCTCTTACCCATAGCCGTGATGGCACATGTGACTCTGGGCCAGCCCTTGTTATGAGTCCCCAGGCTGAACCTAGATGTTGGTAACTGTGAATTGTATTTGGTCTGTCTGTCGATGATTGTAATTTGTTTGTATTTTGCTCTGAAATTCAGGGTGCTGGCTTTTTCCCCTGAACTAAGTGAATGGTATTTGTATGCTGAATTAAAATAAGCTTGTCAACCCTTTAACATTGCTTTCCTTACTAAAGCAGATCAAAAGAACCGGGGCTTTTGCAGGGTGCTGGTAGGGTGCTTGTTGTTGGGTTTGTGATGGTCTTTCACCCCCACAACAGCTGCTAGCCAGATTGTTGAAACAAGCTCTCAGATTCTGTGACTCTATGAAGCAGAGAAACATAGTGCAGCTCAGGTAGAATGTACAGTATGAAGAAATAGGAATGAGGACACAATGGTAGGATAATAATAAAGGATGTAAGATCTTGAGTACTAGGCAAAGGAGTATTAATTTTATTCAAGACAACAGAGAGACCCTAAAGAATTTTGAAGGAAAGAATGACATCAACAAATCCATGCATGAGGAAATCAACATTGGCATGAGTATGAAGGATGGATAGGAGAGAAGAAAACTACTTAGAAACAATTGAAATAATTCAAGGAGATGGTAATGAGACTGTACTAAGGTGAATGTAATAAAAATAGAGAGGAGAGATGGAGGTAAAAGATGCTACAGAGATAGAAACAACAGGATTTGGCAACTGGTTGAACATGAGAGGTAAAGGAGAGAGAAGAGTCAGTAATAACCTCAAGCTTACAAACATGGAAGTCAGGCGAAATGGTTGTAAATTTGTGGGAAATATAATGCATCCAAAACATGTTGAGTTTGATATGCCATGGAGACCTATCTTGTGAGCTGTTGAGTCTCTGATGTTCTTGCTGCTGCCTCAGTTCATCAACATTTCTTTGAATTAGGAAAACTACTATGAACCTTCAAGATTTAGCAATACTCATCACATAGAACAGATGTGACATTTTGAAACTTAGTCTTTCTGAAGGAAGAATGAAAGGCTTAGGAATTCTGGCTTTTTATTCCTCCATTTTATTGTTTTATTCATTTGTTTCTGTTCTTCCTTTTTCACTTAATCATGTCAGTGTAAGAGGACTGTCTTGTACAAGTCTTGACACTTGGTCCTTCTAAGGGGGGGAGGGGAGATAGGCCTGTTTTGTTTCTTTTTCACCTTTCCCCTTTTCCCTCTCTTAGTACCACCCATGACAGGAGGACTATCTAGTCCAGGAATGGAGAACCTGTGGCCTTGAGACCACATGTAGCCCTGTAGGTCCTCAAGTGTGGCTTTTTAACTGAGTCCAAATTTTACAGAATAAATCCTTCTATTAAGAGGATTTGTTCTTTGAAGTTTGTATTCTGTCAAAGGGCTGCCAATTTTGGAAGATCATTAAGCCCTTGTGTACGGCCAATCTGTAAGTGAAAGATCTTTCCTGCCCATTGAATAGGCCTCAGCTGGGGCCAACAAAGGGAGGATTGATTAGAGATAGGCCCACAAACTTTCACAACTAGATGTGAGGCCCCAGGCCTCACACCTTTTGGCTAAGTAGTTTCTGATCCCTCAGGGCCCTGAACAGGATATAAAAACTCTGAGGTTGGCAGTTTGCCTTTGAGGGCACACTTATTGAAAGAGTTTTGGTGATGAGACTCTGGGTAAGCTATTGAAGCAGGCCCCCCACTCCAACTTTGAAAATCCAGATGTTAGTGCTTCTCTGGTAACTATGTATCATGATTTGGTTAGACTGAAATGTTGATCTGTTTATATTATCTGTGTTTGTAATTTCTGTTTATTATTGCTCTGAGGTTCAATGTACTGGCCTTTCCCCTTGAACTAAGTGAATGGTATATGTATGTTTAATTAAAGTAAGATTGTTAACCCTAAAAATTGCTTTCCTTCGAAAAGCAGATCAAAGAATCTATGCTGGCAGCCCTCCTGTGTGCTGGTGTTATTGGTCTTACACTCCCACAGCAGCTGCTAGCAACATTGTTGTTACACCTTGCCACCAAGTGGTGGCTTTAGAGCTGTACTTAGAACAAAAGAATTGTGTGTGTGTGTGTGTGTGTGTGTGTGTGTGTGTGTGTGTGTGTCTTTCCTAGGGGGTTGGGGCAAGGAAAGTAGAGGTAGTGAGATTATTGAAAAAAAAAACAACAGGTGGGAACAGAGTGAGTTGAATATGAAAGGATGATATCTAAAAAATGAAAATAAGGGGTGAGAGAGGAATGTACTAGAAGAAGGAAAAAGGGAGAAGTAGAATGGGGTAAATTATCTCACATAAAAGAGGCTAGAAAAAACTTTTATAGTGGAAGGCAAGAAGGGGGACATGATAGAGAATGAATGAGCCTTACTCTCATTGAATTTGGCTTAAGGAGGGAATAACATACACACTCAATTGAGTATGGAAATCTATCTTACCCTATAGGAAAGTAGGGGGGAAGGGGAGAAGAGAGGGAGGGGAATGACTGAAAAGAGGGCAGATTGGGAGAGGAGGTAGTCAGAAGCAAACACTTTTGAGGAGGGAAAGAGTCAAAGGAGAGAATAGAATAAAGGGGGATTGGGAGAGGATGGAGGGAAATATAGTTAGTCTTTCACAACATGACTGTTATGGAAGTGTTGTGCATAGCTACACATCTATAACCTATACTGAATTGCTTACCTTCTCAATGAGGGTGGGTGGGGAGGAAAGAAAGGATAGAATTTGGAATTCAAAGTTTTAAAAACAAATCTTAAAAATTGTTTTTACATGCAACTGGGAAATAAGATATACAGAAAATGGGGTATAGAAATCTGTCTTGCCCTACAGGAAAATAGAAGGTACAGGCATAAAAGGAGGGGGATGATAGAAGAGAGGGCAGACTTGGGAAAGGGATAATTGGAATGCATGCTGTCTTGGGGTGGGGGAGGGGAGATTTGGAGAGAAAATTTGGAACCCAAAATCTCATGGAAGTGAATGTTGAAAACTAAAAATAAATTAATCAATATATCATTCAAAAAAAACATAAGAAAAGAAACAAATGAGGATCATCGAATCATTTCCCAAATGCACAGAGGAGAAAAGGAAAAAAAAAAGCTGAGAAGGAAACACAACATGCAAGACAGTTTTGAAAGTAACATCAAATATATGATATTATTTTCAAAGACAAACCAAGCTGTACATAATAGATTTTTGTGCTTTCATATTTTTTTAAAGTTTTGGAACAGATATGGTGGAGAATGAGAAGGGGAATCAACAAAAGTTGATTAGGAGGCTAGATAAGCAGGAAAGGGTTCCACTGAGATGATATAATGTTAATCTGTAGAGGGTAAAGTCAGCTTAATTTTGTGAGATCTTTGAGGTCCAGGGACTGTTTGTGCCTTTCTTAGTATTCTCAACGTAGCCCAATGGCATGTAGTAGAGGCTTCACAAATTCTTGTGGATTTGAGAATCAGTACGTAAGCCATGTTCTCTAGTCAAGCAGCAGAGAAACAATGCCAGCAATAGGAGATCAAGATTACTTGGATACATTCCCTCTGTAGCACTTACTGGCTATAATGTATTTATAAAGATAGACAATTCGAGTCAATAAAAAAGGCATATACCACAGAAAAAGAACTGGAGAACTGGCAACAAAATAGTTCCTGGCCTCAAGGACCTTCCATTTTATTGGACAAGGTGCTTAATCAATCAATGAATCAACATGTATATTATATGTCAGATTTTAAGATAATGATATGAAAACAAATATGAAATGATCATTCTTCTCACAGGCTTATATTCTATTGGGGAAATGACATGTACATGTGCATGTACATATGCATATGCATGTACATATACAGATATACACATACATGCATGCATGCATGCATACATACAAAGTAATTTCAGGGGTAGAACAGACCTAGCAACTAGAGTCATCATGAAAGGCATCACATAGGTGACAGTTCTGGAGCTGAGAAATTTTCATAGGTAGAAGATAGGAGGGCCTGTGTTACAGGCATAGGAGACAGTGTAAGGAACAGAAAAGAAGGTCAATTTGATGAATGTGTAATAAGCTTGGGAAAGTAAGCTAAGGTCAGTCTATAAAAAGGTGGAAATTCCAAAGAAGTCTGTATCTAATGCTAGAGGCATTGGTGAACCACAAGAGCTTAGTGACCATGAGAGTAACTCTAGCTGCGTGATTTAAGATTATAAATGACATCTACGTGCATGCCGACTTGGAAAGAAGGGGCAATAAGAGGGAAACCCATAGAAAGTTCCTGAGATGATCCAAAGGTAAGGTGATCAATGCCTGGCAACCTAGGGTAACTGTGGTTGGAGTGGAGAAAGAAGGAAACATTTTTATAGGTAAAATTGATGTAACTACGTGATTTATTGGGCAGAGGGATGAGAGAGAATGAAGAATTATGGATAACTCTGAAGTTACCAACCTAGATGACTGGAAGGATGAATGCGTCCTCAATAAAAATAAGGAAGTTAGGAAGGATGGTAGGTTGTTGGTGAGGGGCGAAAGGGGTGAAATAAGAAGTTCTGTTTGGGAAATATTTAGCTTGAGATGTCTATGACAATAGAGCTTTAAATGTCTTTTCAGCAGTTGTCGATTTGGGATTGTGGGATTAGAGCTCAAGAGAGACTAAGGCTAATACAGATAGCTATATATATAGATATATATAACCATATATACATATATGTATGTGTGTGAATATATACATATACATATATACACACATCTATGCAGAAGACTGCCAGAAATTATGTATATACACATATTTGTATACACGTATATATACATATACATACATATGTATATGTATGTATGTGTATATATCTGTATATATCTATCTATAAGTGTGTGTGTATATATATATACATATATAAAAATGTATATATGAAATTTCTGGCAATCTTGTGCATAGAGATAATACTTGAAATCGTAAGAGCTGATGAGGTCCCCAATTGAAAGAAAGTAAAAAGCAAAGAAAAATGGGCCCAGTGCAGAGTCTTGGGGTACACCCAGGGTTAGAGAATGTGGATAATAGGGTAGCAAAGGAGACTGGGAAGGAGTAGCCAGATAGGTAGGAAGAGAACTCAAAGAAAACAGTATCAAAAAAATACCCAGAGAAGACAGAACAAGAGCCTAATAAATGTAGACTGAAGTGAGTTGAGTTGAATGATCTAAACTTTATGATTCCCCCAAAACTGAGATCTGGATATTGTTAGTACTTAATAAATGTTCCTTGAGTTGGATTGAATTGAGTTTTTGCCTTAATTAGTTTGCTGTTATTCTTCCTGGTCTCTCAGGAAACTTCATGCATGCGTGCACACACACACACACACACACACACGAGTGGGAGGCCACTTCCTCCTCTTCTCCCCCACCCTGTAGTTCCCTGGCATCCTGCCTCTATATCATCCCAGCATAAAGGGAACATAAAGGATCCAGCTGTTTTGTTTGTGGAACAGACAGTACCTGGCCAAGATATGAGGCAAGGAGCTGCCAGGTTTGGGCCATAGACTGTCTATTTGGCAATTTCCAGTGCTCTTGGCACCCACCATTTGTCACTATCATTTAATTCTGAGTGTTATTCCATTTGTAAGCACTCTTTCCCAATGCTTATTCGTTCCTGACCTGGCAAGGTTACTGAGTCCTTTGAATGCACTAGCACTTCAGGAGAGGAAAGTGTGATCAAGATGAGCAGACCTCTTTCTCATCCCTTGATAGGATAATTATTATGATAATTCCTTACCTGTTTCATAAGGGCTGATTCCAGATCCCTGACAGGATGGGGCTAGTAATTAAAATTATTTCCCAAGCTGGAAAGAAAAAACAAACTATGGGGGGAAAGACCTGGTGAGAAAGTGTAACTAGAATGCTATGCCAGATCCAAGTCAGAGTCTTGAAATGGGCAAACCCATCTGGGTGAAGCAAGAGCAGAGAAATGGAAAAGGGCAATTTAGTGAAATAGGAATAGCACTAGATTTGGAATCAAGGGACATGGCATTGAATTTGAATGTTGATACTTCCTCCCTATAGATTTTCAGTTTACTCAACTATAAAGACAACTCACCATATAAAGTCTTAAGCTCAGCTTTAAAAAAAATTCTTATTCACAAGTATAGTTGTGGGAAGGCATATATAGTTAGATAACAGTTCATTTGAGGCAAAAAAAGATCTGGTGTTTTAGTGGACCAGAGGTCAAATGTAAATCAGCATTTTGATGTGTCAGCCCCAAAACCTAAGGTGATCTCAAGCTTCATTAAGAGGGACATTAGCTTTCAGGAAAATATATGTATGTATATATATATATATATATATATATACACATATATATATATACACATACACACACATACATACTATATATGTATGTATATGTATATGTATATGTATATATATATATGTATATGTATATGTATATGTATATGTATATATAGTATCTCTATTTTTCCCTGGTCAGGCCACATCTAGGTTTGTTCGTGTGTGTGTGTGTGTTTTCTGGGTACCATACATTTCAAAAAGGGTATTAAAAAAATAAAACCTGGAGAGTATCAAGAGGTCAGAAACCTGATGGTGAAGGGCTTTGCTACTTATTTATTGTGTCACTTCTTCTCTCTGTGCCTCAGTTTCTCCATTTATAGCTTATATTGGTTGGAAAAAATCTTTCAAAGGTCCTTTCCAGTTTTGAAGTCAACTGTAGAATTTTCCTGCCCTATCCCTATTCATTTACTGGTCATAAGATGCTGGGAAAGTCACCTCATTCTCTGTGCTAGGTCCCTTATCTGAAAAATGGGAAGGATAATTATACCTCTATTACCTACCTTTCTAAGTTGTTATCAGGAATGTGTTTGTAAAATTTGGTACAAAACCTAGGGCATCTTTTTCTCAAATTGGTGGGCCTCAAATATGTATCCCAGGGTAGACTATCCCAGGCTTCAGCTATCCCTACAATCCTTCAAAAAAAAAAAAACAACAAAAAAACAACATATCTCTCATGAGCCCCCATCAATATACACATACTTACTTGTCAGCCAAAGTACAAAATTAGCTTGAAGCAAAAACTCTTACTCCTCAATCTGGAAAATACTTCCTTCTCTATAGCTTTCTCACTTAGAAGATCCATTTGCCCTGTCAACTCCTTCCTCTAATGGCCTATTCCTCTCCATTTAAGGAAGTACCCAGGCCAAATATGTTCACTCCTCACTTCTCAGATCGTGCTTTTAATTTTCTGGTCTTTTTTCACCTGTGCATTTACCTTCTTTCTGACCCTGACCCTGGCTCCCTTTTATGTGGTATCTTTGTTCATTAAAATATACATTTCCTGAAGGCAAAGTCTATCTTTGCACTTGTATTTGAATCCTAGCCTTATCCAGTATTATTGTTGTTTTCATGCTCTGTGTTCTAAACTAGTTCCTGCTCTCTCTGCATTTCGTTTCCTGTGTCCTGACTTAACTCATTTTGTTTCTTTATGCCTTTGTTCATACTGTTCCTCATGCCAGGAATGTACTCTATTTTTCTCTTCTGTAGAATTTCCCTGTCTACCAACATTGCTTGCTGCCACAGATTGGTAGTTATATCCATGAACTCCTGAATTGCAGAATCCTAGAGACTACCAGCTCTTTTTTCTGACCAGCCACCAAAGCTATCATCCAGAGAAGGAATCCATATGGAGATGGAACTTGGCTAGAAGACGCAAGTTCAGGTAATACAGTCGGTAGCTTCTTTCTTCTCAGCAGTCATGGCTCCTAAAGAAACAGAAAAGAGAATTCCTCACACCAAATGTCCCAATATCAAACATAGACACAGATGTTATCAATGGGAATATCACTAAATAGTGTATTCGATTATCTGCTATGCTGCCACATTCTAAGGACCATTGGCTCTTTTTAACTGACTTTCCCTGAAACCACTTTAGTGTCTTCCCCCTTAGAATGTGAATTCATTGAGAAGAAAGACTGTATAGTATCTTTTTTAATTTTTATCCCCAGTGCTTATCACAATGAATTGAAAATAGTAAGAGCTTAATACATGCTTTTTAATTCATTTATTTTTTAAGGTACAGATTCAATGGGACAAATCTTTTGGGGGTCTGCCTTGACTCTGCATCCACTCCTAGCAGAAAGTGACCCCTCCGAACTAAAGTTTCTTGCAGACCTATGACTTGATTTCTCTTTTAAACTCAAGAACTTAATTCAGTTACCTGTGCACATTCCTCTCCTCATTACTAGATTTAACCATCTGATGATCACCCACTCTCTGTGTCAGCTCTACCTTTGTATCTTGAGCACAACCTCAAACACTGAACATATTAGGCATTTGTGGAATCTGTGGAATCAGAATGAATTGGATGCTTAACCCTCAGAAAGAATATCCATTTGGGGAGATTCAAGGCTTGGTCCTTGATTATCAGTGGCTTGGAGGAACATGATTAATGAATTTGCAGTTATTCTGAAGCTAGGAATAACAACTAACACATTAGATGACAGATTCAGAGCCCCAAAATATACTGACAGATTAGAATATTGAGCCAAATCAAATAAATGGAATTTAATAGGGATAAATGTCATGTTTATACATGCTTAGACTCTATTCTTGACTACAAAAACATCTACTGTATAAATATGCAATGTAGATGTATGTCTAGACTGTAGTTTAGGTGAAAAAAGGGGGAAGCAATTAACAAACTATTGAATATAAATTTACAATATGACATGACAGCCAGACCAACTAATGTGCTCTTAGGTTTCATTGAGAAGAGACTGATTATCTAGGACTAAGAAGCTGATAGTCCATTGTAAAGCAGGATTATAACAAATGGAATGAATCATGAGAAAGAAGAAATGAAACCAAAAAAGAAGGAAAAAAAAGAGAGCAAATAGTTTGCCTCAATCTGTATTCAGACACCATAAGTGTTTCACTGGATGTGCATAGCTTTTCCTGTCATGAGTCTTTTGGAACTGTCTTTAAACATTGCACTGATGAGAAGAGCCAAGTCTCTAAAACTTACTCCTTACAGGTACCATCTATCTGTAATTGGGTATAATGTTCTCCTGGTTCAGTTCCCCTCACTCGGCATCAGTTCATATAAGTCTTTCCAAGTTATAATGAATTTTGTCTGCTCCACATTTCTTATAGCACAATAATATTCCATTGCATTCACATATCACAATTTGTTTGGCCATTCCCCAATTAATGGAAATCTCCTTGATTTCCAATTCTTTGCTATCACAAAAAGAGCTGCTATAATATTTTGTCTCTTTCCCACTTGTATGATCTCTTTGGGATACAGCCCCAGAAATGATATTGCTGGGTCAAAGGGTATGCACATTTTTATAGTCCTTTGGGCATAGTTCCAAATTGCTCTCCAGAATGGCTGGATCAGTTCACAACTCCACCAACAATATAACAATGTTCCAATTTTCCCATATCCTCTCCAGCATTTATCATTTTTATATTTTGTTATGTTAGCCAATCTGACTGGAGAGATGTGGTACCTAAGAGTTGTTTTGATTTTCATTTTTCTAATCAATACTAATTTAGAGCCTTTTTTTATATGACTATAGATATCTTTAATTTCTTTCTCTGAAAAATGCCTGTTCATATTCTTTGACCATTTCTCAGTTCAGGAATGACTTGTATTCCTATCAATTTGACCCAGTTCTCTATATATTTTAGACATGAGGCTTTTATCAGAGACACTGAATGTAAAATTCCCAGTTTTCTGCTTCCCTCTTAATCTTTGTTGCATTGGCTTTGTTTGTACAAAATCTTTTCAATTTAATGTAATTGAAATTATCCATTTTGCATTTTGTAATGTTCTCTGTCTCTTGTTGGGTCTTGAATTCTTCCTTTCTCCAAAAATGTGACAGGTAAACTATTCCTTGCTCTCTCAAATTGCTTATAGTATCAGCCTTTATTCCTAAATCATTAACTCATTTTGACTTTATTTTGGTATATGGTATGAGATATTGGTCTATGCCAGTTTCTGCCATACTATTTTAAAGTTTTCCCAGCAGTTTTTGTGAAATAGTGAATTCTTAACCCAGAAGCTAGATTCTTCAGGTTTATCAAAGAGTAGATTGCTATAGTCATTGACTGTTTTGTCATGTACCTAGCCTATTCCACTGATCGACCATTCTATTTCTTAGCCAGTACCAAATAGTTTTAATGACTGCTGCTTTATAATACAGTTTAATTTCTGGTATGGCTGGGTTGTCTTCCCTAGCATTTTTTTTTCATTAATTCCCTTGAAATTCTGGACTTTTTGTTCTTCCAGATGATTTTTTTTTATTATTTTATCCAGCTCCATAAAATAATTTTTAGTAGTTTGGTATAGAACTGAATAATAAATTAATTTAGGTAAAATTGTCATTTTAAATTATATTAGCTCAGCCTAACCATGAACAACTGATTTATTTTCCATTTATTTATGTCTGACTTTATTTGTGTGAAAAGTGTTTTGTAATTTTATTCATACAGGTCCTGCATTTGTGTTGACAGGTAGACTCTGAAATGTTTTATAGTGTCTATAATAATTTTAAATGGAACTTATCTTTCTTTCTCTTGCTGTTGAGCTTTTTTAGTACTGTATAGGAATGCTGAGGATTTATGTGGGTTTGTTTTATATGCTGAAACTTGGCTAAAGTTGTTTATTATTTCAAGTAGGTTTTTACTTGACTCCCTAGGATTCTCTAAGTAAATCATATCATCTGCAAAGAGTGATAACTTAGTTTCTTCTTTGCCTATTCTAATTCATTTAATTTCTTTTTTCTACTCTTACTGCGAAGGTTAACATTTCTAGTACCAAACTGAATAATAGGGATGATCATGGGCATCCTTGTTTCACCCTTGACCTTATTGGAAATTCATCTAGCTTATCTCCATTACATATAATGCTTACTGATGGTTTTAGGTAGATGCTACCTATGATTTTTTTTTCTATATTTAGAATTTTTTTAAATTTTAATTTATTTTTGACATGTTTGGTTTTCAGCATTGATTTTCACAGGCATTTGAATTACAAATTTTCTCCCCATTTCCTCCCCTGCCCACTCCAAGATGGCGTACACTCTGGTTGCCCTGTTCCCC
>CM053622.1:76932773-76959396 GCA_028646595.1 Phalanger gymnotis | reverse complement strand
GGGCCCTGCTTCCCTCTGCCACTTTGTGGGTTCTGCAGCTCTAGAATTGGTTCAGAGCCATTGTTTTATAGGTTTTTGGAGGAACTTGTTGGGGAGCTCACGCCAGTCACTGCTTCCCAGCCGCCATCTTGGCTCCGCCCCTCTCACCGTATAATTTTCAAAGAAATGTAAACTGTACATAATGGAAAAGTCAAGCTTCATTTGTAATTTTCTTTTTCTGCTCTTTGTAATTGGAATTAAACAAGGAATTGCTCATTTTTTTTTTATATTTTCCAAGTTAAGAAGAACAAATTCATGAATAAATGTAATTTTTTTTTTTTAATAGCAAGTGTATGGAGTATTTCAGAAGGCCTTCCAGAGGATGCATCAATGGAACTCAGACATAAATGAATATGAGGATTCTGAAAAGTGAAATGAAGATCAAAAGACTGTATTTAATACCTAAAGGATACATGGAAGGAAGAAATTGCATGCTGAGTTCAGAGAACAGCAAGTACATCACTTTTCCCAGAATGGAGAGTAACATTCAATAAGCTTGGAAAAGTAGGTTGGAGCAAATTGAGACCTAATTTAAAAGACTAATAAAAGAGTTTGAATTTTACCCTCAATGTAATAGTCAATTCCCTACATTTGCTAATCCTGTGAGTAAGTACTATCTTTGTGAGAACAGACAAAAACACTTAAACTCTCTGAAAATCAAACAACTATTTAAAATTTTAAATTATAGAGAGATTGTCATCTTGCTTGGTAGTGGAACATGCCACACCTTTGGAAGCATAAGTCCTTGAGAAATTTCCTATTTTTAGGCATCCACTGAAAGTTTTTGAGTAAGGTTTCAATATAGTCAGATCTTTCTTAGGAAAGAACAAATCATTTTTTCTATTATGATTTATTTATTTAATATTTTTAGTTTTCAGTATTGATTTCCACAAGAGTTTGAATTACAAATTTTCTCCCCATTTCTACCCTCCCTCCACTCCAAGATGGCATATAATCTGATGGCCCCATTCCCCAGTCAGCCCTGCCTTCTGTCACCCCTACTGCCCCCATGCCTTTTTCCCTTACTTGCTTGTAGGGTAAGATAGATTTCTATGGCCCATTGCCTGTATATCTTATTTCCTAGTTGTATGTAAAAACTTTTTTTTGAACATCTGCTTTAAACACTCTGAGTTCCAAATTCTCTCCCCTCTTCCTTACCCACCCACCCTCCATAAGAAGGCAAGCAATTCAACATAGGCCACATGTGTATCATTATGCAAAACGCTTCTACAATACTCATGTTGTGAAAGACTGTATTTTGCTCCTTCCTATCCTGTCCCCCTTTATTCAATTTTCTCCACTGACCCTGTCCCTTTTCAAAAGTGTTTGCTTTGATTACCTCCTCCCCCTATCTGCCCTCCCTTCTATCATCCCCTTTTTTTTTAATCTCCTTCCTCCTTCTTTCTTGTGGGGTGAGATACCCAATTGAGTGTGTTTGTTATTCCCTCCTCAGGTCAAATCTGATGAGAGCAAGATTCACTCATTCCCCCTCACCTGCCCCCTCTTCCATTCCTACAGAACTGCTTCTTCTTGTGACTTTTATGTGAGATACTTTACCCCATTCTATCTTTCCCTTTCTCCCTCTCTCAATATATTCCTCTCTCATCCCTCAATTCGATTTTTTTTTTTAGATATCATATTCAACTCACCCTGGGCCCCCCCCTCTCTCTATATATAATGTATGTATGTATGTATGTATGTATGTATGTATGTATGTATGTATGTATGTATATTCCCTTCAGCTACCCTAACAATGAGGTCTCATGAACTATACTCATCATCTTTCCATGTAGGAATGTAAACAAAACAGTTCAACTTTAGTAAGTCTCTCATGATTTCCCTTTCTTGTTTACCTTTTCATGCTTCTCTTGCTTCTTGTGTTTGAAAGTCAAATTTTCTATTAAGCTCTGGTCTTTTCACTGAGAAAGCTTGAAAGTCCTCTATTTTATTGAAAAGCCATATTTTGTCTTGGAGCATGATACTCAGTTTTGGTGGGTAGGTGATTCTTGGTTTTAATCCTGGCTTCATTGACCTCTGGAACATCATATCCCAAGCCTTTCAATCCCTTAATGTAGAAGCTGCTAGATCCTTTGTTATCCTGATTGTGTTTCCACAATACTCAAATTGTTTCCTTCTGGCTTCTTGCCGTATTTTCTCCTTGACCTGGAAACTCTGGAATTTGGCAACAATATTCCTAGGAGTTTTCTTTTCGGGATCTTTTTCAGGAGGCTATTGGTGGATAATTTCAATTTCTATTTTACCCTCTGGCTCTAGAATATCAGGGAAGTTTTCCTTGATAATTTCTTGAAAGTTGATATCTAGGCTCTTTTGTTAATCATGCCTTTCAAGTAGTCCAATAATTTTTAAATTGTCTCTCATGGACCTATTCTCCAGGTTAATGGTTTTTCCAATGAGGTATTTCACATTGTTTTCCATTTTTCATTCCTTTGGTTCTGTATTATAATATCTTTATTTCTTATAAAGTCACTAGCTTCTACTTGCTCCAATCTAATTTTTAAGGTAGTATTTTCTTCACTGGTCTTTTGGACCTCCTTTTCCATTTGGGTAATTCTGTCTTTCAAGGCTTTCTTCTCCTCATTGGCTTTTTGGAGCTCTTTTGCCATTTGAGTTAGTCTAGTTTTTAAGGTTTTATTTTCTTCAGTGTATTTTGGGTCTTCTTTAGTAATTCATTGACTTGTTTTTCATGGTTTTCTTGCATCCTTCTCATTTCTCTTCCCAATTTTTCCTCTACTTCTCTTACTTGCTTTTCCAAATCCTTTTTGAGCTCTTCCATGGCCTGAGACCAGTTCATGTTTTTCTTGGAGGCTTTTGACGCAGGCTCTTTGACTTTGTTGACTTCTTTTGACTGTATATTTTGGTCTACTTTGTCACAAAAGAAAGATTCCAAAGTCAGTGTGAATCTGAGATCATTTTTTGCTGCCTGTTCATATTCCCAGCCAACTATTTGACTTTTGAGCTTTTCATTGGGGTACGATTCCTTGTAAAGTATGGAGTACTTTGTCTCAAGCTTGAGAGATTATGCTGTTGTTTTCAGAACTATTTCTACACAGCAAGCTCTGCCACACCAGTGCTCCCGCTCCCCCAAGAACCACCAACCCGGGTCATGACTTGGATCTAAGCAGGCTCTGCACTCCTTCTCTGATCTGCCACTTAATTCCTCCCACCAGGTGGGGCTGGGGCTGGAATTAACTACAACTATAGCTCTGGAAGCAGCCTCAGAGCTGTGCCACCTCAGCTGCCCCTGGGGCAGTGGCTGACTGTGACCTCCTTTCACTCAGTCCTTGCAGCTTTTTCCCACTAACCTTCTGTGTTGTCTTTGGTGTTTGTGAGTTGAGAAATCTGATAACTGCCACAGCTCACTGATTCAGGGCACTAAGGCCTGTTCTGCCTGGCTCCTGCTCTGGTTAGTCTGGGTGTGGCCCACACTGGGCTCTGCTCTGCTCCCTGCTCCATGCAATAGAACCTACCCAGAGACCATCCAGGCTGTTCTGGGCTGGAGCCCTGCTTCCTTCTGCTATTTTGTGGGTTCTGCAGTTCTAGAATTTGTTCAGAGCCATTTTTATAGGTATTTGGAGGGTCCTGGTGGAGAGCTTCAGGCAAGTCCCTGCTTTCCAGCTGCCATCTTGGCTCCACCCCCCAAGAAGAAATCTTTGATATCTATGTGAGAGATAAATTAGAGAAAAGAGAAAATGGAAGAAGGAGGTTAATTAGAAACTTCTTCAGTAAACCATGTGGTACTTGATGAGGTCTCTAGCAAGTTATAAGGAGCTAATGAGACTATTCAGCTAGAATATACCCAAACCTTCTCTGGAATTCTGAATACTCTGTGGACAATATGACTCATTGCTTGGGCCTTTGATGATGACGTACTTCCTTATCGCCCCTTCCCATGTGGTAAATTTGTGCTGGAAGGACATTTTGGCACATGAAAACATGGTATAACCAGAGTTCTATGTTGGTCATGTCCCTGTCCTATGACAATAAAAAGTGGGTGAAGTACTTTAGCTGATAAAATAAGATACGTTTTACTGACAGACTTGTTCAGTGGCAGCCTCAGAAGTGACAAGCTGAGAGCTTATCGATAGGCTCTTCTGTGCCCCAACATAATTTTGACAGTCTCAAAATGACATCCTAATTCAACTGGGCCACCTTTTGCCAGTGCCTTCTGGCTGTTCTTTGTTTCTCTGGTGTTATTTTTTCCTTTATCATGGACATTTTGAATAGTTTAAGATCCTAGATGGTCTGTGATTGCTAGAGAAAGGCAATGTATTGTGTTGCAACCACAATAATACATAATCAGAGTCATCATGGTTGCAACAGCAGCAGGAGGGGACTAGCTCCAAGGAGTGCATTGACAGCAGAGAGTGAGGAGTAACTGAGGAGTTGATGCTTGGCATTTGATAGTAATATGATCAGTGAAGTTTGATATGATTAGTAGCAGTGAAAAAAACTGCCACGTCTCAATAAGACCTGACTTTCAGTCTCTCCTCTGTGATCATTTTTTTTGAGTGGGAATAATCTGGCTCTATATCTGATTCATACTTTTACATATTACTTCTTTCTCTTTTTACAGGAGGTGTGTGGTGGTGAATGGGGGAGGGGGTGAGGGAGAATCCCTATACTAGAGCCAAAGCTAACATTATGCTAATTACCAAGACAAAGTAGAGTTAATAATCCAATGAATATGATAATTGAAGAGCCTACTTCTGCTACTGAGAAATTAGACTTCCTTCAGACCTGAATTCTGAGCAAAACATAATGACAAGTAATATATATATAGATATAGATAGATAGATAGATAGATAGATAGATAGATAGATAGATAGAAAGATAGATAGATATAGATACAATTTGTTTCAGGTCACCAGCACCTGGAGTCACAGCCTACTTGTACATATCTATTTGAATTAAGGGGATACCTGTGTGAGGAGAATGGGATGGACATAAGATATGTCGATATAGCATCAGTAGAACTTAGTACCAATAAAAGCCTCATGAAATAAAATCAGACAAATGAAAAAAAAATCAGACCTCCAATTTAGTTCCCATGCACTAAAGTATCAGATAGAGCCAGTACAAAAAATCCCAGATTTATGCTCCAGTGATCCTCTGAGTGTTCCCTCAATGGAACTTGCCTCCATATAGATGATTCCTATATGCCAGAAGAGAAGGAAAATGAAAGTACTTCAAAGGAGCACATGACATCCGTATAGAGAGGGAAAGATAAAGTATTTCTATATTGTTCACTGTGTTTCAGTCATTGTGCTAAGAGTTTTGTTTTTTCTCTCATCGGGTTCTCAGAATAAGCCTATGAGGTAGGTTCTATTATTTTCCTTATTTTATTTATTTATTACTCCAATTTAGTTGAAGATACTGAAGCAAACAGAAGTTAAGTGACTTGTTCAAGATTACATAGCTAGGCTGGGGTATGATTTGAATTCAATTCCTCCTGACTCCAGGCCTAGTGCTATACTCACTGTGGAACAAGCTGCCTCTAATATGACAAAAAAATTGATTGACCTTGAAGAAAAGATACTCAAGATAACTTAATAAAGGTCTTCTGGAAGAACATAATATATCTTTACAACTGAGTACAATGGTTCATAATAACATATAAGGAAATTTCCCAAACTTATGAATATAGGCAACAAAGTGTTCATTGAAAATGAAAAGAAAGAAAATAACAATAATAAAACTCTAAAGTAGGCAGTGGTTAAATTTCACAATTTTAATATCATACGATAAGTTTTGTAAGCACCTTGGAGAAAGTACTTCTGCTATGAAGGAACTTAATTAGAGTAATTCAGGATTATTTAACAGTCAAAACAAAATGTTGAAGAGAATGGATAACTATGTTCCCTGAGGCAAAAAGGAAAGAAACAAGCATTTATTAAATACCAACTGTGTGCCAGGCACAGTGCTAAGTTCTTTACAAATATATTATTTTGTCCTCATAATAACCCTGTGAGGCAAGGTATCATCTCCATTTTACAGATGAAGTAATTGAGTCAGATAGAGTTTAGGTGTTTTGCCCAGATTACACAGTTAGTAAATGCCTGAGTCAATATTCAAACTCATGTCTTCTTTACTCTTAGTCAAGTGCTCTATCTACTGAATCACCTAGCTACAAAACTTGTAATAAAAATGTTCCTACAAAGCTTAATCTAATAAGTCCAGGGGAGAGAGGAAGAAAGGATAGACCTTCAAACAAAACAAAGAGGTTTTTGAAGAATTTATGCACAACTCTCAAAAAACAAACAACAAAATTTTGTCAAGTAAAATATTTAGTTTGCAAACACTTCAAATACAAGAAAGGTAAATAAGTACAATTTTAAAGAAATATTTAATCAATTTAAGTCTCATATTTTTGAGATGTTTAAAAATTGGACTGAGGTAAAAGAAAGAACAAAGAGAGGTTGTCAAAGGACAGAAAGGATATAAGGAGCTAAAGGGTTAGGAGAAAAATAAATCAGGTAAAGAAAGAAAGAAAAGTCACAGTAATCTTCCATAGAATAAATTCCACACTTTGGAATTTACTCCATGATAAACATAGTGATACATTTTTAAAGTATATCATTTTCTATTGTTGGGAGAATAACACAATGAAAAGTTACTTACATGAGAAGATGGAAAGTAAAAGACAGTACATTTAGAGATGTACTCCTACTAAGACTGCAGGTAAACAGAGAAGGGATAATAATTTTCTTAATTCCCTCAGCAATACTGAAGGGCTTTTGCAGAATTGCATGAAAACAATAGGGGAGAAAGACTCAGATCATGGATTAGGTGGTAAGACTCATCTTACACAGGAAAAATGCAATTATACTATTATGACCATTCTTATAGATAAAGCAGTCTCCTATTGTGCCTGTTACTCCCATAGAATATCCATTATAAGTTTAAAATATCTGTGGGAGAATAGCTTAACAAATCATGGTACATGAATAAAAAAGACTATTTGGGGGTTATAAGAAATGATGAATTCAGAGAAATATGTGAAGCAATATGCCTCGATAGAAGATGAAGTAAGCTGAACCAAGAATGGCTACAATATACACATTGACTACAACACAAACAGAAAAAAATGTAAATATACCTGATTGTAATTGTGTATTGTAATTGTACAATTATATATAATTGTATAATTGTAACAAACAGGCTTGGTCATGGAGAACAGGTGAAGAAAATCATTTCCCTACTTCTGGAGATGTGAGGGACAAGTATGGAAAGTTATATATGCTGTCAGATGTGTCATATATGTTGGTCCCTTTTGCTGAACTGTGGTTTGTTTCTTTGTTGTTATTTTAGGGGCATTTGTTTTACTTTTAACCCCTGTCACAAAGGAAAGCTTGCTAGGCAAGGGGGTGTGTGTATTTCTAAATGAATGCGAAGTAAAAATAAAAGGCATTATTAAAAATAAAAACATATGTAATAGCAAGTTGAGTGCCTTAGAGGATCAGGAAGGATTTTGCCAGAAAATGAAGTCAAGCTCAGAGAGCTATTGTTTAAAAATTGTTCTTCAGCCCTTAGTGAAAATTAACATAATAACAATAGCTGACATTTATATAGTGCTTTAGGGGTTTGCAAAGTGTTTTATACACATTACCTTATTGTATAATATATGAAGGGGATAATACTGATAATTTCTGATGTGCCTTCCAGCTTTGACAGTCAATAGTTCTCTGGCCATTTGGTTACTCCAGGTACCTTAATGAACAATTCAGAACTAATCCATCAAATGAAAATTGCCCAATGATACAAATGAAAGGAAGAATGAATTAACTCCTAAATTACATACTGGACAGCTATGTTTAGATGTAGTTATGGCTTTAAACCAACAAAAGATGTTAACATGTCAAGGGAAAGCAGATCCAGTCTGTTCACACACATAAACCAATCGTTCTGTTTGTGATCTCTGAAATGGGAAATGCAACTATCTACTTGCATTTTCAAGAGTCTCTCTTTCAATCCATGCTGCATTGGATGCCAGCCTAATCTTTCACATGTACTGCTTTGACAATAGACCTTTCAATCTCAATACAATGAATTCAGCAAACATTTATTAAATACCTGTTCCATGGTCCAGCCCTGAAAGAAATACAATGGTAAGATAAGATATGGTACCTACCTAGACATATAAGTGGTGCAGTGGCTAGAGTGCTGGGCCCGAAGTCAGGAAGACCTGAGTTCAAATATGGCTTTAGGTACTTAACTAGCTATGTGGCCTTGAGAAAATTCCTTCACTTTTGTCTGCCTCAGTTCCTCAGCTGTAAAATGGAATAATAATACCTGCCTTCTTGGAATGTTGTAAGGATTAAATGAGAATTAAATTAAAAATTAATTAAATTTATAAAATGCTTAGCATTGTGCCTGACACACAGTAGCTCCTTAATAAATATTTTTTTCCCTCCTCCCCTTTCCCTTATCTTTCCAGAGCTTACTATCTCATAAGGGGGATAAGATATAAATAGGGATAAGTACAATGATAATAAGAGTTTAATAAAAGAAGGAATGTGAGAACTGTGTGGGGAAGCATTACTGATAGGGGTATTCCTTGAGGAGATGGTTTTTCCATTGCTTTTGAAGGTTTGCTATTAATTAACTAACGTAAGGGGAGGACTGAAGACTTTCTAGGCATAGGAAAAAGCATGAACAAAGTTAGAGAAGTGTAGAAAGCTAATGGTGGTTTCCTTGCTGTTATTTGTTTATTTGTTTGTTTTTACCAGGACACAGATCTGTTCAGTTTGAATGGAAAATAGAGCACATGGAGAAAAGTGTGGAATCAAGCTAAAAAGATGGGATGGCTACTCCACGAACATAGCATTCCATAACTTAATTTTATGACTGCATAGGCTGTCTCTCAATTCATAGAATGTACTCTCTCAGCTCTGCCTCTTCTTTAGTTGTTTCAAGAATTAATTCAGATATCAAGTGATATAAGAATCCTTCCTTTATCCTCCCGCCCTTAGTGTTCTCTCTCTCCTTGAATTTCTTATATTTACTTTTCTGTCTAAAGGTAAAAGTATATTTACTTGCCCAAGTAAGTGCATTCCTTTAGGTAGATTGTCAGATCCTTGATGGCAGGGGATGTTTCATTTTTGTCATTAACAAATATATTTGGTTGTTGGAATGACAGATGGCAGGGGCTACTTTTCATTCTTTCTTTTTATCCCCAGCAGCCAATGCAGTGGATTGCATATAAAAGGCAATTCATAAATGATTGTGGAATTGAATTGTTGATCGCATGAGATTATGGAGGGCCTTGAATGTCAACCAAAGGAATTTTTATTTTACTTGTCAAATAGAGGTTTTATCTGTGTCCCAGCTAATGAGCTATGGAACTTGTTACTCAGGTTGGTCTGGTGCATAATGTGGAAACAATATGAAAACAGTCAAAGCCAGAAGTGACTTAGGTGGGCTATCATGCAAACTCTGGAGGAGTGGTTGTTCAAGGAGAAAACAAAGGAAGGACCAACACTGGAGAAGTCTCTCCCTCTACATAGGGATTTCATTAACTCAACTACATCAAGGATGAATAAGCAGTGAGTATCATTTGGCATTCCATTGTTGTTGTTCTTTGTCCTTCCTCTCAAAAAGGACCAATGACATCGGGAAGTTCCTGTCTTGACTTGCAAATGAGTTGGATTCAAGTGAGGCAGGGCTGTGCAAAGTCACCACCAGCCTCACTGTCCTCCAGAGCAATGCAGGTCCAGGGGAAAGACATAGATCAGGACTGGAGATATCCCTGGATGCAGTAGGAGACCTTGGCCTTTTTAAGCAAAGGGCTTTCCCAGGTCACAGTTGTTTTTGTTTGTTTGTTTGTTTGTTTGCTCTTTTTCTGATCTATGAAAACATTTTCCACAAGATTTCTTCAATTATAAGTTCTTTGAAACAATACCATCATTTTTTTCCAGTTGGAGAATAGAGTCATCAGATTCCCCCATTCTATGAATTGCTCCACAAATTGCATAGGTTTTAAACTGGCCATTGAATCTGCCTGTAACCTTGTCAACCTCAGCTCTGTTCATCTGGATGGACGGGTGGTCCTTGGCCTCTATGATCCTGTTGCTTGCAGAGCATTTCTGCGGCACATACAGATCCACACACTTGCCCTCGTGGTTCTGCATGTCAGAGGCTGAGGCAGTGAGTGCAAACACGAAGGCAGCAGAAGAGAAAAAGCATCACAGTTTGTCTGAGGCAATACCCTTTCAGTGATTAAGGCTAGGTAAGAAATGATACAAAAAATGGGCCTTTTTTCCCCACTTAAGAGGAAGACTTTCAGGGTTTCTGGCCAGAACAAAAACAATTGTTTTTAATACTCACCCTGAGCCATCAAAACCCAAACGATAACCAAGTTAGGCTTAGGCTGGGACCAATTATTGTCCAATCGGTGAGTACCAGAGTGACTTGGGTATAAGGCATGATCAACCAGCTCCATTTGAAAGCTAATAGGCTTTATCAAAGCCTAGTTTTTCAGTGCTGTATTTCAAGAAATCATAAATGAAACTACATGGGGCAAAAGAGTTGGTTGTCCTGTTTTTTAAAATGATAAAATAAATAGGTAGGGGCTAGGAAAAAAAATCTATCCCATAGATCTTGTGAGGTTTCAGTGAACAAAATTTATATTCTTTTGGGAAAAGTACCCATAGGTAATGGTATGATGCCCCATGTGTACAGAGGAAGAAGAAGGAGAGAAGGGAGAGGAGGAATGGAAGGAAGAAGGGAGGAAAAAAGAATGAAGGGAAGAAAAAAAGGAAGGAAGAAAGGAAGGAAGGAAGGAAGGAAGGAAGGAAGGAAGGAAGGAAGGAAGGAAGGAAGGAAGGAAGGAAGGAAGGAAAGAAGGAAAGAAAGAAGGAAAGAAGGAAAGAAGGAAAAAAAGGAGCATTGCCCAACTGGAACTGGCCAATTGGGTCCCCAGTAGGGCAGCTACTACAACTCACAGATTGTTGTTTGTCCTTCATTCTTGAAGAGGACTAATGACATCAGTAAAGTGATGTCTTTACTTGCAAGTGAGTTTGATTTAAGTGAGGCAGTTCTGTGAAAAGTCATCAGCCTCTTTCTCTCCTCCAGAGCCATCTGGTTCTAGCGGCAAGATAAAGATCTAGATGAATGGAGATGGCCTTGATGCAGTGGAAAAGTAGCCTGGTGTGGTAACAGTGAGGGGGTGGGGTTGGTATTTGCTGTCTTCCAGTGAGCAGCTAATGGGTAGGCTTGATACCAAGCACCCAAACTATTTTCTTAAACCCAGGGTTTGGATGTGTTTGAGCTGTCTAGTTTGGGAAGAAGCCATGGGAACACAACCTACATAGTACTTGTTTTAATAAATTTAGTCATACCATACCTCTTTTGTGTCATACAATCATTGAGGTCCTTCAAAATTAGCATAAAAGGAGGAGGGAGAGATTTCCTGGTGGTTGGATTCTAACCTAAGAAACTAATAGATAAACCATGTCCTAGACTAATTTCACAAGCGTGTAGAGACTAAGAAATGCTTTGCATTTTTTACAGCACTTTAAGGTTTGAAAAATATTTTACATATAAACTTATCCATTACCCTCACAACAGCCCTGTAGAGTAGATAGGTACTATTATTTTCCCAATTATACAGATTAGGAAACCGAAGCTTGAAAGAAGTTAAAAGACATGCGATGGGTAACATAGCTATTAAATGTCTAAGGCACAATTTGAACTTAGGTCTTCCTTATTCCAAGTCCAGTGGTCTATATACTACTCTACATATGTCACCAGCTTTCTGAGACCTATAAAGAAGTTGGGGTTCCTATCTATTTGTTCTGGTATTAAATGGAGGAGACCATTGCAAGAGTAAGCATGGACCTGCCCAGTGACAGGTCCTTATTGTTCAAAGAATGAGAATGTCAAGTATATGGTAAGTGGACCACACTCCAGAATACACTAGAACCAGATTAAAATGCAATCAAGAAATGTTTAATAAAATAAAAAAAAATGATAGAACATAATGTTAACATGTGATATTCTAAGTCAATATGTGGCCTGAAGGAATCCTTCTCTATGATTTAGCAAGACCCATTTCTAGAGGCACCCATTTCTATGTTACCTTGACATCATTAATATACTTGATAAAGTAAAAATTCTTTAGCCTGGCATTCTAGACCCTCCACAAGGTGGCTCCAACTTACTTTTCCAATCTTATCTACCATCATTCCCCTTGGTGCTCTCTGCTCTCCAATTGGATAGTCAGAATCACCCTCCTCTAAAGACTTCATCTTCATTGCTGTCTCTGCATAATTGTTCAATTTGCCATGTAAGCTTCATCTAAATCTTTCTAAATCAACATGTCTTCAGGGCCTAGCATAAGCCCTACTTCTTCCAGATGGTCCATCCTGATCACCCACCTACAATTCCTTTAGTAACAAGTTGCCAAGGAATGGTACTTGCTCCTGCTTCTAATGTTGCTGTTGTTAGAGGTGGTGAGGCATAACAGAAAGATATAATTAGAGCCAGGGTAACCTTCCTTCAAGTCTTAGAAAACAAATGCTGACTATGTGATCCTAGGCAAGTCACTTTTTTTCCAGTGCCCTGGGCTACTGTCTAAGACTATAAGGTGTAGAGAAGGTTTCTATCTGCTTTTGTATAAGGAGTATCTCTATAACAGCAAAATCAAAAGTCCAATCCATTGGTTGTCAGTGTTGTTAAACATGGAAATAACTCACATTTCCCAATATATTTTTACAGATTTACAAAGCACTTTCCTCACTGCAACCCAGTGAGATGCATACTGCAAGTACTTTTCATCCTTTTTTTGGATGGAGAAACTGAAGCTCAAAGAAATGAAGAGATTTTCTCAGGGTCACATTGCTAATAGAATCAGAGGGCTTCAAGGGTATGTATCATACTTCCTCTTCCTTGCAGTGATAAGCATTGTGCTAAGCACATAGTAGGTGCTCAATACAGTTTTGTTAAACAAATGAATGCAGAATGACTAAAAAGGGGAGAGCTCATTCATCAAAGGGCTGGTTGGTTTCCACTGACTTCAACTGATTAATTTAACTGCTGTATTTCTTCCTAATTGAGCATATTTACTGACCATTCTAGTGATGTGTAGATTCTGTCCCAAATCAACCATTTTCAGGCTGTTTATTTTTAGCTGTCATCATAGCTGTAGACCATGCAATCAATTAATCAGTCACCCAAGAGCTGATCTGATTTCTGATTAAGACAGCTGAAGGAACCAGCCTATGTCCTTTGAGGTGAGTTATAGTCCAAGTGAATCAGATTATGCAATCAGATTCTGGGTCATTAACCCAACTTATCGTGCTGACCAGAGGTTGTAGATCTGCAAAGAAAAAATGAGTCTTTTTTAGCTCTAAATCTGTGCTCTCACAATTCTCTGTTCTCTGCTCTGTAATATGGGGCAGATTAGATTCAAAACAAAGCAATATGGCTACCTATTTTATTATGATGCGTTAACTCCTTACAATCTCTCTCGAAGCTATATCACTATTCCTATTTTATGGAGGAAGAAAGTGAGTCTTTGAAAGGTTAAATGGCTTAAATAAGGTAGCACATGACTTCACTTTAAATTTTCCTGTCTCCAAATCCATTACTCCATTTTCTATGCCCTCCAGTTTGTGTTTCCCTTCTTTGGGAAACATCTCTAAGTTCAATACTTTAGAGGATCTAGGGTCTCACAATAGGGAAAATCACTTTATGACTTCTTATGTCTTATCATCCTTTGAAATTCTTGTCCATTTCCTTCTATATATCTTTATTCATCCCTGTCTCTAGAGTGTAACTTTATTTTTTTTTTATTGTGGCTAACAATGTAGACCACATCTCTTCTCATTCATTCTTAACATATGACTAGACCATTTTTTTGATCATACATTTCTTTGATGATGTTTTTGGTAAAACTCAAATAATCTTTGGTATTTTGTTGCTGTTAACAATCACCTCTGTATCTTAATTCTCATTCTCATAATCATCATCATAACCTTCCCCTTCCTACTCTTATTAGCATCTTCCTTTGAAGCTTCATTATAACTTGTGGGATCAAATATAACCCCTTCTGTTTGCCGTATAAGGGAAATCACACTATTGTCACTTCCTTTCTAATCCTCTTACACAGAATCACAGAATTTGAGTCAGAAGGAGCTTCAGTGGCCGTCTAGTCAGACTCATTCATGAAAGGAATCCCCACTTATAACATGCTCAATAACTGGCCATCCTGCCTTCGATAAAAGAGAAGTAACCAAATCCTGAAGCAGACAGAAGTTTTTGTGGGTTCGTTTTGTTTTGTTTCGTTTTCATTTCTGACATCAAGCCTCAACTGACCTCTTTTCAACTTTCACTCACTCACTCTATTGCACTTATTCTGTGGTCTAGTCATACTGTCCTGCTTGCTGCTACTCATCTTTCATTTTCATGCCTTCACATTAGTATTTCCCCCATGCCTGGAATGTTCTCACTCCTTAGCTCTATCTCTTAAAATCTTTGGCTTCCTTCAAGATTTGTGAAAACTTCTTTAGGACAGGGACTATTTTTGGTCTTTTCTTCATATCCCAAGCACTTAGCATATTATACGTCATATGTCAAGTGCTTAATGAATGAGTATTGTTGATTGGTTGGTTGATTGAAAAATGACCAAAGACTATACCAGTGGAATTAAAACTCGTGTTTTTGTCCATTATATTAAAACCTTAAGTACAGGCCCAGCAATAGACTTTGTGTTTTTTATCCAAGGATGAGATTAGGAGCATATCAATAGAGAATTACAGAATTTCGGGGGTAGAAGGGAATTCAAGAACCATGTAGTATGGGCATGGGGAATCTGCCACCTCAAGGCCTCATGTGGCACTCTAGGTCCTCAAGTGCAGACCTCTGACTAAATCCAAACTTCACAGAAAAAAATCCCTTAATGAAAGGCTTTGTTCAGTAAAACTTGGACTAAATCAAAAGGCTGCACCCAAGGGCCTAGAAGGCCACATGTGGCCTCAAGGGTGCAAGTTCCCCACCCCTGATCTAGGACAACCCATACCACTCAAAGGACTCTTCACTATAAGGTACCTGAAAACTGGTCATGTTTCCTTTCCTTGATGATCACGACTCAGTTCATTGGATATGGGTTGGTTTTCTCAACTGTCTTATTCATAAATCCAATGAGTGGGAATCTGTTATCTCTTCAGGCATACCATGTTGCTTTTGAACAGCTTTAATTGTTAGGAAAATTTTCCTGACACCAAGATTGAATTTGCAACTTCTATTTATCATTCTTTGTTCTACCTTCTTAGAGAAACTAGAACCAGCCAAATCCTTCTACCCAATCACATATTTGCAAGTATATGAACACAATCTATCACCACTTTCTCCTCAGCCTTTTCTTTTCCAAGTTAAAAATTCCTAATTCCTTCAAACAAATCCTTGGAAAGGGTATATCAAAAGTCCTTCACCATTGTAGTTGCCTTCTTCGTGATGTTCTCTAGGTTATCAAAGTCTTTTCTAAAATGTAGTACCCAGCACTGAACACAATACCCTAGGTATGAGATGACTAGGACAGATAGGCTACCATGTAGTGCCTCATTTCAGGCTGTAACTCAGATATGCCCTCTTAGAAGACATATGGAGTTTGGAATTTCTTTCCATTCAATCCAGTTCAACAAATACTTCTTAAGCACCTATCATGTTATGACACTCTGCTTGGCACTGGAGATGAAAAAGGCAAAAATGAAACAATCTCTGTAGTCAAGCATGGAACATTTACAATAATGAAAATGAAAATCTTTGAAAGCGTATCAAAGAAAATAAATAATATCATTCATCTTTTAAAGAATGCTTTCTCATAACTCCACTGGTCTCCTAACTGCCTGTGAGGCTTAAATGTCTCCCTGCCATATTTATTTCCAGTACCCTTCCAGCCAAGAGTTCTTCTTCCCTGTCCAGAATCCCTATATTGCTTTACCTTAAGCTTGCATGTGTGTCTATATCTTTTTTCTATTTTTGCCAATCTGGATTCCTCTCCTAAAGATACTTTCTTAGGAGAGCAGAAGGCTTTGGCACAGATGTGTAAGATATGTAACAAGCATAGTAGAAGCAAGTAACAAGCATGAGAGTAAAAGATAAGTTTCAGTCACTGAAAAAATGAAGGGAATAAATATTTATGTAGCACTTACTCTGTAATAGGCACTGTGCTAAGTTGTTTTTACAAGTATTACCTCATCTGACCCTCACAACAACTCTTCAGGAAAGGTACAGTTATTATACCTATTTTACCATCTTGACAAACAGAGGTTAAGTGACTTGCCCTGGGTCACATAGCTAGTAAGTGTCTGAGGCTTGATTTGAACTCCATTCTCCTTTATATTCTTTCTTTTGAAAAAAAAATATTTTTTAGTTTTCAACATTTACTTCCATGAGCTATTGAGTTTTAAATTTTCTCCCTCTCCCTCTTCCTTCTCCAAGCCAGTGTGCAATCTGATATAGGCTCTACATATACCTCTATATTGAACCTATTTTCACATGAGTTATGATGTAAGGAAGAATTAGAACCAATAGGATGAGCTATGAGAAAGAAGAAAGAAAACAATAACAACAACAACAAAGAGCAAATAGTCTGCTTTGATTTGCATACAGACTCCACAGTTCTTTCTCTGGATGCAGATGCCATTTTCCATCATGAGTCTTTTGGAGCTGTCTTAGATCCTTGCATTGCTGAGAAGGGCCAAGTCTGTGAAAGTTAGTCATCACATAATGTGGCTGTTATTGTGTACAGTGTTCTCCTGGTTCCGCTCACTTCACTCAGCATCAGTTCCTATAAGTCTTTCCCGGCTTTTCTGAAGTCTGCCTGCTCATCATTTCTTATAGCACAATAGTTTCCCATTACATTCATGTACCATGACTTGTTCAGCCATTCCCCAATTGATGGGCCTCCCCTCAATTTCCAATTCTTGGCCACCACAAAAATTGCTGCTAGAAATATTTTTGTACATGTGGGTTCTTTTCCCATTTTTCTGATCTCTTTGGGATCCAGTGCTAGAAGTGGGATTGCTGGGTCCAAGGGTATGCACATTTTTGTAGCCCTTTGGGCATATGCACTCAGGTCTTCTTGATTTCAGGTGCTCAATCCACTGAACCACAAGCTGCCTCTAATCTCATTACTAGTGATGAGATCACTCTAATTTGTGTTCTACAGTTTCTCCTGCCACAGGTGTGATCAGAACATGGACTCACTTTGCTGGTGCTTCCTGCTGGAGCAGTTCCACAGTTCCATTCCCTTCTGGATAATGGGAATGTTCTCTCAGAGTGTGGTAGCACTCTAATCCATGAACTGTGTATGCCTACATCCCCAGCCTTGAATAGATGAAACTAGTTGAATGCCAGGATCTCAATTTTTCAAGGGACACAGATTGAGAATGTGGCTCCAGGGTGTCCATCTGAATGGAAAAAATGCCTAGAGAAGCAAAGAAACACCGCCCACATACACACACACACAAACACATGTGCACACAAGATTCTGTTTTCTGTAGTAGGCAATGGCAGGCAAAACTTTGATACCTTACATATTGTCTTAGTCGAAATTTATTCACTTGCTATCAAATTATTGGAGACCTCTTATTGGTACAAACCATATCTAATACCCTGAAATAATTTACTATCTTTTCTTCATTCCCCACAGTAGCTCTTGACCTAAATCAACATGCCTTGCATCTGGAAAATACTTTCTTCAGTTTCTAAGCTGCCTCCAGGGTATGATTGGCATGCCCCCCCCCTTGCTGTTGATAATTTTACATTATAGTTATAAGTATATATGTCTTATTTACTTTACCAAACTTTGATATCCTTTCAGACAAGAACCATGACTGTAACAGAGGGAACACTAGGAATTGTGAACAAGTCACTAAATTTCTTTGAGCCTCAGTTTCCTCATCTTTAAAATGAGGACAATAATATTCAAACTTCAATAGTAAGGCAATAAAGACAGAAAATATTTATTAAATGTTTGCTATGTTCTAGGCACTGAGCTAAGATCTAGGGATGCAAAAAAAGACAAAACAGACTCTTTGCTCAAGAATTTCATAGTCAATTGTGAGTTATGGTGAAGAGAACACTTTTTAAATCTTAAAACACCTCAAAACACAGTTTTATTTATCTGTGAATTCCCCACATGCAGACTCATAGAGGATTGAACACAATAGGCACTAGCTAAAGGAATGTTAAATGTTAAATGAATGCATTCCAATCTAATGTGGTTGATGAGAAAGCCAAAATTCACAGGTTGATCCAAGCTCTGCAGGTAAGTGTGACAGTCCATATTTTACAGATAAAAATGGTATTAGAAGTGGGTACAGGGGTGACCATATCAGCTAGGGCCACACAGCACAAACTACAATCCCTTTTGCCAAGCATCTGTGAGTGAACAAGGGGTGCAGATACAGAGAAAATATAGATGGGATTATGGCACTGAATATATGTGTCGGTGTCCACTCATACCCATCAGAGAATAAACATTTATTTATTTAAATTCATAATGCCTTTAGGTCTAGGATATCTTAATAGATATATCACATTCATTGTTGGAACTGCTGAGTGGTACATGAATGTGGGGAAGCAAGTGGAAGTCTTCAAGGGGCATGTTGGAACTTAGCCAATGTAGTCTGGGTATTTTTTTTTCTTCTCCCCTCCCTTGCCCCATTTCCTTACAGGTCATGGTGTATGGCCCACTTAATTGTAACTCCAGAGAAGGCTTTAAGGACATTATATGATGTGCCTGTGAGCGTTTTATGTGATCCGTAGTCAGACGCTATACTCAAAAATAGAACTAGGGACTAGAGTAGGGCAACTAAGCCTTTGTCCCAGGATGGAAAATTTATCTCAGGGAAGGAAGTTGGTTGGGTTATGCATTTAGTAATGGAATATTAGAAGATACTTAGCCTTTGTTTTACAAATGAGGAAACTGAGACCCAGAGAGGTTAAGTGATTTGCCCAAGGTGTAACAAGGCTGAGATTTGATCATCTCCCTGTTCTCAATCCCACAATCTTTCCACTGAATCATTAATACTTGTATTCCACTATTAAGTTGGGACAGAAATCTGTGAAGAGATAGAGGGTAAAGCTTGGTGAAAGAGTTGGGGTTCAAGAAATGATTCCCATTGGGGGAGTGGCTTCAGAGTAGCTCTGTCTTTCATTGTTTTGCTGGCAAGGAGGAAAGAGGATAGAGATTATTCCTAGACAAATCCAAATTCTGGCCCAGCCTAGGGGCGGGAATGGAAGCTCATCCCTGGCAACAATTTCATCCTAGGCTTCAGAGCAAGGGGTCAACACAAGTGAAATTTAGCCTTCTTCTTTAATTCTGCAGCAGACTGGTATGATGGGTAGAACACTGGGCATGAAGTCAGCAAGATCTGACTTCAAACCCAACTTCAGACATTAACTGGCTGTGTAAGCCTAGACAAATAACTTAACCTCTGTTTGGCTCAGTTTTCTTACCTGTAAAATGGGGATAAGAGCACCTCTTTCCCAGCGCAGTTATAAGGATAAATGAAATAATATTTATAAAGTTCTTAGCACAATACTTGGCACATTTTGTTTTCATTGTTTAGTCATTTGCAGTTGTGTCCAGCTCTTTGTGACCCCTTTTGAGGTTTTCTTGGCAAAGATACTAAAGCCTAGCACACAGTATGTGGTATATAAGAGTTATTGTTATTATCATTGCTAATAATAATTTATAAAGTCCAACAATTTCATCCTCTATAAAATGTAAGAATTGGACTATATTACCTCTAAAGTCCTCTTCAGCTCCAACCTGATATTTTGTAGGCTTAGAAGTAAGGTAGTGAGTGGGCTAGTTTTAAACTCAGTCCTCTCCCATATCTATCTATCTGTCTATCTGTCTATCTATCTATCTATCTATCTATCTATCTATCTATCTATCTATTTATCTATTACTATAGATATAGATATCAATATAGATATGTGCACATATGTGTATATATGTATATATATATACACACACACATATATGTATGTATATATACACATACATATATATATATATATGTATATATATATATATTTGCTTAAGGAGCTAAGATTGTATCATCCTTAACCAAACTCAATCCCTCCAAATCCCAGTAATCAGGCTTCTTGGATGCCAAACCTAATTATAAAGAATGTGAATGAGGATTAAATCTGAGATAGTATTTGTAGAGTGAAATCCTGGGAGAGGAAACTTCTACCAAAACACGTCAGCATCTTGTCTGTAATGTAGAGAGTTAGAGAGTATCCTAGAGCTGTGAGATGATAAGTGGCTTTCCCTGGCCCAAATAGCTATTATGACATGCTGTCCCTGTTATCAAGGACAATTCTTTAAGCTGATACTATAAGCAATTTGGGAGAGCAAGGAATAGTTTACCTGTCAGATTTATGAGAATGGGAAGAATTCATGACCCAACAAGAGAGAGAGAGAGCATTACAAAATGCAAAATGAATAATTTTGATTACGTTAAATTGAAAAGATTTTGTAGAAAGAAAGACAATGCGACAAAGATTAGGCGTGAAGCAGAAAATGTGAAGAAAATCTTTACAACCAGTGTATCTGACAAAGACCTTATTTCTAAAATATACAGGAAACTGAACCACATTTATAGGAATACAAGTCATTCCCCAATTGAGAAATGATCAAAGGATATGAACAGGCAGTTTTCAGAGGAAGAAATTAAAAACATCTGTAGTTATATAAAAAAAAATGCTCTAGATCACCATCGATAAAAGAAATGAAAATCAAAACAACTCTTAGGTACCACACCTCTCCTGTCAGATTGGCTAACATGACAAAACAAGAAAATGATAAATGCTGGAGAAGATGTGGGAAAATTGAAACACTGTTACATTGTTGGTGGAGTTGTGAATGGATCCAGCCATTTTGGAGAGCAATTTGGAACTATGCTCAAAGAGGTGCATATCCTCTGACCCAGCAATACCACTTCTACAGCTGTATCCCAAAGAGATGACACAAGTGGGAAAGAGACCCATATGTACAAAATATTTATAACAGCTCTTTTTTTGTAGCAAAGAATTGGAAATCAAGGGGATGGCCATCAACTGGATAATGGCTAAACAAGTTGTGATATATGAATGTAATGGAATACTATTGGGCTATAAGAAATGATGAGCAGGCAGACTTCATAATAACCTGGAAAGAGTTATGTAATATGATGCTGAGTGAGGGGAGCAGAACCGGGAGAACATTGTACACGACTACAGATATATTGCTTCTATGATGACTAACTTTGAAAGACTTGCCTCTTCTCAGCAATACAAGGTTCAAAGACAGCTCCAAAGGACTCATAATGGAAAGAGCTATCTACATCCAGAGAAAGAAATATGGAGTCTTAATGCAGACTGAGGCAAACTATTTGCTCTATCTCTTTATTTCTCTTCTTTTTTTGTTTTTTTTTCTTCTCTCTCATGATTCATTCCATTGGTCATAATTCTTCTTTACAACTTTACTATTGTGTAAATAAGTTTAATGTGAAGGTATATGTAGAACATATATAGGATTCAATACCATCTTGGGGAGGAGGGGGAGGGGTGAGAGGGGAAGGAAATTTGGAACTCAAAAATTTGTGGAACTTAGTGTTGTAAACTAAAAGTAAAATAATCTAAAAAATAACAAAGAATAACTCCTTAAAATAGAGAGCTACAAGATGGTCCAATTCCTCTCTTGAGACTCTTAGTGTCTTGAGATCTCCACTAATGGAGAAATGAAGGGTCTCTGGCTTCCCTAATGGAGTAATGTCTTAACCACTATTCCCACTCCCCTCCACTGAAATCACATCTTTCCTGCTGCTTGCCCTGAGATACAGTTTGTGGTCCTGTCCCCAGGTATAGCATTATTCTAATTATAGTTCTACCTGGGCTGTTTGGGAGCTATGGCACAGAGTTAGTACATATGGAAACAACTATAAGTGATATGGGCACACTTGGCAGTTTCTGTTCAACAGGACCAAGTATTTGGTCTTTCACAACTGAAATCAATCCATCCTCACTAGGGAGGTGGAGTGTGTGTCTGTGTGTGTGTGTGTGTGTGTGTGTGTGTGAGAGAGAGAGAGAGAGAGAGAGAGAGAGAGAGAGAGAGAGACAGAGACAGAGACAGAGACAGAGACAGAGACAGAGAGACAGAGACAGAGAGAGAGACAGAGAGACAGAGACAGAGACAAAGAGAGGGGAAGAAGAGGAAGAAGAAGAAGAAGAAAGAGGAGGAGGAGGAGGAGGAAGAGGAGGAAAAAGGAAGAGGAGGGAGAGGAGGAGGAAGAAGAGGAGGTAGAAAGGGAAGGATGGAGGGAGGGAGAGTCAGAGACAGGGAGACAAAGAAAAAAGATGGAGATAAAAAATAGACAAAGATAGAAAGAGAAAGAGAAAGGGAGGGAGGAGATAGAGGGAGGAAGGAGAGCAATGGAAAAGGGAGGTAGAAGGAAAGAGAGGGGAAGCTAAGGTACAGAGAGGGGAAAGGAATGGGGAAGGGACAGAGAGTTAGAGAGAAAAGGAGGAAGGGAGAGGGAGGGAGAGTAGGGGGAGATAGAGGAAAGGAGGAAAGAGAGATGAGGGATGGAATGGAAAGGACAAGGAAGGAAAGAAAAGGAACAGGGAGTCAAAAAGACAAATAGATGGAAAATTAAATGAAGAGAATTTAAGTGATACTCCTGAAGTGGCACACCAGTTCAGCTGCTGTTCAGGTTTTCTAACTCCAAGTCCAGAGGTCCTTGTAGGAAATGATGCTGCTTCCTTTCTCATTAACAGAAAGTCCACTAACACGTTCTTGTACTTTATGTTTTCCCCCTTTAGCAAATCCTGCAATTTCTTGTCTCACCTAAATCCCGGATCTGACAAGTGTCCTTTCAAGGAGCATCCTGGCCGGCAGGCAGCTCTGAGATTGGAAATGCTGATGGAGAAGATGGGAGGAGCCAGGCCCCTCGGCAGTGTTTTCTTCAGATAAATAAACCCCAGAAAGTTCAGAGCCACCCCTTCTGGAGACCCACAGCAGCATGGATATCTGGCTTATTTTTCAGTCATTCTAATTCCATGCATCATTGCCTTTGGGAAGACCCTTTCTGAGTGAATTTACTCTTTGACCATTTGCAAAAATCTAATAACATTGTGAACCAATGAGGCATGAAGTAATGTCTAGGGCACCTCCATGATCTGCTCTGGGGACTAAATGTTTCATTTGCTGGTGATATCCTAGAGAACAGAGCCTGGAGGCCTGTGGGGTGGGGGAGACAGTAAAAGATTTGATATCTGCAAGACAGAGAGGGCACAGGAGGGTGGGGAACCAAAGAGGACCTTGCTGACATTCTGGAGAGTTGTGGTAATAACTCTGAGAGGCACAGCTCACATGGCCCCAATCCTCTTTTTTTTTCTTTAGCAAACTCATGTTTTATTAAGTCTTTGCGTACCCAGTTCAATGTTACCTCTAGACCAAGCATCTTCAGTCTTTGGTTGGAAGAATCCATTTCAATATTCTATTTACTTCAATGACAATGAAAATGATAATGAAACACTTAATATAGCACATTTAATAATAAGAAACATAGTGCATTTATAACAATAATAGCTAGTATTTATATAACTCTTTGTGGTTTTCAAATTACTTTGCAAATATTTCTTTCAGTTTCACAAAAACCCTGGAAAGTAGGTACTACTAATACCCAAACTTTAAAGAAAAGAAAACAGAGGCAGGGAGAGATTAGATAACTTGCCCAGTGCCATACAGCTAGTAAGTTTCTGAATTAGGATTCAGACGAGGGCTTTGTGGCTTCAGGTCTAATGCTTTTATCCACTGCACAATCCAGCTGGCTAATTTGGTCCTCATGACAACCCTTCAAGGGATATAATATTGGAATTTTTATCCCCATGTGACAGATAAGGATTTTGATATAGTTTGGTTATGTCATAATACTGGAAAGCATGCTGGATTTGGAGTCAGAAGGCATTGGTTTGAATCTCAGATATGCCATTTACTACCTAACTGACCTTGAGCAAGTTTGTTAAAACTCTCTAGGCCTCAGTATCCTCATCTGTGTAAAAACAAACTGAGTGAGATGACCTTTATTGTCCCTTCCTGTTCTAAGTCTATGATCTTGTGATTTGAGAACTATGATGTTTCCAAGGTACATCTGAAAGTTTATTTCATTTTGCATAAGTTACTCTCTTCCCCTTGGACCCTCAATCTCCTCATCTATAAAATGGGATGACAACCTTCATGTTGTTGGCCTAATTCCAGGGAGGGTGAGGCATTGTGAGGAAAGAATACTCTGAACTTTAGAGCACTGAAGGAATAGGAGATCCTACTACTATTCAACTCCAATGATAAAAAGACTTTTCCTTGGCATTGGCTTTTGTGGGAGCAAATAGCCCTCTTTAGATTGTTTGTAATTATTCCAAAGAGGGATAAATAAATATGAGTGAACAAATAAATAAGTACATTAAAGTAGAATTATTTATTTATATATTTATGTATATATGTATGCATGCATATGTATATACAAACACAATGTGATAATATAAATGTGTGTATATATACCTATATGTGTATATATGTATGTGTATATACATATATATGCATATATACAATATAATATATACACATATGCATACATACACATATAAATATACATGTTCATATACATATATAGATGTTTGTGTGTGCGTGTGTATATATTTATACACACACACACACACACACACAGAGGGAAAAGTCTGAAAGCTGTGGTGATCCTTCTTCCATACATTTCAGAGTTTCAATTATCTAAATTGTTGCTTTGCCCCTGGCACAAAGGGAAGAAGTTCTATTTTTAAGTCACTGGGAGATAAATGCTAGGTTGGTCTTCTTGTCAACAATGCTTAATAATTTTGATCAGTAGCTCATCATGTTTTAAAGCTGATGGGCCAGCAACCAGTAGCCTCTTTTCCCCCTTCCTCATGGTCTCTATTTTCAGCGAGAAATTGTAAACAGAGCTAGGAAAGTACCCTTTCAAGGCATGCTCTGGGTGCCAAAGAGGGCAGATTAGAAAAAAAAATACAAAGATATTCCCAGAGAGGAGGATGCCTTTGCAGTAGAATGGCTTCTGGGCACTAAAGGCTGTTTCTAAGGAAAGCAAAATGAATGAACTGGGGCATAACCAGCGGCAGGGAGATTCTTCCAGGAATAAAGCAAAGAGATCCCTGGAATTGGGGTCAGGAGGCCTGGGTTATGTTCCCAATCTTTCTCCTGCCTTGCTCCATTGCCTTGGGTAAATCATTTCCCCTCCCTGAGCTTCCTTTTCTTCTATAAAATGAGGGGGTTGAACTTAGCTGATACTAATAATAGAGCTCACATTTATCAACTGCTTAAAGAATTCCAGTGGTATCCTTATATCACCCCAGTGAGGTAGGGAGTACAAGGGTGATTATCACTTTATTATAAATTAGGAACATAACCCTCAGAGTGGTCAGGTGATTTATCCTAGGCCATTCCATTAGTAGGTATCAGAGCTAAGGCAGATACCTAGACTTCAAAGATCAATGATCCTTTCACTACCACCTCACTGCCTCTTTTAATAATAATAACTAGTGTTTATATAATGCTTATTACGTGCCAGGCACTTTACAAATATTATCTCATTTGATCCTTACAACTACCCTGGGAGGTAAATGCTATTATGACTCCCATTTTAAAGTTGAGGAAACTGAGGTAACCAGAGGTTAAGTGACTTGCCCAAGGTCACAGCTGATAAGTATCTAAGGTTAGATTTTAATTCAGGTGTTCCTAACTCCAGGCCCAATGCTCTGTCCATGGTGCCACTTTTTTTTTGAGGTGGTACCTCAGAAATGTGTTAATTTGTATTTCATTTTTTTAATTTTTTTTATAAATTTTATTTAATATATTTAGTTTTCAGCATTGATTTTCACAGGAGTTTGAATTACAAATTTTCTCGCCATTTCTACCCTCTCCCCCATTCCAAGATGATATATATTCTGGTTGCCCTGTTCCCCAGTCAGCCCTTCCATCTGTCACCCCACTACCCTCCCAAATCCTTTTCCCTTCCTTTCTTGTAGGGCAAGATAAATTTCTATGTCCCATTGCCTGTGTATCTTATTTTCTTGTTGCCAGCAAAAAAATTTTTGTTTTTGTTTTTGAACATCTATTTTTTAAAACTTTGACTTCCAAATTCTCTCCCCTCTTCCCTTCCCACCCACCCTCCCTAAGAAGTCCAGCAATTCAACATGGGCCACATGCATATCATTATGTATAACCCTTCCACAATACTCATGTTGTGAAAGACTAACTATATTTTGCTTCTTCCTAACCTATCCCCGTTTATTGAATTTTCTTCCTTGACCCTATCCCTTTTAGAAAGTGTTTGTTTTTGAATACCTCCACCCCCATCTGCCCTCTCTTCTATCATCCCCCCTTTTTTAATCTTCTTCCTCCTTCTTTCCTGTGGGGTACGATACCCAAATGAGTATGTATGGTATTCCCTCTTCAGGTCAAATCTGATGAGAGCAAGATTCACTCATTCCCCCTCACCTGCCTTCTCTTCTCTTCCTA
>CM053622.1:76920885-76932673 GCA_028646595.1 Phalanger gymnotis | reverse complement strand
CAATATATTCCTCTGTCATCTCTTATTCATCTTCAACTCACCCTGTACCCGCTCTCTCTTGCTCTCTCTCTCTCTCCATATATATATATATATATATATATATATATATATATATATATATATACACACACATGTGTGTGTTTATGTATATCTATGTATATGTGAGTCTGTATGTATGTAAATATGTGCACATACATATATACATACATACACACTCACATATACATAGATATATATATATGGAGAGAGAGAGATAGATAGATAGATAGATAGATAGATAGATAGATAGATAGATAGACACATATATATATGTATATATATACACACACATACATGCATATTCCCTTCAGCTACCCTAATACTGAGGTCTCATGAATCATACACTTCATCTTTCCATGTAGGAATATAAACAAAACAGTTCAACTTTAGTAAATCTCTTACAATTTCTTTTTCTTGTTCTTTTTTTTGATTACCTTTTTATGCTTCTCTTGATTCTTGTGTTTGAAAGTCAAATTTTCTATTCGGCTCTGGTCTTTTCACTGAGAAAGCTTGAAAGTCCTCTATTTTATTGAAAATCCATATTTTGCCTTGGAGCATGATACTCAGTTTTGCTGGACAGGTGATTCTTGGTTTTAATCCTAGCTCCATTGAACTCCAGAATATCATATTCCAAGCCCTTCGATCTCTTAATGTAGAAGCTGCTAGATCTTGGGTTATTCTGATTGTGTTCCCACAATACTCAAATTGTTTCTTTCTGGCTGCTTATAGTATTTTCTCCTTGACCTGGAAATTCTGGAATTAGGTGACAATATTCCTAGGAGATTTCTTTTTGGGATCTATTTGAGGAGTCCATCTGTCGATTCTTTCAATTTCTATTTTGCCCTGTGGCTCTAGAATATCAGGGAAGTTCTCCTTGATAATTTCTTGAAAGATGATATCTAGGCTCTTTTTTTGATTATGGCTTTCAGGTAGTCCAATCATTTTTAAATTCTCTCTCCTGGATCTATTTTCCAGGTTGGTGTTTTTTCCCATGAGATATTTCACATTGTCTTCCACTTCTTCATTCCTTTGGTTCTGTTTGATAATATCTTGATTTCTTATCAAGTCACTAGCTTCCACTTGCTCCAATCTAATTTTTAAGCTAGTATTTTCTTCAGTGGTCTTTTGGACCTCCTTTTCCATTTGGCTAATTCTGCCTTTCAAGGCATTCTTCTCCTCATTGGCTTTTTGGAGCTCTTTTGCCATTTGAGTTAGTCTATTTTTTAAGGTGTTGCTTTCTTCAGTATATTTTTTGTTATTTTTTTTTGGAGTCTCCTTTAGCAAGTAATTGACTTGTTTTTCACATTTTTCTTGCAGCCTTCTCATTTTTATTCCCAATTTTTCCTCTACTTCTCTAACTTTCTTTTCCAAATCATTTTTGAGTTCTTCCATGGCCTGAGACCAGTTCATGTTTTTTTCTTGGAGGCTTTTGATGTAGGCTCTTTGACTTCGTTGACTTCTTCTGGCTGTATGTTTTGGTCTTCTTAGTCACCAAAGAAGGATTCCAAAGTCTGAGACTGAATCTGTGTGCATTTTCATTGTCTGGCCATGTTCCCAGACAACTTACTTGACCGTTGAGTTTTTCAGCAGGGTATGACTGCTTGTGAGCTAAAGAGTTCTATGTTCCACATTTGGTGGGGGGGATGCGCTAGCTCTGCCTCACCAGCACTCCTCCTTCCCCAAGAACCTCCAAACCAGACTGGGCTTAGATCTTCAGCAGGCTCTTCACTCCTGCTCTGATCCACTTAATTCCTCCCACCAGGTGGGCCTGGGGCCAGAAGCAACTGCAGCTGTAGTTCTGTAGCTGCCCCACCTCTGCTGCCCCCAGGGGCAATGGCCGAACCCGTGAACTCCCTGTCCCCAGCAGCTTTTCCCACTAACCTACTCTGTTGTCTTTGGTGTTTGCGGGTTGAGAAGTCTGGTAACTGCTGCAGCTCACTGATTCAGGGCTCTAGGGCACATTCTGGCTGGCTCCTGGTCTGGTTGGTCTGTGCTGCCCACACTGGGCTCCACTCTGCTCAGCTCCACTGCCCTCTGCTCCCAGCTCCATGCTGGATAGACCTTACCCAGAGACTATCCAGGCCGTCCTGGGCTAGAGCCCTGCTTCCCTCTGCTACCCTGTGGGTTCTGCAGTTCTAGAATTGGTTCAAAGCCATTTTTATAGATTTTTGGAGGGACTTGGCAAGGAGCTCATGCTAGTCCCTGCTTTCCAGCTGCCATCTTGGCTCCGCCCCCCCATGGTGCCACTTTTAACAGTCTCTTAAACCCCTTCCAGCTGTAAATCAATCTAGGACAAGATGAGTAGAAGACACTTGATGTTACGTACCTGTCAAGAAAAATGATGAAAATTAGAAATATATGGTGATGAACAGGTTACAAAGAACCTTCCTTACAATGGTGTGGTGAAGTAGGTAACACAACTAATGATCTCTTTATCTTAGAGACAAAGATTCTAAGGTTGAGAGGGATGATATGATTTGATCAATGCCACTTACCTAGTAAGTGACAGAGGTAGGACTGTCTCTAGATCTTCAGATGACAAGTCTAAAGTTCTTTTGAGTGCATTGGGTTACCTTTCATAGTCAGCATTTTTATATAGTATGTTTTTTTTCAAAGTACTTTACATGTTAACTCATTGGACCCTCCCAACAACCCTGTGAGGTAAATGCTATTATTTATTTCATTTTACAGATAAGGAAACTGAGGCTGACAGAGGTCAAGTGACTTATCTGAGGTGATGCAGATAGCATATGAGACAAGATTTGAACTCATCCATATTGACAAGTCCCACACTCTATCCGTTGCACCACTTAAAATTTATTTTAAAAGGACTATTATTATTAAGAACACATGGTCTATTTATTAGTGCTCTCTCATTTCTCAAGTTATCATGTCTTGACTTCTATGTTTATATGTTCTCCAAATAGAATATAAGTTCCTTGAGGGTAGGGACCTTTTAATGCTATATTTGTTTCCCAAGTGTCTACCACAATGCTTTGCACATGCTAGGTGCTTAATAAATGCCTTTTGGATTAGGTTGAATAAAACATAAAACACTTTCAGTTTGTCAGGGAAGACAAGAGAAATGATGAATATGTAGATGGGGCTGAGGGATTAATGGAAAGATTTTATTGGATTGTTTAGATGCAAGTTTGCTTTTAAGTAGACCAAAAAGGGTCAGTGGCAAGGGACAGGTTTCATGGAAGTGGGGCGTGAATGGGAGAATCTTAGTCTTGAAGGAAGTAGAGTGGGGCAAGCTCTAGGGTGAAGGATAAGGGATTAGCATTAGAGACTAATAGGAAAGGGTTTTCAGGGACAAGAAGGAAGGATGAGAGTGATGATGCTGAGAAGACTGAACATGCAGAAGAGACTTGAAAGAATTTATGTCGTGTGGTCCAAGTATCCTCAGTGAAGAAGGAAGGTAAGTTAGCTGCCATATATATGTGGAGTGCAGTGCTCTTAGTGGCATGAGGAGAGGAGAAAAGGTATGAAGAAGTCACTGTGGGAGTGGAATGAGACATCAAGACTATGTGAGTAGAGTAGGAGCATTTGGGATGCCATTCCACCCAAAAAGAGAGTATAAAGAAAAGAATAGAGGGAAAGAAAGAAAAGAGAAGAAGAGGAGATGGAAAGAGAGAGGAGGGGAGAAAGAGGAGAGAAGAGAAGAGAGAAGGGGAAGAAAAGTGAGAGAGGGCAGAAGAGAAGAGAGGAAAGGAAAGGAGAGGAGAGAAGAGAAGAAGAGAATGGAAAAGAGGAAAGAGAAAAAGGGGAGGTGAGAAGAGGACAGGAGAGGGGAGGGGAGGGGAGAAGAGAGGAAGTGGAGGGAAGGGGAAGCGAGAGGAAAAGAGGGGAGAGAAAAACAAAACCTAATATGACCTAAAGTTACTTTGAATTTTGACTTTTTGAGATGTGGAATCCAGAATACATTAAGTGACTCTATTCTACTCTGTTCAGGCCAGTCAGTCAATAAATAAGCATGTATTAAGTACCTATTATGTGTCAAGCTCAACTATGCACAAACAAGGATAAACATGTAGAGTCAGTCTGAACTAAAGAACAAAGGAAATGCACAAGCATCAAAGGTGGTTGGGCCCACACATTGTGTTCAGCTCTGAGTATGATGTTCCAGAAAGGGAAGAAATCATCGATTTGGATCCCAAAAGGATTGGAGACCATACGATATGAAGAGGAGAATTTGAAGAAATCAAAGATGTTTATTGAGGAGACGAGAAGCCATAGGAGGAGATGATAGTTGTCTTCTAGTGATGGAAAGGCTGACATACAGAAAAGAGATTAAAGTTTTTCATTTTTGTACCTAGAAGACAGAATTAGGAGCAATGACTGTAATCTTCTAGAAAACAAAATTTGTCTCAATGCAAAAAAAAGAACATTCTAATAATTAATAGTCCAAAAGTTAAGGGGACTGCCTCCTAAAATGGTATACTAATCATCTCATTTATTTTTTTAAATTATTAACAGGCATTTTAAAGCACCTATGATGTGCCAGAAATCTTTAAAATATTACGTAATTTGATCCTCACAACAACCTTGGGAAGTAGATGTTATTAATGCCTTCATTATTAAGATGAGGGAATTTAGTCACACAGCTAGTGAGTGTCTGAGATGACATCTGGATTTACTTGTTCTTGACTCCAAATCCAACACTCTACTCACTGTCCCACTCACCTGTCACTGTTGGTGTTCAAACTGTCAATGATATAGGGAAAGGGAATTTCTACTTAGGTGTACTGTTTGGATTTAATGACCTCTGAGGTCTTCTCCAACTCAGAGTTTCTGCGATTATTCAGCCACAATGATGGCATAGGTGAATCTGAAACCTGAAACAAGCTTTTGATTCATTGAAACCCTATTCCTCATTTTTGCAGTTGAGGAAACTAAAGCAGAGAGGCTAAGTGACCTGCTCAAAGTCACACGGTGACTAAGGTCACACTCCTATTCCAAACTGAAATTTCCTTGCATTGCACAAAGGTAAGGATGAAATAGATCTAATGGGAGTAAAAGGGAGAGATATAAAAGGTTCTAGCAGAAGAGTAGAATTATAGTGTTCAGAGGTCGTAAATTTGGAAACATGTTTACCAAAATAGGGCAGAGAGGGAATTTTTTGTAATTGATGGAGTTGTCAAATGAATAAGATTGGCAAAGAAGCTATAAACATGAATATTGAAATTGTTGTGGATTATAATAAGCCTTATTTTCCTTGTTCTTTTCTTAATGTCCCTTATGTTCTGACAATACTTTAACCTTCTTGCCGTTTCTTGAACACAAAGCTCCATTTCCCAACTCTGTACTGGTGCCCTCACTGTCTCCAACACCTAGCATAGACTCCCTTCTCATCACCAATCCTTAGAATCCCTGATTTCTTTCAATACTAAATTCAAGTGTGATCACGTCTTTCCTTAATGTTAGTCCTCATTTCTAATATTCCTTGTGTTAGTATTGTATATATTTTATATGTATATATCTCCTCCTGTAGAATGTAAGCTTATTGAGGGCAGGGATTGTTTCATTTTTTTTTCCTCGTATCCCTAGTACCTAGCATGGTGTCTCACATATCGTAGGTGTTTAATAAATGTCTGTTCCTTGATCAGGGGTTTGATCTGAGAGGCAAACTATGAGTCAGAAAATGGTCATAGGTACAAAATGGGAGCATGACTTTTAAGAAAGTAGAGGGCAATAATAGAGAAAAGAAGAGGATTACATAAGTAGACTGGAAGGATTTGTCAGAGCCTTCTTGCACTAACTGTGCATCTTTCTGTCATCCACTGGGAAACTTGAAAATGTGATTGTTTAACATATTGGTATTCTGTAATTTGAAGACTTATAGCATCAACTAGAGAAAGATCTGATAGAGAAAAGAAATTATTAAGTAGTTATAATACGCTGTGCCAGGCACTGTGCTAAGTTCTTTACAAATATTGTCTTATTTGATTCTCACAGCAATCTAGGAAGTGGGTGCTATTGTCAGCCCCATTTTGTAAGTGAGGAAATTGAGGAAGACAGAGATTAAGTGACTAGGCCAATGTCCCACAGCCACCAAGTGTCTGAGTAAAGATTTGAACTCATGTCTTCCTGACTCTAGGTCTGGTGCTTTATCTATTACACCTCCTAGACTCCCCTAAAGAGGCTGGCCTTTATGACAGTGAGGAGCTTAGTACGGTTGGAAGTGAGGAGCAATTTCTACTCAATGTGAAGAAAATCTTCCTTATAATGGAAACTGTGGCAGAATAGAAAGGGAATTTTCATCAGGTCATAGAAGCAGATGTTAAGAAAAACTGCCTGACAGTTGGAACTATCCAAACACAGAAAATGCTACCTCAGAAGATAGGAGGTTTCCCCTAACTATTGGTCTTCAAGAAAATATTTGATGATTCCTAACAGATCTATTTTATTGGAGAGTCTCATTCTCATAAAGGTTGCACTAGATGACTCCTAAATTCTTTTCCAACTTTGAAATTCTGTCATTCGGAGATTCCCTATATAGTAATGATCTTCCTATACTCACAGGCATTTAAGCAGTATATGGATGATTCTTTGAGGACAATGTTGTTGATGGGATTTTTGTTTATGTGTGATTCAGACTAGGTGAACTCTGAAACTCCTTCCACCCCTGAGATTCTATGGCTATGGAATTCTCCCAGCTAACTAAAACTTTTGTTTGAAAAGTGGCCTAATTATGTTAAAAATCTGCCATCCTGGCTAGGATTTCATCTAATGGAGCAAGTTGAGAAGATTGGTGTTTTAGAACTGATATATGTGCCCCCATTTCTTTTCCTGAAAGCTAGAAAGTAATTTCAAAGTATTAGATTTGCATAAACCTATAAGGTGATTATATGAATATATAAGGGGACTTGACATCTGTAGAGTGTTAGCACTTTTCATACCATCATTACATTTCTACTAATTGTTCCATGTCCTGAGTCAGTTAAGAAAGAGTGAGTCAGTCGATAAACATTAAATTTCTACTATGTGTCAGGCATCGTGCTAAAGATGGCAAATTCAAATATGAAAAAGGATAACCCCTGCAACCAAGGAACTTGCAATCCAATGGGGAAAGACAATAGATGAAAAGAAAATGAAAAAGTGAGTAGAGGAAGAGGAAAAGGTACCAAGTGGGGACATGATGGAGAAGTCCAATGGCGAGCAGCATGGTGGGAAATGAAGAAATGCCTGACCTGGGCTTTTTCTTAAATGGAGGCATTGAGAGTCCCTCTTTGCTCCTGCCTTCCAATCAGAGGAGTCCCAGGGCATGGGGTACTAATGGGATATGAGTACCAAGGTCGATTTTATCTTGCAGGGTCAACCTGTTGGCAAAATTCTTTTGGATGTGATGGAAAAGTCCAAAGGAGTACAGCTTGGATGGAAAATGACTCTTAAACTCAGAATTTGATGGCATGCCCTTTGTCTGAATGGATATCCCAAATACCCAGCACTTTTTAGGTGCTTTGTTTTTCTTTCTATGACTATTCAGGGACAAAGGTTTGTTTATCTCCTCTCCTTAGCTGCTTTGCTTTGGATCTAGGAATCCAATTTCTAACACCTGACATACAAGCAGCAAGAGGGAGCTGTCCATAGCCAAACCTTGTGCCCCAAATCATGAAGGTGTCAGTTTAGACCTAAGACTGAGATTAAAAAAGTGAAACAAAGAAATCAGATTAGAAACCTCATTGAATTTACATCCATTTGGATACTATTATTTTCAGACACTTGCTTGACTTTAGTAAGAATGCTAACGAATTACATCTACATATAATCATTCATTCTGAGAAATGAAAAAAAGACTTTAGAAATCATTTAGTGCAATAACATCCCATTTTAGAAAAGGTTTAGAGTAAGTAAGACCCAGGAAAGGGAAATGGCTTAGCCAAGGTTAGATAGTTTAGAAGTGGTTCAACCTATGTGTTCTTTCTCTAAGTCCAGTCCTGTTCATGGTGCAATCCATAAATGTTGGACTCAGAGTCAGGAAAAATTGAATCCTGCCTTAAGAATTTACTATGTATGTGAAACTGGGCAAGTCAATCAGCCTCTGTAAGATTCAGCTTCCTCATATGTAAAATGAAGCTAATGATAGCACATAGCTCACAAGATTGCTGTGAAGAGCCAATGAGATAACATATGCATAGTGTTTTGCAAATGCACTTTAAAGTTCTGCACAAATGCTGGATTATTAACATTATTATTATTGTGACAATATATATTTGCTATTTTTTCCACCTAAAGCAAGCTGGGTTCTGGAATTGGCAAAGTCATTAGGGGAGATGCAGGAATATGAAAGAGAGAAAAGTTAATATGAATATATAATGAAAGATGCCAGCCCCTTCCTAAGACTTAAAGTAGCAATAACTGGCAAACATGCACAGATTGATGAAGTACAACTGACCAGGTGTGGGAGAGAGAAGGTAAAGGCAGAGTAATAGAATGGAAAGAATGTTTAATCTGAAATCGAAAGTAGAGGGAACAAATCCTGGCTCTGCCACATCACCACCACCACCAGCAGCAGCACCATCATCATCATCATCGTCATCATTACTAGTATTTATATAATGCTTACTATGTGCGACCTTAGCCAAGTCATTTCCTTTCACTGGGTCTCATTTTCCTCACCAGTGCAATGGAGGGGTTAGGCTAGATGACCTCCAATGGCTCTTCCAAATCTAAATCTACAATTTTATAAGAGAGCCACTGGGATAGATCACAATTTGTTGATGCCTTCCTTTGGACAACCTAAGAGATCAACAACTACCTTCCCCACAGGAATCAAATGGCTAGGTCAGATATCCTGGCCACTCCTCTTTAGTACAAGTAACAGAATCTCTGAGTTAGAAGACCCCTCAGAGGTCATATACTCCAACCTGGGTCTAAAGCATGGCTCTACCTATACTAGCCCTATGTGGTAGGGAGTTTTAACTTCCAGAAGAACAACCCTTGAGGATCTAACCTTCGAGGAAGCCCATGGCATTTGAGACAGTTTTGGAAATGTTTTCCTTATTTTGAACAAAAAATTGCTTCTTCCGATTTCCACCTATTGCTCCTAGTTCTCCCTTCTAGAGCCCAATAGAACAAATATTTGAAGGTGGCAGCTATATCCAGACTAAGTCTTCTCTTCACTTTGAATTAAAATATTTCCATTTCTTTCAACTGATTCTATTATAAAATGTTCAAAAGAAGTCAATTAAGTCCCTGGATATGTCAGGACTATTAAACTGCAAATCCATCTTTTAATAACAATAGCCTCTGAATATATAATTAACATGGTAGAGTGGACAGAATATTGTACCTGCAGTCAAGAGGGGTCTACGTTTGTATCCCATTTCCAAAACTCGCTATACATCTTTTCTTGGGCCAATCACTTACACTCATTTAGCCATAGTTCTTTTTTTTTCTCTCTACAAAATGGAGATGATGATATCTGAATTGACTACCTCATGAAGTTGCAATAAGAATCAGATTAAATAACCTTGGAAGTCTTTTGCAAACACAAATGCTGTGTAAATGATAGAAGTTGGTAGGTACAAGTGGAATTTTTCTTCTACATTCACATTGTAACTGTAATGGCTAGTATTTATAAAGCACTTAAATATTTGCAAAGTACTTACATACGTACAACATAGTTGATGCTCACAACCACCTGTAAAGATACTTTCTATAATCCTCATTTTATGGATAAGAACACTGAGTTTGAGAGAGGCTTAAGTGCCTTGTTCAAGACCACACAGATAGAATCTGAGGCAAGATTTGAACCCAATACTCTCCATCTCCAAAGTCAGTGCTTTATCTACTATGACAAACTAGCTACTTAAATTTAGTTTTTTAATGCAATCCCTCCTTTGTGTTCTTTTAAAGGAGAATTTGTTAATGTCTTTCATTTTTACATCCTTTTTACTTCTGAATGTTTCTCTTCCCCTCCTCTACACAAAGAGCAGCTCTTTTAACAAAGAAAGAAGAGCCATTCGTCAGAACTAAGGAACACATCTGCTGAGTCTTCCTTGTGGCCTACCCATGGTCCTCTGCTTCTGCAAAAGAGGGAAAAAAACATAATTTTCTCATCTCTTCTCCACAGACAAACTTGATAATTAGAATTATACTATATTCTGTTGACTTTTTTGGTTCTTTCCATTTCTATTATTACAGGTAGAATGCATATTACTTTCCTAGTGCTACATATTTCATTTTGAATTACTTTAAGTTTTCCCATGGTTCCCTAAATTCTTCATATTCATCATGTCTTAGAGAGCATAAACATAATATGAGTAACTAGAATTTACATAGTGACTTGAGGTTTACCAAACACTTTACATATGTTAACAAAGACTTTTGAGCCTCACTAATAGCCTGGGAAATACATCATTTTCTCCACTTTTTAGATGAAGACATTGAGGCAGAAAGATGGCTAAGGTGATACAGCTAGTAAGTGCCTGAAGCAAGATATGAAGTCAGGTCTTCCTTATTCCAGGAACAATTTTCTATCCACTGTGACACCTAGCTACCATTGCATTATTTCATCACAATTTTTTAATTCCTTCCTAATTGATAGGAAATGATTTTGTTTTCTAGTTCTTTGCTATTATAAAAGTCCTGCTATGAATACTGAATTAAATAGGTAGTTAATAAGAATTTATTAAGAATCTTCTATATTCCAAGTGCCACACTAGGCACATAGTATACAAATACAGAAGTAAACCTGTCCCTACCTACAAGGAGCTTACATTCTAATGGAGATTGGAGGGAGAGAACACATATAAGGTATTGGTAGTGAGGGAGGAATTTTATTCTAGGGACATATAAGGAAATGGATTACCATATCCCTTTTTAAAGCAATGCTTTGATTTGTTTATTCTTCCCAGAGCAAGAAGGAAAAGAGGACATGTGTGAAAAAAGCAAATGCTTACTAGCAGGATAGATAGATTGAGATATAGATATGTATGATATATTATTTTTTGTCTTTGTCCTCCATGGAATTTAACAGTAGGCTTCTCCAAGTCAAAGACAGATGCAAATTGTAACCATATTTTTAGCATAGTTAGAAATTGCTTTCCTGAAAGGTTGGACCCATTCACGTTGCACCAACAGTGTTTCAGTAGGCCTCTTTTTCCACTGGCTCACTAATATTGACTATTACTTTCATTTTGCTGCAAGTGATGTGTAATCTCAGAATCATTTTGATTTACATGTTTCTTACTATTAGTCATTTGGGTCAATATTTCAAAGGACTATTAATAGTTTACATTTGGTTTGTGAGAAGAATTTTTACATAGGAGGCATAATCTAAATTCAGAACATTTGAGTTTGAATCCTTTCTCTGTCTTTATTACTGTAATACATTACACATTATATATGTGCAAAAATGTATAATATATTCAATATATAATACACATATTACGTGATACATATAAGATGCTAAAGTTAACTCTTATTATATATGCATTAGTACCTTATATATTTTGAATATCAGTCTTTTTCAAATATTTAACTCCCCCCAAAAATATTCCCATTCAAGAGCTTTACTTTTTATTTCAGTTGCTTTGATTTGGTTAGTGTAAAAGTTTTTCAGTGTCTCAGTCTATATTGTAAAGATAAGAAACCTGAGGCCTAGTGTGTTGGTAAGCAAAATGGGCTCCTTAGCACTTAGTGCCCTTGAAGAGTTTGGCTTTTGTTTGCTTTGAGTAATTCAGTGTATTTCATTAAGCCTTACTAGGTGCTAAGCCCCAGGCCCAAACCCCTATTAGGTGTG
>CM053622.1:76875508-76912292 GCA_028646595.1 Phalanger gymnotis | reverse complement strand
TAACCTATCCCCCTTTATTGAATTTTCTCCCTTGACCCAATCCCTTTTCGAAAGTGTTTGTTTTTGATTACCTTCATCCCCATCTTCCCTCCCTTCTGTCATCCCCCCTTTTTTTTATCTTCTTCCTCCTTCTTTCCTGTGTGGTAAGATACACAACTGAGTATGTACGGTATTCCCTCTTCAGGTCAAATCTTATGAGGGCAAGATTCACTCATTCCCCCTCAGCTGCCTTCTCTTCTCTTCCTACAGAACTGCTTTTTCTTGCCACTTTTATGCGGGATAATGTACCCCATTCTATCTCTTCCTATCTCCCTCTCTCAATATATTCCTCTCTCATCCCTTATTCATCTTCAGCTCATCCTATGCCCACTCTCTCTCTCTGTATATATATATACATATATATATATATACACACACATATACACATATACACATATATAATATATACATACACATACATATACATAAACATATATATACATACACATATATACATATACACACATATATAATATATACATACACATACATATACATAAACATACATATATGTATATATTTACACACATACACATACACATACATACATGCATATTCCCTTCGGCTACCCTAATACTGAGGTTTCATGAATCATACATATCATCTTTCCACGTAGGAATGTAAACAAAACAGTTCAACTTTACTAAGTCCCTTGCAATTTCTTTTTCTTGTTCTTTTTCTTGATTACCTTTTCATGCTTCTCTTGATTCTTATGTTTGAAACTCAAATTTTCTATTCAGCTCTGGTCTTTTCACTGAGAAAGCTTGAAAGTCCTCTATTTTATTGAAAATCCATATTTTGCCTTGGAGCATGATACTCAGTTTTGCTGGGTAGGTGATTCTTGGTTTTAATCCTAGCTCCATTGCCCTCCAGAATATCGTATTCCAAGCCCTTCGATCTCTTAGTGTAGAAGCTGCTAGATTTTTTATTCTGATTGTGTTTCCACAATGCTCAAATTGTTTCTTTCTGGCTGCTTGTAGTATTTTCTCTTTGACCTGTAAACTCTGGAACTTGGCAACAATATTCCTAGGAGATTTCTTTTTGGTATTGTGAGATATTTTAGAAAATGTGTATATTGTTAGGCACATGCTTCTATCCCAATTCATTTAAACTCACTTTTTACTAGGCATATGCCAGAGTGGAGAGAGCCTTAGATATTGAGTTATGTGGCAGACAAAAGAAGAAATGACTGGGGAAATAAAGGCCCAATCTTCCAAGCAAATTGATTTATTAAGCAATGTATACCAATTGTCCAACAAAATAGTATCAGACCTCCTTAGCTTAGTCCTGGAGACCGAATACAGGGAAAGACAAACATCTGTGTGTGTGTGTATGTGTGTGTGTGTGTGTGTGTATATACATATGTATCTATGGATGTATATGTGGGTATGTATGTGTGTATATGTATGTATATATGTATATATGTGTGCATACATATATACATGCACATACATACCAATACCTATATACATACATATGTATTCAAAGCAATTAATCAAATAAAGCCATTTAATTGAAAGTTAAAAAATACAACATAATGTAATCTGATTTCTAATTACTAATGTAACCTAATTCTAATTAGAGATTTTCCAAGTTATGATGGCAAAAGTAAACAAATGAAGTTCCTTGAAATCAAAAAAGCAGGTATCTCCCTTTCAAACGTTTGTGAATAATCAAGGGAATGCAGAAACAATAACTGCTTGTCAGTATGTTTTTTCAGATAAAATATATATATATATGCATATATATATATATACGTACTATATATGTATATATATATATATATATGAAGCTATTAATCAAATAAAGCTATTTATTTGAGTTTGAGATATAATTATAAGAAAACTCTTTGTATCAATCTTCGGATCTGACCATATTTCTGGTCAGTGTAACGTAGGTCCTCATAAGGTCTCTAAGTCACAGGTAGAGATTGTTCAGTTTCCCAGCCACACAGGCCTACGTTCAAACAATACAAAGATTTTTCTCCTAATTCCCACAATTGAATAATGTTTTCTCACAAAAGGGCATTTGGACTAGGCCCATAATTGAGTAGAAAGGGAACGGAGCTAGCTCCAGAACTGAGTCACAAGACAGTCATTGTGGTTCACTCAGTTCCCATAATTAACCACTTACCATCCTAATCCCCTCAGTTCTCCCGATCAGGAAGATGTAATTTCAAATCCCATCTCAGACACTGGAAGTGTGACCTTGCAAAAGTTGCTTGAGATTTTTCATCTGCAAAATGAGAGGGGCTGGATTCAGGGGCCTCTACAATCCCCTCTAGCTCTGAATTTATGACTCTATGATAATAGGCTAGAACAGCAGATAAAATGCATATTAAAAAAAAAAGCTGTTGTCTTTTTTGTTCAAAAAGCAATAACTTTATTTTTTGTTTTTATTTTTAATTAGATTTTTTTTTATTTTTAGTTTATAACACTCAGTTCTACATTTTCTAGAGTTTCAAATTTTCTTCCCTTCTCTTCTCTCCCTCCTCCCCCCCAAGACGGCACATAGTCTGATATAAATTCTATACAAACTTTCACATTAAATTTATTACACAATAGTTAAGTTGTAAAGAAGAATTATGACCAATGGAATGAATCATGAGAGAGAAGAAACAAAACCAAAAAAGAAGAGAAAAAGAAAAAAAAAAGAAGAGAGTAAATAGTTTGCCTCAATCTGCATTCAGACTCCACAGTTCTTTCTCTGGATGTAGATAGCTCTCTCCATCATGAGTCCTTTGGAGCTGTCTCTGAGCCTTGTATTGCTGACAAGAGTCAAGTCTATCAAAGTTAGTCATCACACAATCAATATATCTGTGGTTGTGTATAATGTTCTCCTGGTTCTGCTCCTCTCACTCTGCATCATATCATGTAGATCTTTCCAGGTTATTATGAAGTCCGTATCATCCCCATTTCTTATAGCACAATAGTATTCCATTACATTCACATACCACAACTTGTTAAGCCATTCTCCAATTGATGGGCATCCCCTTGATTTACAATTCTTTGCTACCACAAGAAAAAGAGCTGCTATAAATACTTTTGTACATACAGGTCCCTTTCCCACTTGTGTGATCTCTTTGGGATATAGCCCTAGGAGTGGTGTTGCTGGGTCAAAGGGTATGCACATTTTAACTGCCCTTAGGGCATAGTTCCAAATTGCTCTCCAAAATGGCTGGATCTGTTCACAATTCCACCAACAATGTATTAATGTTTGAATTTTCCCACATCCTTGCCAGCATTTATCATTTTACTTTTTTGTCATGTTAGCCAATCTGACAGGAGAGGTACTTAAGGTATCTAAGAGTTGTTTTGATTTGCATTTCTCTAATCAATAGTGATTTAGAGCATTTTTTCATATGCCTATAAATATCTTTAATTTCTTCCTCTGAAAACCACCTATTCATATCCTTTGACTATTTCTCAATTGGGGAATGGCTATTATTCCTATAAATTTGACGCAGTTCCCTGTATATTTTAGAGAGAAGGCCTTTATCAGAGACACTGGTTGTAGAGATTTTCTCCCAATTTTCTGCTTCCCTCCTAATCTTTCTTGCATTGGCTTTGTTTATACAAAAACTTTTTGGTTTAACATAATCAAAATTATCCATTTTGCATTTTGTAATGCTCTCTATCTCTTGTTGGGTCATGGAAAAATGAGGAAATGTGTTTTTGTTGGAGCTAGAACAAGGTCAACATAGTTGCCAGTGTTCATATCCTTGCTGAAAATTGTTCTAGTCCCATCCCTAGATCTGCTGGGAAGATCTAATAGACTCATGACTCCATGTGTGGAATCCCAGACAAAGTCATTGGCATGCCCAGACCAAGCTTTGCTTATGAATGAATTACTTGAATTTCTTTTTGCCGCATAATCCAGGATCACCACCTAAGTATAGTTTTAATGCCTCCTCCCCTTGCTATATACAAGATTCATGTACTTGTGAATATCACCAGGACTCTTTAATCTGGGTGTCTCCCCTTCTTCTCAGAAGTCCTCTCCAATCAACTAGAATATGTACCTCATGGTATAATTAGCATGTGCTGCGGTACTCAATCTCATAAGAAATCGAGTCTTCGGAAATTCTCCTAATGAGAAACCATTCTTTAAACCCAAACCGGCAGCTAGGTGGCTCAGTGGCTACAGCACTAGGACTAGAGTCAGGAAGACCTGAGCTCAAATCTGGCCTCAGACACTTAGTAGCTGTGTGACCCTGGGCAAGTCGCTTAACCCTGTTGGCTACAATTCCTTATCTATAAAACGAAGGGGAGAAGGAAGTGGCAAACCACTTCAGCATCTTGGTCAAGAAACCCCTAGATGGTGTCATGAAGAGTTAGACGTGCCTGAAGCCAGTCAACAAACAACAACAAAAACTGAGATATCATGGGAACTGCAGGCCCTTTCTTCTGTATAACCCTACTACATAAGGATCAAGTAAGACAAGCTTTCTAAAGCATTTTGCAAAGTGCTCTATGAAGCCAACTATCATTGTCATTAGAAGAGCTAGACAATTCCCCAAAGACCATCCAGACCATTTTCCTCCTCTTTTTTTTTTATGTAGGGCTGTCCTTGCTGTCTAGGAGCAGTATCTGCAAGCTGTAAGGAATCTCTCTTCAGTTTAGTCAGTGCTCTGGTTCTCCATGATAGCGGTGAAGATGTTTGGGGACCATATGTGTCCCTGTTTTTATGTCTTTTTGATGTTCATGATCAGATAAAAAGGTTATCACTATTCAAACCTTTAAGAAATCTCACCTAATTGTGTTGTAGGCATGGGGAATGACCCCAGACTTCTCCCAGAATTCAGTCTACTTTTTTTTTTTAAATCTAACTTTCCAGTGAGGTAATATGGCTAAAAGTAATGGAATTCTGCAGTCTCCAAAGAATTAAAAGTGAGTATTACTCAGTAGGCAACTGAGAAATGCACGGTTAGGTGTGAGTAGGCTGCAATACATATCCAATTTGGAATTAAAAAATAAGACACAAAGAGGCATATTGTTTTTTTTTCTCTTCACCCTCGCCTTGGACTTGACACTAAAGTCTCTCTGTTTTAGTGAACTCTGACTCCTTTGCCAAATAGGCATCTAGATCTAGTCAGCCAAAAATACTATTTTTGACCTGGGAAAAGGCCAGGATTTCAATGTAATATGGAAAACCAAAGATGGGTTTCAACTGTAATTTTATTTTTCTCCCTTCCTATTTGCTCCAATCTTACTTACTTTGCCTGGGTCCCTGAGAGGGTTGATGATTTGGGAAGCTAGGTGGCAAAGTGAGCATAGAGTCCAAAAGACCTGAGTTCAAATTCTGCCTCAGATACTTACAAGTTGTGTGACCTTGGCCAGTCACTTACCCTATCTGTGCCTCAGTTTCTTAATCTGTAAAATGAGTGGGGTTGGAGTCAAAGAACTCCCAAGGTTCTTTCTAACCCTAAGTCTAGAATCTTATGGCTTGCCCAGGATCAATAATTCAGTATGTATCAGAGGCAGGATCTGAACCCAAGTCTATTTGTATTGAGGGTGGTTTCCAATCTACCACTCCATGTACTACCCTGTCTTATGTGTTATAACTAATCAGGTTGTGATTGTATGGGCATATCTCTTTCCCATAGGGATATATGAGTTTCTGTGGTGGGTGTATGTGTGTGTTTATGTGTATGTACATGTACATGTGTATATATGTATATGTGTATGTGTTTATATATATGCATGCATACATACACATATACATATATAATCTCCTCTGATGGTTGTACTTCTGACAATTGATCTCTTGGTGCACCTGTCAAGGCTGTTAGATAATAGGGAAAGGAAGGAGAAAAGGATGAACATGTATTAATCACCTACTATGCACCAGGCACTATGGTAAATACTTTGGAAATACTATCTCATTTAATCCTCAACAACCCTGGAGGTAGGTGCTATTATTATCCCCATTTTGCAATTGAGTTAACTGAGGCAAACAGAGATTAAATGATATGCTCAGGGTCATACAACTAGTAAAAGTCCATTGGATTGTGATGGAAAAGACTGGCTTTTGCCTCTTTTTGTACCTCTAGCACTTAGTCCAGGGGCTGGCACACAGTAGGTGCTTAATAAGTGTTTGTTGATTGACTGACTGTTCAAATATCTGAGGCCAGATTTAAACTCAGGCCTCCCTTACTTCCCGGCCAAAGCCCTAGCAGATGTGCCACTTAGATGCTTAATAGAGATATAAGCTATCACCACACATGCCCAACGACTTTCTGAGTTAGTAGGCTATACCAGAGGTTGTTCAATACTGATATAGTATTTTAGAGCCCAATGGCCCCATTCTCATCTATGCTACATAGAGATTAGGGAAAACTTGAGCTCACCTCCTTCCAACTCTGTGTTGAAACCTTCATGCCTTCAGTACAGATCTAAATTCAACTCAATTCTATTTCACCAACATCATCTTGCATTTATTTTGCATGTGTTTTACATATCCTTATATATGTATATGTGTTGTCTTTCACTATAAAATGCATTTTTCTTAAAGCCACAGATGGCTTCATTTTTGTTCTTGTATCTCCAACACCTAGCACAGTGTGCGATACATATGTGGTTGTTACTCGTTGTTATGTCTATTAAGTCATGTCTGACCCTTCCTGACCTCATTTGGGGTTTTCTTGGTAAGGATTTCCTTCCATTTCCTTCTGCAGCTCGTAGTATAGGTGAGGAAACTGAGGCACATAGGGTTAGGTGACCTGGATAGAGTCACACAGCTAACAAGTGTCTGAGGATGGATTTGAACTCAGTTCCTCTTGACTCCAGGACTGGCTCTCTGTCTACTGTGCCACCTAGCTGCCCAAGTTGTTGCTTAATAAATGTTCATTGATCGAATTCAACATTTTTGAGGTCTTACATATGGTAAGAAAGCAATCTGAGGAAATAAATAGCAGTAATCTTCATAGGCTTGAAAACTTAGAGCAAGAAGGGATCTTAGAGCTACCCATAACCAAGTAGCACCCCTTGGTCCTGTGTCCTCTGGGTTCCGCATTAGGGCATGGCTTATCCCAAACTGGGAGAGTGAAAAAAAGGAGCAGAATCTTAGACTGAATCTCAGAATCATAGATGTAGAGCTTCATGGGACCTTCGAATTCTTCTAGTATAACCTCTTCTCATTTTACAGATGAGATTTACTGGGACCCAGAGAGGGAAAGTAACTATCCAAGGTCACACAGGGAGTAAATGACTGGGGTAGAATTCAAATTTATGTCCCTTGACTCTATGTCTAGAATTCTTTCCTTAGCCTTTCCTGTCTTGGCTCTCTGCATCTCCCTATCTGCCCTACCCCCCCCCCTTCCTTTTTTTAAAAAAAAAATTGGTTGCTGAATCAAAATGCCCTTCTCTCACCGGGGGTGGAAGTTTTCTGTGCTGTTAATGTATGCAAAAAAAAAGTATTGGAATATTTTTAAAAACTTTAAATTGGAACCTGAGAAAGGACCTATTCCCTGGGGACACATGACTCATCAGCATATATTCACAGAACAAAGAATATCAGATCTGGAAGGGGCCTTAGAAACTACTTGGCTGAACTCTCTTGTTTTGTGGATGGAGAAACTGAGGCTCAGAGGAAAGAGGAGGAAGAGAAATTGTGTGGGTTGCTCACAGAAAGGCTAGGAGAAGAAAAATATTGGGGAAGAAGCCTTCTCCAGATATATCCTGTGAGAGAATGACTAGTATGTACTTGAAATCTGGAAGGAAAAGAGAATTTCCTCCCCCAGCTTGTTGTGGAAGGGACCATGGTTTAGCTTGAAGGAAAGAATTAGGCTAAGTGAATGTGTGGGTAATAGGTCTCCATTAGACTGGATATCCTTGTTCTACCCCAAGGCCCCCTTCCTCAGTCTCCTGGGACTCCATCCACAGAATCAGGCCTCTTTGTTTTTACAAGGCATTAGACCATCAGGCATGTAAATCCTTCAATTGCCTTTGCTGTAGATAGGGAATCACAAACAATAGTGTTTAGGAACATTGGGTAGGCAAACTTGGATTCCATCCATAGTCCCTTTGGGTCTCTGTGCTCAACATCTTCTCTCATCTCTTCTCAGATTCCCTCCTGTCCTCTCTACTTTCCTTTCCTTCTCACTGACTCTTCCTTTCTTTTTCACACACACACACACACACACACACATACACACATGCATGCACACATGCACACAGACACACACACACACATCTCTGTCTCTCACAAACTAATTTTTCTCTCTTCTTCTCTCTTCCATTCTTCTTCCCTCCCTCACACCATCTCTTTTCTCTTCCTCTTCCCCTCTCTGACATAGAAATGCTTTCCTTTTTCTTTCTCTTCCTCTTTCTATTTCTGGATGCTCCTCATTTCAGTATTTCTCTCTCAGTATCTCTTTCTTTTCTTTGTCTCCTTTCCTTTGAACCTTTCTTCTCCTTCTTATTCTCTCCCTCTCTCTTTCTCTCTCTCTCTCTCTCTCTCTCTCTCTCTCTCTCTCTCTCTCTCTCTACCTTCCTCTTTCCTTCTTTCCGTTTGTTTCTCTCTAATCCTCCCTCCCTTTCCCCTTTGCCTTCCCCCATACACATTCTTTCTTTCTTACTTACTTTTCCTCTTAAATATGACTAATTCCAACCCACACTTTCAGAGGGATCTTTTATTACCCACCACTGTCTGTTTGCTGTTTAACTCCAAGGGAGGCATTTCAGCCCCCTTCAGCTTATCACCAAACTAGGAAGCATATCAGTCCTGAATCAAATACCCAGTCAAGGAAAGAGGGTGAAAAGAAACCAGTAGGCAGTGGGGTCTAGGAAAAGAGAGAAAACAGATAAGAGAAAATGAAAGCAAAGGGGGAGAAGAGGGCAGGGAAAAGAAAGAAGGGAGAAGGGAGGGAAAGGGGGGAATTCTATCTCCTGAATCTGGGTAGATATTCTGGTTGTAATCACCCCGACATAGTGGAGACACTAGTAGTGTAGTTTCCTGGAGCTGTGTTTCTTGGCACAATGACAACAGCCAATGTCACTTCTATAGCATTACATGGTTTATGAATCACTTAACTTCCATTATTTCATTTGATCATCACAGAAGCCTTATGAGGTAGGGAGTACAAAGGTAGCCTGGATCAGGACCCTTGAAACCCACCCTCTGGTACAAGGAATGCTTTGGATAAGCACGAACTCAAACTTGCAGCTCACAAGACTCCAAGGATGAGGCTTTTATTGGACAAGGGAGAGGACATATTAGGTATATAAATATACAAAATATTAAATATATAAAATATATTTAATTAAATAACATAGAATAAATAAAAAAGAATACTCATTCACAAATATAAGGACAAATTTTCCTATGAGTAACTACATCATTGGTGGAAGAAACCACATGGAGGTGAATACAAAATCTCTGCATTTACTAAGAAGAAAATGAGCCTTAGAGAAGTCGTGATTTGCCCATGGTCACACAGCTGTGTCTGAGGCAGGATTTGAATTTAGATCTTCTTGTTTCTACATCCAACAGTGTCTCCACTGGCTTTGTAACAATCTGATTTATGAACAAGAGTAGGAGTAGGCACACATGAATAGGACATCTCTGGCCATTCTAGTGAAGAGAATGGGAAATCAAGAAGCAAAAGGAACATCCACATTTGTCCAGGAAAAATGCATAGCCAGAGCAACACATAATCTTGGGATCCTATCCCTGAGGAAATACCTCCCTGTCTCCAGTATTGTGGCTTCTATTCCAGCAGAGTTGCCAATGTCATCTTCCAGTCTGGTAATCCCATTAGGTGCATGTTGATGGAGTCTACTACCAGGCTATTGCCCTCCGGGTCCTCTGTGATTCTGTTATCTGCTGATGTTTCTTCTGGGGTGTCCTAGATACAATCTGCTGGTCTTCCACTGAATTATAAGTGCTGTGTATCCACCCAGGGAGAGAAGTGCTAATAACTTTCATATCTCATAGTTCCAGGGACTGTTTTAGCTTTTTAAAAATGCAGACCTAGAGGCATTAAGTCTGCCTTTTAAAGTCATTTGTTTTTGCCTAAACTGCCATTCCCTGGACTTTGTCTACTGAAGAAAAAAGGATTTGGAGTCCAAAGGCCTGGATTCAATTGATACCTTTTTCTTGGCCAAGTCACTTCCCTCATCAATGGATCTCCACTTCTTCATCTATAAAATGAAGGTTTTGAATTATTTGGCCTTACAGATGAGCTGGGTGGCACAGTGTACAGTGCCTGGCCTGAAGTTGGGAGTACCCATTTTCCTGAGTTCAAATCTGGCCTCAGACACGTCCTAGTGTCAATATGTGTCCCTGGGCAAGTGACTTAACCTTATTTCCCTCAGTTTCCTCATGTGTAAAATGAGTTGGAGAAGGAAATGGCAAACAACTCTTGCATCTTTGGCAAGAAAACCCCAAATGGGCCCAGGAAGAGCTGGAAGGGACTGAACAATAGTGCTTTCAGATCTAAATCTATGGTCTCATGATCCCACTCCTTTATCTGGTTGGAGAAAATTTCTTTCAACCCCATAGTGCTCCAGCAGTAATTCAAGAAGCCGGGTAAACCTGGCCACTTTTGTTCTACTTTTCTGTCAGCAATTAACTCATTATTTTCCCTAAATGACCATTATTGCTATAATTTCTAAAAAAGATTGTGATTGTTAGTAGTAGTACTTGCCAGAGCTTTGATTTCTTTGGGGATAGGGAACTCCCAGTGAGAAAACTGCCTCTACCAATGCAGATCAGCACCCATTCCTCAATTTCGTATTAAAAAGTTGCCTGGGGCACTGAAAGGTCACTTAGAAAGTTTGCGTCAGATACAAGACTCCAGGTCTGGTCTTTCTGACTCTGAAGCAAGCAATCTCTCTGCTAAGCCACGTGCCCTTTCTAGTCCCACTGTATTCTTAGTGTTTGTTGTTGTTGCTTCAGTAGTGTCCAACAATTCATGACCGCATTTGTGGTTTTCTTGGCAAAGATAATGGAGTACTTTGCCATGTGCTTCTCCACACACACACCTGGAGGTGAATATAAAATCACAGGGACCATAGAGGCCAACCCTGGCATTTACAAATACCACACAAGCTTCTCTGGCTCATTTTTACAGAAAGGGAAACTGAAGCAAATAGGGTTAAGTGACTTGCTCAGGTTCAAGGATCTAAAGCCGGATTTGAACTCAGTAAGATGAATTTTTCTGACTCCAGCCTGGTGCTCTAACCACTGCACCAGGAAATCAAAGCTTAGAAACTCAACGATGAGGTCATGCACCAACTGAAGTATTATTTATACACCGTATTTTCTAAATAAAATTCTCTTTTAAATGTATTAAGTAAGCTAGTTAGTTAAACAAACTCTGTGGAGAGTGTTCTTGATGAGCAAAATATTATCTCAGTGTCCCTGTCTGGTTATACCTGGCCCTCTCTCCCACAGTCCACCCCATCCCCAGGCTGTAAGTTCATTGAATTCAGAGTTGGACTCTTAATTTCCACACTAGGTAAGATGCTTCAGACACTCAGTTTCCTCATTTGTGACAAGGATCTAACAGTACATAGCTACCTACCCCATGAGGCCACTGGGTAGAAAGTCCTTGCAAAATAGAAAGAAGTATTATTATTTAGTTAAACATGCTTACTCCACTCTAGCTTGCTAAGTGTGTTAAATACTGTCCAACTCTTCATGACTTCCTTTGGGGATTTCTTGGAAAAGATACTAGAGTGGTTTGCCATGTCCTTTTCCAATTCATTTTACAGATGAGCAAACTGAGGCAAACAGGGTGAAGTGACTTGCCCAGGATAACACAACTAGTAAATGTCTGAATCCAAATTTGAACTCAGGTTTTCCTGACTCCAAGCCTGGAGCTCTATCCACTGTGCCACCTAGTTGCCAAGCCTTGCTAAACCAAGGCTGAAAGAGGCTACAACTTGCCCAGGGTCACACAGGTTAAAAAAAGAAAGAAAGAAAAAAGAAGAAACAAGATTGTGACCCAGGTTCCCTGATTACAAATCTACAACCTGATAGTGCTATCCTCTCTCTTGAACTGAGATGTTGTGGGATAAGGAAGAGACAGAAAGAGCCATGTGATGGTAGAGCGCTTCAGAAATATGAGCTACTCTTTAAAAAAATAATCTGTGCTAGAGACATAAAGGGTTATTGCTACTAGTTCTTAAAGCGAGACCCACCTGCACACTCGAGTGCCAAGAGAAGCTAGTGAAAATGTCACCACCCCCTCCTCACTGCACCTCTCTTCTCCCCTCTCTCCTTGGCAATGCAGAGCCAAACACCCAAATTACATCTTTTACATTTAAATCCCTCTGTGTTCCACATGAGTGAGGAGGGACAATGGACTTAAATTACCATATCAATATTTAAATATCAACAGCTCTAGCAGAATGGAAGCTTCATTTTTTAAAATTTTTCTTCTGAAAGTCAGAGCTGAGAAGCCTTCTGGATGGCTTTCCCTACAAACGGAAAGAGCGGAGCTCCCATCAGGAGGTGTCTCCCTTACCCCACCCACAGCTGTCCATTTTAGGAGTCCCATCACTTAACTAAAATTGCGAAGAGTCTGTTTTCTCATAAGAAGCAATACTATGGAATAATCCATTTCTGCCTTAAACTTGCTGTTACACACATCATTTCATTTCCTATACTACACTTTTGCAGTGCTTATTCTCCATGTTTGAAATACTTTCCCTTCTCACTTCTACGTCTTAGAATGCCTGGACATAGGAGGTCAGTCTGCCTTGTCCCCTCCTGGGAATCCACCTTCTCTAAGTTATGACAGGATTTCTGTCTTCTGGCTGGATTCATGAGTCATGAAGTCTGGGTTCAAGACCCAGTGTACAGAATCATAGGATCTCTGAGCTAGGAGAGACCTCAGAAGGTGTTTATTCTAACAGCCATATGGGAACAGAAATTCTCCATATATCTAGGACAAACTCCAGATCTGAAGCATGATATAATCAAAAGGGTTAGGAAGGAAGGAAGGAAGGAAGAAGAAAGACAGACAAAAAGAAAGAAAGAAAGAAAGAAAGAAAGAAAGAAAGAAAGAAAGAAAGAAAGAAAGAAAGAAAGAAAGAAAAGAAGGAAGAAAGGAAGAAAGGAAGAAAGAGGCAGGAAGAAAGAAGGAAGGAAAGAAAGAATGAATGAATTGAAGAAAGAAAAAAAGAAAGAAAGAATTGAAAAAAGAAAGAAAGAGAAAGGAAGGGAGGAAGGAAGGAAGGAAGAGACAGGAAGAAAGAAGGAAAGAAAGAAAGAATGAATGAATTGAAGAAAGAAAAAGAAAGAAAGAAGGAAGGAAGGAAGGAAGGAAGGAAGGAAGGAAGGAAGGAAGGGAGGAAGGAAGGAAGGAAGGAAGGAAGGAAGGAAGGAAGGAAGGAAGGAAGGAAGGAAGGAAGGAAGGAAGAAAGGAAGAAAGAGGCAGGAAGAAAGAAGGAAAGAAAGAATGAATGAATTGAAGAAAGAAAAAAGAAAGAAAGAATTGAAGAAAGAAAGAAAAAGAAAGAAAGGAAGGAAGGAAGGAAGGAAAGAAGGAAGGAAGGAAGGAAGGAAGGAAGGAAGGAAGGAAGGAAGGAAGGAAGGAAGGAAAAGACAGGAAGAAAGAAGGAAAGAAAGAAAGAATGAATGAATTGAAGAAAGAAAAAGAAAGAAAGAAAGAAAGAAAGACAGAAGGAAGAAAGGAAGAAAGGAAGGAAGGAAAGAACAAAAGAAAGAAAGAAAGAAAGAAAGAAAGAAAGAAAGAAAGAAAGAAAGAAAGAAAGAAAGAAAGAAAGAAAGAAAGAAAGAAAGAAAGAAAGGAAAGAAAGGAAGAAGAAATAAGGAAATCTAGCCAGTAAACCCCAAGTTAGGAGAAAGCGAGGTTGGTGACCTTGTACAGCCCTCCCTCACTCAAATCAAAGTCAACTGCAAGTCATGTCATCATTTCCCTGATGTCATGGGCTTCTTTGAAAATGAGGGATGGACACAACAACCTGCTACTTAATGAAATCTTGGGTATATTTCCCCTCTCTATTCCTTAATTTTTGAAGGCAGCTAGGTGGTACAGTAGATAGAGCGCCAGGCCTGGAGTCAGGAAAATTCATCTTCTTAAGTTCAAATCCAGCCTCAGTCACTAACTAGCTATGTGACTCTGGGCAAGTCACTTAACCCTGTTTACCTCAGTTTCCTCATCTGTAAAATGAGCTGGAGAAGGAAATGGCAAAACCGCTCCAGTATCTTCCCCAAGAAAAACTCAAATGGGATCACAAAGAGTTGGAAGCAACTGAAAACAATTGAATGACAACAAACAGTAAAAAAGAATTTCTTTGAATTAAGCTCATACCAAGAAAAAGATCTTAGTCATTCATTTTTTTTAGACACTTGGGGAGCCCTTTCCCTTCTCTGGGTCAGTGGTTAGGAGGTCCCTGGCTTTGAATGTCAACCCTGATATTTGCTAATGCTACCTGTAAGTCATTGGTACTCAGTATGCTTATCTGTCAAATGGGATCAATGATGCTTTCTCATGCCTCCCTCACAGGGCTGTGAACAGGTCAGGCATTATTATGGTCCAGCTTCACACAGGATGCCCTGTTCTTTCTCTTACCAATCTATTGCATCTCATTGTCTTTATATAAGGTGATAGAGTGAGTCAGTGGTGGGAGCTGGATTCAAACTCAGGTCTCCTTGATGAGGTTAAAGAAAATGATGAGATGAGGGAACATATATTTAGGGGTGCTTGGGACCCCAAAATACAGACACACTGAGTCCTGCCAAATGAATTCAACTCAAGCCTTCTCACAGCCAAAGAAAAACAAAGTCTATTAAAGATTCTTCATAATGGGTAGACCGTTAGGGAACCTGAACATTTGTGATGCTAATGCCAGTGGGCCAGAACAATCTGAGCAGAGCTAGATTGAATCTGAGCACCTTCATGGAGGCAAGATGAGACTTACATACAGAAAGATTGTGGGAGGGATCTAGGGGTGGTCAAGTAGTCTGGGATGACTAGAAGAGGGGTTTAGGGAGGGTCCTGAGGAAGAGTCTAAGAAGGATCTTGTTGGGACTGGGGTATCTAGAGGTCAAGACTCTGGGAGTGAGATTAAGAGTGGGAAATAGTTGAAAGCCACCTGGAGATAACGGACAATACAGAGTAGGATAGGTTAAGGGTAATAGAGATCTGGGCCCAGTGATAAGAGAAGGTTTATGGCCTCAGGCAAAGGCCAGATCAAGTGAGAAGATTCAAGGAGAGTTCAAGGGGATTTCCAGAGACTTACCCATCAGTTTCAAGGGGATTCCCAACTCTACCCCATCATCCTGACTCCTAGTCCAATGAACATGGACATGGGGAAAAGGTTGCAGAACTCAGATATCATGAGGACAAGATGTGATTCAAGAACATATGATGGGGTACAGGATCTAGGAGCACCCCTGAAGTCTCCTTGAATCTTCCCACTAGATGAGGCATTTGCCTGAGGCCACAAACCTTTCATTATCACTAGGCTAAAGTCTCTAGGTTAGTCTTGATCTAGCTTACCCTATACTGTCACCAAATCTCCAAGTGGTTTGCTAAGATTTCTTAAGACTATCATTATGGTGAATCTGTAATAAATTGTTTTTCTCTTTGGCTGAGAAGGCTTGAATAGAATTCATTCAAGCAGGACCCAGAATGTTGGTATTTTAGGGTCTCAAGCACCTCTAAAACATGGCTCCCTGACCTCATCACATATGCTTTAGTAAGTAGTTCCAAAGTCCTTATTGAGGGGTAATAACATTAATTACAGGCACAGACTTGTTCTTAAATGAGTATTTACCCACAGCACTCAAACTGTTAACACAATGCAGGAGAGATACTTAGAAAGAAAGTGCTGGGAGAAAGAAGGAGCCCTGAGGGCCTGTAAATCCGTCCAGTCTGGAAAGTGTGAAGTCTGCCTTTTCCCCTATTTGGCATCTCCTCTGATGTGGGCACAGTGGAAGGGGATTGGACCTTTGCAGGAGATTGTTACTCAAGCAAGAGGGCTTGGGATTGGGGCAATGGGCATGCTAGCTATGGGAGGGTCCAGGCCACAAGGGGGAAATCTATGTGTGCCACTGATAGCCTGGCTATTTGGTGCTTCATAGAGAGCCCTAGTGAGTCTGCTCCTGGTCTGAGGGAAGGATGTCCTTCAAGAGCCTCCAATCTGAGTGCAAGATCTTTGCCTTTAGTGAGGTCTGGGATTGTGATGGGAGTGGGGTGGGTCACAGAGCTCTTGCCCTCAGAGACCCCCTGTTGTGGTGATGTGAAGTGGGTGGGGAAGACTTAGCTTCTGTCCTCAGTGTACTCCATACCTCAGATGTGAGACAGAGACAACACTCTGGGCCTTAAGGAGCACTCAGAGAACGTCTCCTGCTCCTAAGGATGCTTGATTCAGTAAGATGCAACAACCAATGGAGTACATGGTTGATGAACAAATGTATGTCTGTATCACCACCAATGGTATGTATCTGTCTAATCTGGAGGCCAAAGGATGGACAAGATGGATCGAGCACCAGAAGCTTTTGCTTATAGTTTACCCCTAGAGTGCTGGGGCGATTTCGTGGAAATAGCCCTGGACTGGGGGCCAGAAGGCACAGGTTCAAACTCTGCCTCTGCTACTTGTCACTTATGTGATATCACACAAGTCATTTCATTGTTTTGGACTTCAGTGGACAGTGGAATCTCTAAGTGCCCTCCAAGCTCTAAGATTCTGTAATTCCAAATGAATAGATCAAAGGTTACCTCCCGGCTATGAGGGTAACTATTTGTAGGACTCAGAGAAGGCCCATTTTCTACCTTGCTGTTACTGCTCCCCACCCCCAACAAAGAATGTTCAGAGACTAGGTTTTGGATGAGTTGGTATGATTCCAAATTTCCACCTCCTCTTTCTCCTCTTCCTCCTCCTCCTCCTTGTCCTTCTTCTGCTGCTGCTTCTGCTTCTCTTTCTACTTGAGAAGTACAATGCTGATTGTAGACATGCATAAAAAGGGAAAAAAGAAACAGTACCTACCCTCAAGGAGCTCACATTTTAATGGGGTGGGGGGAAGAGAAAACATCTAAATAACTATTTATATACAACATACATATTGTATAAATGGAAGTTAATTTCACAGGGAAGGCACTGTCTTGGGGGCTGGGGTAGGGCTGGTAGGGAGACAAGAAAAGGCCTCTTCCAGAAGGTAGATCTTGAATTGGACCTTGAAAGAAGCTAAGGAAGCCTGGAGGTTGAGATGAGGAAGAAGAACATTCTGGTTATGGATGACAGACAATTAAAAGGAATGGAGTTTAGAGATGGAATGTAAGGTGAGGGAGATAGTAAGGCCCCAGCATTACTGGATCATGGATCGTGTAGAGTGTAATAGTATGGAAGAAGTCTGGAAAGGTAAGAAGGAACCAGCCTGTAAAGGATTTCACAAGCCAAACAACATTTTATATTTGAACTAGGAAGAAATATAAAGCTACTGGAGTTTATCAAGTAAAGGATCACCAAGGTCCCTGTATTTGGACAGTGTCACTGGAAAATGGTTAGGGTGTTCAGTTTCATTTCACCAGTTTCAGTTCTAGGTTCAGAATATACTTCTTTTTATCCCTTTCCTGGGATATTTTCCATCACTGCTGTTTATGTATGGGATTGCTGACAACTGGTTTATTTGTTCTGCTCTTTGAGATGCAAATTCCCTGGCCAGGGACATCTCCTCCTTCATACCCCATATTTCTCAGTCTTTGGTTTCCGATCACTCCCTAACTTGGAGGAATAAACATATTAAGTCATCTGAATCTCCTGATTACTGTCCTTGTTATGCACCTGTTACTTCCTCTCTCTCCTAAATGTTGCCCAATTACTACTCTTTGGGGAGAATGATATACAAAAGCCTGTGTTTAGGCTAATAAAAACTGGTTGGATTCTTTTTAATTCAATTGTCTTGGTAAATAACGAGTTCCCTGTCAGTACAGGTATTTAAACAAGGACAGATGATCACTTGTTGAGAAGCTGCTAGAAGAAATGCCTATTCAGGTATAGGCTAGACTAGATGTTCTCTGAAATCCTTTCCAGCTTTGGGATTCTATGATCAATATTGTTGTTGCTGTCATTGTGGAATTGTTTCAGTTGCATCCAAATCTTCATTTGTCCAAACCCATTTGGGGAGTTTTCTTGGCAAAAATACTAATGTGGTTTGCCATTCCTTTCTCTACCTCATTTTGAAGATGAGGAACTGAGGCAAACTGGGTTAAGTCACTTGCCCAGGGTCACGTAGCCAGTAAGTGTCTGGGGCTGGATTTGAACTCAGAAAGATGAGTCTTCCTGATTCCAAAGCTAGTGCTCCATCCACTATTCCACTAGCTGCCTTCTATGATTTAGCTATTTACCTATTTAGATATTTGTCTTTTATTTAGCAGAAATTAATGGAAAGGATACTGGTTTAGAATCAGAGGACTTGGCTTCAAATCCCAACTCTGCTATTTAATAATTTTTGTGACCCTGGACAAGGTATCACCCATCTCTGTACCTCAGTTTCCCCCCTCATCAAAAGGAGAGAATTTCATTAACTGACCACTAAAGTTCTTTCCATCTCTAAGTTTGGGATCCTGTGTGGCTCTCCTCCAAAATGCTATCTCCCATGTATATGTCAAATTCATGTACCTTTCCTGGGAGAAAATAACAAAAGAGATAGCTTTGCTTGATGACCATTTATTTATTAATGTCAAGTATGTCATAAAACAAAAAAGTCATGGAACCATCAAATCCATTTGCTACCATTGAAGAAGATGACCAATTCAGAGTCCAAATGTAAATGGTGTGTGGGATGAAAGACCCTCACCAATTAAATTTATAATAAGGAGCCATCTCAGGGTGGGAACAGAAATAAATTTTATTCAATTATTGAGAATTGGGCATCCCCCGCTAGAACAAATCCAGCAAGGGAGGTGCTTTACAAGGAGCAAGGCACCCATAATTATACCTAACACAAGAGAATTCCCGCCCACCTCTGACCTTTCTGACCATTGACTGGGAGGTGGGCTTACAATCTGAGTGCAAAAGCTAGACAAAGAATCGGGAAACTGAGGCACAGAAACTCCAATTCCCATTCCCTTAGTTAATGATTACAACTGAGGTGACATCTATAAATCTAAAGAAGGAGAATAGGCTAAGGGGAGAGGGAAACCCTCTCCATTCTCTTACAGTACTTTTACAGTAAAGGAAAGCAGGTCACAGTGACCCTATTCTTAGTGAGCAAATCTTAAAACCAGAACCAGAAGAAAGAACAAAAAGTTTCAGGATAAACTTTTGCAGAGGCTGAGCCATCAGACTCTCACAGCCTCAGAATTTTCCACCTCCTTATTTCTTGATTTTTAAACATTTCTTAGAGTAGATATAGATACGTATTTATAAATATCTTCCCTGTGAAGTCTTCACATTTTATTTACCTCACACAATGGGATTCAGATTGGGTGAGGTGCTCCTAATACCCTTCTTTGTGAATGACATTGTACTGATGGCATTAAGACCCAGAATATGGATAAAGAAATCCATAAGCAATCAGAAGAGTTTGATCTCACCAAGGCAGAATAAGTCAAGAGAAAGAAAAATGCTTATTTTCCAGACAACCATGTGCAACTAGATGGACAGCCTATGGGTTTGGTTTATCAGTACATACATCCTGTACTATTCTAGCTATGAATATAGAGATAAGCCTAGAACTGGACAGAAGGTAGAGAAAAGACTGTATTGCCTTTGGGAAATTGTACGGTTCTTTTAATTAACCTAATCTCATCCCTGAAATAAATGCCTATGTTTCTTAACAACATTCTTCCAGTGGCACATATGTCTGTAACTCATGAAGTATTATAGTCTCCAATGAATTAAAGCAGAGAGTCACCCAAAGGAGACTAGAGATGCAGGTACATGGTGGATTGAGCAGATTGCAAAGTATCACCAATGAATAATTTTGCAGGAGAAAAAAAAAAACACAAAAGGTGTAGATAGATGTACAACCACAAAAAATAAAACATGGGCTGGCCACATAAAAAGTCAAGGAAAACCTATCAAAAGTCCTCAATGGAACCATTGCTATCTACACAATGCAAAGAGATCTTCAGGAAAAGGGAGAGGAATTGTGTAGAGTAGACCATTAGACTTAATTGTTATGTTGGTTATTTTTGTTGGACTATTTTTTTTCCTTTTCTTTTTCAAATTCTTTGTAACAAGAGATGGCTCTCTGAGTGGGGAAGGAGTACTTTTAGAAATGGTGATGTAAAAACAAAAACTATCAATGTTTTATCAAAACAAAAAAGATTTGTATAAGAATCACAAAATCACAATAGCTATTCTGTCTATGAATGATTTACAGAAGGACATGTAAAAGAGGTGTATAGAATTGGTAGGAATGCTTGAGTTTCCATTGGAAAGAATACAGTTATCCCTTCTACATCTTAACTTTCCCCATTGTGGTTTTGATATATCACAGGTTAGTGTAAGAAATTAAATGGGATTTGGGGAAGTTTTGCAGAAGCCATGGACAACACATGAAGGCCAGCAGATCACACAGAAAAAGTTTAGAAACTAAGAAATGCATAAAATATATGTGCAGTATTATATAATATTGACATATCTTATCTTTTAATACCATAATAATACAGACTTCTCTCATATGAAGGGAGGACCAAAAAATGTACATGGATTTTCCAATTTGCGGGGATGATTAGGGTGCCTCTAACCACTACATTGTGGAAGGGATAACTGAACTCATATCAACAATATCACTGATTATCTAAGTATGTTTAAAGGCTTGTGTTAGGCACTGGAGAAGGAGATTAAAGTTTAGCTAAGAATTCCCTTCTGAATGAACCTGAGCCAGTCATTTAATTTCTTTGGACCTAACTTTGTTCATTTGTAAAATGATGGACTTGGATTCATTGGTTCCAAAGGTTCCTTCCAGCTCTAAGTTTAGGATGTTATGCTCCCATCATTCGGTCTCTACCTTCATGGAGCTCACAATAAAATAGAGGGTTATGGTTCATTTGCAGATAATTAATATAAAATGGTACCCAAGAATTGAAATAAGAGAGCTTTTTAAGATAGGAGGGGAAGCATCCTTGCTGACTGGGAGGCTCCAGGAAGACATCTTGGAAGACATGCTACCAGAGAAGTTAACTGGCTTTTCCTTTAAGGGACCCTTTAAGCTTTCTTCATTATGCATAAATTGATCTAAATCTTTTCCCTGATCATGTTTACATTTCCAGTCTCTACCTTCTCTTAGGGAGAGGGTCTCATGTGGTGGGTCCACTGGGGTCAAATTGGGCTTGGTTCTGAATCCCTCTGATCCTTTGTTCCTTTCCTCCCTTCTGTCAGGAGTGGCCTTATTTTCCATTCCCATAAAATTCAGAGTCACATACCCTAGAGCTGGCAGGGACATCAAGAGACTGTTTTGTATGTATGTGATGCCTAAGATGGGACTTGATGAATGGTTAGGATTTCAAAGTTCCAGGGGATGGGTGTTACCAAGGGAGCAAAGATACAGAAGTTGGAACATGAAGGTGATATTATGAAATGAAGAAAATATGTAATGGGAAAACTCCAAGATCAGACTGCAAAAGTCATTTGTAGTCAGAATGTGGAGAACCTTCAATACCATGATCTGGAATTAAGCCTTTGCACTGTGGGCAGTGGGGAACCATTTAAGGTTCTGGATTAGGGTACTGATGTGATCAGAGTCAAGAATCAGTAAGACTAAAAATTGCTATAGCAAGGTGGTAAAAGCATAGAATTTAGAGTCAAAATACTTGACATCAGATCCTGGTTCTGTCATTTATTACCTCTGCGATTTTGGACTAATCACTTCCTCTTTTGGGGACTCAGTATCCCTAGCTATGGGAAGCTATGTGGAGCAATGGATAGAGCACTGGGCTGGGAACCGTGAGGACTCATCTTCCTGAGTTGAAATCTGGTCTCAGACACTTCCTAGCTGTGTGACCTTGGGCAAATTACTTAACCCTGTTTGCCTCAGTTTCCTCATCTGTAAAGTGAGATGGAGAAAGAAATGGCAAACCACTCCAGGATCTTTGCCAAGAAAACACCAACACGAGGTCACAGAGAGTCACACAAGACTGAACCACAACAAAGCACTTGAATGGCACTTTAGGGATGGCAAAGCACTCATGTGCTCCTCTCAACATCCCTAGAAGACTTCGACTGAACAACAACAATATCTCTAGTTATAAAATGAGAGGATTAAATTACATAATGCTTAAATTCCCTTTCAATCTACAAAATCTGTGATCCTAACATTAATGGAGTAGTGTGTAGGGCATGGATTAGAAATACATTTGGCAGGGAAATTTGGGACCTGTTGTAAGGTGTCAATACAGGGATTTCTGAAAGTCTTAGGGCATTTTGAAGCTTTAATACTTTAACATTCCTCTATAAAGGCTTTAGTGAAGTAGACTTTAGACTTTTGTGGCCCCTTAACAATTAGAATTGCCCCAAAGTGGAGTGTGTGAGGTGAGATTTCCATCCCTAGAGATGTCTTCTGCTTTATAAGCAGCCACTTGTCAGGGATGTTCCAGAATATATTCCTGTTCATGTAAGGGTTGCATTAGATATACTCTGAGCTATCTTTCTGCTTTGAAGCTTTAGGGTGGTAATCAGGGACAAGAAATCCTGACAGTGGATAGAATACCTTCCCCAGGGTCAGAGAGACCTGAGTTCAAATCCATTTTCAGATACTTACTAGATGTGTGATCCTGACCAAGTTATTCAACTTCTTTCAGCCTCCTGAGGAGAAGAGTGCTTGCCATCTCTACCAACTGCCTCCCAATGCCTCTACCAGAAGATACAAGCCAGCCTTTCCCTGAGGGTGGCACAGGAGGTAAAACGGACTACACAAGTTGAACTAACACCACCATCTTGATCACCATCTCCCCTCAGACCCTGATGGAGACACCTCAGTACCCCTGAACCCAAGAGCCTTGGGAGTAACAATGCTTCCAGCCCAATGCCCTCAGCCATCATCCTGGGAAACAACTGGAGATGCCATCTGGAAACCATTCCTGCAGAAGCTCCAGCCACAGCTACTGAAAACTGTCAGATGGAAAGGAAAATATTCACCACCAAAGACCTTGGCACAAAGACAGGATTTTTTTCAGTGTAAATGACATTAAAAAAGAGCCATTACCTTCTGTTTTGCTGCTGCACCCTAAGGCCTATGGGACCCTTTTATCTGACTTGTAGATGAAACTTTCCATGTGTTTTGTCTCCCCCATCAGAATGTGAGCACTTTGGGAGCAGGGACTGTCTTACTATTCTATTTCTATCTCAATGTTTAGTAGAATACTTTGCATATAGTAAGTATTTAATGAATGCTTCATCCATTCATATATATGTGTATGATGTATGTATAATTATATATAATCAATAACAGTTGCATCCTTTTTCCACACATAAAGGGGAATGAGTTCTTCACTTCCAAGGGAAGACAATCAGAAAGGATCCCTGTCTGGATAGGTTTTGGTCCTGGTAGTAACAGGCTTTGATGTCTGTGGGGAGCCAAACATCTCAAAGCAATATTTTTTTCTTTTTCTTCTTCCTCCCAGGACTTTATTTTCATTTGGTCACATCCTTTCTACTGTAGCCAGGGAGGACAGAGGAAGGACTCTCTCCCTCTGCCAGCTCCTGACTAAAGAGACAAAATTAAGCACCAAGAGAAGATGTCTCCCCTAAAAGCCCTTTTTTTGTGAATCTGCATGGCTGTCAAGGCTTTGTGGCTTGACATGACAATTATTCCTTCACTGGGGCACCAGGCCATTATGTCAGTCCAGAGCTTTTTCCAGTAACAATGCTGACCCAAAAAAATACCTTTGTCATTCTCTTCTGTAGCTGGTCAAAGCTAGGAAGACCTTAGGGATCATCAAGTCTAACCTTTTATTTTGCAAAAGGAGAAACTGTGGTGCAGTAATATCAAAGGACTCTCTCAAAGTCAAATAGCCAATAATAAGCAGCAGCCTTCTGACTGCCAGGGCAGTGTTCTCCCCACTACACCACACTGCCTCTCAGTGAGTTCTTACTAGATAAAACTATAGAATCCCAGAGTGAGATGAAACCTCAGTAATTATTTAACTAAACCCTAACCTTATCATCAATGACCTTTTCAACATCCCCGTCAGAAGCACAACAAGGATCTGTTTGAAGATTTCAAATGAGGGAGACAAATCTACCCCTGGCATCCCATTCCATTTTGGAATAGCTCTGATTCCATAGAAATTCTTCCTTATACTAGGACAGAGCCTGCCTCACTACAACTTTCTTCCACTGCCCCTAGTACAGGAGTCCGGAGCTAAGAAGAACATCGATTCTATCTTCCACTTGACAATCTTTCTAATAATTGAAATGCTTTAGAAACTGCCCTGGAGTTACAGATGTATGGGTTCAAATTCCAGCTTTCCCTTTTTCTAGCTGCCCAACTTTCAGCAAGTCATTTTCCCTGGTGAGGCTTCATTTTCTTTATCTATAAAGTAAGAGCGTAGGACTCGATGCTTTCTAAGGACTCTTTAGCTCCAATATTCTATGTGTTTAAGAGTCTGGCTCCTTCTTTCACTCTGGAATTCATTCTCTATGCTCATCACTCATCATCTATCACTTTCTTTTATTCTGTCTCTTTCCACTTCCCTCTTTTCCTCTCTAACATGGTCCCTCTACTCCTGAAGGGCCAATTTCCTCAGCAGTCTATTTATTCCTTTACTCAAATGGACAAAGTGGAGCACAGCCAAAGACAGACCAATCAGGATGGTGAGGCAACTAAATAATTGTGCTAATCAGAATCATCTGAGGGAAGTGGAAATGCTTAGCCTCCAAGAGAAAAGACTCAAAGATGGGGACAGTATCACAGTTACTAAATATCTGAATGCCTTTATTTAGTAATTGGTTGAAGGAAGTAAGGAAGCTTAGCTAAGAGAGAAGAGGACTTCAGAGGAACCATACTAGCTGTCTTCAAGTCTTTGATGGGTTGTCATGTAGAAGAAAAAAAATTAGGCTTGTTCTCCTTGGCACAAAATAACACACCTAGGACGTGGAAGGTAAGAATTGACTAAACGTGAAGAAAGCCTTACTGGCGATTTGAATTCCCTCACTTTATGGGTCGCTTTCAGGAAGACGAATGAGGAATTCTTCAGGGAACCTTGGGGAATGGAAAGATGAGTTCTTCATCCCTGTGATTTTCAAGTTGGTTTGTGACTACCAGTTCAGGCACCTTGAAGAAGGAGTTTTTGACCAGAACAAGGTTTGACTAGATGCCCTTTGAGTTCTTTTGCAACCAGCCAAAGGATGGAGTTACTTTTTTCATGGAATAGCCAGAGGCCAGTGTCATTGGATTAAAGAGTACATGGTGGGGAGTAAAGTATGAGAATACTGGAAAGGTAGGAGGTGGATAGGTTATGAAGGGCTTTGAACATCAAACAGAGAAATTTCCATTTGATCTTGGAGGCAGTAGGAAGCCGTTGGTTATTAAGTATGTGGAGGCGGGGTGGGGGGAGTGTGTATGACATGGTCAGACCAGCCCTTTAGGAAAATCTCTTTAGTGACTGAATAGTGGATGGATTAGAGTCAGGAGAGACTTGAGGTAGGTAGACCCACAAGGATGCTATTGCAATAGTCCAGGTGTAGGGTGATGAAGGCCTGTGCCTGAATGGTGGTAGTATCAGAAAGAAAGAGGTATATTTGAGAATTATTGCAAATTGACGGGCCTTGGCAGCAGGTGGACATGGGGGCGTGAAACATAGTGAGGAATCCAGAATAATTGCTAGGTTGTGATCCTGAGAGCCTAGGAGGAAACTGTTGTCCTCAATAGTAATAGGGAACGTAGGTGGTGGGTAGGATTTAGGAGGAAAGATAATGAATAGATTCATTCTGGCAAATGTTGAATTTAAGATGGACATCCAGTTCAAGATGACTGGAAGGCAATTGGAGATGTGAGATTGGAAGTCAGAAGAGAGCTTATAGCAGGATAGATAGATTTGAGAATCATCAGCAGAGAGATGGTAATTAAATCTATGAGAGCTAATGAAGTTACCAAATAAAATTGTATAATGGGAGAAGAGGGCCCTCGAGGGACATCGATGGTTAGAGAGAGGGCATGATCTAGATGAGGATCCAACACAGGAGACTCAGGACTGGTCTGATAGGAAGTAGGAAAACCAGGAGAGAATGGTATCCTGAAAACCCAGAAAGAAGATGACATCAAGGAGAAGACGGAGATTGCCAACCCTAGGGTCTGCCTTCCAATTACTGTCAGACACCATCCCCCACACCTCCCAACACACACACACAGGCGCACACACACACACACACACACACACACACACACACACACACGCACACACACACCTGCTATCTCCCCTACCCTGCTTCCTCCAAGGGACTTGGGAGATGGGAGTTGGAAATGAGGTTCTAGGGTCATAAGACAAACTTTATGACTGATAGCCAGTTGATCTTCAACATGACTCTCCTCAGAACTCTGAAATGTTCTGTATTACATTGCTAGGCCTGAGGAACCAAGCCACACATTTATGCATGGGGAAGGGGATTGTGAATCAGTGGTCCTGGGAGATGGTGGCCTTACTGGCTCAGGTGGGATGACAATAACTTCCAGGACCTGAGGTGAAATTTGTCCTGTCCTGGTCCCACCAGGATCTCTCCCTATATGATATACTCAGGGGCAGTTTCTGCCCACTGGGGTGTTTTGTAGTCTTTATCGCTAACTGAAAAGGTTACCTGGGATCTTTTTGAAGTCTCCTCGAATCTACTCCATACTCTTTCGACTCTGTTCTACCTGAATTGGTCCTGGGCACCAGAAATCCTAATGACAGTTCTAGGGTGGTACAATTCTATGATTCAAATCTTCAACAAGCATTAATTGAGGCACTCTCGTGTACAGAGACCTGTGCCAGGTACTTGGAAAGAAGCAGAAATGCATAAGAAACAGTCTCTTCCCCCGGAAGTTGAAAATCTAGCAAGAGGAGAAGAAAGATATACAAGAAACTAGGTAAATGGTAATAAGGCCCACTAAACGTATACTTACAGTACTGTGGAACTCAGAATAGAAATCACTTTCAGATGGGGAAATCAGAGAGGGCTTCATGGAAGAAGGGGTATTCAAAGTCAGATTATGAAGGGCCTTGAATGTCAATTTAAGGAGTCTGGATTTTATTGGTTAGGCCACAAGGAACTATTGAAAGCTTGCAGGGCATTATGTATGGAAAAGATTTCAGGAAATAGAGGGACCTATTAGATGACTATTTCAATAATCCAGGAAGTGTTAAGGCCCTGAACCAGGCTGGAGAGGGAGGTGTAGGATAGGAATTGGAGAGGAATGTATCCTATAAAAGGACAGTATATGGATAGGAATTGAGAGGAGCCCATGAAATCGATGTGTGGGATGAGAAAGGAAAAGTCAAGATCAAAAATGACTGACAAGAGGGGCTTTGGTGACAATTAATAAATTGATTAATTGGAGAAAATTTAAGCACTTTCAATGGGCCTGATTCTGGATAGGAGATACAAAGACAAGAACAAAATAGGCCCAGTCCTAAAGAAGTTTAACTTGTATTGTGGGGGGAAGAACAAACTGTCCATACGTAAACATTATAAAATGTTTGATATTTCTATAAATATTATATATGTACCATTACAAATTTGTGTATATAGGTAGTATATTCATATATGTGTGTGTGTGTGTGTGTGTGTATGGGTATACATATATACACATATGTTTGTGTGTAGGTCTGTTTTCCCTGACATTGGGAACTCCCAGAGAGGAATTTTCTCTGTCGGTCCAGAACATCAGCTTCCCTACAGTTTTAGAGTTACCTGAGGATACTGAGAGGTCAGGACTTGCCCAGGGCCTCCCAGAGAGTACGACAGAAGCAAGGATTGAACCTGGATCTTCCTGACTCCTAGTCCATCTTTCTGTTGATCAAGCCATGTGCCCTTTGCATATAAAATTATATAAAGTGAATACAAGATGATTTCAGGAGAACTAATGGAAACAGGGTAGTCTGGATGACATGAATACTTTCACTGATGAGGAGCTCCCCTCCTTCCTAAGCAGCCTATTCCTTTAGAGAACTCCTTTAATCATTAGGATGCTTTTCCTTTTCTTGAGCTAAAATATACCTTCTATTATGCCTCTCATGCACCCCCAAACTATAGTGATCTTGGGTTTTCCCCTTTTTGACCACACAGAGTATGTCTATTTTCTGTGCCCCATGCCAGAGCTTCAGATATTTGGATACTGTGACTATATCCCCTTTAAGTATTCTGTTACCCTCCTCCTCACCCCCAACCCTAAATGTGCTCACCATAGGATTGGCAAAAGAGCCCCCAGTTCCCAATGTTATCCTTTCATCCTATGTCCTCAGAGTCTACCATAAGGATGAACTCTCATCCTCAAGGATGAGAGTGAAAAGATACATCAATATCATAAAATAAGTCACAGGAACATCAAGCTAGAATGTTAAGAAACCTTAGAGGCTACCTAGTCCAACCTCCACATTACATAGATAAAGCACCTGGGTCCCAGAGAGGTTAAATTATTTGGCCAAGGTCTCTCAGGTAGTAATGAGTCAGAGACAGTATTTGAATCCAGAACTTTTCCTCTGGGCCATAGCAATCTAGCTGATGCTCTGCAGAGTGGTGAATAGGGTCCTGCCAATGTCCATTTGAGGAACTGGCTAAGTTGAATGGCTACATCCCAGGGCATAGTCTGACATTGCCAGGAAGGTCTCTCTAAATACCTGATGTGCCAGGGTCCATGAACTCCTCTCCTAATCCTCTCATCATCCCGGCTACTCTTTGTTGGCATAGACACATCCAGCCACCATGTCCCTGATAGATCCTGACTCAGGTCAAGGGTAGCAGAGTTATTATAGGATCATAATACTGAGATCTTGATGGGCACCTAAAAAAACTTTTCCTCATCTAACTCTTTCAACTTCCATAGGAGAAAACAGTCCATATGCCTTAGCAAGGTCACTTACTTCCTTCAGTCTCGATACTAGACCTCTGTTAATATATTCTTCTTAGGCACTCCACAGCAGCCTTAGCCATGGCTTATCCAGGCTAATTTTAACCAGAAGAGTCTATCACTTTAAAGCAATAGGATTTATCTCATGGGTCCACAGACTATTTTTTTTTCCTTTTAAGAAAGAAAACAAACATCAAAATAGCTGGGAGTGTGTTCAGAGCATTATTCCACATTTGCACAAAGATAAAATATTGAAAATGTATTCTCCCTTTAGGGTGGTTTTTTAAAACTCTCTTGTCTTCCTTGTCTTACTGAAGCCAGCTCTCCATTGGAGAAGTGCTGCTCTCATCCAGACATGAAGTGGGGGGCTTTGATTTTGTTCTACAATAATACTTGGGGTGTTTTTGATTTCTTCAGAGCAATTTTTCATCCGCACACATAGATCTCAATCCTTCCTTGCATAGTAGACACAACAAGAATGTTGGTGACTGAAAATATATTTTTCCTTGGTGGCTAATACTAGTGATAACTTTCTCTTCATCTTCCCTATCAAATGATTTATCAGGTCTAAGCAATTCTACCACCTTGTAGAAGAAATAGTAATAATAATGATAACTTCACGCAAAATCACAACCTTGTGACTTCAGATGAGGACCACCACCACTGAACCCCTGATTATTCATTTGTAAAATGACAGAGTTAAACTTTATGGCATTTATTGGGGTCTAGCTCTAAATCTATGATCCTTTGACCTGGGTTCACACCCAGGCTCTATCACTTCCTGTATAGGCTGAAGAAAGTTACTTAATGTCTCTGGGCTTTCCCAGTGTCCTCATCTTTAAAATGGGGAATTTTCGCTCAGTAGACTGATGTCCCTTTCAGCACTAAACCTATGGTCCAGTGTTCTCTCACATCCTTCTTTTTGCTCTATATTCTCATCCCTGTTATGCTAACCCAATCTTTCATTCCCACACATCTGGTCTAGTTTAGAATAGTCAATAAGCAATGAATATTTATTAAGCATCTGCTGTGTACCAGGCACTGTGCCAAGTGCTGGGGATACAAATAAGAAAAATAAAAGAAAGTGCCTGCCCTCAAAGAGATTACAATCTAATGGGGGAAGACAGTACACAAAAAGGAAGCTTAAAAAGGTTGGAAAGAGAGCAGGTCTGTTGTTTCATGGAGTCCAAACCAAGCTGAGCCATTGCTGGAAAATGAAAAGCTGTTTAGAAAGTTCTGAGGCCTCTCCATTGGGTGGAGGTTACCGCTTTGCTTTCCAGCCCTTTGATCAGGAGGGAGAGGCAACTGAGGGAACTAAGAAAGTGATTAGTATCAAAGCTGAATCAATCTGCAAGGTCGTAAGATTTCAGGTGATGAGCCACCAAGAGCCACCTTAACAGGTCTTTAGCTGCCTCCATTTTCTCCTCTTTGATCTGTGCTTTTGTCTCTGCCTGAATCATCTTTCTTATGCATAGAGCATAAAAGTTATATCTCTTCAGTCTAATCCTCCATTGGCTCTCTATGACATCCAGAGTATCACCCAAAATCCTTTGCCAGCCATTCAAGGTCTTCTCTGCCCCATACTACCAATTCTACTTGACCTTCTCCCCCATATATTTTATTGCATAGGGACAAGGACTGGATTAGTGATTTTTTTTAGTATAAGGTACTGCTAGGTAAGGATAACCCTTCTACCAATGGAGGTTAACACCTCAACAAATTATAGAATTAGATTGCTTTTTTCTCCTAGAGCGTAGCATTTAGCACAGTGTCTGGCACATAGTAGGTGTACAATAAATATTTATTGATTGAGCTAGGCTAAGTGATTTACCCAGAGTCATACAGCCAGAATATATTAGGTTTAACCACAAATCTTCCTATCTCTATGCCATGTAGTTTGTCTTATGTACTTCATACTTTGACCATATTGGGGGGAAAAAAAGTCTGCCACCTATCTACATACATACCTTGTTTCTGTTCTTCAGCTACCATCCATAGGTGAGAGCTTGAACCACACCCACCATGCTGCTCCCCAGCCACTGTCATACTATGGCAGCCAATCCACTTTTCTCCCATTCTGCTTTGCTCCTATCATCCTGCTTTCCACCTCTATGCTTGAGAGAAGTAATCAAATCAACCCTCCATTCCTAGAATGACCCTGCACCTCTCATCCACCTGGACCTGTGACTGCCTTGACCAAAACAACCCTCTCTGGCTGCCACTCTCTGATAAGAGTTATCTTTCCCTACTAGAATGTAAGCTCCCTGAGGGACTTTTTGGATTCCTATCACCTAGCACAGTACTTGATGCTGCAGAATAAATGTTTAGTAAATTATATTTTATCATTCATTCCTTCTCTCATTCATTCATCTCAAACTTTCTTTCCTTTGCCAGCTAAATCTCTTTCCCATAGAACATTCTATGGCAATCTCTTTGTTCACCTCTTGAATTCCTATCCATATTTAAAAGTCCATTTCAAATGCTACTTGCATAGAAGTCTTCCTTGAGCCTCTCCACACTCCCATTCAAGAAGCACCTATTTCGTCACACTTCATAAAATAATAACTCACATTTATACGGTGCCTCTTAAGGCTCTTTCCTCCCAACAACCCTCTAAAGGAGGTAATATAGGCATTCTTGTCCCCATTTTATATCTAAGGAGACTGAGTCTATCAAAAACTAAGTAACTGGCCCATGACGAGCCAGGTAGTAGATCTCTTGGTGGCATCAGAACCTACCTTCTAATTCTAGAACTAGTTACTACCCACTATAATAAATTATTTCTTTCTTTAAGAAATGAGTCTCTCTAATGTGCTTACAATGTCATACAACGCTATGTATTCTAGTTCTCTATGTTTTTTGTGGGCCTGTGGCTTGAGGCTGAGTTTAGTTTGGGGCCAGGGTCAGGGTGTAGTCTGTGAAAGCAGGTTAGGACTCAGTCTAGGTTCTGTAGGAACTAAATGAACAGAGGTAGTTAGTTTACATCTTCAGTGCTCAACTATTTTTTTTTTTACAGTGCAAAATAAAACACAATATATGGAGCGTTCCTCTCCCTCTCCCCCTTCCCCATGCCCTAGCTCAAGCAGCGGTTAGGCAAACTCTGGGCTGTGATTCACCTATGTACCCTTTGCCAGCAGGGAGGGAATACCAGCCATGTACTCTCTGACCACTCGGCTTAGAATCTTACCCTTCTAGAGATAGAGGTACCTGCTCAGAGAATGTGACATTTACAACATACTGTTGAAGGAATACAACTTGGGTATCTCTAACCTCATTCCTCCTCCCTTTCCTAGATGCAGTAAACATTTACTGTCTCCTACAGGGCCCAGCTCCATTCTGTGTCTGATCCTTTGTGAGCTGAGCCCTTATTATGTCCCATTCTGGCTTTATTTACCTGGCTCTGACAACCTCAAAAATCAATGTTTCAAATAGACCTCTGCTTTTTTTTTTTAATGACTAGTTATTATCTTCTGGGGATGGTGTGCCCATAGGCATTCAAAGGCTTTTGTGTTTAGACTGACATGCCCTCCATTCATCTCTGCATTGACTATACAAGAGTAGGGTTCCATTTGCATACCTATAGAGGTGTATATGTATCTAGGTATGCGTATGCCTTATGTACACAGGTACATATGCTTCAGTGTGTGCTTTACTGTATACATATATGTGTATGTATGTGTGTTTGTGTGTGTGTATGTGCATGCATGTATACGCTCCCTTGTTCCTATATAAGCACCCATGCTTGGGGTTACAGTTGACTCTCTTCTCTCATTTTCCAAGTTACACAGCTAGTAAGTGTCAAAAGCAGGACGTGAACTCAGATCTTCCTGAAACCAAGTGCAGGGTACTATCCTCTCCCTAACTGTCATTCAGTAGTCCAAACAATCTTCCCAAAGTACAAGTCCTATTGTATCAACTAACACAATTAAACAAAGTCCAGTGATTTCTTATTGTCTCCAGGATCAAATACCGATCCTCCATGCAACTTTCCAAGCCCTTCATAACCAGGCCCCTTCTTACCTTCCCAGTCTCCTTCCTTTTTTTTTTTTTTTGTTTTTTTAAAGACAATCAGTGTTAAGTGATTTGCCCAAGGTCACACAACTAGTAAGAGTCTGAGGTCAGGTTTGAACCCTGGTACTCCAGGGCTATTGCTCTATCTATTGCATTCTTCTTATACTTTGTACCATCCCCCTCTCCTGCCTCACTATCATGTACTTGGGAAATCTAGTGAACCTGGCTTCTTTGCTGTTCCCTATCACAAGACCTCCACATCTTCTTTCTCCAGCCATCTTCACTGATTGTCCCCCATGCCTGGAATTTACTCCTCTCAGATCTCTGTCTCTTACCCTCCCTGGCGTCCTTCAAGCCCTGGAGGCTAAAATGTCACTTTCTATAGCAGCCTTTCCTCATCCCTTTTAACACTAGTGCCTTCCCCCTGTCGATTATCTTCAGTTTATCTGGTATATATCTAATTTGTACATAGTTGTTTGCATGTTATCTCCCCTATTAGATGGTGACCTTCTGGGAGGAGCAGAGACTTTTGGGGAGTTGTTCCTGATCCCTCTTGTTGTACCCCCAGCACTTAGCACAAGCATCTGACACATAATACGGCCTTTTGAAATGCTTGTTAACTACCTGACCAAATATCTACTTGCATATATACATGTGTGTTAAGAGAAATCATTATTTCTCTCTCATATTAATATCTAATTATTAAAACTGGAGAGACCCAAGCTTTTTGTCCTTGTCTAATCTCTCAAAGACAGGGTTTATGGAAGACAGGATTAATATTCTCCTCCTTCTGGGTATTACTACTCCACCCAACTAGACTTACTTCTAATCTAAGGTAAAACTCCTGGTCCATTGTCTTCTGCTCAGGCTTGGGTGAGAGGTATAGATTCCTTTAGATTGCCCCCTGGCGGGGGAGAAGTAAGATGATATAATCAAGATTCATTAGAATAGGTCCAGCACCTTATTGTAATATTGTAGAGTTGATTGCTACCCTTTGGAAGATCTACTTTCCCAAGACCATATTAGCCTTGAGCCCTCTGCCATGAAGATCTTTGGCATTTGGGAGTGCCATTGACCTCTTTTATTAAAATTATTGTTAATAAAATGACATTACCCAGAAATTATGATTCTCAAACTTTTTAAACACCACACTATTCCTATTTTCTGCATGTTGTTCTGTGTTCTGACATGTGTGAGAACATAAATCACATGTTTCAGTGTGCTTGAACATGAATTGCATGTTTCTGTGTGGTCTTGTATCTAGATATGCTTTAAAAGCATGCCTGTATTCATGTGTCCGTGAGTTTGTGCCTCTGACTGTGTGTGCAGGGGCCTTTCTGCTGCCTATAAAGCTGGTGGATTTTGATGTGCATAAAGGAATTGAATTCCCTAGCCAGAAATGTCCGCCAGGACTCCTCAGCAGCTCACTGGAGAAAATGAGCCCAGCGGGGGCTCAGAACACTCACTCAGAAACTTTGCTACTGTCGTTCATTAGGGAGAAGCCTGTGAAAGATAGATTAGTGGCATTTTTTTCTTACAACTTTCCTAGGCTCCTCTTGTTCCCCAGGGCTTTTTTTTTTTTTCCTGGAGGAAGCAGAAACGATATACTTTGAAAGAAAGGGCCTAGGTCAACCTCTTAGTTCAACCATTGGCTTGCTATGTGACTTCTGATAATTTGCTTAACATCTCTGGTCCTCTTTTCCTCCACACCCCCAACCTCCTCTGTCAAATAGAAATCACTCAACAATAATGGATCCACTTATTATAATGTAATCATGATAATAGATCACATTTTCTTAGAGATTACAAATCACTTTTCTCACAAGAATTCTCTGTGTTATGTAGCACAAGTATTTTTATCTCTCTTTTGCAAACCTGGGAATCCTAGGATTTAGAGGTAGAAAGGATGACCTTAGAGACAACCTAACCCTGTGGCTAGAAATCCTTGTCTTCCTTCAAGGACCATATCAAGCAAGACTTCTCCAGGAAGCCTACCCTGATCGCTATCCACATTCCCCTCCCCAAACAAAAAGGATTTCTCTCCCTCTTCATTTTTTTTTCTTCTGTCTAGTTCTTTATTCAATCCAAGCCCTTTATCTTACAGATGTAGAAAGTGAGGAATAAGTAGCAACATCTTGTATTTGAAGCCATATCTTCTATCTCAATTTCATGTTCTTTTTGTTAGGAAACTGAGGTGAAAGATTAAGTGTCATCTAACCAAGGTCGAATAGTTAATGGAGTAAAAAAAAGACTGAAGGAAAGATTACTTGAAGGCCTCTCCACTTGAAATAAGGAGCTTGTTCCAATACCCTATTGTGTTTCTTATCTGCACTACTCAGTTTATCACTTAATTAGACACTGTCACACATTGCTTGCTAAATATTTCCCATGAGTGAGTCTTGTCTCCCCAGGCAGATTTTAAGCTTCTGGAAGGAAGAGTCCATGATTTCTCCCTTTTCCATCTCCTCAGCAACACTAAGCACAGGACAGAGGATGAATAGATTGGAGTTATTTAGACTCTACCATCCCCAGGGTACATGATACCATGAGATACAGTTGTAGCTGCCTTAAATTGCCTTTAAATATCCTTCCCACCTCAATACCCCAAAAAGACTAGCATCCTAACTGGAGAGACCTTAAGGATATAACAGTAAGACTCTAGGAAGTGATCTCAGTGAGAAAAAAAGAATCAGACTGCAAGTAAATGATGTGGGTTTGATTTCCACCTATTGTGGTTGCTAACTGTGGAACCTTGAGGAAGTAGTCACTTGATCTCCCTTGTCATTGAGTTTCTTCATCTTCAGAATGAGGCAGTTGAGCTAGTTGTTCTACGAGGTCCTTTTTGGTTCTGTATCTATGAGCTGGTGAGCTTGGAGATAGCCAGAAGACCAATATCTCATGGGCCTCTGTCCTTTCTGTATAAGTGGGATGCTGAATAGTAACCTCCTAGAAGTCATGAGATCCAACTTTGAATACTACTTTTGATTCTGGCTCTATGATCTTGCCAAGTCATTGTCTTGGACGGTGGACTTCAGTTTCTTCATCAGTAAAGTGATAATAATTAAATATACACTCCCTGCTTTACAGGAATGTGCAGAAAATACCTTGGAGACAACACAGCACTAAAGAAATAAGAATTACTATCATGGCAAAAGGCAAATTGGCCATCCTTGGGAATACCAGAGTCAGATGCTGAATATCTCCTTTGAATGACCCCATTTTTATTTTCTTTAGTTAGCTCTTCGTTTCTTGTTCTCTGTACCCTCTTGATCTGACACTCTATCTCAACTTCCTTCCTTACTCTCATCATCTTTGCCTATACTCTGAATGGATATTGTTTCAACAATCCAGCTAGCAGCTTCTGTGGGAATGTAAGATCTACCCACAGCCAGCACCCAGAAAGCTGCCAACAGCACATGTTCTTTTGATCTGCTTAACTAAGGAAAGCAAGGTGAAGGGGTTGACAAGCTTACTTTAATTTAGCATACAAATATCATTCACTTAGTTCAGGGGAAGAGACCAGCATACTCAACTTTAGAGCAAAATACAAACAAATTACAAACATCAACAGACAGACCTTGTCTGATTCAAATCCCAATACACAGTTACCAGAGTTTAACAAAGTCTCAGTATGCAGGTTACAAGCTGGAACCCCTAGCTACAACTGCCTGGAGTCTCTTGCATCAACACCATTGAGAGAGAGAGAGAGAGAGAGAGAGAGAGAGAGAGAGAGAGAGAGAGGAGAAGAAGAAGAAGAAGAAGAAGA
>CM053622.1:76834927-76875408 GCA_028646595.1 Phalanger gymnotis | reverse complement strand
CCTCACTTCTTATAGAGCAATGTCATCTGAATGACCAGAACTTAGGCTGCTATGATTGGTTCTTGAGTTAGCCCCTCCCCTTAGGACCCTGGGAGGTTCACATCCACATAGGTTAGGTTAACACCTAATAGCGCATGGCTCTGGAGTTAGCACCTCCCCTTAGGCAGCTCCATCTTGGGCCCCACCCCAGTCACCAATCCATACCCACATAGGTTCCACACCTAATAGGGTTTTGGGCCTGGGGCTTAGCACCTAGTAAGGATCAATGAAATACACTGAATTACTCAAAGCAAACAAAAGTCAAACTCTTCAAGGGCACTAAGTGCTAAGGAGCCTGTTTTGCTTACCAACAAAGATATCCATGGCAATCTTTACTTATCCTTGAGATCTGTCTGGTCTAATCCATTGATTAATCAACCAACAATCTTTTATTAAAAACCTCATATGTGCCAGGCTCTGTGCTAGGAAAAATGAATAAAAAGAAAGTCCTTGCCCTCAAGGGGATTATATTTTACACAGAGTAAACAACATATATAAACATATAAAAACAGATGTGAATGAAAATGAGATCATTGTCAGGTTCCCACATTCTTCTTCAAGAATTCCCCTTGGTCCATTGGGCCTTTCATTTGGTTAAGCAACTGACTCTGAGCCATTTTGCAGCATCCATGGCACACTGCTATTCCTATGATGAGTTTAAAGAAAAATGAGGATGGTAGGAAATTACAGGTTTTTAGGGGTGCTTGAGACCCCAAATACTGACACGCTGGGTCCTGCCAAAAGAACTTGACCCAAGCCTTCTCAGCCAAAGAAAAAGATAAAGTTTATTAAGGGTTTGCCATAATGGGTTGTTTTAAGAAATCCCACACTTTGTGACACCTGTTTTCACAAGCTGGCCAGGTTCAGTCTTCTGAGCTACATTGAATCTGAGCACTTTCATGGAGGCAAGATGAGACTTATATACACAAAGATTGCGGGAGGGATTGAGGGGTGGTCTGGGGTCACTAGAAGAGGGGTTTAGGGAGGGTCTTGAGGAGGAGTCTAAGGAGGAACTTGATGGTGCTGGGATGAGATCAGAATGGAGGAACCAAGAGAATGGGATTAAGGGTGGAAAGTAGCTGAAGACATGGATACTGATGGTATATAGGGTGGGAAGTAGCTGAACAATAAAGGGCAAGGCTAGGTATAGATTTGGGCCTAATGATAATGTAAGGTTATAGCCTCAGGCCAAGGCCAGTTCAAGTGGGAAGATTCAAGGAAAGTTCAAGGGGGCTCCCAGAGACTGTATTCTAGATTCAAGGGGGTTTCCAGAGACTGTACCCTCATCATTCCCCCATCAAACAAATGGAACTAAAATTCTTTTGAGGTCCAGGGGGGTTCCCACAATCTAAACCCCATCACCTATACAAGAGAACAATGACACTATGTGACCCTGAGTAAGATACCCTCCCTTGTCCACCCCAAGACTCTTTGAAAATGGGAAGAATAATTCTTTTTTTAAATAATCCTCTGGGTAGTTGTAAAGAATTAGTAAAATTAGTAGGGCCAAGGAAAAGAACATAGTATTTTGAAACAAAGAGCTTTGATTTGAATTCAGGGATCTGTTATTTAACTTGGGCAAGTCATTTGCCTTGTCTGAGCCTTGCTTTCCATATTTATAAAATAAGGGAATTTGGCTTCAGTGATTTCTAAGATCCCTTGTAGATATAATTTTGATAATCCTAAGTTTATAAAATATCAAGCATAATTTTTAAGATAAGGAGATGTTATTCTATGGACAAAATCTTTGGAAAGAAAGGCATTAAAAGACCTTCATAATCTCTTCTCAGTTTGCATTTTCACCCTTATTTCAAATTATCTTCTATTTGGACATCTGATATTCCAAACAAAGTGGAATAGCTTACTAGTGAGGCTATAAACTCAACTTGTTTTTATTCATTCACTTCAGTCACGTCAAACACTTTGTGACCCTTTTGGGGGTTTTCTTGACAAAATACTGGAGTTGTTTGCCATGTCCTTCTCCAGCTCATTTTACAGTTGAGAAAACTAAGGCAAACATGGTTAAGTGACTTACCCAGGGTCACCCACCTAGTAAGTATCTGAGGCCAAATTTGAACTCAGGTCTTCTTGACTCCAGGCCTGGTGCCCTATCCACCTTGCCACCTAGCTGCCCAGTCTAAACTTGTTTGGTCATTTTTTCAGTTGTGTCCAACTCTATGACCTTATTTGGGGTTTCCTTGGCAAGAATATTAGAATGCCTTGTCATTTCTTTCTCCAGCTCATTTTACAGGTGAAAAAACTGAGGCAAAGGGGATTAAGTGACTTACTTATAGTCACACAGCTATTAAGTGTCTGAAGTTGGATTTGACCTCAGGAAGAGGAGATTTCTTGACTTCCAGTACTCTATACGCTGCACAACCTAGCTATCCCCCATCTCAATTTAACTTTGTATAATTATACAGGAAGCCTCCCATGCTTGGAATACATTCTTTTCTCATCTATACCTTTTAGAATCCATTTCTTCTTTCAAGGTCCATCACAAATAGCAATCCTCCTTGAAGCAGTACTTAGAAAGATTAATGGATTTGAAGTTCAGGGACCCAAGATAGTACATGTGTGAACTTGGACAAATCATTGGCCTCAAACATGATGAAACAAACCAACAGAAATACTCATCCTTTCATCCTACCAGCCCCTCAAACTACTATCTTATATCTTTCTTCCCTTTCTCAGCCAAACTCCTAGTAAAAGCTCTATACTTGCTACTTCCTCTCCTCTCACTGAGTCTTCAGTCCTTTATAAACTGGCTTCTAAACTTATCACTCAACTGAGACTGCTCCCTCAACAATTAACGGCTCTTAATTGCCCAATCTGATGATCTTTTCTCAATCCTTATCCTTCTCAACCTATTTGCTGCATTTGAGACTGTTTATCACTTTCTTCTTCGGCATACTCTCTAATCTTTAATTGTTATGACACCATTCTCTCCTTGTTCTCCTACCTATGTAACTGCACCTTCTCAGTCTCTTTTGCTGCCTCATTATCTACATCATTCCTAATTGTGGATATTCCCCAATATTCCATCTTGCAGGCTCTCTCTCTCTCTCTCTCTCTCTCTCTCTCTCCCTCTCTCTCTCTTTTACTCACACACACACACACACACACACACACACACAGACACACACACACCCTTCATCAGCTCCCATTGGTTTAACTATCATGTCTAAGCAAATTATTCCCATAGAGCTACAGCCAGCCCGTTTTTTCCCCTTTACCATATCATCAATGGCCTAATGGACATTTCAAACTAGATGTCTCAAAGACATTTCAAATTCAACATGTCCAAATCTGATTATCATTATCTTTCCCCCAACAACAACAAGAAACTTCTCCTCTTTCAAGCTTCTCTATTTCTATCAAATGTACAACCATTCTTCCAGCTTCCCAGGCTTGTAACTTTGGTATTGTCATTGACTCTTCACTCTCTCACATTTCCAATTCGTTGCAAAATCTTGATGTTTCTCATTTCACATCTTTTGCCTCTGAATCTTCTTTTTACACACACAGCTACTAACTTAATCCCGGCCTTAATTGCCTATCATCTAGATTAAAAGTCTCTCACCACTCCAGTCCATTTTTACACATGGATAACGAAGTGATTTTCCATAGGTGTAGATTTGATTATGTCACCCCCCCCATTCAATCAATTCCAATGCTCCTTATTGACTTTAGATAAAAGATAAATGTCTCTGCTTAGTTTTTTATGCTCTTGGCAACCTGGATGTAATCTATCTTTCTAAACTCAATGGACACTTTTCCCCATCCAGTGCTCTGTAATCTTGCCAGACTGACTTTTCTTTGAGTGCTCACATACAACCCCATTACCCATCTCTGTTCCTATGAATTGCCTCTCCCCAATTCCAAAAATGCATTCCCTTTTCATTTCTACCTCATAGTCTCTGTCTTCTTTCAAGAGGTAGCTCAAGCACCAGCTTCAAAATGAAGGCTTTAAACAAAGTTCTTTTCTTTTAAATTTTGAGCTCCAGATTCTTTTGCTCCCTCTCTCACCCACTGAGAAGATAAACAATATGATATGAATTATACATGTGAACTCATACAAAACATACTTCCACATTAGTCAAAGCAAAAAAAAAGTGAGAAAATTATACTCCAATTTGAACTCAGAGTTCATCAGTTCTGTTTCTGGAAGTGGATAGCATTTTTTCATCATGAGTCCTTTAGAACTGTCTTGGATCATTGTATTGATCAGAGTAGCCAAGTCTTTCATAGTTGAGCATTATTACAACACTGCTGTTACTGTGCAAAATAATCTCTTGATTCTGGTCACTTCACTTTGCATCAGTTCACATAGGTTTTATCATGTTGTTGGATTCTTTCTGAAACCTCTTCTTTGTTATTCTATATAGCACAATACTATTCCATCACAAACATATATCACAACTTGTTTAGTCATTTCCCAATTGATGAGTATTCCATCAATTTCTAATTCTTTGCAACCACAAAATGAACTTCTATAACAATTTGTGTATATATAGGTCATTTTCCTTCTTCTTTGATATCTTTGGATGTATAGACCTATTAGTGGTATTGCTGAATCAAAGCGTATTCAGTTTTATAGCTCTTTGGACATAGTTCCATATTGTTCTCCAGAATGGTTGAACCACTTTACTGGTTCAACAATTAATTAATGTATCTGTTTTCCCTCATCATTTCTAGCATTTGTCATTTCTAATAGGTGTGAGATGGTACCTCAAAGTTGTTTTAATTTGCCTTTCTCTAATCAATAGTGATTGAGATGATAAATGTTGGAGAAAAGGTGGGAAAATTGGAACACTTATGCATTGTTGGTGGAGCTGTGAACTAATCTAATCATTCTGGAGAGCAATCTGGAACTATGCCCATAGGACAACCAAACTGTGCATACCCTTTGATCCAGCAATACCACTCCTAGGTCTGTTCTCCAAAGAGATCATAACAAAGAGAAAAAGACCCATATGTGCAAAAGTCTTTATTTGAGCACTTTTTGTGGTGGCAAAGAATTGGAAATTGGGGGCATGCCCATCAATTGGGGAATGGCTGAACAAGTTGTGCCATATGAATGTATAAGAAATGGTGAACAAGTGGATTTCAGAAAAACCCGGTAAGATTTTGTGTTGGTAAGCAAAATTGGCTCCTTAGCATTTAGTTCAACAAGTGCCCTTGAAGAGTTTGGCTTTTGTTTGCTTTGAGTAATTCAGCTATTTCATTGAATCTTACTAAGTGCTAAGCCCCAAGCCCAAATCCTTATTAGGTGTAAAACCTATGTGGGTGTGGATTGGCAACTAAGGTGGGGCCCAAGGAGGGGCTAACTCCAGGGAGGGCCTAGTTTACATGTCTGGGATAGCAGAGGCTTTTAGACCAAGTGGGTTTAAGTCTGCCTCTTTGTGATGATTTTAGGTCACGTGGGTGAGTCGCATGTGTGACTCACCCCTGATGCTGAAAAACATCTAAAACCAGGGTTTGGCCTCCTCTTCCTTGGAGCTCATTCCTGCAACAGTGGTGACATGTGTGACTCTGGGCCAGCCCTTGTTCTGAGCTCCCAGGCTGAACCTAGATGTTGGTAACTACGAATTGTATTGGGTCTGTTTGTAATTTGTTTAAGGGCTCTTGAGATGGTGTTGATGAGGAGACTCTAGGCAGCTGTAGCTAAGGAGCCCTCCACCTTGTATATCCGGATGCTGAGACTTTGTCGAACTCTGGTAACTATGTATTGGGATTTGAATCAGACAAGGTCTGTCTGTTGATGTTTGTAATTTGTTTGTATTTTGCTCTGAAGTTCAGGGTGCTGGCTTTTTCCCTTGAACTAAGTGAATGATATTTGTGTGCTGAATTAAAGTAAGCTTGCCAACCCCCTAATCTTGCTTTTCTTATTAAGGCAGATCAAAAGAACCTGTGTTTTTTGTGGCCTGTTGGCAGCTTTCTGGGTGCTGGCTGTGGGTGGATCTTACACCCTCACAAAAGCTGCTAGCCAGATTGTGGAAACAGACTTAGATGAACTAATGCTGACCAAAGAGAGCAGTACTGGTAGAACATTGTACACAACATCAACACCATTATGCAATGAGTAACTTTGATAGACTTAGCTCTTAACAACACAATGATCTAAGACAATTCCAAAAGAGAAAGAACTACAGAGTCTGAATGCAGATCAAAGCATACAATTTTCACTTTTTTTGTCTTTTTTGTGGTTTTTCCATTTTGTTCTGATTTTTCTTTCACAACATGACTAATATGTTTAACATGATTGTACATTTATAGCCTCTATCAGATTGCTTGCTATCTTGGGGAAGGGAAGGAGAGGGAAAAAAATTTAGAAGTCAAAATTTTACATAAATGAATGTTGTAAACTATCTTGACATGAAATTAGAAAATAATAAAATACTATTAAGGGAAAAAAATAAAATAGTGATTTAGAGCATTTTTATATGATGATGGATAACTTTGCTTTCTTCTGATAACTGCCTGTTCATAATGCCTTGACCATTTATCAGTTGGAGAATGGCTCTTATTTTTTTTTTTATTTGACTCAATTCCTTATATAATTGAGAAATGAGGCCTTTGTCAGATACAATTTTTTATAAAGTAAATGTAAAGTAAAAAACTGTATAGAATAAATTTTTCTTTATATTACTTCATTTTCCATTGTATGTTTTGGTAAAGTGTCCTTTCCCTGATTATCTTTTTTAACTAGGTCTGTTGCTTTTGTTTCATATGACATCACAATTGCTACCCCTGTATTTTTTTTTAATTCAGCAAAATAATTATGCAGCTCTTTGTTTTAACTCTCTGTGAGTCTTTCTGTTTCAAGAGTATCTCTTGTATACAACATATTGTTGGTTTCTAGTTTCTAATGCATTCTGCTATCAGTTTCCATTTTATGGACTAACTTATCCCATTCCCATTTATATTTGAATTGTTTCTTTCTGGCTGTTTGCTATATTTTCTCCTTTGCCTAGGAGCTCTAGAATTTGCTTATAATATTCTTCGGAGTTTTCACTTGTCATCTCTTTCAGAAGGTGATTGGTGGATTCTTACAACTTCTATTTTACTCTGTGGATCTAAAATATCAATACAGTTTGATAGTTTCTTGAAATATGATTTCTAAGCTTTTTTTTATCCTGGGTTTCCTGTACTCCAATACTTAAATTTTCTCTCCTTGATCTATTTTCTAGGTCAGTTGTTTTTCCAATGAGATATTTCATATTTTCTTCTATTTTTCCCCTTTTTCACTTTGTTTTATTATTTCTTGAAGTGTTATAGAGTCACTAGGTTCTGCTTGCCCAATTCTAATTTTTGAGGAATTATTTATTTTGTACACTTTTTTCTATTTGACCAATTTTGTTTTTTAAGGAGTTCTTTATTTCACTGAATTTTCACATATTTGCATTTATTCTCTTTACATTTATTTTCATATCTTTATCCCCCACTAGATTATAAACTCCTTGAGAGTACTGATTTTTTCCATTCTTTGCATATCACCATAACATAGAGCATAAGAGGTGTTCAATATTTGTTGTTGTTTTTGGTGTTAATTGTCTGATTCTCTTAACATCTCTGGGCTGCACCTAGAAAATGGGGGAGTGAAAATAGATGATCTCTGAAGTTTCTCTCAGTCTATGGTCCTCTGTTCCTGAGATTCTTCCTTCCTTTATCATGCCTCCCTGCAAATTGACTTCTCCCCCTCAAAACTTCTTAGAGTTTTCTTTCTGGATAATTAATTTACCCCCATGAATCTCCAACTAGTTTTAACCTAGGGTCTGTAAACATTTTTTAAAATTATAATTATATTTCGTTTTAATTGATTTCCTTCATAATCCTCAGTAGTTTGTCATGTGTATTTTAAACCATGTTTCCAAAAGAGGCTTTGTAGGTTGCACCAGTCAACCAAAGTAGCAGACACAAAAAAGATTAAGAATCCTTGGACTAGTATTTTACTTATAAGAGTTCATATAGCATCTTCCCAAATGACTCTAAAGTCCTTGGGGAGAGGGATTGTATCTTTTTCATTTTGTATTCCTGTGGTCTTCTCCTTCTCCTTCTTCCTTCCTTCCTTCCTCCCTTCCTTCCTTCTTTCCTTCCTTTCCTTCTTCCTTCCTTCCACTTTCTCTCCTTTCTTTTTCTTTCATTTATTTGTTTGTTTATTAATAAACCTATGTATTCATTCATTTGTTTGTTTGTTTGTGGATGGTCCTGATATGTAATTTTATCAGTATTTCTGCTTTGCAGACAATCTCCAATAACGAAAAATTACCATTCTTCTCTCCTTCATAGTCTCAGTTATTACTGTAATTACTTCTTCATTGCTGGCGAATTTACCTTTTTTATTTTTGATAGTGGTAATTTGGTTTTCTTCTTTCTTTTTTTAATCAAATTAACCAAAGTTCTATTTTATTTTATTTTTTTCATAAAACCAGCTCATAGTTTTATTTGTTAGTTCAGTAGCTTTCTTTTGATTGTTATTAATCTCTCCTTTGATTTTCAGAATTTCTAATTTTGTATTTAACTGGAGATTTTTAATTTGTTCTTTTTCTAGCTTTTTTTAGTTGCCTGCCCAATTCATTGATCTCCTCTTTCTCTATTTTATTTACATAAATATTTAGAGATACAAAATTTCCCCTAAACACTGTTTTGGCTGCACCACATAAGTTTGGTATGCTATCTCATTATTGTCATTCTCTTTGATGAGATTATTGATTGTTTCTATGATTTGTTGTTCAACCCACTCATTCTTTAGGATGAGTTTATTTAGTTTCCAAATAATTTTAGTCCATATTTTCATAGTCTTTTATTACATGTAACTTTCATTGCATCATGATTTGAAAAGGATGCATTTAATATTCCTGTCTGTCTGCATTAGATTGTGAGGTTTTTATGCCCTAATACATGGACAAATTTTTTGTAGGTGCCATATACTGCTGAGAAAAAAGGTGTATTCCTTTCTATCCCTATTCAATTTTGTTCAGAAGTTGATCATATCTATTTTTTTTTTTTGGAGAGGGAAGAAAAGGCAGTTGAGGTTCAGTGACTTGCCCAGGATCACACAGCTAGTTAGTGTCAAGTCTCTGAGACTAGATTTAAACTCAGGTCCTCCTGACTCCAGGGCCAGTGCTCTATTCACTGCACCACCTAGCTGCCCCTATATCTAACTTTTCTAAAGTTCTATTTGCTTCGTTACCTTTGTTATTGTTTATTTTGTGGTTAGATTTATCTAGTTCTGAGAGGCAGAGGTTGAGGTAACCCACTAATATAGTTTTGCTTTCTATTTCTTCCTGTAACTCACTTAACTGCTCCTCCAAGAATTTGGATCCTATACTACTTGGTGCATACATATTTAATATTGATATTACTTCATTGTTTATGGTAAATTTTATCGAGGTGTACTTTCCTTCCTTATCTCTTTTAATTAAGTCTATTTTGCTTTTGCTTTCTCTGAGTTCAAGATTGCTACCCCTGCTTTTTTTTTTTTTTACTTCAACCGAAGAACAATATGTTCTGCTCCAGACTTTTGCTGTACTCTGTGTGTATCTCTTTGCTTCAAATGTGTTTCTTGTCAACAACATATTGCAGGATTCCTGTTTTTAGTCCACTCTGCCATCCTCTTCTGTTTTATGGGAGACTTCATCCCATTCACATTCACAGTTATGATTACTATGAATTTCCCTCCATCCTACCCCCCATTTATACTTTTATCTCTCCTGTCACCCTTTCCCTACTCACCAGTGTTTTGCTTCTGACCACCATCTCCCTCAATCTGCCTCCCTTCTATGAGTCCTCCTTCCCTTTTATTTCTCGTTTCTCCTCCTACTCATGCCCTTCCTTCTGTCCTCCCATGTATCAGCTCTCCTCCCTTTTCTTTCATTTTTCCTCTCCTACTTCTCCCCTCCCTTGTGTCAGCCCCACTTTCCCTTTTTCTTTCTCCTTTACCATCCTACTTCCCTAAAGGGTAAGATAAATTTATATACCCAACAGAGTGTGTATGTTATTCCCTCTTTGAGCCAAATCTGCTGAAGGTAACATTCAAAGAATGCTCACCATCCCCGCCTTTCCCTCTTTTGTAATAGGGCTTTTGCACCTCTTCATAGACGTAATTTACCCTAGTCTGCCTCACCCTTTCCTCTTCTGCCAGTAAAATCTTTTTTTGTCACTACTTATTTTTATATCATCACATAAAAGTCAATTTATAGTCATAAACTCTATGTATACTCCTTCTAACTGCCCTAATAGAGATGCAATTCTTAGAAGTTACAAGTACTATCTTACCATGTAGAAATGTCAAACAATTTAATATTATTAATATTTAATATTAATATTTATTTTCTTTCCTCTGTACCTTTTTATGCTTTTCTTGAGTCTTGTCAAGACTCAAGAAGATGGAATTTTCTATTCAGCTGTGGGCTTTTTTTTCTGTTAAATTTGAAAGTCCCCTACTTCATTGAATATCATTTTTTCCCCTGAAAGGTTTTTCTAAATTTATCTGGGTAGTTGATTCTTGATTGTAATTTGAGCTCCATTGCCATCGAGAATGTCATATTCCAAGATCTCCAATCCTTTAATGAAGAAGCTGCTAATTTTATGTAATCCTAACTGTGGCTCCATGATATTTGTTTCTTTCTGGTTGCTAGTAGTATTTTTTCCTTGACCTGATAATTCTGGAATTTGGCTGCAATATTCCTTGGAGTTTTCATTTTTGGATCTCTTTTAGGAGGTGATCAGTGGATTCTTTCAATGAATTTTTTACCCTCTGATTCTCAGATATCAGAGCAGTTTTCTTGGATAAGTTCTTGAAAGATGCCATCCAGGCTTTTTTTTTTTTCAATGTTATCATTTTTATTTAACGTTTTAGTTTGCAACATTGATTTCCACAAGATTTTGAGCTACACGTTTTCTCCCCACTTCTATCCTTCCCCCCATTCCAAGATGGCATATATTCTGATTGCCTCATTCCCCAGTCAGCCCTCCCTTCTGTCATCCCACTCTCCGCACCCCCATCCCCTTTTCCCTTACTTTCTTGTAGGGCAGGATAGATTTCTATGCCCCATTCCCTATATATCATATTTCCCAGATGCATGCAAAAACAACTTTTTTTTTTGAGCATCTGCTTTTAAAACTTTGAGTTCCAAATTCTTCCCCTCTTCCCTTCCCACACGCCATCCCTAGGAAGGCAAGTAATTCAACATAGGTCACACATGTATCATTATGCAAAACACTTCCACAATAATCATGTTGTGAAAGGCTAACTACATTTCCTTCCATCCTATCCTGTCCCTCTTTATTCAGTTTTCTCCCTTGACCCTGTCCCTGTACTAGGAGGGCTGAATTTATAATCTCAAATATAATCATGTATATGTTTGAATGGTTTGAAATCGCAAGATATGAAAGATTCTCTAAGGAGAAAACAACAAGAAATTTATTTAGGCCCCACCGCAGCAGAACCGTGAACCAGCCTCCCCAGTCCGACATCTTGACAAAAAGACTCCAGGCCCAGAAAGCCCACCTCACAAGAGTAACCAGGAGGCCACAGAAAAACAAGATAGTATTTAGCCAAATCATTTTTACTGGCCTCACGTTCCTGCTCGCACTCGGATAAGACCTGCTTCCGCAGCTTCCTGCCTCCGCAGCTTCCTTCCTCCGCAGCTTCTGGCTTCCGCAGGTTCTGGCTTCCGCAGCTTCCTGCTTCCATTAAAACTGTGTCTTGGCTCACCTTTCCTTGCAGCCAAGCTTCTGGCGTTTTCAAGCCCCACCTCAACGACCAGAGACCATTGGTTCCCAAGCTGGCCCCTCCTAAGTCACCAATCCACACCCACACAGGTTTCACACCTGACAAGCCCTGGGCCTGGGGCTTAGCACTTAACAGCTGAAAGTACTTCCACTCAAAAGAAACAAAAGCCATGCTAATGAGACAATTTTGCTTAACAACACAGTCCCTTTTCAAAAGTGTTTGTTTTTTATTACCTTCTCCCTCTATCTGCCCCCTTCTATCATCTCCCCTTTTTTAGTCCCCTTCTCCTTACTTTCCTGTGGAGTAAGATACCCAATAGAGTTTGTATGTTATTCCCTCCTCAAGTTGAATCCAATGAGAGCAAGATTCACTCATTCCCCTTCACCTGCCCCCTCTTCCCTTCCAACAGAACTGCTTTTTCTTGCCACTTTTATGTGAGATAATTTACCCTATTCTATCTCTCCCTTATGCCCTCTCTCAGTATACTCCTCCCTCACCCCTTACATTTATTTTATTTTTTAGATATCATCCCTTCATATTCAACTCACCCTGTGCTCTCTGTCTAAATATATATATATATATTCCCTTCAACTACCCTAATGCTGAGAAAGTTCTCATGAATTACACATATCATCTTTCCATGTAGGAATGTAAACAAAACAGTTCAACAATAGTAAGTCCCTTATGAATTCTTTCTTGTTTACCTTTTCATGCTTCTCTTGACTCTTGCATTTGAAAGTCAAATTTACTATACAGCTCTCATCTTTTCACTAAGAAATCTTGAAAGTCCTTTATTTTATTGAAAATCCATATTTTAGTCTTGGAGCATGATACTCAGTTTTTCTGGGTAGGTGATTCTTGGTTTTAATCCTAGCTCCTTCGACCTCTGGAATATCATATTACAAGCCCTTCACTCCCTTATAGTACAAGCTGCTAGATCTTATGTTATCCTGATTGTGTTTCCACAATACTCAAATTGTTTCTTTCTGGCTACTTGCAGTATTTTCTTCTTGATCTGGAAACTCTGGAATTTGGCAACAATATTCCTAGGAGTTTTCTTTTTGGGATCTTTTTCAAGGGGTGATAGTTGGATTCTTTCAATTTCTATTTTACCATCTGGTTCTAGAATACCAGGGCAGTTTTCCTTGATAATTTCTTGAAAGATGATGTCTGGGCTCTTTTTTTGATCATGGCTTTCGGGTAGTGCAATAATTTTTAAATTATCTCTCCTGGATCTATTCTCTAGGCCAGTGGTTTTTCCAATGAGATATTTCACATTGTGTTCCATTTTTCTTTCCTCGGTTTTGTTTTATAAAATCTTGATTTCTCATAAAGTCACTAGCTTCCACTTGCTCCAATCTAATTTTTAAGGTGGTATTTTCTTCTGTGGTCTTTTGGTCCTCCTTTTCCATTTGGCTAATTCTGCCTTTCAAGGCATTCTTCTCCTCATTGGCTTTTTGGAGCTCCTTTTTTCATTTGGGTCATTCTATTCTTTAAGGTGTTATTTTCTTCAGTAATTTTTGGGTCTCTTTTAGCAAATTGTTGAATTGTTTTTCATGGTTTTCTTGCATCTCTCTCATTTCCCTTCCCAATTTTTTGTCTACTTCTACTTGCTTTTCCAAATACTTTTTGAGCTCCTCCATGGCTTGAGGCCAATGCATATTTTTCTTAGAGGCTTTTGATGTAGGCTCTTTGACTTTGTTGACTTCTTCTTGCTGTACGTTTTCATCTTCTTTGTCACCAAAAAAGGAATCTAGAGTTTGAGTTTGAGTCTGAGTTCATTTTCCCTGCTTGTTCATGTTCCCAGCCAACTACTTGATCCTTGAGCTTTTCATCAGGGTATGACTGCTTGTAGAGTAGAGAGTACTTTGCCCCAAGCTTTAGGATCCAAGTACTGCTGTTTCCAGAGCTACTTTTACTCCACTGTCACCCCAGGCTCTGTCAAAGCAGTGCTTCTCCTCTCCCAAGAACCACCAACCAGGACTGCAGTCCAGATCTAAGCAGGGCACAGCAAGAGAACCTTCCTTTGTGCCCACAAAGCACCCCTTGCACTCCTGCTCTGATCTGCCACTAGATTCCTCCCAGTGTGTGAGCAAGGGACTGGGGAAGCAGCTGACACTGGAACTCTTGAAGCAGCCTCAGGAGCTTCCTGCTGTTGCCACCACCACCACTGCATCACCTCTGCCACCCCCAGGGCTGGTGGCCCGACTGGTCTCAACTCGATCCTGCAGTTTCCTATTAACCTGCTCTTTGGCGTTTGTGGGTTGAGAAGTCTGGTAAATGCCACAGCTCAATGGTTCATGGCCCTAGGGACTGTTCTGCTGGCTGACTCCCAGTCTAGTCTGTCCTGGCGTGGCCCACTTTGGGCTGTGCTCCACTCCCAGCACCGTGTGATAGACACTTTCCAGCAACCATCCAGGCTTTCCTGGGCTGGAGACCTGTTTCCCTTTGCTATTTCCTGGGTTCAGCAGCTCTAGAATTTGTTCAGGGTCATTTTTTACATGTGCTTGGAGTGATTTGGGGGAGAGCTTAAGCAAGTCCCTGCCTTCCAGCTGCCATCTTGGCTCCACCCCCCCCTCTTTTTTAAAGTATGTCTTTCAGGTTGTCCAATAATTTCTAAATTATCTTTTTTGGATCTATTTTCCAGGTCAGTTGTTTTTCCAATGAGATATTTTACATTTTCTTCTATTTTTTCATCCTTTTCATTTTATTGGACTGATTCTTGATGTCTCATAGAGAGAGTCATTAGCTTCAACTTGCCCAATTTTAATTTTTTTCTTTTTTTGGAGAGTAGAAGGCAAGGCAATTGGGGTTAAGTGATTTGTCCAAGGTCACACAGCTAGTAAGTGTCAAGCATCTGAGACCAAATTTGAATTCAGGTCCTCCAGAATCCAAGGTTTGTGCTCTATCCACACTGTGCTGCCTATCTGCCCCTCCCAATTCTAATTTTTAAGGAATTATTTTCTTCATTGAGCCTTTGGACTGCCTTTTATTTTGTCCAAGTCTGCCCTTTAAAAAGTTGTTTTCTTCAGTGGATTTTTTTTTTCCATTTGGCCAATTCTGTTTTTTAAAGAGTTGTCTTCTTTGTTCAATTTTTGTGCTTTGTTTTCCAAGCTGTTGACCCTTTTTTCCATAACTCTTCGTTATCTTCTCAATTTTTCTTCTACCTCTTTTACTTGATTTTAAAAATTCTTTTTGAGCTCTTCCATGAGGAGTTCTGGGGTTTGAGACCAATTCTTATTCCCCTTTCAGGCTTTTAACATTGTTGTCCTCTTCCGAGTTTGTGCTTTGTTCTTTCCTGTCACCATAGTAGCTTTCTATGATCAGTGCTCTGTTTTTTCTCATTTTCCAAAGTTGAATTCTCCTCCTTGGGCACAAGGGGCACTGTCCCAAGTTTCTTGGGCTGGGATCCAGGGGCCTGGTCACTGGCTTTCCACACAGAGGCCTCAAGTGCTGGCAGCTTGCATAGTGTGCTGGAGTTGCCTGGCTTAGGCATGCCTGTTTTTCTGGAGTTCCAGGGCTGACAATTTGCCTTCTGCTCTGAAGCTAGAGGCCTCACAGTTGGCCTGCTGTGCCACTAGCCTACTGAGTCAGGAGCAAAGGGCTTCAGTTACTGATCTATGTTGTAGCTAAGTGCCTCCCACTGGCTTGCTCTGACACCTTCTGCACTGGGCTGTGCTTACCTATTATACGAGTAAGACAGACCTTTCCTGATGTCCTTCTAAGTTATCTTAAGCTGGAAAATTTTCATTCCTTCTTTTTGTGTGTTCTGTTGATCCAGAATCTGTTTAGAGGCTTGATTTAACACTATTTCTGAGGAAAACTGGGGAGATCTCAGGCAACATCCTGGCTTCTCTTTGCCATCTTAGCTCTACCCCCTATTCTTTACAGTCTTAAAGAATTTCCTATGCTTCTGAGAAGTTAAATGACTTGCCTGTTTAGATAGCTAGTATGTGTCAGATATAGGACTTAAACCTAAGTATATGTCATTATCATATCCATCTCTCCACAGCACCATGCTGTCTCTCACCTTCTATTCAGAAAGTGCTTAATAATCAGTTAATGAATGGAAGTGAATCATATTTATATGAATAGAATGTTTTTGGCTGTCTATGGATATAACTATTGGCTTTCAGCCTTGGTTTTCTCTGTCTCCAGATACCTTAGGGGCCAGCCCTAAGCCGAGATCTATTCTTTCAAAAACTTTCCCATTGCCATCCATTCAGCAATTCAGAGTTATTTCCTCAATTAGTCTCATTTACCCAGACTTTGATATGGGTTTTCTAGCTGATACTTCCCCCATTACAAGACAAAGGGAAAGTATATGCTAGAGACAGAATTTCAGTGCCCCAGGCAAGGGAGAATAAAGTCATCTGGTTGTAATGGCAAACCTATATTGTGTCTGACTTTTTAAAAATAAAAGAGGAAATAAATCTCTCTCTTTTGTTCCAACTAAGAAGTCTACTTGGTGCCTAGATTTATAGATCTGCTGGTTTCTCTAAGTCACCTCCTTTAGTTTGCCAGATTTCTATTCAGACAGTCTTAGGCTGAATGTAAAAATCTCAATTAATCATAGAAATAGGTCAGAGGTAATCTAGCCCAATTCATATCTAAATACTTATCCCCCTCCAATCTGCCTAGAAAGTACTCATGTAGCCACAATTTTGATACTTTTAGTGATGGGGATCTCAGTATTAAAGTGGCCCATTCCATTGCAGGACAAGTATAAAGAATACAATGATTTTCCTTATTCTGAGTTAAAGTCTGATTCTCTGTAACCTTTGTTATAGCCTGATTCATCCTAATTCTATGTTCTGAGGCCACACCTGCTTTCCCTTTTCCCATGACAGGATTTCATTTTGTTTTAAAAGCATTTCAGAAGAATATAAAGACAGCCTGCCTATTCTACTTCCTATCTTTCCTTTGGCAGGCTAACTAGCTTGATATTTGGGTCTCTTTGTCTTCATGGAAATTTTGCCTGTATCTTTAAAAGTTAAATGTTTAGACTGTCCAGTGGAAGGCTGGGAGATCTCACAGACAAGTCTGGTCAAATTGCCCTCCCTAGATTCACAAAAGTATAGACCTTCAGAGTTGGTAATTTAGAAATCATCTCTAGTCCAGCCTCATTTTACAGAGAAGGTAAAATGGTTTCAGTGAAAGGGTTCAGGTCTCCAAGTCAAAATTCTTTAATTTAAATCTCATTTCTGTCATTTACCAATTATATGACTAAAGCATCTGTATGCCTCAACATCTGCATCTCCTAAAATGAGAATAATACTTCACAAGAGGCTTGTTACCAGAAAATGACTTTATAATCCTGAAAGGTCAATAGACATATGTTATTATTACAGATGAGAAAACTGGGGGCCAGAGAGGAAAAAAAAACCTAACTTGCTTAATGCCAAACAATGAGCACAAGACAGAATAGAGATTTGAACTCAAGTCTTCTGACTCCTGGTCTAATGAACTTTTTACTATACCACTAAATATACCTTGGTATGTCTACCTCCATCACAGGGATTCTAAAATTCACATTGCAATAACAAATTCAACCAATGTTTATAAATTAATGGCTGAGTCACTGAAAATCTGAGGTGAAAGGGATCTTCTGAAATATTTCCAGAATGATGAGAGTCCAGAGATGCAACTTATAGTAGTAGCAGAGATGAGACTTGAACCTTCATCTCCTGGTTCTTTTTTACTTCAATGTTTAAGAGTTAGGAAACAAATACTCCTTACTGAATAGGACACTAAGATGAATATGGCAGTTCATATCCACAGGGAGCTTATATTTGAATAAGGAAGATATGCAAATTTACTCTCATTATATAAGTAGTTTTCTAGGACCTACCTAAAGGGTTGAGTTTGGGCAAGCAGGGTCCCTGGGAGACTGAAAGTTTCACCTTGACCAGCAGAGGGCAGCATAGGCTTGGCTGGGTGATTTCATGAGTTTGTTGCTCAGAGCTGGGGCACAAGCAATGGTGACCAGGGGCAGGGAAGTCCAAAGGTTACCTCCTAGGGGGTGGAGCATAAGAGGAGAGAAAAGGGTTATTGACAAAGAGTGAAGCCCCAACACAAGCCAGGGGTAAAGGAGCCTGGTAGGCTACCAAATGCAAAGTCAACAAAAGGAGCAAGGGAGATTACCATGGTAATATTAATGGCAGGTCATATGTTTACAATGCTTCTTAAAGCATTTTGTTGTAGCATTGCCAAGATGTGGCAATTAGAAAGAGTATCACCATCATTTTGCAGAGGAGGAAACTAAGGATTGGCTAGGTTATATGATTTCCTCAGGCTCACACAGGTAGTAAACTTCTGGATTAGAGGGAACTCAAGAATTCCAGTTTCCAGTGCATATCTTTCGCATATACCCCAAATCCCTATATGAACCAGATGCTGACACCAGAGGCAGGGATAGCCAATAAGCCCCAGTGAGTATCCAAAGAGCAGAAATATGTTTAGAGGTTCACGCCCAGGTGATCATGTCATTATGAAGCCTGGTTCTAGAAGGTAGGGCATGTTTTTTATTTATTTATTTTTTATTTTTAGTTTACAACACTCAGTTCCACAAGTTTTTGAGTTGCAAATTTTCTCTCCTTCCCTCTCCTCCCCACTACTCCCCAAGATGGCATGTAATCTGACATAGGTTCACATATACCATCACATTAAACTTATTTACATAGTAGTCAAGTTCTAAAAAAAGAATCATAACCAATGGAATGAATCATGAGAAAGAAGAAACAAAATCAAAAAATAAAGGGGAAAAAAAAGGAGAGCAAAGTTTTCCTCAATCTGCATTCAGACTCCATAATTCTTTCTCTGCACGTGCATAGCCTTTTCAATCATGAGTATTTTGGAGCTGTCTTTGAACCTTGCATGGATGAGAAGAGCCAAGTCCATCAACGATAGTTTAAGTAGGGTATGTTTAGCCTAAAGGACAGAAGATTTGGGGAGGAATATAGTGATTTTTAGGAAATTAAAGTGTTATCAGATGGAAGGATGTGTTAGACTTGTTTTGTTGGTTCCTAAAGAGCAGAACTACAACCAGTGATGACCAGGATTTGGATTTTGTCAGGACTTGTGAGTTCATTGGTAAAAGTATCTCCCTGTAGGAAAAAACAAACAAGCAACCACTTTCTCTATGGATTCAGAGAGGTAATTGTCGTGAAACCTATGATCTTAGAGAGTTGCTTAACGGCAATGGAAAATGAACTGACTTACCCAGGGTCACAGAGCCAGGATATGTCAGAGGGACAATTTGAAACCAGGTGCCTCTGACTACCATGCTACTTCTTCAATTTGGGCTGAGAAGAAGGAATCACTTCCTAAGGATCAGAATATGGCCCCAAATTGGATGGATGAACTGTAGCAATTTCTCTATCACTGAAGACCTTCAAGAATGCCTAGATGCCCTCTCAACAGGGAGACTATAGTGGACATTCAGTATTTGGATAGAGGAAAGAGTAATTGTGATATAAAGGTTATTATTAGACTTTGAAATCACCTATTATAACTCAAAGTCCTAATTTTTACATTAAGAAGTTCTGTGGATAATATTGAATTACTTGAATGAATCCAATAAGCATTCAATAATAATAACAATAATAATTAGTAATAAATAGCTAGCATTTATATAGCATCCAATGTGTGACAGATACTTTACAGTAATTGTCTCATTTGATCTTCCCAACAACCCTGGCAGGTAGCTGCTATGATCCTCATTTTACATATGAATAAAAATGAAGAAGACAGAGATTAAGTAACTTGCCCAGGATCATAAAGTTAGTGTTGGAGGCCAGATTTGAACTGAAGTCTTTATCACTCAAGGCCCAGTGTTTCATCAACTGTCCTAACTAGCTGTCCCTACTAAGTTCTCATTATGTGTCAGGCCCTGTGCTATACACTGGGTATACAGAAACAAAAATAAATTATACCCTAGAAGAGAATCATTTGGCTCAGGAGGCTCAAGGAGCCTCCTTCTCCTTGTCTATAAAATGGGGCTAATAATATTTGATCTCCCTACCTCAGAGGGTTGTCATGAGGAAAATGTATTGTAAAACCCAATGTGTAACAGAAATTAAAGGTATTGTGAATACTGCCATGTAACCTCTGATATCTTGTTTAACTTTGAAATTCTCTGAATCCACAAAAACAGTGAGAGCCACTTGCCCCTGGAAAAATCTCAGTGGGATCTTCTGCCCTTTGGCAGGATGGGAAGGCATTTAGAAAAAGAAGCTGTGATCATTAGGAACCAGCATGATTTCATTAAGAACGGGTCATGCCAAACTGACTAATCTCACTTCCTTTTGCATATGGAATTCTAAGACTAGTCAGTTAGGGGAATGGCGGGGCATGGTATGACTGGATTTCAGCAAATATTTGGAAGTCTCACAGATTGTCTTTGAAGACAAAGTAGAGAGATGCAAGCCAGACCATAGCACAGTTAGATAGGTACAGAACGGGTAGCATGATCAGACACAAAGAAGAGTAGGGACAAAGGAGCAAAGTCATTTCAGAGGAATGATATAGGGGCTAGAGTATTGAAATTGACTTGGGGAGACCTGAATTTTAAATGTCACCTTAGACACGAAACTACCTTAGACACTAACTTAGAACCTAGACAAGTTACTTAAACTCCCATTCTCAGTTTCCCTGCTTGTCTGTAAAATAAAAGAGTTGAACTATACGACTTCCAAGGTCCCATCCTTCCAGCTCTAATATTGTGACTGTGATTTAGAGGAATGGCCTAGGGATACAAGATGCTAATTTTTTTTAAATCATTGATTTGGATAAAGGCATATACAATTTTTATATGACAGATAGCTAGAAGGGAGAAAAAATTGAGTCAGAATCATCAGCGACCTCCCCCTCCCCCCCCGCAAAGATTTTGACAGGCCAAAAATATCAGCCAAATTAAATAAAATTAAATTTAATGTCCAGTGTGTGTTCAGTTATTTTTTAGTTGTGTCCAAATTTTGTGACATTTGGGATTTTCTTCGAAAATACACTACAGTGGTTTGTCATTTCCATTGCCAGACCATTTGAGGTTTTTCAGGCAAAGATACAGGAGTGGTTTGCCATTTTCTTCTTCAGCTCATTTTACATATGAGGAAACTGAGACAAACAAGGTTAAATGACTTGCCTAGGGTCACAGAGCTGCTAAGTGTCTTAGGCCAGATTTGAACACAAGAAGATAAGTCTTTCTGATGCCAGGCCTGGAACTCTGTCTACTGTACCACCTACCTGCCATGAATTTAATGTAGAAGAGTATAAAGTCAATAGATGGATTCTAAAAATCAATTTCACAAGTTCAAGTTGGGTAGATGTGGCTAGACCAAGGTTCATCTAAAAAAGATAGATCTATAGATAGATATATAGTCCTTATATCTTTCTAGCTTTGTTTATAACTAGATATATTTCTAAAGGTATAGAGTTAGCTATTTAGATGTATAGATAGATAATAGAATAGATTATATAGAAATAGATAGATGGTAGATAGAAATGGATATCTGATAGAGAGATAGATAATAGACAAATTGATTTGGCTTTTCTACATGTGCCTCAAGTTCAATTGAACTAACCATGTGACATAGTAACCAAAGTAAAAATCAACTTTTTTAGGCCACAGCAACGATGGTAGATTGTCTAGGAAGACAGAGGGAGTGGTCCTACTTTTTCTGTGCTGTGATCCAACCACATCCTGAATATTGTTATCATTCTTGGTACCATATAAGAGGAAGGATACTGTCAAGCTACAGAATGTATAGAGGAGAATGCACAGGATGTTGAGGTAATTGGAAACCATTGCCAGTCATGCTTTATCTATTATAATTCCCGGTCTTCCTCTTTCCACACTCTGGTCCTTAGTTACATATTTATAAAATGAGAACTCTGGAATATGTGATTGCTAGAATCCCTCTCAGCTGAGATATTCAATCTAAGTTCTAGAGTCCACCAAGATAGAACATTCTAAGTGCTAAGTTCCTGTCCAGCTCTGGCATTCTCTTTTCTCCATTCCAAGTTTCTTCCAGCTTTGACATTCTGGGTTGTAGATGCTAGCATTCTGCATTTCATAGTCTTCCGTCTCTAATGTTCTAAAGTCCACTGGGATAAAGCATTCTATGTGCTAGCATCCTTTCCAGGTTTGACATTCTCTATTCTAAGGCTTCTTCTAGTTCTAATACACTGGATTATCAGTGCTAAGATGTGTTCCCTGCTGGTGTCACAGTGGATAGAGTAGTCTAGAGTTAGAAAGACCTATGTTCAAATTCTGTCTCAAACCCTTAGTAGCTGGGTGAGTCATTTAACCCCTGGCAGCCTCAGTTTCCTCATTTATAAAATAGGGAAAATAACAACACACCTTCCACAGTATTATTGTGAAGAACAAATGAGATAATATATGTAAAGTGCTTTGAAAACCTTATAGCATTATATACATGCTAATTATTATTGTCATTGTTAATTATGTTCTGTTTTAAGGGCTCTTCCTGTTAGAAAAGCTAGGTTACATATTCTGAATTTTAATACCCCACCCCCACCTTTTGTTCTGTCATTCTATGATCTATTCTAACATTCTGTGTCTTCAGCCCCCTCCCAGCTCTAACCTCGTATGATTTTATTATTCCAATACTGACTGCTCTCCTGAATGCCAGAGGGTAACAGGTGTTGATTGAATCACTCCCGCTAACAGCCAGGACAGTAATTGGCCTCTTTCTTTGCTGCCTAGCCTTTGATTTCCCTCTCTCTCTTTTGCTTATCTGACAGACTCTGGGGAGATTTGATTAAGAGCCCAGGCCCCAGCTACACATCAGAGAAAATCACCACCACTCACACTGGCTCCTTTTGTTATCCAGTGGTCGTGTCTTCGTCTCTCTCTGACCCCGGTTGCCTTTGAAGTGACTCTCTCCCTTTCCTGAGAACAGATTTGGATGCCTTAGGACTTCCCACTCAAGTCAAATAGGGGGATTCACCATTCCCCAAATGCAGCCCATTATTTCCTGACTCCATGGCCCTGTTCATGCTGTCTCATGCTGTCCCCTATGTCTGGAATACTCTCCTTCTTACTTCTTTTTTATTGAAATCCTAGACATTTCTCAAGTTCTAGGATGTATCCTTAGTATCTTAGATCCATAGTATTAGAGCTGTAAGGTGCTTTAGAGCTTATCAAATCTAGTTTCATTTTAGAGATAATGAAACCAAATCCCAGACAGATTGAGCAACCTGCTGAAGGCTGCAGAGGAAATAAACAGCGGAGCTGAACTCTGAGTCTAGAGTACCTGGTATCCAAATTCATTCATCAATCCATTCATTTATCTATTCGATGAGCTCTCATTATCGATCCTCATTGCTTTTTTTATTTCTGGGACTTTGCACTCTCACTGTCACTCTGACAACTCCTCAGCTATTACAATACACTTTTTATCCCCTCATTTACCTCTTAAACACAGATGTTATCCAGGAATCTATCTTCAATTTTCTTCCATTATAATAAGCTACATGGTGTAGTGGATAGAGAGCTGGGCCTGGAGTCAGAAGACCTGAGTTCAAATCCGACCTCAGATACTTGCTAGCTGTGTGACCCTGGTCAAGTCAAGGAACCCGTTTGTCTCAGTTTCCTCTTCTGTAAGATGGGGATAGTATAACAATTAACCTTCCAGGGGTTGTTGTTATGAGGTTACATGAGATAATATTTGTAAAGCACTTAGTATGGTCCCTGGAATATAATTAAATTAAATAAAGCACTTAATAAATGCTCGTTCTTTTTCTGTTTTGTTTCCCTCTATACTCTTGTTAGGTGACCTCCTCCACTACCAGGGCTTTTGTTTTCTCTTCTATGCATGTGATTAGGGTGTCAAGACAGTTGGGAAAGAAACTGCGGACAAAGTGGCCAGACAAAGAGAAGGGAGAGAGGTTTTGTTTCAAGTATAGGGAGTTCACTACCTCCTAAACTAGCTATTTCATCAGGAGATAGCTCTGGCTTTCATCGTTAATTTCTTCATTATATTAAGCTGAAACCTACATCCCTCTATCATCTACCTGACAACACTGATTGTGTCTTCTGAGAATGTACAAAGCAAGTCTGTGCCTGCTTATCAGGATAGCTTCTAAGATACAAGAAAACTATTATCGTGAGCCTCCTCCCTTGACACTGCTCAGTTCTTCTCTTCTTAGAGAGGATGTGGGAATACAGGATTTTACCCATAAGAAACAAACATTTAACAGTCTCAGTTCTAAGGATGGCCCTAAATGAGACAGATATAACACAACGCTCCCCCATGACTTATTTGCAAAAGTGGAGGAGGGCAGAGGTGTGTAGAACATTGCATGTAATGCCTGATTTTTTTCCCCTGATATACTGATGAATTTTTTCTTTTCTTTTTTCCCTTTTTGTTATGAGGGATTGCTGCCTGAAAGGAGAGGTGGGAGAGAGGGATAAAGGGGGAAATTTAGATGATGTTAAAACATATATGCATACACATATGTACATGTACATACATGTACACACATATATATTCATGCATATATACATATGCTTGTGCATATATAATACAAATTATTTTTAAAATAGTCTCAGTTTTAAGAACACTTCCAGCTCTAATGATCTAATTTCCCCTCAATGAAATTCAATGAATATTCATTAAATGCCTATTATGTGCAAGATACTGTGTTCAGTGCTGAACATAAAAAAGCTTTGTGCTAAGGGAGCCTAATATATTAGGGGAATATACATATTCATGCATACATGTGCATGTGATTACATATATGCGTGAATATACACATGAACATATAATCTGCATAAGCATGTGTGTATCATGTGCACATGTATACATATACATACACACATGTATATATTATATATGTAACTAGTAAAATAGCACATACATATGTGTACACTTATATATATATACATATGCATATATATATATATATGCATGTGCATATGCATATCTCAGGTAGATTGTAGTGGTCCAGGAAAAGTGCCATAAGAAATTTGAGTTGCAAGAAAGTTATTCATCCATTCAGTCAGGAAACGTTTCTCAGTGCAAATCACGGTGCTGGATACTAGGAGATATACAAAGTTTAGATAAGCTACTATCCCTGCCTCTGAAAGAGCTTAGGGGCTAGAAGCAAAGTAAAACACGAATACAGATAAGCATAATACACAATAACACTTGAAAACTACAAGTTAAAGTTGTAATATAAAAAGAGCTCCATGAATGAGTTGGCACCAGAAAGGAGCAAAGGACTTCAATAGATGTATATGGCAAAGGGGAGAGTCCATTTGAGAAGCAATAAATAAATTATATGAGCTAAGATATAGAGTTTCTAAAGGACTAGAAGGATAATGGAGAGTTGTCCAGTTTGGGTGAAAAGTGGAATTTGTAAAGAGGAATAGCATGAGATTAGGCTTGAAAAATGGATTAAAGCCAGATTGTTGAGGACATCAGATTCCAAAATGAAGAGTTAAATCCTTTCTTAATTTCTAAGTGTGAAAGCACTGAGAGATTTTTTTGAGTAGAAAAGTGAGTGGCACGACTAGAATGATAAATTAAAATTTGCTTAATTTATGTAAAGTAAATGAGTAAAGATTACTCATGCAGCAGTTGGAAGTAAAGATTGTACAGATATAGATTGTGTGCAAGGAAACTACATGTGAGTATGACAATAATATAGACAAAAAGAGATGAGAACATGGATAAGGGTGTTTGTAATTGGAGTTGAGAAGAAGAGATTTTTGGGAGAGGTAATGGTGAGTCAGAATATGCAAAACCTGACAATTCACTTGGTGTATGTGATGAGAGAGGAGGAAGAAGAGCAAGAGATGGTCTTTGGTACTACAGACCTAGGAAATTTAGAGTCCTGTGGTGCTAACAACAAGGAAAGAAGGAAGGAAGGAAGGAAGGAAGGAAGGAAGGAAGGAAGGAAGGAAGGAAGGAAGGAAGGAAGGAAGGAAGGAAGGAAGGAATAAAAAGAATTTGGAAGAGAGAGGTGGTTTGGGGAAAAGATAGACTCCTTTTGAACATTTTAAGATTCTTATTTGACTTATGGAAATCTAGCTAGAGATGTCAAACAAACAGTTGGGAAACTGGGACTCAAGAACTTGGGGCAAAGAAATGTATTTGGGAGTCATGTGCACAGAAGTGATCATTGAAACTTCTTGTGTAGTTGTTTTAGAAAGATGAATAAAAAAGACCAAGAGCACAAATTTTGTAGATATTTTTTTAACAGGACAAAGGAAATGGATGGGAAGTTAGAAAAAGACACAGAGAGGGACTGATCCAAGAACTAATAGAAGAACCATGAAAGTAAAGTGTAATGGAAGCAGGGAGATACCGGCAAATGTTTAATAACTGGCTGTCCCTTCCCTCCCCTCAAAAAATGTATATAGAACACAATTTTAAATTTAATCTGAATTAGGAAAATCTCCATCATTTTTTTAAGTCCAGTAAATAAACAAAACAATATATCAAACCCTGATCAGTGGTTTTTCCTGATTTCCTTGATAGAAATAGACTAAAAATTTAACAATTGGCTTTCTCAAGCTTCTAGAAGTTGGTTCCAGTATACCCTTGCATGGAAGCCAACGTAAGAGAGAGTATCAAAAAAGCAGATGGTGAGCCACCTTCTGTTAAAAGAGAATGGAGACAGAAAAATAATCAAATCACTTGATTTAGCAATAAAGTCATTAATGATCTTTAAGAAAGCTGTGTAGATGAAATACAGATATCAAAAGGATGAGCCCCAAGTAAATACCAAAAGTAATGGAAACAATGGACTTTGACACAAAGAATGTGTAAGACCCATCTGGCTATGACAGTCTACATTCTATGTACAAGGCCTCTTCTAGCTCTAACATTTAATGTTTTATGGTCCAAAGTCTCTTTCAGGTATAATGCATGACCTCTCATTGCTCTCCATTCTCTGTTCATGGCTCTACAGACTTTTTCATCTGCCTCAGCTGCCCTTTCACACTAGAAGATCCCTCTGACCCTGTGACCCCTTCTTTCTTATTGGCAAGATCCTCTGAGAACTTCGACTTTGAGGATATGCTCTGTCCCAGGTCCACTCCTGACTCCTGTCACCATGTCCCAAATGGGCACCTTCCCAGCCTCCCTCACCCCAACACACACTTTTCAGTTCCCTTTTCTATGTTGTCTTCTCAGATTAGAATGTAAGCTCCTTGAAGGCAAGGGGACACTTTCTTTTTGCTTTTATTTGCATTCCCAGTATTTACCGCAATGCCTAATGCATAGAGAGTGCTTTGCAAATGCTAGTTGAATTGACTTGTCTCCTAGCACTAACATTCTATGAACTTTGTTCTAAAGCTTCTTCCAACTCTTGTATATATGTTAGGTATTCTATGCCCCTTTCCAGCTTTGACATTCCAGGTAGTGAGGCCTCTTCCAATTTTAACACTCTTCTATATTCTTTTAAGGCCCTTAGTTCTAATATTCTAGATTCTAGGTTCTAAGTCTCTTTTAGCTCTGATGTCATTTTGCAAAGGATGTTGTCTTAACCTCTTTCCAATGAGATGTAGCATCTTGCTGAACTGTTGCCTCTTCCTCAGAGCCTCCTTCTGGGAAAAAAATACATAAATAAATAAATCAGAAAAGTGAAGTCTGCAATCACCACTCAGCTCCAGCTCATGTTGATACTAGGAGAGAGGGAGCCAAAAGCAGCTGAGCTCCTGCGGGTGCTGCAATCAAATCTGTTGAATGTCAACATCAATTTGCCTCCATGTTATCAGCCAATAGGGAGGAATTTTCCAATAAACATAAGATTAAAATCAACAAGCAAGGCATATTCCATGGGGTCTCCTGGAAGAGAGTCAGGCATTGGAGTCAGGGGATGAAGGTTTTATTCCTCTATCCACTGTGGACTCACTCTGTGATCCTAGACAAATTACTTCCTTCTCTGATCCTTTTTCTTCATATCCCTTGTCTCTCTCTCTCTCTCTCTCTCTCTCTCTCTCTCTCTCTCTCTCTCTCTCTCTTTCTTTCTTTCTCAAAGGGGTATTATAAGGGTCAAATAAGACAATGAATGTGAGAATGTCAAGTAATATGAACTAAATTGTAAAGGATGTTTTTTTAAAAGCATGGGACAAGGAGTCTAGAGAATTACTTCTGAATTAAACTCAGTTTAATTCAGCAAACATTGATTAATCACCAGAAGTGTGAACAGTCCTATGTATGGTTTTGAGATAGATGCTGAGCTTGAGATTTTGTTAGAACAAAGGAATAAATATGACAATCCCTGACCTCAAGGAGATTAGATTCTAAATGGGTAAGTAATGGCAATACACAAACAGAAAGTACTTTAAAATGAGAAAGAGACAAAGACAGAAAGACAGACAAACAAAGAGACAGAGAGAGACAGCAAGAGACTGACAGACAGACACAGAGAAAGACAGAGAGACAGAGAGAGAGTGACAGAGAGAGGCAGAGAGAGGGAGGGAGAGAGAGAGAGAGAGAGAGAGAGAGAGAGAGAGAGAGAGAGAGAGAGAGATATGAGATGAGAGAGATGAGAGAGAGATGAGAGAAAGGTTGGGATCAGAGAGCAATGAATAATATTTGACTTGGGACTAGAGTCCCATGACAAGTTCCACCAATAATTATCTCTGTAAATGTTGGCACCTCACTTCCCTTCTCTAGTCTTCAATTTTCTCATTTATAAAATAAATGGCTTGTGTCTCTGATCTCTCTAAAGTCCCTTCCAGCTCTTAAATTGGTATGATTCTATTGTTCTAAGAATTATTCAAGGTTCCTCCCCCGTCTGGCAGCTGGGCCAACTATTCACATAAGTTAATTGAGAGTAGGTTAATAGGGTGTGGTTTGAGAGACCTTTGGGATGTACCATCTTAAGATACCTACCCACTGGCCTACTACGGGATCTGAAATTTCATCATTAGACTTTCTTTAAGCTAGAAGGGACTTTACCGCACAGTGCAGTGGTTGGCAAAGAGGTTTAATCTTGTGCTCAGAAGACCTAAGTTCGAATTACAGATCTGCTGCTTAGCCACTATGTGACTCTGGGTAAATCATTTCACCTCTCTGGTCTCAGTTTCTTTACCTATAAATGAGAATAATAACATTTGTATAGCATGCCACATAGGGAAGGTTCTGAGCAAGACACTTGTATTATGGAAAGTGCGATGTTAACATTATGTTCTCCAGCCACTTCTCCCTCATTTTAAATATCATAGGTTCATAGATTTAGAACTGAAATGTGTGTTTAAGGTCTTATTCTCTTTGCTCATCACTTTTCTTTTTTAATATTAAATTTATTCACTTCTATAAGTTTTAAATTTTCTCCCCCTCTCTCCTTCCTCCATCCCCAAGACAGCATGCAATGCAATATGAGCTCTACATATACATTCCTATTAAATACATTTTCACATTAGTCATGTTGCATAGAAGAATTATAACAAATGGGAGAAAGCATGAAAAAGAAAACAAAACAAAAGAGAAAAGAGTTTGCTTCACTCAGCATTCTGACTCCATAGTTCTTTCTACAGACATGGATAGCATTTTCCGTTATGAGCCCTTTGGAAAAGTTTTAGGTCGTTGCATTGCTGAGAAGGGCTGAGTCTATCAAAATCAGTCCTCACACATTGTGGCTTTTACTGTGTACAGTGTTCTCTTTGTTCTGCTTACTTCACTCAGCATTAGTTCATATAAGTCTTTCCAGGTTTTCCTGAAGTCTGCCTACTCATCATTTCTTATAGCACAATAGTATTCCACTACATTCACATACCACAACTTGTTCAGTCATTCCCCAGTCGTTGGGCATTTTCTCAATTTCCAGTTCTTGGCCACCACAGAAAGAGCTACTATATTGTACATGTGGTCCTTTTCCCATTTTATGATCTCTTGCAGATACAGCCCTAGAAGCAGATATTGCTGGGTCAAAGGGTATGTGGTTTTCTATAGCCCTTTGGGTATAGTTCCAAATTGCTCTCCAGAAGGGTTGGAAAAGCTCACAGCTCCACCAACAATGAATTAGTGTTCCAACTTTCCCATGTCTTCTCCAACATTCATCACTTTCCTATCTTGGCATGTTAGCCGATCTGTTAGGTGTGATGTGGTACCTCAGAGTTGTTTTGATTTGCATGTCTCTAATCAATAGTGATTTAGCTGCTTCTCATTTTGCAAGAAATGAGCTGAGGTTCAGACAGGTAAATGATGTGTCCATCACCTCACAAGAAATGGGTGGACAAGAACACAAGACTCCTGAGTCCCAATTAAACTGTACTCCCAATGCCTCCCAAATCAAGTTAGATAGATGTACATAGTAGCTTTTAGTGACCCACAAGTTCAAAATGATTCATCAATGCCACTTGGCAAACCAAAAACAGCAATCGCAGAAAATTCAGGGTGCACTTATAAAGAGGTATGGTATCCAGAATGAAAGACCAGATAATTCTCCTATTCTTTGCACTTATAATACCCCAACTGATGTGCAATATTCAATTCTAGGAAATTATACAGAAAAACTATAAGTAGGAGCAAGCATATAAGGGAATATTAAACAGGAGAAATATAAATCACGTGATTTGAGGATAAGTTGAAAGAACTAGAGATATTTAGACCAAAGAAGAAAAGACTTGGGAGAGGGGGAAGTGTTTTATCTTTGAATATTTGTAGTACTGTCAGATAGAAGAGAGATCAAGCTTAATATCCCTAGATCCAAAGGGTGGAACTAGGAAAAATTATGGAAATTGCAGAGGGAAGGAAATTTTGCTTTTATATGAGAAAGCATTAGAGCATGAGATCTGACCAATTGTGGAATGGGCTGCTTTAGCTGTAGCAGGGTGGAGGATGGATTGAGTTTCCTATCAGTGGAGATCCTCAAGTGGCTACTAAATGACTATTTCTTGGTGATACCCCAAGTTCTTATAACCCTTTGCTTTTGGAGGGTGGTAATATAGCTCATGTATGAATAGAGTTTACCTTTGAGATCGTGTAAGTGATCATTTTGGGTGAAAGGTTCCCTCCAGGGTCAGTCTTTAGAGCAAGGATAGTAAAGTTTATCTTTATGGGTCCTAGACTCATCTATCAGTGTCATTCACCTCTGTGAAGGTAATAAAACTGTCTTCAAGTGGACCCTGGGGTGAACCTAACCACTTTCCACATTGTCTCTCCAGTATCTATATTCTGAATTTAGCTAACTACCTTCTCTGTGATTGTTCTTTGTTCCCCTCCAACAGGGTCCTCTAATGGAAAATGGCCCCTTTGGAATAGAGCTTATGAACTAATTTACATGGACTTAATGTGTGTATAAATAGGTATCTGGTGTTGGTGGGTAAGAGTCTGCACTCTAACAAACAGTAGTTTATTGACCCTAGGAAGCTTATCATCTCTAAAATGAGGACAATTTTAACTTCACTACCTATTTCATGGGGTCATCATCAGAAAGTGCTTCACATACCTTAATGAACTAATATATCAGTAAGGCAAGATTCACGACCTGGAGGATGACTATGAACAGGCCTGTATGGTTCAGAATTGCAAAGTATGAAAAACTCTCTAGGTAGAAGGCAGAGGAAGTAAAACGTTTATTTAAGCACCAAATAATCAAATCCCAGAACCAGTAATTCCAATTTGATATAGCAATATTTGTATTCCAAAACCAGTAAGCCCATGTCAATGTAGCAACAAGGAAACTAAAACACAGTATTACAGCAAAGAGCCAAGTCATCCTGTAACCTCACCCAGCCCAGGGCCTTCCTATAAACAATCACTAACAACTCCTCACTGTTTGCTGCCTGTGTCCTCTCCCCCCTTCAATCCTCTGGTCTGCAGCTCTCTGGTCTCCACTCTCCTCTCAGCACTCTCTTCTGTAGCTCTGTGGACTCGGAGTTTTTACTCTTTCTCCTTGGATTGAATTCTGAAGTCTGGCTTCTCTTCCGACTTCTGAATTCTTGGTTGTCAATAGCTACCTTCTGGGTGTATATGTTCTTTTTAGGACCAGAGGGCTTCATGTCCAATAGGCAAAAGAGTGTGGGAAAGATCTTTAATCACTGATTGGTATCACAAAGGTATGGGCCTGCCTCTCTTAACTGGCCCCAGCTGAGGCCTATTGAATGGGTGGGAAAGATCTTCAATCACATTATCACCACAACTATAGAAATGGGAGTTATTATTATATGGATTATTAATGTCCAGAAAGGGGTAGGAGGTGATTGTCTCACAGTGATATATCTTACCTCGATTCAGAAAAATAAATAATTTAGGGTGGCATGCCTGTGGCAGGAAGATAGTATTTACAACTGGAAGAAACCTTTGAAATCTTGTAGATCAAACGTTCTTAACCTAAGGTCCAATAAAAACATACACATACACACACACGTACATACATACATAAATATGTATATACATGTTACGTATGTGTGTAAACACACACATATCCATGTATGTACATATTTGTGTACATTGATAACTGCATTTCAGTGTAGTTGGTTTTCTTTTTAATCCTCTATCTTTTAATTTATTCCTTTAGAAATATTCACTCTGAAGAGTTCCTAGGCTTTACCAGATTGCCAAACAGGTTGATATAAAAAAAAAAGAAGTTAAGAAGCTATGTCCTAGATAAACCTACTATGTTTCCAGATAAGAAAACTAAGGTCCTGTGATGTTAGGTTACTTGTCCAAGGTCACTTAGTAAGTTACTGAACCAGGATATGAATTCATGTTCTCTAGCTCCAAATCCAGTGCTACATTACACAATGCTACTTGAAGTGGGAATATTTTTTGCTGACCAAATTCTTTATAGGGGCTCTCACAACATATCACTTAGGCAGCCACATTTCTCATAGTCCATGTCTTCCTTCAGACCTCTAGGCACAGCTGGTGTTGGCGTTGTTCCCCCAGAACTTTCTGCCCCAACTTCTGGCCCCAACATAACTCACCACTAAGTCCCAGTTGTTAGTAGTGTGGGAGGGAAAATTCAGTACTTCATTGAACAGGGTTATAGATTAGGTACTGAGATGTAACTGGCTCAAGGCCCTGAAAATCCCTGAAATGTCACTAACTGCTGATAATTTGTGTATTTTAACTGGGCACTGTGGGCTACTGCCCAACCATTAAAGTGTCTCTGAGGATAGGGGCCACTTTGAAGAATATTCGAGGGCATTCTATATAAACAAAATTCTTTTTCCAAGAGCAAGTCCCCAGGGATGAGTCTGAAAAAGGCACAGGCAATTATGAGAACATCTCCCAACATGAAGGGAACTGTCATTAGGAACTCTGAGGAGACAATTCCATTTAATTCCAGGGCATTCGGATGAAACTTGTCACATTGAAATGTCTCAAGTTACTTTGCCAAACCAAAGAGGTATCCTGTGTTTCCTGTGAAATATATATATATATATGTCATGTAACAGAATCATCCAGGGGTGCCTTGGGAAGGGGAGATGACTTCATTAACCCCAAACTCATAATCCAGAGTTAGGGGACATATCCTGCAATCCCCAGACAAAGGCAATTATTCTTTTCCTTGTACACAGGGAAAATGCTGATAATACAAAAATCATTATGCATGAAACAGATTTTCTTCCCTAGCTGTTTTATAGTGCCCAATATTCAGAGATTCATAGAATGCTTAAGTTGGAAATAATTTTAGACATAAAATGTTAAAACATACATACGACATAAAATATTTGGTTATAAGGGAAATTGGGGTTCATCTTCAACTCCAAATTCTTCATTTTGGAGATATGCAAACTGAAGCACAGAAAGCAGAAGTCACCGTTGCAGTAGCATGTAATTAGCAAGTGACAAAGCTAGGATTAGATCTGAGGTCTTCTGACCCCCAGTCCATTGTTTGGTTCTGTATTATTGTGCCCCTCTTCCCTTTATATGAAGCACCTCACCATATATGAAGAAAAAAATGTCAGCTGAAAGACAGTGTGACTCTGACTTGCTTAAATTCCTTAAGGAACACTCTAGGGAGGAATGGTCCACATAAAGGATGGTAGTGCTGCCCCTTTGTAATCACTGAATAAGAACTAAGGTGGCCCTCAGGGAACAGAGTCTTTTAACGATATCCTAGATAGCTACAAGAAAGGAAAAAGATTGAAGTCAATACCAAGGATAGCTCTAAGGGAAGAAAGGTGCTTGGTCAGCACAAAATAAAGCTCCTGGTAGACAGTCTCTGTTGTCATCACTGTAAATAGTTCTGATGGAATTCAGTGTCAGTGGTCAACAGCATAAATAAATCTTCAAGTGGATCGTGTCTTTATGGTCAACACAGATGGTAGTATTGAAGGAAGTTGGGTGTGCAATAAGCCCCATGGATATCTTTCAGGGTACGTAGAGTCTTTGTGGTCAGGATCAGTGATAATTCTGATGGAAGCTAGTTTTGGAATTAAAGTACTTATGCCCATGATGCCTTGTTACTTATAAAAACCTATGTGGTCTAGATCACCTCTACCCCTTAGACAATCCCAAAAATGTTTTTTATGATAGTTTAAGTTTCCTGATACAAAGACCTAGCGCTCATCTCCCCAGTTATATCTTGCTATCTGCTTGGGTACCCACACTTCCCTTAGGAGAATTGAATACAGAGAAGACTTAAAATAATATGATAACAGTCTTCCAATAGCTAAAGGATTATATTGTGGAAGAAAAAAAATGGCATTATTCTGCTTGGCCCAACAGATTGTAACTAGGAACAATGGGAGGGAGTTGGAGAGAAGTAGATTTAATCTCTATATAAAAAAAGGAAAAAGAAAAAAAAAACTTCCTAACAATTACTGTTCTCTAGAAGCTTAATTGACTGTCTCAGAAGGCAATGGGTTCCTCATCTCTGGAGATCTTCAAGCAGTGTCTGAATGACTATTTTTTTAGTCCCATTGTTGAGTACAAGTGAAATTAGATAGATGATTTCTTAGGTCCCTTTAACATCTGAGATTCTATAATGCATCATTGTTGTGTTTGTTCCAAAAGAAATTCCTTTTTAAATTAAATGTATTTTTTTCCAATGAACAAAAATTAGTTTTTTCTCTCTCCCACATCCCCTAAGCAGGAAAAAAAGAATATCCCCAAAACAAATATGTATAATCAAGACAACATATTCACATATTGGACAAGTTAAAAATATCTGTCTCATTCTGATCTTGGATCCTTGGACACTTCCCCTCACAGTGAGAAGGTTGTTCCTTCTTGTTCTTCTGAAGTCATAGCTGATCATTACATTAATCAAAGTTCTTAAGACTTTCAAAGTTATTTGTCTTTTAAATGTTTTTGTATAAATTATTCTCTTGGTACTGCTTGCTTCACTTTCCATCATATAAATATTCCCAGGTTTCTCTGAAATGGTTCCTTTAATTATTCTTATGGCACAATAATATTCCATTACGTTCATATATCATAATTTGTTCATCCATTCACCAGTTGATGGACACCCCTACAAGGAAAATTTTCCCAAGATCTGGTCGATGTGGGTAAATTTTGGCCTGTAATTAAAGGACATTCGTTCTGAAGCAAAATGATAAGCAATCACACATGAGCACATCTTTGGTGAGATCTAGTGGGTATTCAAGACATTTCTTTCTTAGCTGTCACTGAATAGTCACCACTATTTCAATTCAGGAAGTTCTAAAGGTGGTCAGGAGCTGTTCACAGTGAAACCTATACAGTGGAGGTTTCTTGATTCAGGATTTTCCACTAGTGTCTGCAGGAGAAATAGCACTCTGGATAGTGATGAAAATTATGGAATGGCACTAAATAAAGGCTCCAGTGAGGTCAGAAAAACCTCCCTGTCTCAGTCTCTCTCTGTCTGTCTTTCTGTCTATCTGTCTGTCTGTCTCTGTGTCGGTCTCTGTCTCTGTCTCTCTCTCTCTCTCTCTCTCTCTCTCTCTCTCTCTCTCTCTCTCTCTCTCTCTCTCCCCAAAGTTGGACTCCCACTACCTACCATTAGCTAGCATCAGTAACTCTCTACCCAGTGCCTAGTACTGAATCTCCATAAAACCAATCACCTATGCACATGAGCATATTGGCACACTGGGATGGAGAGCAATTATAAATTTGTGAATCAGTTAGATCCAAATCCTCCACTGACCTTATTTACCTTCTATGTTTGTTTGTTTGCTTTTCATATGGACATATTGTATTTGTTCTAGTTGTCCACAAAGGGCAGAAACAGGAAAAAATGGGTAGAAGTTACAAGTTTGCAAATGTGGGCTTAATGTCAGGGGAAAGAATTGTTGATGGTGGGGGCTATCTAAAAGTATAATGGACTCTCTTGAGATATGGGTGATTCTCCATCTTTGGAGGTCTTAAGTAGGAGGCTGGAGAATCAATCACCAGATATATTTTGGTGGGGATTTCTTTGGTTAAAGGGCTAGACTAGATGACTGCCATGGTCTCCTTTTACTCTGCAATTCTGTTATTCTGTGATCCTTATGTTTATAGTTTTCACCCTTTCAAATCTGATTATGACTCAGATTTCCATGAATTAGTTTTTCTTAGCTTTGAACGTTCCTACCAGAGACAGTAGGATAGCACTGAATGATTTTCTTCCAGGGCATTACTCCCTTTTATATATTTTTTTAAATTTTTATTCCTTGATTAATTAATTTGTTTTGCATACGTCCTGTGCAAGGATAGTAAGAATTTCATCTTGGAAGCCTTGATAAAGTCCCAAGCCTAAGGTTACAGGCATTATTGTACTCAATTCGATTGAGTGAGAAAAATCTAAATATATGTATGTGTTTCAACCTATCCCTTAAAAGGCATAAAAATTTCTCCCCTGAGTAAACTTTGAATCAATTAGTACTTGGGTTGATAGTCCGAAAGACCATCACCAATTTTTTATTGTTTATTGACTAGGCCTGCTGTATCCCCAGTTATCTTGGATTTGGGATAACATAAGCTTGTTCATGATTTTGGTAGAGGGCCTGAAGGGAAATTTTCTCACAGTTTATAGAACTCTTGGGTAACATTCAGATATTTCTGAAATATATCTGACTTCACCCTATCGCTATGTTTCTTTTCTGTAATCCTTAGAATTCTTACACTTGTTGGTTAGTCTTTCAAACCAACTGTCATTCACATACTTGCATATGCATCCCAACAAACATGGCACAACTGAAAAAAAACATTCCTAGACAGTGGCTAGGCTCACTTTCTATACATGCACACATTCTGGAAAACAGATACTCTTACAAAGTGCAGACCTAAGAATATTCACACATAATCATTAACATATTCAGTGAGAGATCCACATAGATTTGTATGCCCACAGAAACATGTTCTCTTTACAAACACATATATGTTCAGAAACACATATGTGAAATATATATATATATAAATATAAACTATACATATATAAACATTATATAAGCATTCATATATACACATATGTATACACACACATATACATACATATATATATGTATATTGACATTGACTCACCTGCTCTAAGTCCATATACCTCCTCATCTCTTTCTCCTGGCTTCCTTCAAGTACCTTCTAACATCCTGCCTCCTACAAGAAGTCTTTCCTAATCCTCCTTAATTCTAGAGCCTTTCCTCTGTTGATTATCTCCAATTTTGGGGAGGGAATAAGAATTTATGAATTGTCTCCTCTGTGCCAGGCATTGTGCTAAGCATTTTTTAACACATATTATCTCAATTGATCAATCTGCCCTGTCTATTTTTTTAATGTTTACAGATGGTCTCCCCCATTTGATTGCGAGTTCCTTGAGAGCAGGAAACTGCTTTTTTGCCTGTATTCTTGGTGTTTTCATAGAGCCTGGCACATAGTAGATATTTAACAAATGCTTATTGAATGATAAACACACATACCAATACACATACACACACAATGAGGAAATCTATGAACTAAAATCTTTCTCTACTTTTCCCTTAATTTCATTTTCCCCAGGCCACAACACATACAAAGGTGGTGAAAAGGAGAATAATTAAGAAATTTTATGAGGGTTTTTTCTTTCTACTTAAAAAAATCACTTAGTATCTAACCAGTGTTTTTCTCAAACTATTACACTTTTATGGGAATGGAAATTGTTCTGTAGGCTGATCTATGATCTCCTATGTGCGCAACGAATGTAAGTCAGCCCATAGAGAATATCCTGCATGAAAATGAGGTTTTCCAGGAAGTTCTACATGGGGAATTTATCACTGACCCCTGGGGACAGTGATGGGTGCTCCCAGGATGCTGCCTACTGATATCCTCACTGTCCTGCATGGCCCATATCAATATTCAACCCATCAGGAAAATCTTCCTAGATTCACTTTTTACTCCTCTGACCAAACAGGACACTCAACCTGCATCTCTCATGAATTTAGTAGACTCTGCTAAATATTGTAGTCATTTGTGTCATATCTCCCTACTAGACTATGCACTCCCTGAGATCAGGGACTGAGTTTTGATTATATCTGTGTCCTGCCCCCCATTCTTTAAAGGCAACCACACTGGCATACACAGAATGGCTGCTAGTGCAGGCTCTTTTATCTGCTTTACTAACTAAAGATAGCAGTTTCAGGAGTCAACAATTGTTTTTTATTTTTCTGATGAAAGATCCTTGCAAATTTACTTTTAATGGACCATAAATATATGTCTGAATTGAAAATACTTCTATTTAATATTTTGTTTTCAGCATTGATTTCTACAAGAGTTTGAATTACAAATTTCCTCCCCATTTCTACCCTACTCCACACTCCAAGATGGCATATATTCTGATTGCCCCATTCCCCAGTCAGCCCACCCTTCTGTCACCCCACTCCCCACCATCCACATTTCCCTTACTTTCTTGTAGGGCAAGATAAATTTCTATGCTCCATTGCCTGTATATCTTATTTCCTAGTTGCATGCAAAAACGTTTTTGAATATCTGCTTTTAAAACTTCGATTTCCAAATTCTCTCCCCTCTTCCCTATCCACCCACCCTCCCTAAGAAGGCAAGAAATTCAACATAGGCCACATGTGTATCATTATGCAAAACCCTTCTACAATACTCATGTCGTGAAAGACTAATTATATTTTGCTCCTTCCTAACCTATCCCCCTTTATCCAATTTTCTCCTTTGACCCTGTCCCTTTTTGAAAGTGTTCGCTTTTGATTACCTCCTCCCTCTATCTGCCCACCCTTCTATCATCCACCCTTTTTTATCTCCTTCCTCCTTCTTTCCTGTGGGGCAAGATACCCAATTGACTGTGTACATTATTCTGTCTTCAAGTCAAATCTGATGAGAGAAAGATTCACTCTTTCCCCTTCACCTGCCCCCTCTTCCCTTCCAACGAACTGCTTTTTCTTGCCACTTTTATGCAAGATAATTTACCCCATTCTATCTCTCCCTTTCTCCCTCTCTCAATATATTTCTTTCTCATCCCTTATTTGATTTTATTTTTTTTTAGTTATCACCCCTTCATATTCAACTCACCCTGTGCCTCTGTCACACATATGTATGTGTGGTGTGTGTGTGTGTGTGTGTGTGTGTGTGTGTGTGTGTGTGTGTGTGTGTGTGTATGTATGTATATTCCTTTAAGCTACCCTAATACTGAGTTCTCATGAATTATACACATCATCTTTCAATGTAGGAATATAAACAAAACAGTTCAACTTTAGTAAGTCCCTTATGATTTCTCTTTCTTGTTTACCTTTTCATGCTCCTCTTGATTCTTGTGTTTGAAAGCCAAGTTTTCTATTCAGCTCTGGTTTTTCACTGAGAAAGATTGAAAGTTCTCTATTTTGTTGAAAATCCATATTTTACCTTGGAGCATGATACTCGGTTTTGCTGGGAAGGTGATTCTTGGTTTTAATCCTTACCTCGGTTGACCTCTGGAATATCATATTCCAAGCCCTTCTTTCCCTTAATGTAGAAGCTGATAGACCTTGTGTTATCCTGATTGTGTTTCCACAGTACTCAAAATGTTTCTTTCTGGCTGCTTTCAGTATTTTCTCCTTGATCTGGGAGCTCTGGAATTTGGCAACAATATTCCTAGGAGTTTTCTTTTTGGGATCTTTTTCAGGAAGCGATCTGTGGATTCTTTCAATTTCTATTTTACCCTCTGGCACTCGAATATCAGGGAAATTCTACTTGATAATTTCTTGAAAGATGATATCTAGTCTCTTTTTTTGGTCATGGCTTTCAGGTAGTGCAATAATTTTTAAATTATCTCTCCTGGATATTTTTTCCAAGTCGGTGCTTTTTCCAATGAGATATTTCACATTTTCTTCCATTTTTTTTATTCCTTTGGTTCTGTTTTATAATATCTTGATTTCTCATAAAGTCACTAGCTTCTACTTGCTCCAATCTAATTTTTAAGGTAGAATTTTCTTCAGTGGTGTCCTGGACCTCCTTTTCCATTTGACTAATTGTGCCTTTCAAGGTATTCTTCTCTTCATTGGCTTTTTGGAGCTCTTTTGCCATTTGAGTTAGGCTGGTTTTTTTTCCATTTTTTTTTATTTTTAGATTGCAACATACAGTTCTACATAATTTTGGGTTCCAGATTTTCTTCCCTCCCTCCCCGCCCCTCCCCAAGAAGGCATGGCGTCCCATATAACTTCCAGGTATAACTAGGCATTGAATTAATTTATAAATTTTCTTATGTCTCATGAGAAAGGCGAAACAGAACCAAAAAAAAACCACAACCCAACAACAAATACAATAGAGAGAAGAAAAAAAAAGTGGAGAGGAAAAATGGCGAGAATGAAGTGTGCCTCGATTTGCATTCATATTTC
>CM053622.1:76809286-76834427 GCA_028646595.1 Phalanger gymnotis | reverse complement strand
GGGGAGAGAGGAAGGGAAAGGGGGATGGGAAGGGAATGGGGCGACGGAGGGAAGGGCAGACTGGGGAACAGGGCAACCAGAATGTACGCCATCTTGGAGTGGGGGGGGGAGGAAATGGGGAGAAAATTTGTAATTCAAACGCCTGTGAAAATCAATGCTGAAAACCAAACATGTCAAAAATAAATTTAAAAAAAAAAAGAAAAAGAAAAAGAAAAAAAATGTAATTGGGAAATACTTAACACAATTAATAAAAATACTATAAAACATAGATAACATTTAAAAAAAAAAGAAATACTGAAAATCAAAGGTGAGATTAATAAAATTGAAACCAAGAAAACTATTGAATTAATAAATTAAACAAAGAGCTGGTTTTATGAAAACAAAACAATAAAATTAATGAACCTTTGGTCAATTTGATTAAATAAAAGAAAGAAGGAAATCAAATTACCTGTATCAAAAATGATAAGGGTGAATTCACGTATAATGAAGAGAAAATCAAAACAATAATTTGTAATTATTTTGCCCAATTGTATGCCCATAAATTTGACAACCTTTGGGATATGGATGAAGATCTACAAAAACATAAATTGCCCAGGTTAACAGAAGAGCAAATAAAATTTCCAAATAATCCCATCTCAGAAAAAGAAATTGAGCAAGACATCAACGAACTCCCTAGGAAAAAATCTCCAGGGCCAGATGGTTTTACATGTGAATTTTATCAAATATTTAAAGAACAATTAATTTCTATACTTATAGACTATTTGGGAAATTAGGTGAAGAAGGAGTCCTACCAAATTCTTTTTATGACACAAATATGTTACTAATACCCAAACCAGGTAGAGTCAAAACAGAGAAAGAAAATTATAGACCAATTTCCCTAATGAATATTGATGCAAAAATTTTAAATAAAATATTAACAAAAAGATTGTAGCAACTTATCACCATAATAATACACTATGACCAGGTAGGATTTATTCCAAGAATGTGAGGCTGGTTCGATATTAGGAAAACTATCAGCATAATTGATCATATAACAACAAAAATAGCAGAAACCATATGATCATTTCATTAGACGCAGAAAAAGCCTTTAACAAAATACAGCACCCATTCCTCTTAAAAACACTAGAAAGCATAGGAATAAATGGAGCCTTCCTTAACATTATAAATAGCATCTACCTAAAACCATCAACAAGCATTATTTGTAATGGGAATAAGCTAGATGTATTCCCGATAAGATCGGGGTGAAACAAGGATGTCCATTATCACCCCTACTATTCAATTTGGCACTAGAAACATTAGCTGTAGCAATAAGAGATGAAAAAGAAATTGAAGGAATTAGAATAGGCAAGGAAAAACTAAATTATCACTTTTTGCAGATGATATGATGATTTACTTAGAGAATCCTAGTTAATCAAGTAAAAAATTACTTGAAATAATAAACAACTTTAGCAAAGTTGCAGGTTATAAAATAAACCAACATAAATCCTCAGCATTCCTATACATTACTAACAAAGCCCAACAGCAAGAGATAGAAAGAGAAATTCCATTCAAAGTTACTGTACACACTATAAAATATGTTGGAGTCTATCTTCCAAGGCAAACCCAGGACCTATATGAACATAATTATGAAACACTTTTCACATGAATAAATTCAGATCTAAATAAATGGAAAAATATCAGTTGCTCATGGTTAGGCTGAGCTAATATAATAAAAATGACAATTTTACCTAAATTAGTCTATCCATTCAGTGCCATACCAATTGAACTTCCAAAAAATTATTTTACAGAGCTGGATAAATTAATAGCAAAATTCATCTGGAAGAACAAGCAGTCCAGAATATCTAGGGTATTAATGAAAAGAAATGTTATGGAAGGTGGCCTAGCCATACTATATATTATATTGTACTATAAAGCAGAAATCATCAAAACTACCCAGTACTGGCTAAGAAATAGTGTCGTGGATCAGTGGAATAGGACATGTACACAAGATGGAGAAATCCACGACTATAGCAATCTACTCTTTGATAAACCCAAAGAATCCAGCTTCTGGGCCAACAATTCACTATTTCACAAAAAGTACTGGGAAAATTGGAAAATGGTAAGGCAGAAAGTGGGCATAGACCAATATCTTACATCTTATACATTTTATATAAAGTCAAAATGGGTTCATGATTTAATAATACAGGCTGATACTATAAGCAATTTGAGAGAGCAAGGAATAGTATACCTATTAGATTTATGGAAAAGAAAAGAATTCATTACACAACAAGAGACAGCATTACAAAATGCAAAATGGTTAATTTTGGTTATGTTAAATTGAAATGTTTTTGTATTAAAAAGCCAATACGACAAAGATTAGGAGGGAAGCAGCAAATGGGGAGAAAATCTTTACAACTAGTGTATCTGATAAAGGCCTCATATCTAAAATATGCAGAGAACTAAATTAAATTTATAGGAATACAAGTCATTCCCCAATTGAGAAATGGTCAAAGGATATGAACAGGCAGTTTTCAGAGGAAGAAATTAAAGATATCTAGAGGCATATGAAAAAAGTGCTTGAAATCACTACTGATTAGGAAAATGCAAATGAAAACAACTCTTAGGTAGCACATCTCTCCTGTCAGATTGGCTAAAATGACAAAACAGGAAAATGATAAATTCTGGACAGGATGTGGGAAAATTGGAACATTGTTACATTGCTGGTGGAGTTGTGAACTGATCAAGCCATTCTGGAGAGCAATTTGGAACTATGCCCAAAGGGCTATAAAAATGTTCTTACCCTTTCACCTAGCGATACCACTTCTAGGGTTGTATCCCAAAGAGATCACACGAGTGGGAAAAGGATCCATATGTACAAAAATATTTATAGTGGATCTTTTCGTAGTAGCAAAGAATTGGAAATCAAGGGGATGCCCATCAATTGGGGAATGGCTGAACAAGTTGTGGTATATGAAGGTAATGGAATACTATTGTGCTATAAGAAATGGGGATGATATGGACTTCATAACAACCTGGAAAAATCTACACAATATAATGCTGAGTGAGTGGAGCAGAACCAGGAGAACATTATACACAACCACAGATAGATGGATTCTGTGATGACTAACCCTGATAGACTTTGCTACTGTCAGCAATACAAGGTGCAAAGACAACTCCAAAGGACTCACAATGGAGAATGCTATCTACATCGAGAGAAAGAACTATGGAGTCTGAATGTAGATTGAGACACACTTTATGCTCGCCTTTTTTCCCCTTTGTTTTTTTCTTCTCTTTTGTTTTTGTTTTTGGGTTTTTTTTGCTTCTATTTCTTCTTTCTCATGATTTGTCCCATTGGTCATAATTCTTCTTCACAACTTGACTATCGTGTAAATAAGTTCAATGAGAAGTTATATGTAAAAGGTATATCCAATTCCATGTTGTCTTGGAGAGGGAGGGGGGAGGAGGGAGAAGTAAATCTGGAACTCAAAATTATGTAGAATTGAGTGTTGTAAACCAAAAATTAAAAATCTCAAAATTAAAATTAAAATAAAAATTAAAAAAAGGAAATGATGAAGTGGATGGTTTCAGATGAAGATAGAAAGACTTTTGTGAACTGATTCAAAGTGAAATAAACAGAACCAAGACATCATTGTACACAATGATAGCAATATTGTAATGACGATCTACTGTGAAAGACTATTACTCTATCAGTACAATTATCCAAGACAGTTCCAAAGGACTCGATGAAAATTGCTACCCACCTCCAGTGAGAACTTGTGAACTCTGAATGCAAATTGAGGTATAGTTTTCTCACATTCTTTATTTTTCCTCTTTTTTGTGATGTGCCTTATGTGGAAATAGAGTTTGCATGATTCTGTGTGTATAATTGATTTCATATTATTTGCCTTCCCAGTGGACTGAGGAGGGTTGAAAGAAAGGGAGAGAATTTGGAAATCAAATGAGCATATATCTTTATACTCCCTCAAATGCCCTAACTTTCCTGTACCCGTTTATTCATTTTCCATGACTTCTTTCATATCTCCTTACCTGAGGAGAGATTCTGTGGATCACCCAAAAGTTCTACTTCCATGTTCATAAACTCTGAATGTACTTTATATGATCATAGCCTTTCATTATTCTTTATTTCCCTTTACCTTCCAACTTTTAAACTTACTTTGTCCTCACAAGGATTCCCTACCCCTCAGTTCTTTTCCAATCAATCACTTCTACACTCCCTTCCCTTTCCTATCTCAACTTCTTGATGAACCAATTCAAGTCTACACTATCTTCTACTCCTAAACCTTTTGACTGCCATATCCTTTTTCCAAATCACCCTTGCCAAACCTCAAACCAAAGTTACTCCAAGCATCTGACTCCTTCATTCCTATTTGTGTACTAATAAATGAAGCTGGAGAAAATCATAAAAAAAGCACAGTGCTTGTGTCCAATATGAAATGATGTTAGGTACTCTCAACTGCATCCTCGCTGCACCAAGACAATAATTCTATATCCCCTCATCCTCTTCAAGGCTCCCATGGCACCTCCTGTTCCCCATCCTCTCTACTGTGGGCCTCAAAAAACTGAGGCCATTTTCTAAGAGTCCTCATCTCCCCTCCTCTTCATTGCACATTACTCAGATATCTTCCCCCACTATCTCCTCCTTCACTTTAGTCTCAGGAGAGGTGACACTTTTCTTTGCCAAAGCAAACTCCTTTCTATGGATCTTTCATCACATTCCCTCCCATCTTCTCTAGTATGTAGCCCCTCTATTACCGCAGATTTCTCTAACCTCCATTCTCTTCCTATCTACTGACTTCTTGCCTCCTGCCTAAAAACATGTCCATGGTTTCCCAACAACACAGCTTGATTTAACCATCCCTGATAGATGTTATACTATATCTCTCCTTCCCTCCTCAGCTAGATTTCTTTAAAAAAGTCTTCTATACCAGGTATCTCTACTTCTTTTCCTTTTAAATTTCTCTTTTAAACTCTTTATAATCTGGTTTCCATCCTCATATTTCAACTGCATCTTCTCTCTCTGAAGTTATCGATGTTCTCTTAAGTAGCAAATCATACACCTATAACTTTATTGAACTAGGTACAATACTTTACACTGATGTTCACCTTCTCCTCCTTGATAATCTCTCCTTTCTATATTTTAAGACACACTCTTAGCATGTTCTTTTCCTACCCATTATTTTAATTCCCCCCTTCTAGCTCTTCATCCATGTCAAGTTTGTTAACTATTGTTCCCAGAGGGATTATTATGGGTTCTTTTCCTTCTATATGATCTTGTGTGTTGATGCTATCAGCTTTTACTTCTATGCTAATGATTTCCTGATCTATATATACATCCTTGGTTATCTCCTGAGTTGCAGTCCTGTGACACCAACTTCTTTTTAGACATCTTAAACCTGACGTCCCACAGACATTTAACATATCCAAGACAGAATTATTATCCACTTCACAACCTATGAACTTTCCAAATCCACTATTACCATCTGGGATATTACTATCCTCCTAGTCACACAGGCCCACAACCATAGTGTTATCCTTGACTCCTTTCTTAAACTCATCCCATTACCTAATCTGTGATAAAAATTTTTATCGTTTCTACCTTTACAAGACTTTTCACATTTGTATCTTCTCTATTCAAAGTTACCACCTTACTTCAAGTTCCCATGACCTCTTGTCTTGACCATTGTATAGTCTTTTCATTGGTCTCCCTACCTCATCACATGACCAATTCTAATCTATGTCTCACTCCTGCCAAAGTGAATTTTCTAAACTTTGGATATAAAGATAAAACTCTTCTACTCAATAAATTCCAGTAGCTCTCTATTGCCTTCAAGTTGAAATATAAAATCTTCTCTTTTAGTATTCAAAGTTTTCTTATTACCAGGCCCCCTCTGACCTCTCCTGTCATACAATTTACTTTCCTTCAGGACCTCAGCAATCCAGATGCACTGGTCTATTTGTTCTTCTTTGCATATGGCACTCCATTTCTTATGCCTTTGTATTGGCAGTCTCCCATGCCTACAACATTCTCTTCCACCTCTGCCTTTCAGTTTCCCCAGCTTCCCTTAGGATTTAGTTCAAATCACATTTTATATAGAATGCCTTTTCCAAGCCTCCCCAGTGAGTAAGTCCTTTTCCTATTGGATTACATAATAAGCACACTGCATATGTCCTATATGTATTAAGGTATTTACACGTCTTTCTCATTAAAATGTAATCTCCTTGATGACAGTGACTGTTTAAAAATATTTGCATACTCAGTGCTTATTATAGTGTCTAGCACAAGGTAGGTGATTAACAAATGTCCTTTGTCTAACTGATTGTAAAGGCTAACTAGCTAATAATGTTATTATTATTATTATTATTAGTAGTAGTAGTAGTAGTAGTAGTAGCAGCAGCAGCAGCAGTAGCAGCAGTAGTACTAGCAGTAGTAGTAGTAGAAGTAGTAGCAGTAGCAGAAGCAGCAGCAGCAGCAGTAGTAGTAGTAGCGGTATCAGAAGAAGTAATAGTATCAGCAGAAGCAACAGCATCAAGATAATCAGGATATTTTGTTGACTAAATGGAGCATGAAGTTGAATAAACAAATGAAACTTAAAGTGTGAAATAATAGAAAGAACATTAGATTTGGTGTTTAGACATGTAGAACATGAATATGATCCTAACTTCTGGGGATTAAATATCATATTCAGGGGTCATACCATAGTTGCATAAATGTAGTTAGCAACTACAAGTGTTCAGAACAATGTTTGTCATATCATGAGCTCAGCTGGCAGTAAATTTGGTCAGTTTAGAGAGATCTATAATTTTAAAAAATCACAAAAACTTAGCTTTGTAAAGGAACTCAGAGATTGTCTTGCACAATCCTGTGAAGAGGAGTCGTCTGTGTCATAACAGTGATGGGTGGCCGCTCATTTCCTGTTTGAAGACTTCTAGTGATGGAGATTCTATTACTTCCCATGGCATGGCATTCCACTTTGAGATAGAACTGATTGTTAAGGGTGTGTGTGTGTGTGTGTGTGTGTGTGTGTGTGTGTGTGTGTGTGTGTGTGTGTGTGTGCATGTGTGTGTTTCTGTGTGTGTGATGGTGTTGTCATTGGCTTGCTTTATTTCCTTTAAGAAGGGACTCAAAGTTTGCCTCTGACAGTTTCTCCCCCACTTTGCTCTGTGTCCTGTCTCCAGGGACTAAACAAAAGACATTCTTCCAAGTGACAGACCTTCGAATATTTGAAGGCAGTGAACATAGTCCTGCTAAATCTTCCCTTATTCCGTGTACTAATATCTCTTGAAACTTAAATGGATAATCTCCAGTTTATCCATACTCCTCCTAACTTGTTCTCCAATATAAACACAATTCTAGCAAATTAAGCCAATTTTATTCCATTCTATTCAATATGCATTCGTTAAATGTTGCCTAGATGCTAGGGGAACAAAGGTAGCTATAGTACAGGCTTTACTCAAAAAGGGATTACAGTATAATGCGATGAAATTATGGACATAATTTAATATGCAATGATACAATTTAAAGTGAATTAAGTGCAAAAGGAAAGCAAGGAAAATTATTATGAGTAATAGCCCAGAGACCAAATAAATATATAGCAGAGTTTTTTACCTTGAGATCCATCGACCTACCCCCAGTGAGTTCATGGATAGATTTCAAGGTGTCCTTAAAGGTGAATGAGAAAATAATTACATTTTAACTTTCACTAACTAATTTAAATTCAGCATTTTCCTTAATTATGGATTTTTAAAATATTATTCTAAAAAGGTGTCCAAAGGATATACTAGACTCTCAAAGGATTTCATTATCCAATTTAAAAAAAAAAAGAATAAGACCCCCTGACCAGGTCAAGTGATAGGGGGGAGGTCTCAGAGTTATTTAGCATCAGACATCTCTGACAGCAATTAACCAGTTCTAGCCTCGTGGCTGAGTTTTAGGGTTTCTTTTACTATATTTATAAAATGATTCATATAAGAAAGGAGAAACAATGTTTTACAAAGAAAGATCTAGACTTAAAGAACCTTAGTTAAAGCTTAGCTATGTCCCATACTACCTGCATAACTCCTCTGGGCCTCTATTTCCTCACGTGTAAAATGTGAAGATTAGACTAGATGATATCTAATGTATCTTCCAGCTTTACCATTCTGTATTTGAAGACCCCTTCCAACTCTGACAGTCTGTGTTGCACACTCCAAGGGCCCTTCCAGCTCTAAGTCTATGATTCCATTCTAGAAAAGACTCAAGGGGAATGTTTAAAAGAAGGGAAGAAGGGAGAGAGAGAGAGAGAGAGAGAGAGAGAGAGAGAGAGAGAGAGAGAGAGAGAGGATGCTGAGTAATCAAGGAAGCCTTCTCAGAGTTGGACTAGATTGATTTGGACAGGCACAGAAGAGAGACAGGATTGTGTGATACTGATGGACTGATTCATTCCTTCATGCAAGCTTCCAACAAACAAGCATTTACTCTGTGCCTACAACGTGCAATAGCCCAGCCTTGTTCATTTCTGGAGATATCTCTCTGGAGGGGGAAACATAATAAAACAGGGCTTTAAAATGATGCCAAGATTCTAGCACATTGCAGGGGGTGGAGAAGAATGCAGGCAAAGCAAACATTGAGTTCCCAGGGCTCAGAAAGGGATGGGATGTTAATTTGGCGGTGCACCATTTACAATTCAGCCTCATTAGCTTCACCCCTGCCAGACACTACCATGCTGATATTGACACTCATCCAACATGGAGGGAAGAGGAAGGAGAGAGTCATGGTGTGTGTGTTCAGCCTGAGGGCAAGGATAATATAATAGGTTCAGTTCATTATATCTTCTTCCTCCTCTCCTTTCTCCTTTTCCTCCATTTCCACTTTCTCCTTTTGCCAAATCCTCTTCTTCCTCCTCTTCCTCCAGGTCTCCTCTTTCACCTTCTTTTTTTACCTCATCTTCTCCCCCTCTGTTTTGTAACCATTATTGTTATTGTCATCATCACCATCATGATCACTATCATTATCATTGTCATTGTTATCAACACATTTTATAATCCTCAGTTTCTTCCCATAAATCTTCTGTTTTGTTTTTCCAAACAACTTTGTCAAGCACTCAGAGTACAGACTTTTTTCCCCTATTTTATAGAAAGAAACTGAGATTCAGAGATATGAAGTTATAGACAACAGGCCTGTTAGGACATCTGATTGGTAGAATAGATGGTGGGTTAGAGCTGGAGTCAGGAAGACCCACATGTGAATCCAGTCTCTGACACAACACCTGTGTGACCATAGGAAAGTCACAACTTTTGTCTGTATCGGTCTGCTTATCTGTAAAATGGATATATAGCTCCTATCTTCCAGGGTTGTTGTGAGGATAAAGTGAGATAAAATTTGAGAAGCTCTCTTATAAATTCAAAGCCCTATGTAAATTCTATTGTTAATTATTTATTATCAGATTTATTATGGATGACATGAAAATGGACGTGATTGCTAATGTCATAGATGGCAATGAGAAGTTTCCAAAAGCATAATTTGAATGTAACAAGATGAAAGTACAATAGGGGTAAATGCAAAATTCTATCTAAGATTCAAAATATCAACTGGATAAGTGCAGGATGGCAAAGATATGGATAGAGCACAGTTCATGTAAAAAAGGTGGTAATTTGTAATGATTTCCCTCTGTTGATTATTTCCAATTTATAGTTAGTTTGTAAATCATTATTTGTATGCTATCTACCCTATTACTTTTTGAGCTCCTTGAAATTGGGGACTATCTCTTACTTTTCTTTGTAGCCCTATCACTTAGCATTGGGCCTGACACATGGGAGATGCTTAACAAATGTATATTGACTGACTGACTTCAAGCTAAAAATAGTAAACAGTCTAACATGTCATCCTAAATGTAAAATTTTAAGTTATATTAGAAGGTGTTCAGAGCAGGGAAGATGCAGGCTCTTCTATCTTCTTCCCTGAACAGACCATATCTGGAATATTTGTTTGGTTTCTTTTAAGAATATCAATAGGATGGCTTATAAGGGTGCCTGGGATAGTGAAAGGACTGGAAAGCATGGTATAGGGGTATCAGTAGAAGGAAAAGAGGAGGTTCAGCCTCGAGAAGAGAAGATCCAGAGGAGCCACCTATAATAGCTATTTCTTGTTATCTGAAAGTCTATCATTAGAAGAGGCAGAGTATTTCTTTTGCTTGGTCTCAAGGAATAATAAAGTCTAATGGAATGGTTTAAAGTTGCAGAGATAGATTTCTGCTTAACAGAAGTTAAAACAAAAATTTCCCAAAATTAAGGCTATCCAAAATTGAAATGAAATATATTGGGTTTCTTGTCACTTGAGGTTTTCAAGTAGATACTAAGTGTTAATTTGCCAGAAAAGCTTTCTTCTCATATATTGGTAGTAGTAGTTGATCTAGGTGGCACCTCAAATTCTGTGGTTTCCTTCTAAGGGCAAAGGATCTATTGGAAATCTTATTCTGTCAGTCTCCTTTTAGGTAACACTTTGCTCATGTCTATCCATTTAGCCTACAATCTGCCCAAAGATCACTAGATTTGATGCCAGAAGACCTAGGTTTGAATCTCAGTTCTCCTACTGTGTGATCCCAAGGTCACAGTCACTTAACTTCTCTGGATCTTAGTTTCTTTATCTTTTAAATGAAAGTGTTGGACTAGATGATTTCTAAGAACTCTTGTAGTTCTAAATCCATGATGCAAAGAATTAGAATTAGAACCCACATGTTCTGACTACAAGTCCTATGTTCTCTAGGAATCCTCTCTGGCTGCTGGAGGAATACTTGTGGAGAAGAGACTAAGCTGGAAGACCTGAGGCCATGTTGCTGAGGCATCAGGGCTTAAATCCCCTTCCCTGTTTCTGTGTATTTGGGTGTGTGATTGTAAGGATTTATGCTAGTCCAGAATCATCTCTTATGCTACTTCAGTGCCCCCATACACAAGCATAAGACTTGTGGAAGTGATGGCAAAGCTGTTGTCCCACCCTGCCTAGTACTGCTGTCCTGAATGTCACTATCTGAACTTATTGTAGTAGAAAGTTCTCCAAATAGGAATTCAGCCTCGGGATGGATGGATGGATAGATGGATGGACAGATGGATAGATAAGCGATAAATGAAAAGCATTTATTGATCATACATTATGTGTGAAGCATTGTTCTAATGAAATAAAAATGCTAAAGCCAAATAATTTCTGCAAACATGCCTTCTAATAGAGAGAGATAACATATAGAGGGGAGTGATAGTAATGGAAGAGAGTTTTCACTGGGAGATTCAATGGGATAGTGAGTAAAATCATAGCTAGAAGAATCTTTAGAGATTATCCATTCCAACTCCCTCATTTTGCAGGCAAGGAAAGTGAGGTGAAATGATTTGCCCAGTGTCAAAAGGTGAGCTAGTTAAAAATGAAAACAAGGGGCAGCTAGGTGGTGCAGTGAGCAGAGCACCAGCCCTGGAGTCAGGAGGACCTGAGTTCACATCCACCTTCAGACACTTGACACATACTAGCTGTATGACCTTGGGAAAGTCACTTAACCTCTGATTGCCTCACCTCTCCCATCCAAAAAAAAATAAAATGATAGCCCAGGTTCTCTGACTCCAAGCTCAATGACTGACTTCATGATGATGGAAAAATTACTTTACTTCTGTGGTTTCAGTGTCCCCATCTGTAAATTAAGAAAGTTAGAATAGAAGATCTCTACAGTTTTTTTCCAGCTCTAAAATTCTGTGATCTCATCTCTCCTGGTCATTGAATCTGCCTGATGACTTTGCCTCTCCTGACAGTCTTTTCTCACTGAGATCATGATGAGAGCACACAGTAGCTTTTCCTCTATGTTCTTTCCCTGAAAAATCTTGCCATATTTATGTAGACTGTTGTCTTCTTACAGTTGGAAGACACTTGATAGAGTAATAGAATATCAGAGTTAGGAGAAATCTTAAACATCAACTACTTCAATTCCAGATAAATGTTGGAGAAGATGTTGGAAAATTGGAACATCAATGCATTGCTGGTGGAGTTGTGAGCTGATCCAACCATTGTGAAGAGCAATTTGGAACTATGACCAAAGGGCTATAAAACTGTGCATACCCTTTGACCCAGCAATACCACTTCTAGGGCTGTAACCCCAAAAAAAATCATAAAAATGGGAAAAAGACCTATGTATATAAAAACATTTATGACAGTTCTTTTTGTAGTGGCCAGGAGTGGGAAATTGAGGGGATGCCCATCAATTGTGGAATGGCTGAACAAGTTGTGGTATCTGAATGTGGAATACTATTGTTCTATAAGAAATGATGAGCAGTCAGATTTCAGAAAAACCTGGAAAGACTTACATAAACTTATGCTGAGTGAAGTGAGCAGAACTGAGAGAACATTGTACACAGTAAGAACAACATTTTTCGATGACTAACTTGATAGACTTACCTCTTCTCAGCAATGCAAGGATCTAAAGCAACTCCTACAGATTCATGATGAAAAATGCTATCCACATCCAGAAGAAGAACTATGGAGTCTGAATGTAGACCAAAGCAAATTTGCTTTCTGTTTGTTGTGGGGGTTATCGTTGTTTTGGTTTGGTTCTTCTTTCTCATGGGTTCTCCCATTTCTTCTGATTCTTCCTTACAACATGACTAATGGGAAAATATGTTTGATATGAATGTATATGTAGAGCCTTTATCAGATTGCACACCATCGTAGGGAGGGGGAGAAAATTCAGAATTCAAAATCTTATAGAAATGACTGTTGAAAACTAAAAATAAATTAATAAAAAACTACTTCAACCCCCTCATTTTTCAGAAGAGAAACCTGATGTGTATCAGTGGAAGTGATTTGCCCAAAGTAATAAAATAATTTAGGGGCAAAGGAATGACTTGAACTGATACTTCCTCATTTTTAATCTAGTAGTCTTCCATTTCCTCTTTCCCTTGTCTTGATATCAAAGGGAGATTGGGACCTCCTCATGAATGATAGCCTTCAGTTCTTAAATCAGACTTATTGATACACAGACTATCACTAGTGATTCTGGCTGACCTGGATACTGTCTCAAAGCTACTAGTTTGGGTCATGACAGATTGAGCCCTAGTGACAAGATAAGTATGATTTAAGGCTAGGATGGGTTGGTCAGTAGCAAGTCAGGTTTAAGAGTAGACTAGAAATGGCATAAGGACATAGTCCTTAGCTGGAAAGCATAAATTGGAAAGTATGAATATTAGCAAGTAGGAAACAGATCTGTGGATTGGGGTGGGAGTACTCACTGGGGCTCATCAGTTAAAGCAATGGAACTCTCAGACCAAGGACAACCATTCTAACAATATATTGCCCTTGAATTTCTGCTGCTTTTCAAGTTGGGGCAGCTTAGGTTTTCAAAAGATCCAATCTGAAGATTTAGAACTAAAAACAAACTTTGAGATTATTTAATCCAACCTCATTTTAAAAATTATAAATAAAAACTCTAAACATGAGAAGTTAAATGACTACCCTATACCACACTGATGGCAGAGCCAGAATTGCCCTCTGACTCTAAATCCAGGGCCGATTCTGCAAGAGAATCATAGAATCTCAATGTTTAAAAGCCATCTACTCAGACTCCCAACTGGTCAGTGATATCTTCTACCACATCCACAAGAACTATTCACTCATCTTTGCTTGAAAACCGTCAGTGATAGAGAGCAATGTACCAATTCCTAAAGCAGCTCATTCCCCTTTTAGATAGCTACAATTTTCAGGAAGTTTTGATTTTTCCCCTTATGTCCAGCCTAAATTTTCTCTCCTGTAACTTTTCTCCTCTGTTTTGAATTCTCCCCTCTCTAGTCCAGAAGACGAAATGTAATTCCACTTTCCCATGACAACCTTTCAGATATTTTAAGACATTGATTAGTTTTCTCAATACTATCCTTCCAAGTCTTATTTTCTCCAGGCTAAAACTTCCCAGCTGTTTTAAGTGATCTTTTTGGCATGGGCTTTTGTTCTCCATTCTGCCCTTGCATGTCTTAGGAGTTTAGGGACTCTTATTGACTCCCTATCATTCCCTTACTCCTGATACACTGAGGTTTGTATATGTCCCTTCCAAAATGACACTTTGGGTAGTGAAGGCAGTATTCTAGCTACATTCTGATCAGGATAGAAGACAGTGGGGCTAACACTGCTCTCATTCTGGAAACATTAAAAATATATTTCTACTAATTTGACCTCAGTTTATACAAACATTGGGGGAATCTATGTGCAGCTTCAAGCAGTGCGGATTTCTTAATCTAAAAGGTTTTCCATTGTCTTTGGTCAGTTTCTTTCCCTCTCAGTAATTATGAATGTATTAGGGTACATTCTTAAGATGAAAGATCCCACCCTTTTTCTCTTTGTTGCTACCATTCATCTATGGATTGATTTAAGGCCATAGATATAGGACCATAGAACCTCAGAACTAGAGAAGATGCCTCTGAGAGCATCAATGAATGGAAGTTGTAAAGAGGCAAATAGATTTAATGTTGGAACAAAATAAACAAATAGATGGAAAGATTGACAGATAACCAAAATGAGCAGGTAAATAAATAAATCAATGAATGAATAAATAAATTAAATGGATAAATGAATAAATAAATAAGTAGAGAGACAGATAAATACATAAATAAAAATAAGCAGATGAACAGAAATATATGATAGACTGATGGATGATAAATAAATTTAAAAAAAAATAAATTTCTTTATAGTTAGAGATGTCCAAATGTAGAACAGTCTGTTTCCCATAGATTCTGTAGTTTTATGAGTGTTGGCTGGTAGGCAGTATTGTAAAATTGTGTTCAAGTCCTGTCCTGCCTCAGACACTCACTGGCTGGAAAACTCGGGTAAGTCATATAACTTCACTTTATTTCAGTCTCCTCATCTGTAAAATGAGCATAATATTATCACAGAGGTTTTTATTATTAGAAACCAATGAGATAACATATGTAAAGTGTTTTGCAAAATTTAAAGATTTGTATAACTGTTAGCATTGTTGTTATATATTTATCATCTGTATGTAATTTTTCTATAAATAAGTCTATTTGAACAATATATTTATACACACACATTGAGAGATAGTGCAGTATTGTGGATAGAAGGTACATAGAATCAGCCAATCTTGGTTTAAATCTTGCCTCAGACATTAGCTCTGACTCTGAGCAAATAAATCACTTAAGTTCTCTGAGTCTCAGTTTCCTCATCTGTAAAATAATGGTGTCGGACTTGTTGGCCTTTGGTGTCCTTAGAGCTCTAAATTGGATTCTATGCTCATATATTGTCTTTTACTGACAGAATGTAAGCTCCTAGAGAGCAAGAATTATTTCTCTCTCTCTTTTTTTTTTTCATGTACTCATAATCCAGTATATGCCTGGGATATAGGAATTCCTTTTTTGTCTTGTTATAAATTTTATTTTGTGTATAGGATTTTATGGGTTATTTAATGGTTATGGTGTTAGGAAAAGTGCACATTTTCATAAGTAATGTTTTTCTATAAGGAATTATATGAGAAAAAAAATTCAATGATTTTCTAGTGAAAGGTTGCAGTGTTTGGTGGTAGCAGGAACCTAACTGCCTATTTCCTATACTTTTAATGTATCAACATTCATTTTTTTTTTACTTTTACACAGTTTTTTACCACCACAAAAGTTAAGGATTGACTTTGTGGGTATATGTGTGTGTATGTTTGTATATGCATGCTTGCATATATGTATACATGCATATATTTGCATTCAGTCTTTCTTTCATGTAAAAGTCAGGTTTATGGCATATGTATTCCTTCCACCCATTCCACCATGGATATATATGCTTTACCTCTGCTATTTTTTATTATTTTTCAATATATTATTTATTTAGTTAGTTATTTTCAGTTTTCTACATTTACTTCCACAAGTTTTAAATGTTCTCCCCTTTCTCTCACCTCCCTCCCCAAGATGGCATGCAATCTGATATGAGCTCTATGCATACATTCCTATTAAATACATTTTCACATTAGTCATGTTGCATAGAAGAATTATAATGAATGGGAGAAATCACGAGAAAGAAAACAAAAGAAAAGAAAAGAAAAGAGAAAAGAGTGTGCTTTGCTCTGCATTCTCACTCTATAGTTCTTTTTCTGGATGTGGAGGGCATTTTCCATCATAAGCCCTTGGGAAAAGTTTTAAAAGATCCTTACTTTGCTGAGAAGGGCTAAGTCTATCAAACTCAGGCCTCACACATTGTGGATGTTACTGTGTACAATGTTCTCCTGGTTCTGCTCCCTTTATGTAGCATCAGATCATATAAATCTTTCCAGGCTATTATGAAATCTATCTGCTCCTCATTTCTTATAGCACAATGGTATTCCATTACATTTATATACCACAACTTGTTTAGCCATTCCCCAATTGATGGGCATCCCCTCGATTTCCAGTTCTTGACCACCACAAAAAAAGCTGCTATAAATATCTTTGTACATGTGGGCTCTTTCCTCATTTTTATAATCTCTTTGGGATACAGCCCAAGAAGCAATATGGCTGGGTTAAAGGGTATGCACATTTTACAGACATTTGAGCATAGTTCCAAATCGCTCTCCAGAATGATTGGATCAGCTTAAAGCTCCACCAACAATGAATTAGTGTTCCAGTGTTCCCATATCTTCTTCAACATTTATCATTTTCCTGTTTTGTCATTTCAGCCAATGTGATAGGTGGCACATCAGAGTTTGCATCTCTCTAATCAGTAATGATTTAGAACATTTTTTTCATATGACTATAGATAGTTTTAATGTCTTCCTCTGAAAACTGCCTTTTCATATCCTTTGACTATTTATCATTTGGGGAATAACTGGTGTTCTTGTAAATTTGACTCAGATCTCTATATATTTTAGAAATGAGGCCTTTATCAGAGACGCTAATGTGAAAATTCTTTCCCAGTTTTCTGTTTCCCTCTTAATCTCAGTTGCATTGGCTTTGTTTGTGCAAAACAGTTTCAATTTAATGTTATCAAAATCATCCATTTTGCATCTCATAATTCTCTCTATCCCTTGTTTGGTCATAAATTCCTCAATTCCCTATAAATCTGACAGATAAACTATTCCTTGCTCCCCTAATTTGTTTATACTATCAGCCTTTATGCCTAGATCATGTAAAAATATGAAACTTTTCACGAATTTGTGTGTCATCCTTATGCAGGAGGCATGCTAATCTTCTCTGTATCATTGTAATTTTGGTAAATGTGCTGCCAAAGCAAGCATGATGTAGGAGTTCCTTAATAACTACTTGTTGATGATTTGCTTGATAGAGATCGAACCTTTTCCTCCCCTTTAACTTAAAAGATGAACTTCAAGAATTGCTGTGGTAAAAAAGAAAACAAAACAAATATCACCCCAAAGTTCACTTAGTTAAGTAGTCCCTCAGCAATAGACATTCCTTCTATCAATATCTCAGTACTTCGAGCTTTTCTAGCTTTTAGCTTGTGCTTCTAGCTTGTGCTCTGATGGCATAGACTTCAAGAACCTAAGGTTACCTACACATCATAATAATAATGATGAAGAGAAAGAAGAAGGGGAGGAGGACAAACCTGAAGCTAAGGAGGAAGAAGAGATGGACAAAATGGCAGAGGAATAATAGGAGAAAGAGAAAGATGAAGGGGAAGAAGAAGAGGAGGAAGAAACCTCAGAAATCTTAGTGGATCCATGATCTTACTTGCTGGGCACACCCCTCCTCTCTATCAGTGCCAATCACCAACAATCCATGATTTCTCCTCAAGTTATCTGTGTGCTTGCCTTTCTATAAACCCTCTATAGAACATACATCCAATGATAGAAGCCTTTTTCAGGTGCTATTTATATCTCATGGATGACAGTGCACCACTTACTTGGTCCTCTTCAGCTGCTATTGCCTTCCCTCTCAGATTACTTTCCATTTAATCTGTACATATCTTGTGTGCTATTTATTATTATTTTAAATAAAATGTACATGTTATTATTATCATCATTGTAAGTTTCTTCCATTAATGTTCCTTAAATGCAAAGATTATAATTTTGTCTTTCTTTGTATCCTCAGGGCACAATTCCTGCACATAGCAGGTGCTAAATAAATACTTGTTTATTGATTATCTGTTATCCTAGAACAGTGCAGGTCTGACCATGTCATATTCCTATTCAGTAAACTCTAGTGACTCTCAGTTACCACAGGGATTCACTGTTTGGCATGCAAAATCTTTTGTCTGATGTTCCCTCCTACCTTCCCAATCTTCTTATACCTCCCTTATCTCTGCAAGCTCTGTGGTCCAGTGACACTAGCTTCATTGCAGTTCTTGAACGAAACACTGCAGTTCCTGACTCCAAATATTTTCATTGGTTGTTTCCTATGCCTAAAATGTTCTCCCTCTTCATCTCTACCTCCTAATTTCCCTGGAACCTCCAGCTAGACTCTTATCTTCTGCAAAAACCATTTCCTAATACCCCGTAATCTTAGTGCCTTCCATCTGAGATTATCTCCAACTTATAGGGTATAAAGTTTATTTGTACTTACTTGTTTTGATGTTATCTCTTCCATTAGAATGCGAGTCCTTTGAGAGCAGAGTCTATCTTTTGCCTTACTTTTTATCCACAACATTCAGCTCAGTACCTATGATATAGTTGGTGATTAATATATGTTTGTTGACAGACCAATTGTTCTCCTCTGCTCTCATTACATGATCATCCTATTTTCTTTTTGAGTCCCACATATGCTTGATTTTGTCTTTTATAGAACTCATTTGAAAAACATTCATTGGCCATATTTTGTAGCCTACGTTCATCCACCATACATCTTTCCATTGCCTCTCGAGTCACCTGCAATGGTCAGCCTCCTGATTACACTGAGTAGCCATATAGCAAACCCAGAGAAATGCTGTTGTTAAAAAGACAGGCTTTGGTGGCAGAGAGCAGCTTAGAATCATTGAAACCCTTTCAGAACTCTCCAAATATGTTCTTAGCTTCCTTGAATTCACTTTGGAACTTGATCACTGTCTATAGTGCCTGTACCAGATTTCTGTACTAATGGAATTAATCAACTACAAGTCATAGGGTGAGCAGTATATATTCATCAATTTATTTTATCCAATTGGGATCTCAGGCTGTCCCTTTTTTAGTGACCGTGGATCTCATTTGGCTAGCTATTCCAGGATCAGTGAAATGAGCAAGATGTCCAAAGCCAATAAGTTGTTGTTCATTTGTTTTCAATTGTGTCTGACTCTTCATGACCCCATTTAGAAGCTGGGTTTTTTTTTCTCAAAGATACTAGAGTAGTTTGCCATTCCTTCTGCAGTTCATTTTATAGATGAAGAAACTGAGACAAATAGGGTTAGGTGACTTGCCCAGGGTAACACAGCTAGTAAATGTCAGAAGCCGGATTAGAACTGAGGTCTTCTTGACTCCGGGCCCAGTGCTCTATCCACTGCACCACCTAGCTGCCCCCAAAGAACACAAAGAGCTTCACATAACAGGTATTTATTTTTCCTATTTGGATTTTTAACAGAACACAGGACCATGGATTGCAGATTAGGAAATTAGGGGCCAGAGAGTATAAATAATTTACCTATAACACAAGTAACCAGAGTTTAAAAATTAAAGTTATTTGACTTTGGAGAAGACAACATCATACAGTAGAAAGAGTTTCAGTTCTACAATCAGAGTATATGGCTTCAAATCTCAACTCTGATGTGTATAACTTGGCAAAGTCATTTCTACTCTCCGGGCTTCAGTTTTGTTTTTTTTTTACCTATTAAATGAATTTTTTGGTCTAGATGACCACATAAGTCCCTTTCTAGCTTTAAGTCTATGATCCTATGGTTTAAACCCAGGTCATTTGACTCTAAATCCAGCACTCTCTACCAGTAGACCACACTCCCTCCATTATCCTTCAGGGCACTAGTAAACAGGCCACAAAGACTGATGTTTATACGCAGTAGGTTATTTAATAATTATATTTATGTCAACAGTAAAAATTTACACTAATATTTTATCTTATGATTTATAAAGAGCTCTACACAGAAAGTCATGTTTGTTCCTCCCAATGATAATGTGAAACAAGTGTCAGAAATATTATTCTCATTTTACAGATGATTAACATTAAGGTCAGAAGTGCTAAGTGACTTCTCCAATGTCAAACAGCCTAAATATCCCCTCTCCCAACCACAATGAGAATCTCATTACCATCCCTCTCTCTCATTCCATTTTTTTTCAAACTGGCACTGTTAGGATTGTTTATAGACAGCGGAAATCTGCCTGGAATAAGGGAGCAATGAGACGTAGTCAATGGAGCTCTTGCTTTGGATTGAGGAAGACGTGGGTCCAAGTCTCCATTTACTAGCTTTGTTACCTGTTGCATTTTTTTCATCAAATCCTTTATGAATCTCAATTTACTCATCTGCAAAATGGGGATAATAATAGCAAATTGTAGTGAGAATCAAAAAAGAGAATACAAAAATTATCCCAAAAATAAAGCATTTTGTAGCCCTTAAAGAACTATGTTAAATATAGCACCTTATTTTGCCCTCTGGGCAGAAGGTTACTATGATCCTAAGAAGTGCCCAACCCCTACCAGCACTACAAATAGCTCTGACCTTTATCGATAATCTAGTCCCACCTCTGAAGGGAAAGAAATGCCTCTGAGGTATCATGCAATTAATGTCTCCATTGGTTCCAATCATGCCAACGAGCCACTGAAATCCCTCCCATCTCATTACAGTGCTGGGAGAAGAAGACAGGGAAATGGCAGTCATCCATCAGCCAGGTACCCATCTGCGGATATGGGAGGGCAAGAGGTGAAGGCCAAACAAAAGGAGAGATCACAAAAAATTATGTAAGTAGAGAGGTGCAGGAAATGAGATAGGACATTTATTGGCTCCAATTATATGCCACTGAATAGATATCTCTGCACTGTCTACATAGCCTTGTCAGGAGAGATTCCGTAGGAGATCAGTTCTTCACTTCTCTGTCTGATATTCAAGGCATTCCTTGATTCGGTCCCATCTTCTCTAAATTAACAGATTCTTTGAATCAGATTTAGAACTGGAAGCAATCATAGTGATCAGTTAGACTTGTGCACACATGAGGAAACTGAGGAACAGAGGGATTACATAACTAGTATCAGAGCCTGGAGTCAATTTCAGACCCAATGATTCCACAGCAGGACATTTCTCACTTTCCCATGTTGCCTCTTACCTCCCCTTCCTCCCAAAACATGCAACTTGTAACCTCTACTCTAGTCAGGGTGACCTCAACCTCTCACCCAAAAGCCTGCAACACACATATGCACACACACATACACACACACACACACACATACACACACACACACACATACATACACACACCCCACCACCACCACCACCACCATCACTACCGCCACCACCACTAGACCATGGTTATTCTTGATTGACAAAATTAAAGTTAGAAATCTTGCTCACGCTGTTACAATCCACCAATGATGTCTAACTTCTTCCTCTCCTATCCTTCCTGTGTAGTATTATAAGACTTGGACCTAGAAAAAACAAAGTAATCATTGGATCACAGATTGAGTTGGGAAGAGCCTGAAGAGTTCACTCATTTTACAGATGAGGAAACAGAGGCTAAGAAAAGTGGTACAATTTGACCACCATCACTCATGCCCTTAACTTCAAATGTTTCAATATCTTCATCATCATCATCATCATCATCACCATCAATAAGCATTTTTTTAAACACTTGCTATGGACTAGGCACTGTGCTAAGTACTGAGGATACAAAGAAAGGTAAAAACAGTCCCTTTCTTGAAGGAGTTAGTAATAATGGGTGTGACAACATATATGTATATATATATACATATATATACATACATATATATACACAACATGTATATATATATATATATATATATATATATATATACACATATATAAAATAGTAGCTAATTGGCACAGTAGATAAAACGATGGAATTGGAGTCTGGAAAACCTGAGTTCAGATCCAGTCTCAGATAATTATCAGCTGTGTGACCATGGATAACTTACAACTTTTATTTGCCTCAGTTTTCCTGTCTATAAAATAGAGATACTAATAGAACCTACCACCCAGGTTGTGAGGTCAAAATGAAATATTTATGAAGCACTTAACTCAGCACCTGGCACATAGTAGTGTTCAATAAATATGTGTTCCCTTCCCTACATAAATAGAAATGATTCTTGTAGTTTTATTATCACACAAGATACAGAGAGCATAAATGGAAGATAATTGCTGAGCAAATGTGGTAGCATAGAGGGAGACCCAGGAAAACCTCTTGCAGCTTTTGGGATTTTAGCTGAGACTTGAAGGAAGCCAGAGATGCCAAGAGGCAGAGATGAAAAGGGAGAACATTCTAGGCATTTGGGATAGCCAAAGAAAGTACTTGGAGTCCCCTATGTGAGGAGCAACAAGAATGGCAAAGTTGTTGAATTGTAGTGATCTTTGAAGAGAGTAACATGTGAGAAGCTTGGAAAGGCAGGAGAGGTCTAGGCTATGAAAGGCTTTCAGTGTCAGGCAGAGAATTATGCGTTTGAACCTGCAGGTATTAGAGAGCCAGTGGTGTGTAGTGTGTTCTTTTAGTGCTTACCCCTTTCAGGAAACTTTTCAAGTCAAAACCGGCATTCCCACTTGTTGAGCTCCTATAAGCCTTACAGCCCAAATCTCTGCTATCTGTTGTATCCTGGATCACAAGGTGTGCTCCCTCAGAGTAGGGGCAATCATACTTTTTCTACTTCTATCCCCAGTACTCAACACATGATAAGCAAATAACAAAAGGCTTTCCATTCATTCATTCATTTTAATTACTGACTTCTTGGATTGTTATTGAACTGATTCCTACATAGAAAGCATGACTCTCCAACTATAATTTAAGCTCCTTGAGAGCAGTAATCATGTTTTCTTCATTTCTCCTGGGTCCTGCCTACCTCCACTGCAGAGCTACTGTTTTTTTTTAATAACTACTCGTTGAATGTGTAGCAAATTGATTAATTCATTTATTGCTTTTAAATTTTAAAGTCGTCTCACAGTGGAAATATGTTCTCTCTATTTTGGAGAAGCCGGGGGAAAGGAATAGGTTCTTCCAAGGAGGAGTGAGTCCGCCATCATTATAGCTGTTTAAACAAAGGCTATGTAACCACTTCTCAGGGCTGTCACCGGATATTTCATGATTTTGGGTGAAGTTGAGCTAGCTACCTCATGGAGTTCCTCCCAACTTTGAGATGATGTGAATGAGTCAATTAATCAGTCAATAAACATTTATTAAGCACATAGGCACTGTGCTAAGTGTTGAGACTGTGAATAAATGAATGGACAAACTTGAATTCCTGGTATGAGCATGAGGCTGCATGAAAATAAGGCTAAAATAATGATAATAAAGGTGAAGGTGATGATCTGATAATGGTGATGGTGATGATGGCGATGCAGATAGCTAACACGAATATAGCACTTTAAAGTTTGCAAAGCACTTTACATATTGTGTCATTTGATGCTAATAACAGCGTTGTGAGATTTTTTTTTATGGGGTGGGGTGCGGGGGGAAGCATACGAGTCAAGCACTTGGGATTTCATTAATGTAGAGAATTCACAGTGTGTGAACTTCCCTCTCCCCATCCACGTGGCTTGGCAATTCCTCTTTAACTTACAATCTTACAGAGTTGTCCAGGGTCCTGAAATGTTAAGTGGTTTGCTTTGCTTGCATAGCTAGAATGGTTCAGAGACAGGATTTTAATTCAGATTTTCCTAATTCCATGGCTAGTCCTCTATCCACTCTACCTTGTTGGCTTACTGAGCCTCAAATTTGCAGTGCCTTACTAGTTGACTGTTGGACTTTTTGAAACCATTCCATAAAGAGTCCTCATTAAAAAGGACAAGATTATAGAATAAAAGAGGTAAGAGGAAAAATGGAAGGCATCTAATCCAATCCCCACAAGAAGCAAGAAATTCTTCTACAATGTGACCAACATATTGTTATCCAGAAGTTATTCGAACATCTCTAGTGATGGGGAACCCAAAACCAACCAAGAGGACTCATAAAATTTTCTGACAGCTTTAATTGGCAAGAATTCCTCCTTCTATTCAGTTGAATTCTGCCTTCCTATAATGGCTCCATTTTCCCTAGTTCTGCTCCCTTGGGCCAAGAAGAACAAGCTTGCTTTATATTTCATATGACAGTCCTTTATTTTTTAAATAGTTCTTGTTCCCTATGCTCATTTCACCCTTAATTTTTGTTCATACCAAGTATCCTAGGTTGTTTAGTTTGTCTAACCTCAAAGATTTATGTGATCTCCTGAGTCCTAATAGGAGGTTACATGAATTCTCTGAGGGTAACTTCCAATGTCAAATATGTCCCTTTTCTCTTCAAACATGACAGCCATTCTGACACAGGCTCTCATTACCTTATACCTGGACTATTTCAATAGCCTACTGAGGGGTCTGCCTGTTTTAAGTATCTCCTTACTCCAATCCATACTCCACTCAAACCCTAAATTGATTTTCCTAAAGTGTAAGTCCAACCACATCACTCCCCTAATCATGGGTCTAAAGGACTGGGTTTCCATTTAGATTACGACTTAGAAATCCAATTCTTTGCACATTTTTTTTTCTATTCTGTGGTGTCAGTAGGATCATAGCCTTGCAGGATTTTGAGTAAAGCAGACCTTTATTCCAATGTGTTAAGTACTAGGACACAAGCTTTGCAGGTTGTCCAATTGTAGGGACATGACATACTTCTAGTCTGTTTATTTCAGTTTAAGAGATAAGATGTGAGGGGCATCATGATAAATAGAAAGAGTATTGGAATGGGAGTCCAAAGACCTGGGTTCAGGTCTCTGTTCTGAAGCCAGCTGTGCAATCACAGGCAAGAAACTTCCCCTCTCTAATCCTTAGTTTTCTCATCTATATAACTGGAATAATGATGTCTTTACTACATGTGTATTGTTGACAAAATGTTTTACAGACATCAAAGCACCATGCAAATGTGACTATCCATCTCTTTTTTTTTTGAGAACTCATTTTTTTAAAATTTTAATTTATTTTTAACATGTTTGGTTTTCAGCATTGATTTTCACAGGTGTTTGAATTACAAATTTTCTCCCCATTTCCTCCCCCCCCACTCCAAGATGGCATACAATCTGGTTGCCCTGTTCCCCAGTCTGCCCTCCC
>CM053622.1:76793265-76808786 GCA_028646595.1 Phalanger gymnotis | reverse complement strand
AACTTAATTAACCTTTGAGTTTTTCAACGGGGTATGGCTGCTTATAGACTGAAGAGTTCTATGTTCCACGCTTGGGTGGATGCGCTGCCTCACCCGCACTCCTCCTTCCCCAAGAACCCCCTACTTGGACTGGGCTTAAATCTTCAGCAGGCTCTTCACTCCTGCTCTGATCAGCCACTTAATTCCTCCCACCAGGTGGGCCTGGGGCCAGAAGCAACTGCAGCCCTAGTTCAAAAGCTGTCCCGCCTTCGCTGCCCCAGGGGTGGTGGCCGAACCGCAAACTCAGTCTCGCAGCTTTTCCCACTAACCTTCTCTGATGTCTTTGCTCTTTATGGGTTGAGAGGTCTGGCGGATACCACAGCTGAGTGATTCAGGATGCCAGGGCGCTCTCCACTTGTCTCCTGGTCTGGTAGGTCCGCATCTGGTGTGTTCACGCCATGCGTGCTGGGCTCAGCTCCGCTCCCCTCAGCTGGGGGCTGGGAGCTCCATGTGGGACAGACCTTACCCAGAGACCATCCAGGCTGTCCTGGGCTGGAGCCCTGCTTCCCTCTGCCACTTTGTGGGTTCTGCAGCTCTAGAATTGGTTCAGAGCCATTTTTATGGGTTTTTGGAGGGACTTGGTGGGGAGCTCCCGCCAGTCACTGCTTCCCAGCCGCCATCTTGGCTCCCCCCCTACCCCAACTATCCATCTCTTATCTTTCCTTATGAAATCCTCTAGATCATCTCATATCTTCTCACCTTCCAGGGCACAAAAGGACTCAGTCATTTTGGCAGGTTCCCCAAAATCATGTCCTTATATCCATAAGCTCCCTGCTTCTCACACCTAGGAGGCCCTGGAAAGTCTTCTTTTGGGTTTCTACATCTGCTTTCAGAGCAGTTAGGTGGCGCAAAAGATAAAACACTGGACCTAGACAAAGGAAGACTGGAGCTCAAAGTCAGTCTCAGTCAAGTCATCTAACTTTGCCTCAGTTTTCTCATTTGTAAAATGAACTGGAAAAGGGAATGGCAAACCATCCCAGTATCTTAGCCAAGAAAACCCCAAATGAGTTTATGAAAAGTCAGACATGACTGAATAACAACCTGCTTTCTTTCTAGCTTTCTCCTTTCTTAATCTTAGGGTTTGTTTCACCATTTTGTCTCTTCAGTATTCTTTTTCATATCATTATATTTCTCATCTGAGAGAATTATAGAATGCTGTTATTAGGAAGCAAACCTGCCCAGGGTCACACAGTAACTAAGTAGCAAAGTGTCAGAGCCAGGACCCAAATCTAGTTGTCCTTTCTCCTGGCCTCACTCTTTTCTTTATATCTCACTGATGTTTTAAACACTAATAGTGAATTGTTCTGTAAGAGTATTTATTTTAACCATGGTCATCTTCCAGACTTGAATGGGATACATCTTTCCAACTCATCCTAAACCTTCCTTTTTCTTTGGGGCTTGTCAGAGGTTCTGAAATCCCTAGATAGGCAGCTTCTGTCCAGCCTTGGATCTCTCTAGTAACACTTCAATACCTCCAACTCCATCAAAGATAAAGCATTAAATTGCCTTCTTAGCATTTCCAAAATGAATACTAATTAGTGAAAAGGGACTTGGAGCATGCCCAGATCACTCAACATGGGGGCCTTCTGCTTCTCTGAGTTCCCTTACCATGTGGTTAGGAATAACCTCCTTTGATTGGCTACATAGCTGGAACAGGCTACATCTTTAATACTGCCAGACTGGTACAGTCTTACTCTATTTCCTGCTACTTCTTGAGGGTGAAGATAATAAACAGTTCATCCACAGTGCAGGTGCCATGAACTGAACTAGAAAGGAGGGGTACCTTCCTCTCAATCTCTTCTCTTATCCCATGGCTCTAAGAAATGAGCCTGGTATGGTTTTTTTTCCCATTTCTCTTTTGTTTCTGTGTCCTCCTCAGTTTCAAGTACACATGCTAATCACCACTGGACCAAGAGTTTGAGCCCTGACTGTCCTGGAGACAGAATTCCAGGTGTGATATTGCAGCCAGCCTGTTAGAGAAGCCCAGAGAAGCCAGGATGCCTTGGACTCAATCCTAATTGTGGCTTTTTACTTGGAACTTGGGATTGTGTTATATAGGAACTGAGCTAAGCTGTTTATATATTTGTTACTGTATGTTTAGAGTAAATATTTATTTGTAAAAACTAATATGACCATGAAGTGGTTAAGTGGAATTGTGTTGCCGAGGAGCATCCTGCATTTGTGGGGAAGTTATGATGGGGACTGCAGACACTGGTAGAGCCTAGATACTCCAAAGCCCCTAAGACAATTAGAGAATCCTGGAGGAAGGGTTCATACTTGGACTGTGGGAACTGGGAGCTAGAGTAGTCCATATCACAATAAACATAGACTTTGTGTTTCTTCTAACCAGACATCTGTTGGGGAGATGTTAATAATAACTGCTCATTGATACTACAAGGTAGTATTTGCAAGACCATTTCACAAAGTGGAACTTCATAATTAAGAATTAATAATGATAATAATCAATATTTCTATAAAACTTTAAGACTTATAAAGTGACTTCTTCATACAAACCCTGTGATAGCTGTTATACTTATTTGACAGAAAAGGAATCGTTGTTGTTGAGAAGTATCCAATTCTTTATGACCCCATTTTAGGGCCTTCTTGGCAAAGATCCTGGAGTGGTTTGCCATTTCCTTCTCCAGCTCGTTTTACAGATGAAGAACTCTAGCAAACAGTTTTAAGTGACTTGCCCACGATCTCACAGCTAATAAGTATCTGAGGCCAAATTTGAACTCAGGAAGATGAGTCTTCTTGATTTAAAGGCCAATGCTCTATCCATTGTACCACCTAGCTGCTGCCAACTAGGCCTAAAAGAGCAACATGACTTTACTGAAGTACAACAGGTAGTAAGTGGTAGACCTATGAATCAAATCACATTTTCTGCCTCCAACTTAAATGATACTTTCTGTATACCAGATTCCCTGGTTTCTTCCAAGACAAAGCTCAATTCCCATCTTCTATAGGAGACCATACACAGTCCTCCAGTTGCTAGTGCCTTATCTTTGGAGATTACCTTACATCTCTTCCATGTATATCTTATGTCTAAACAGTTGTTTACATATTGTCTCCTTTAGAATGTGAGCTCCTCGAGGACAGGTACTATTTGTTTTCTGTTTTTCTTCTTATCCCAATCACTTAGCACAGTGCTTGGTACATTGTAAGTGCTTCATAAATGCTTGGTGACTGACACCACCATTGTTCCATGAATCATGAGGGTGGGTGAGATGTGCCAAAAGGAAACTGTAGGTTCCTAAATGCAAATTTTGAGCACATTCAGAGTTGTATCTGAGGATGCCTTCAGTAGTCGTATTGGGGATCAAGATGGTCTCCTAGCACTTATTCAACCAAGTGCCCTTGAAGAGTTTGGCCTTTGCTTCTTTTGATTAATTCAGTGTCTTTGAATGAGTCTTACTAGGTGCTAAGCCTCAGGCCCAAACCCTTATCTATTAGGTGCTAAGCCTATGTGGGTATGAATTGGTAACTAAGGTGGGGCTTCAGGTGGGGCCAATGAAGGGAGGTGCTAACTCCAGAGCCAATAATAAGAGCTTAAGTTCTGGTCACTCAGGTGACATTTGATGATGGCTAAAGAGTGCATAAAAAGGGAAGACAAAGCTATTTACTTAGGGCTCTCACTCTTGGTGGCGCGCTGATGTGGAGACTCCAGGCAGCTGTAGTTAAGAGCCCTCCAGCTTGCCCGGATGTTTGGACTTGGTTAAACTCTGGTAACTATGAATTGGTATTTCAATCAGACAAGGTCTGTCTGTTGAAGTTTGTAATTTGTTTGTATTTGCTCTGATGTTCAGGGTGCTGGCTTTTTCCCCTGAACTAAGTGAATGATATTTGTAGGCTGGATTAAAGTAAAGTTGTTAACCCCTTAACGTTGCTTTCCTTAGTAAAGCAGATCAAAAGAACCTGCACTTTTGCAGCATTCTGTGAGCTGGTTGTTGTTGATTTTACATCCCCCACAGCAGCTGCTAGCCGAATTGTTGAAACAGTGGTTCTCACACAAATCAATCTATCCAAGGACCCTTCTTTACCCTTTAGGTAGAGACCTAGTTCATCAGCATGAAATATCTTCAGTGAAAATAAGAATGATTATAATTATATAGGTAAGAATCATGCATAAGGGCAGCCAGGTGGCACAGTGAGTAGAGCACCGGCGCAGAAGTCAGGAGGACCTGAGTTCAAATCTGGTCTCAGACACTTGATACACTTACTAGCTGTGTGACCTTGGGCAAGTCACTTAACCCCAATTGCCCTGCCTTCCATCCTGCAAAAAAAAGAAAAAAAACATCATGCAGGATGAGAAAGAAGGCTTGATGGGGCTATGCTTTACATCAGTGGAAGAAAGACACACTTCACTGAGATCATGAATCCATCTATCAATCAGAGTAGCAGTAGTAATTAGAATTAATAGTCATTTCCTTTTCATTGCCCCTTATGATTTATAAAACATTTGCCTCTGTGGTCTCATTTCATAAGGCTTGTTTTCATTTCTAGAGTTTTTAAAATTTGCAGAGTTCATTTTTTTTTTAATTTTTTTTTTTTATTTTTAGATTGCAACAAACAGTTCTACATAATTTTGGGTTCCAGATTTTCTTCCCTCCCTTCCCCCCTCCCTCCCCAAGAAGGCATGGAGTCCCATATAATTTCCAGGTATAACTAGGCATTGAATTAATTTATACATTTTCTCATGACTCATGAGAAAGACGAAAAAGAACCAAAAAAAAACCACAACCCAACAACAAATACAAAAGAGAGAAGAAAAAAAAAGTGGAGGGGAAAAAAGGCAAGAATGAAGTGTGCCTCAATTTACATTCATACTTTGTAGTTCCTTCTCTGGATGTAGATAGCCCTATCCACCATAAGTCCTTTGGAGCTGTCTCTGCATATTGTGTTGCTGAGAAGAGCAAAGTCTGTCAGGGTTAGTCATCACAGAATCAATACATCTGTGGTTGTGTACAATGTTCTTCTGGCTCTGCTCCGCTCACTCAGCATTATGTCATGTAGGTTCTTCCAGGTTGTTATGAAGTCCATATCATCCCCACTTCTTATAGCACAGTAGTATTCCATTACCTTCATATACCACAACTTATTCAGCCATTCCCCAATTGATGGGCATCCCTTTGATTTCCAATTCTTAGCTACCACGAATAGAGCCGCTATAAATATTTTTGTACATATGACTCCTTTTCCAGAGTTCATTCTTTACAACACACTTGTGAGGTAGGGAGTATTAAATATTGCTTTCCCCATTTTATAGAGAAATACACTGAGGCTCGGAGAGAAATAACATGCAGCTAGCTAGTCACCTAGATGGTGGCATAGCCAGAGATCTAAATCAGTTGTTCTATCTCCCATTCTCTCCCCCAGTGTTATTCCATTCTACTGGTGTGTCTATACCCAGCCTCCCCCAAATCATCACCTCCTCCTAGCCTCCACCAGAGCTTGTAATTAGGCTGTCACCAGAGAAGAGATGGGCTTTCCTTCAAGGCTTAGGAGTGGGCAGCTCTGGGGGAACCTAGACATAGAGCTATTTGCTATTGCTGTGATGGCCTCTTCCCAGGAAATAGATGTGTCTGTAAGAGAGTGTCAGAGTTTGAACCCTATAAAAGGAAGGATAGTATTAGGACAAGAGAGAGGCTTTGTATCAATCACTGGCCCATTAGCTAAGGAAGTTATCAGGCTACTGAATCTCCCTCTCTGATCTTCAATTCTATCTGCAGAAAATGAAGCTTTTGAAAGAAAGGTTAAAAGAATTGGCCAAGGCATCTATCCTCCAGATAGGGTAAAATGAGATTCTGTGCTACAGGAGGGTGGAGCATGACTGGTGCTGCTGAGGACTGAGTAGTATCCCACAAAGACTGCAGATGAGGCAAAAGGATGTGGTTTCCTGGCCCTCAAAATGAACTGAGTATCATAAAGTCACAACCAGACCACAAACCACCCCTCAATGTTGACAACATGGAGTGTTTGGAGGCATGACCTCTTCGTATTTACCCTCATTCTGCTTTCTGTGTCTGAAACTTTTCCCATGTGTCATTCATTGTAATGAAATTGAAATTCTCTAATGGGGAAGATCCTGGGATAGTTTGGACTCAAAGTCCACAGCAGTTAAGCAAATTTACTAAAAGCATAATAGATATAAGTAAAGAAATCCATTCACCCCTTCACTGCTACGTCCTGAAGACATAAATGATGTCCTTATTTATTCACTCATTCCTATTTCATTCATTCACCACTTTGTCTTCATGAATTGAAAGTGAGAGAATGAATGAATGAATGAATGAGTGAGTAAATTAGGAAAGAAGGAATAAATTAATGAATTTACTTACCCATTAACTCATTCACTCGTTTGTCCGTTGACTGACTTGTTCACTTAATCCATCACTCCCTCACTCATTTGTTATTTCTGATTCCCAAAAATGCCCATGAGGGTACTTTATCTTTCTTTACAGAGACTGATGGAGGCTCAGACTATGTAAGTCAGAGGTCTCATATTTGTTGGGGACACATCATTACTACCCAAATTATGGAATTGTATCACCTCTGAGGTAGAAAGAAGGAGATGTGTGTAGAGGTCGGGAAAGAAAAAACAGAGACCCAGTGGAAACTCTATTTCTGAGCTTTATGAACCAACAGAGAATATTAGTCTCTGATCACGACTGGAACATTCTCCTAGGACTATAGTATTACAGATTTAGAGCTGGAAGAAAAGTTAGAGACAATTGAGCCCATCTCCTCATATTTCAGATAAAGAAAATTGAGGCCCAGGGAAATTGAATGTCTTGCTCAGAGTCACAAAGCTAATCAGTGTTTGAGGGGGGATTTGAACCAACATCTTCTTGACTCTAAATCCAGTATCCTCTCTACTATTCCATGCTGCACATTGACAAATTTTCACAGGATACTCATGCAAAATCACTCGCAAATTTCTGAACACTCAGTTCATCGAACATTTATCAAACAGCACTGGGTACCAGAGAGAATAGCAGGAATAGCTATGGGTAGCCCTTCCACACCCCTCTGACACCCCAGTCAATCCCTTTCTAGACTATACTGGCAAGAGTGGGTACTACAGAGCAAATTCCAAGGAAATCCCTTCTCCTCCCTACCTTGCCAATGTTTCCTTTCCTCCTGGCCTGAGGTTGACCTCCCTTCCCACCGCCACCAATCCTATTTTCTTAGACTGGAACTCAGAGCCCTAATTCCTGACTCCCAGACACACTTCTCTCTCCCCAGTGTTGGGGGCTTGGGTCCTCCAGTTCCACTCCAGTTTTATCTTCATGGGTAGATATGGCTACTCACAGTATCTTGGTTAACAGGGAGTCGCCAGCTACGATCCTTCTAGCCGAATGGAAAACTATTTGATGGAGGACAGCCAAGCCCTGCCACCATGTTCTCCACAGTGCTGGGAATTACCATACGATTTTCCAATGCACTTTAGGATCCATGTTATGATAATAGGATGAGATAAGACATGAGAAATGATTGGTAAAATGTAAAGCTATTAGTTAGATTATATTAGCCTCATTTTATAGGTGTGGTAGTAACACTGATCCCCAGAGAAATGAAGAGAATTACTTCAGATGAAACAATTAGTTTATAGTAAAGTCAGGAATCAAACACAAATGTCTTGATTTAGAGCCCCGGGGTTCTTTTATTATAGTTCCTCGTATTCACTACAGGATTCCATGATCACAGCCACTATCAACTCTGTCTGTAACATTGCAACAATCTCCTAATCCCCCAGAAATCTCCACTGCAACTATCACCTCCACTCCATCCCCACCAGAAAATCATACTCCATTCCTCAAACATTTATGTATGGGCTTTGATAAGCCAACTTTGGCCAAATCTTTTTCAGTTTCAGGCTGGGATGTACTGGTACGTGTTTAACTATCAGATCTCTGATGGAAAAAGAAGTTATAGGTGACACATTTTCAAGTTTAATCTTCATTATTAACATTTTCTTCATCACTTTCTTAAGTCTAGACAATCAGCAAAGCAACAAATTAAGCCTCGATTTGTTACCTCTGATGATTTCTGAAGTGTAAAAGCTCTTAGTAAAACTTTGGCAATTAGCTGTTTAGAGCAGGTTGAAACTGGCTCCAGTGCCCCTCTGGTATAGGTCTCTACAGAATTTCCTGGACATCTCTAGTAATGCTACCGTACACCCAGGCATGAATTGCTACCACTTTTCCAATGTCCCTTTTTGTTTTGTCTTCCTCCATTAGAATGTGATCTCTTTGATGACAGGGACTGTCTAGCATACTTTTATTTATATCCCTAGCATTTAACACACTATCTGACACATAGTAAGAGATTAATCAAAGTTCTGTCTGCATGTCTTTCTGTCTTTGTGCCTGTCTTTCTTTCTTTCTTCCTTTTTCTTTTCTTCCTTCCTTCCTTCTTTCCTTCCTTCCTTTTTCTTTCTTTCTTTCCTTCTTTCCTTCTTTCTTTTCTTTCTTTCTTTCTTTCTTTCTTTCTTTCTTTCTTTCTTTCTTTCTTTCTTTCTTTCTTTCTTTCTTTCTTTCTTTCTTTCTTCCTTCCTTCCTTCCTTCCTTCCTTCCTTCCTTCCTTCCTTCCTTCCTTTCTTTCATTTGTCATCTATATCTGTATCTATGTGTGCATGTATTTATGGTATGTATTCAATTGGTCTTCCTGCCTCATCTTTCTCTTCTGTAATCCATCTTTCACACTGCTGCCAAGGTTTTTCCTAGAGCTTAAGTCTGACCATGTCATTCTTCCACTCAATAAACTCTAGTGGCTCCCCATTACCTCTAGGATCAAGCAAAAATTTTTTTGTTTGGCATTTAAAGCCCTTCACAATGTTGTTCTAACCTGCTTTTCCTTATTCTGTTTTATTCCTCTTTATGCACTTTTTGGTCCAATCTGCTCTTTGGCCCTTCTCTTATTTCTTACAAATGACATTCTATCTCACATATTTAGGCCTTTGAGGGAGAAGAACAAACCTGCTTCTTCATTCTGGGGCACCTTCCCTTCTCCACTGTCTCTTAGCAACCCTCCTTTCTTTCACAGTTAGACTCCAGTGCTACTTCTTACATGAGGTCTTTGCCCCCACCCCCAATAAGCTGCAGGCTGCAATGAACAGGCAGCAGACCTCTGAAGACATAAGATCTGGGTTCAAGCTTTCTCTGATACTTACTGGCTATGTAACCCTGGGTAAGTGGACTAACCTCTCAGTATCCCCAGGCAACTTTCTAAGATTCTAGGTTACATAACAGATGCTGAATTAAATTTAGGAGAGGGCATTTTCTCACCTGGAGTTCCCTATACTGATGAAACTTTTAAAAAACTTTATGAATCTATATCTATCTAGAATTTATACATGCAGAACACACTGAAGTTTGTGTGTATGTGTGTCTGTGTATTTATTGTCTTCCTCTATATAATACAAGCTTCTCGAGGCCAGAAATTGTTTCCTTATTGTATCTCCAGGAGCTAGCACATAATAGATACTTAATAAATAAATACTTGCTGACTGATTGATTGACGTGGTCAGCTCCAGTAATTGCCCAATCCGGTGATTCTTGAGAGGATCTGGCCTCTAACAACATAATTAAAACTCCACAGATCTTTAGAAGTCCTGACTTGAGCTAATAAATGACCACCCATCACAAGAAGACTTCAAACCAGGCCCTGATTTATCGGCCCACTAATAGAAGCTCCCTGGTTACTGCTGTTAACCTTTAGCAACACATGTTCTTAGAATAATAGGCTCTCTTGTTCCTAGACTACCTGTATTTTCTCACAACACTTCACCTTCCATTTTCTCACTTGAGATAACCACCCCAGAACACATTAGAGCCTAGTGGGACAAACCTGACCTTGAAATTAAGAGGTTCCATTTTTAGCCACAGCCCCGCCTTTACCCCACAGTGTGACATTGAACAAATGACTTTTCTCTGATCCTCGGTTTCCTCCTTTTGTTAAATGAATCAGTTGGGAAGCTCTAATTGTTACCGAGTTTTCTTTATATTAAGCTGGATTCACAAAGCTCACAGATTGTCAAAGTGGGAAGGGACCTTGGAGGTCATTTAGGAAAAGTTCATTTTAAAAAGGAGAAACTTGAAAAACCAGAAAATAGAAGTGATTTACTAAAAGCTATGTAGTGAATAAGTGGTTGAACTAGGATCTAAACCTTTAGGCCCCCAATTAAACTCATCTTCCACTACCTCTCCGCAAATGCTTTTATTCAGTAGCTGTTTATCGGTATGCTTTGTTTTTATAGCACCTACATTTCCTATAGTATCTCCAGTTCCTTCAACATCCTGGCTGTCTTTTTCTGGATCTTCTCCACTTTATCCAATGTGGCATCCAGGGCTGGGCCCCACCTCCCAAATAGGATCTGACCAGGGCAGGGACAAATGAACTATCACTTCCTGGGACATTACATTTCTCTCAAGGCAGACTAAAGTAAAGTGGGATTTTTTTTGGCTGCCAAGTCACATTATTGACTCATATTGAGCTTGGAGTCTATTAATGTCTCCTTGTCTTTTCACATGAACTCCTTCTTAGCCAGAATACTCAGAGTTCAGCTCTACTCTCAGGTCCTTGGCCATGAAAAATCAAGACTTTATATTTTCTGGGGGAAATGTTTTCCTAATCCACAGAGGTCCTGAAAATGGCCCCAGAGTTTGAAGGAGATGCACGGTTAGGGGGCTGTTATGTGATTGCCTGCAAACAGAGAAACATTGCTGCCTTTATTTACTACAGCCATATTCTGTTTTTAATGCATTCATAAGTTCTGTTGCTAGACTTTGGGAGGTTTATCATAGTTTATATTTCCCTTCTCTGCTTCCTTAAAATAAACACCTACCCTGAAGGTGAACTCAAGAAACCCACAACCTGATTATATGTGAATAGAACACCAGGAAATAGGTGCCATTACAGTGGGAATCTATGACCCAGCTTGCACCCTCATAGGCCATGCCTGAGAAATGGAGAGGCTTACACAACAATTCAGGGGCCAGTGGGATTTGAGCCCATTACTTTGAAGTAATAGGGGAAATCTTCGAATGACTTAGGCACCCTGGGTTTTACTATCAGCATTTCCTTATTACCCATGTGTACCTTCAAGTGAATTAAGAGAGACATTGTTTTCAGGAATAGAGGTGATAGTCTACACTGCTCTGCTCTGGTCTGACCACATATTCTGAAGTGCTAGGTTCAATTCTGAGCACCAAAATTCAGGAAAGACATCAAAAAGCTAGAGAATACCCTGAGGAGGGAAATCAGCATGATGTTTCTGTGCCATAGGAAGACTGATTGGAGGAACCCATCAAGACCCTCCCTAATACAAATACCTTTTCAGGCTCTCCATGGCCTAGAGGATAAAATCCAAAGCCTTTTCCTCCAAAATCTTGCCTCATTTCCCCTTTGAATCATTCTTTCTTTCATGTATTATAATTTCCAGGTCCATTGGACTATGTTCTATGGCCAGTGGAAAAGCTAAAGATGGAGATGCAGGTTTTGGAGACTGGACAACATATGTTCAAGAAATGTGTCCTACCACTTAACAGACTACCTGACGCATAGTAGGTATTTTATAAATGCATTTTAAATTAAGTATTACATTGAAAAGGATATCCTTCAGACTTCTTATCTTTGCTAGATGAATAAATTAATCTATCACTAAGAATTTATTTTTGAACTAGGTATCATGCTAGGTATCAGAGATACAAAAATAAGAACAAAACAGTCCTCGGTCTCAAAGACCTTACATTCTTTAGGGGGAGACATCATGCACCCATACCAAAAAGTACCATATATACACCCATACAACAACAATTTAATGGGGAGGTCATAGCACCAAAAGTGACCAGGTAAGGCTGCATGTGCATTTTGAACTGGATTTTGAATCAAAATAAGAGAAGGAAGAAGAAGAGAAATAAGCATTTATTGAACACCTACTATGTGCCAGGCACTGTGCTAAGTGTTTTACAAATATCATTTCATTTGATTCTCACAACAATCCTGTGATGTAGGTATTATTAATATCCCCATTTTGCAGATGAGGAAACTGAGACAGAGGTCAAGTGAGTCATCTGGGATCACACAACTAGTAAGTGTTCAAGGATACATTTGAACTCAGGTCTCCCTAACTCCACGCTTAGCACTCTGTCCACTGCACAATCCAGCTGTCTCTAATTAAGGATTCAAAAAAGTTAAGGGAAGAAGGGAGTACATTCCATGCATCGGGAATTGGTTGTGTAAAGACATGGACAGAGATGATGGGGTTGGTGGTTAGAAACAGAAAGAAGCCTGATTTGTTGGGACCTTAGAATGGGTGGGGGTAATAATGTGTAATAAGCTAGAAAGGTAAGTTGGAAGGAATCTGTTAAAAGTTTTAAATACTAAACACAGGAGTTTGCATTTGATTCTAGGATTACTAGGGAGCTAATAGAGTGTAATGAGCAGGGGAGTAATATAGTTCTCATCTTACTCTCTTGTATTCTGCTTCTTTCTCCTTAAAGTTTCAACATCTCACAACTTAAAGTTGTATGTGGAAAACAGTGAGCAGAATTTAACCACAGGATTCACTTCTATGGATTAAGATATTTTTGCTTCTCACTTTCAGCCTTATGTTTCATCTCAACCATGACCCTCTTTTCACATGTGGGGCAGCCAGTTTCAATGGAAAGATTGCTATGTTTCTTCTTTTTCCTAAAATCTTTGGTGGTTTTAGTCTTATTTTTCTCATATTGCTCTATGTAACTTTTTAACTCCTTCCCCTTTGATGGTGGGCTGATCCCAGAGGCTAGACCTCAAAGTCACATCAGTCTCCTGTCTCCTTGGGGAATTTACTTTTCACTGACCTCAGGCCACATCTCAAATAGCTTATGAGGAGACTGCACCAGCTCCAACTGGATTCCACTGCCCTTTCCATTAGGCCTGTTGTGGCTTTGAATGGTGGTCTCTCTCTCACTGTTCTCTGTTCTTTAATTTTCTGGCTTTACTTCTCTCAGGTTGAGTCAATGTCTACCACTTTTACAAGCTTAATATATGGTGGAATTGGTATTCTAGGCAATTTCTACTACCTCGGGGTGCCCTAACTTAGGGGGTGCCTGGGGCAAAAGGATAGCATTTCCTCTTTACTTCCATACCTTCACACACACACATGCATACACAGAATTAAGGTCCACTCTTTATTGAAATAGAATGCTAGAATAAGGTCAAGGGTGAGGAGAGCTGACAGAGATTGCAGCAGGAGGGAAATCCCTCAGTAATTCCCAAAGCACAGACCATATATCCTGTCAGCACATGGAAGCTGGTGGGGGAGGGCTGCTGAGTGAAAGAATTCAGGATTAGCATTCCCCACTGTTAATTTATAAGGCTGTTACCTAGTTGAGCTCCTTGATTTTTCATCCTGTGGAAACAGCTGTCATTGTTCAACCTCTATTTTTTAAATTTATATTGCGGCCTGGAGAAAATGTTTATTCCTTCATCTTATTGTTCACATGACCTGTAATCATATTATTATTTTATTGTATGAATTATTCTCCTAGTTCTGCTTATTTCACACAATATTTGAAATGTGTGCTGAGGTTCCAGGAACTCCTTGTATACAGGAGTTTAAAAGAAATGTCTAGCCATAAGTTGATTAGTTTGTCTGGGACCATAGTTTCCCTATCAGGCACAGATACAAACAAAAAATAGAGTTAATAATAACCAGGTGGTGTGCTGCCTGGGTTTATTGGATAATTTAGTGAGGTGCAGTGGACTAGGACCTCAGCTATGGTCTAAAAGTGTTATCATGCTTCCTTTTCAAGGAGAGATTGTCTAGTGGTCTCCTAACTAGAGTAGATCAGAGTTAAGAATGCATCAGATGGCCCTAAAAAGGTGAGGCCCTCATGACTATAGCAGACAGAAGCTTATCGAATACCAAAGAGATCTGTGAGATGTCCAACAGAGAAAATAAAATATTTCTTGGAGAGGGGACACAGAATTCAGAAGCACATGAATTGAATGATAAGAAAGAAGGAAGGAAGGAAGGAAGGAAGGAAGGAAGGAAGGAAGGAAGGAAGGAAGGAAGGAAGGAAGGAAGGAAGGAAGAAAAAACCCACTGTGGTAAGTGCCAGGGATACAAATAGAAGGGGCAGTGTGAATAGTCCCTGCTTTGAAGGTCAGCTTCAATTTCAGAGATTCAACACATATAAGAAAATTAAGCTGCAGGGGGTGAATGGAAAAACCCAGAAATCTATCCTGTTTGCATTAATAGGTGATATGTCTATGCTTGGAGAATCTTAGGAGTATGCCAGGTGGGTAGATAGAAGATCTGGTGGTTCTTCATTTCCTTAGAAGGAAGTTTGTGAGTCTTAGCTTATCCAAGTATTAGAAAGTCATATTAATCTCCTGGCTGAGTTCTGGGCAACTAGAGATTGGGGAAGGGGAAAAACAAAGGCACAGAGGAATGACACCCCTGATTTCTTCTTTCCTGGTCATTTGGTCAATATGCAGCAGAGAGGATATTCCCAAAAGAAATGATATGCCCAAAATAGAAGATACTTCTATTTTACAACAAAGACACAATACCAACAAAGACCTGATCATACATATATCCTCTATGTGTGTTTGTTCCATGAGTGTACCGTGACCCCATAGAATCCAAGGATATAGGGATCAGGGTTTAATTCAGATTGGTTTACTGGTACTTTAGGAATTAAATTAAAATCACATGAGACATATATTGTTCATCTAATAAATAACAAAAGAGTAATTTTTGCTCTAAGGATTGTTTTGTTTCTTAAAAATTTCTGTATGTTCTTGCATTGCTGTTATTATCTTTACTGAAATTATCGATCACTTCTGTGGTTTGTCCTTTGACTCAGAAATTTTTAAAGTTAACTTTTTATTGTTGTTGGGGGGTTAGACTCTGGCTGATTTTTAATACTTTCTGTAATGTTAATAGTTTCCCAGTTTAAAACATTATTTAACATACTGGCTTTTTAAACTGTGATCAGTAAAAGATGTATATAATATTTATTCTTTACTGAATCTATTTTTTTTTGGGGGAATGATTATTTTGTTTTTTACAAAGATACACAGAAATCCTTAAAATAAGTCCATGCATAGGAGACAGCTAAGTAGCACAGTGGCCAGAGCAGGGGTGGGGAACCTGGGCCTCCAGGCGACATGTGGCCTTCTACGCCTTGGATGTGGCCTTTTTTTTTTTTTATTAACATCTTTAGTTTTCAGCATTAATTTTCACATGCGTTTGAATTACAGATTTTTCTCCCCATTTCCATCCCCCCCACTCCAAGATGGCGTACACTCTGGTTGCCCCGTTCCCCAGTCTGCCCTCCTCTCTGTCCCCCCATTCCCCTTCCATCCCCCGCTCCCCCACTTTCTTGTAGGGCAAGATAAATCTCTATGCCCCATTGCCTGTGCATCTTATTTTCTAGGTACATGAAAAAAAAAACTTTTTTACTTCTGAACATCTATTTTTTTAAAAC
>CM053622.1:76768045-76792765 GCA_028646595.1 Phalanger gymnotis | reverse complement strand
GCAGACCTGGGCTGGAGTCCTGCTTCCCTCTGCCCCTTTGTGGGTTCTGTAGTTCTAGAATTGGTTCAGAGCCATTTTTTCATAGGTTTTTGGAAGGACTTGGAGGGGAGCTCACGCCGGTTACTGCTTTCCAGTCGCCATCTTCTACTGAATCTATTTATGAGGTATTTTATGTCCTAAGATATAATTAAGATCTGAGAAGTTTGCATGGTTGTTTTTTTATTTCCACTCAATAATCATATGTCTCTCATATCTACATTTTTCCCTAAAATTCTACTGAGGTCCTTAACTTTTTTTCTTGTTTATTTTTGTTTAGATTTACCTAGGGCTGATACAAGTAAATTTGGGTCCTCCACTATTATAATTTTACTATTTATCCTTGTAGTTCATTTACTTTTTCCTTTAAGTATTTAAATTCTATGTCATTTGTTGGACATATGTATTCAAACGAATTCACTGTCTATGCTACCATTTAGTAAAACGTGGCTTCCCTCCTTTATCTCTTGTAAGTAAGCTTATATTTCTTGTGGCATTGTCTGAAATCATAACTGCTACCCCCGATTTTTTTATGTTCAGCTGAGGAATAATATATTTTAATCCCTTATTTTAATTCCATATGAGTCTTTATGTTTCAAGTAGGTTTCAAGCATGTAAAGAACATCTTGTAGGATTTTGCTTTTTAATCCATTTGGCTAATATCTGGTTTTATAGGTGAGTTCATTCAATTCACATTCACAGTTATGATAGCTAATTATTTACCATTTTGTTATACTTTTTTTCTTTCTATAATCCTCACTCCCTGTTTATTTCAAGTTGATATCCCCTCTTTAATCTTCTCTTCATGACCCTCTCCTCAACGTTAGGGTTTGTGCTGTTTAGTTTGTGATTACTTCCTCTCCCTCTCGGTACCTATCACTTTTCTTTCTTCCTGTTCCTATCTGTATTCATGTTGGGTTGAATGTATTCTTACACCAAACTTTGTATGTGTGATACACACATACAAATATATATATATATATGTGTGTATATATATATATATATATAAAACTATACACATATAATTAGAGCTATATAAAGGTTACTATCTTTATGTTTTCCTTATTTTGGCATGCTTCATTCATATTCACTTGTCATAATAAAAGCTACTACTTGTATAGGACTTTAAAGTTTGTAAATCCCTTTATTTGCATTAACCCACTCAACCTTACAAGAACCCTGGGAGACCAGTAGTATTGATATTAATTTTATAGATGAGGAAACTGAAGGTGAGAGAGATCAGATGACTTGTCCAGGATCATACAGTGATAAGTGATGGGGGCAGGATTCAAACTAGGTCTCCCAGCACTCTTCCCAACATGTCACCCAGCTTCCCATTTTTGTCTGCATGTATGCACTTCCCCATTAGTGTGAGATAGTAACCTATTGGAGAATATACCTTAGTGGGCATCAGAAAATTTCTTTTCCTGCTACCTTTTTCTGTGCTACTGAATTAATTTTTTTTTCAATTAACATTACTAGTCTTCTGCATCACTAATAAAAATAAACATATAGATAGTGGTTTTTCAGCTATGGTTGTGAGATTAAGTTAAATTTTCTGAGGGCTTCAAGTTCTACAAGCACATCATAAGTTCATTAGATTGCAAGGTCCACAAGGATAAGAGCTCTGTCATTTTTTATCTCTGTATTCCCAGCCCTAAGCAAAGAGCCTATGTATAGCAGACACTTAATAGATGCTTGTGGAAATAAATTGAATTAAGGCCAATTTCTTGTTTCTTCCCTTCTCAACCCAAATGGAAAATTGCCCATTTCCTGAAGCTATCTTGGAGCTATTCCAAAATGAAATGGGATACTCTAGTAGGAATGACTTCCCCATCACTGAAGATGTCCCCGTCACTGAAGAGGCAAAAGTTAGATGGCAATTTGTCAGTGATGTCATAGAAGATATTCATGCCTCAGGTAAAGATTAGACTCAATGACTTCTGAGATCCCTTCAAGCTTAACATTGTATGATTCTATTGTATAATCTATAACAAATTACTTGTCTTCTCAAGGAGAGGGGAGGGAAGGGGAGAGAGAGGGATAGAAGGAAGGAGAGAATTTGAAACTCAAAATTTAAAAAATGAATGTTAAAATTTTGTGTTGACATGTAATGGAGAAAAAATAAAAAAAAATAAATGTAAATAGAAAAGTTCATATGATTCTATGATTTCATTTCCTCAGTATCTTTATCCATTTTGGATGGGAAAAAAATTCCTGCTGGCCAGTCCAACAAGTATTTACTGCTTAGAAAGTTGTTAACTGTATTTACAATAGATTCAGGTCCACTGGGCAATGACAGTAGTGGAGATTTGCCTCTAGTTCTTGACATCTCCACTATTGCTCCTTCTTCCCCTTCAGACACTCTGGGTTCACCTTCTAATTACTCGCTCCCACATCCCATTTGATTCTAGTTTCTGGAGAGTGTTTGTCCTCAGAGCACAGCACATCTCCATGAGGTTGCTTCAAGAGAGTTGTTTGAAAATTCATTTATGATAAAAGAGAAATAGATTGTATTCCCATGAGAGGAATTCTAGTAATCAACTATCTAAACCCTTGCTTCCTTCCTTCCTTCCTCCTTTCTTTCTTTTTTTGTTCTTTCTCTAAGTGCATGCCAATGAAGACTCAGTTCATATATTTGTAGACTGCTCAAATTGCAAACCACCTTAGAACATAATGTTTTGGAACACTATGTTTGAAGGAACACTAGACGTCAAGTAATCCAATCCCTTCAGTTCACAGAGAAGGAATATGAGACCTGGAATAGGAGAGTGATTTAACCAAGGTCACACAGTGAGCCGATATCAGAGCCAGAAAAAGAATTCGGGTCTCCTGATGCCTAAGTCTGCTTCTCTGTCTACCACACTGGCAGGAGAAGAGTTATCGCTTGAGCAGATGGTGTTTATACTTTGGGTAGAAACAACACATGGTGTGGAGGGAGCTGAATGACAGGTCCAGTCCTCTGGATTCCCTGTGGCTCATTAAATATGACCTCTGGTGCAAGAGAGACAATAGCTGCCTGACCTTTTTGCCTGTGGCCAATGTCACAATAAACAGGGAGTCTGGAGCTGAGAAACAGCCAGTTCTGACTAAGCCCTGAGCTATCCAGGGGGGCTTCCCAAATACCTTCATAGCTTATCCTTCATTTTGTCTTTTCTAAGTCAGACAGTGAGCTCCCTGAAGGCAGGACCTGTGTCTTCTATGATTAGATTCATAGAGATGCAAAGAACAAAGAGGTTATCACCCAGATTTCTATCCCACTACTGGCTGTCAGTGGGGCCCTAATGATTAGTGATTGACATATCCTGTACTGATGAAGGGAAAAAAGAGATAACATTAATAAAGCAGTTGAAATTCTACACAGTTTTATTTTTGAAGTATTTCTTAAGCCAGGATCTTATTGGACCCTCACAACAATAATTCTGCAAGAACCATTATCTTTAAGAGATGAGTAAACTGGAGATCAGAAAAATCACATAGTTCTTCCAGAGCTTGTTAAGTGACCAAACAAAAACTACACGTTAGAACTAGGTGCTCAGTCTATGATGCTAACCACTGCACTGAACTACCTCTTATCATCCTTGGCACTGTAGAGACAACAATGACAAGACATTTTCCCTTATTCAAGGAGTCTTCCTGAGAAAATGAGTCATCACCTCACAAAATAACTAAAGTCTGCTGCAAAGCAGCATAACTAACCAATAACTGAGTGTGTTGTGTGCTTCAAATTAGAAATACTATAAGAATTCAGAGAAAAATAATAACTCAGAGCTGTATAAATGTGTTCCTTATAACACCCCTCTGAATTAGGCAGTGCTAATATCTCTAATTTACAGAGGAGTAACGGAAGCTCTGGGAGTTTAAGTAATTTGCCCATAGTTAAACATCTAATGAGAAAGATATGCTTCTGACTCAACTCTTTTGCCCTCTTTCCGTTTCACTCGTAGCATCAAACTCAAATAGAAATAGGAGGTATATTGACTTAGAAAATTACAAGTGAATATTATATTGTATTGTTTTTATTTATTTTGTTAAACATTTCTCAATTGTATTTTAATCCAGTTCTCCCCACTAGGGAGCTTTATGGGCCATTGCTATTGTAGCCATCAGTTTTCTACCTCTGTACTTCACCATTCTGCCTCTGATGCAGGAAGAGATCTGTGTAGGCTGGAGTACAATCTCAGAATTTCAGGGTTAGAAGAGATATCACATTACATCTAAGCAAGCCAGTAGATGGCTAAGAATCCATTCTATGATATCCTCAACAAATGGTCATAAAGCCTGTTCGAAGTCTTCCAATGATGATTAAAAAAATGTCGCCCAATGGTACATCACTGATTATTAGAAGGTTCTCCCCGTCCCATTCTTCACTTAAAGAAAAAATCCCTCTCAATGAAAATGAGTTCAAGAGTGAGTTCTATTTTCCATCAGCAGATCTGCTTGTCTTCCACTCCAAGAAGCAACATGTCTCACTCAGGATAAGCTCATCATCTGAAATGTCTCACCATGCTGATTTACTCAGTTTTGGATACTCAACACCTTCTCAGCTGTCTCAGTTGTCCTACCCTTCTGAACAAAAGACTGGAAAGTGGAGCACTAAAAGTCCTCTCAAAGCAGTCTTTTCTAGAAGACTGAAATCTGAGCTTTCGAGGTACCTCTCCATTTCCATCAACAACTTTGGTTTTGACTCCAAGGAACATCACGGCCCCTTGCATTTACCCCTTCCCCTCTTTTCAACTTCCTTTTGTGCATTGTCTTCTTGTATTAGATTGGACATCAGTTTGATCCCTCTGTACATCATCATTATGACTCTAAAGAAGGGAGAGATTAGAACATAAGTTCCTTGAGTGCAAGGACTTTTTTTTTCTTATTTGTATCCTCCACGTTTAGCACAGTGGCAGTGTACATAGTAGTCATTTAATAAGTGTTTATTTAATTGAATCAAAGTAGAATGAATTTAATCTTTCTTTCAAATGAGAAGCTATCAGGTCTTTGAATTTTACTATCATATCTCCTACGAGTCTTCTCTTCTTGACAATACACATTCCCAGTTCATTCAACCAGTGTTTAGATAACATGGAATTTTGTATGAGGTTGCTTTGGATAATGGGAAAACACACAAACACACACACACACACACACACACACACACACACACACACGCACGCACACACCCCAAACAAGCCCTGCAAAAAATGTATTTGTAGTCAGATGTCCTGGACGCAAAACCCACTTGTTGTTGACTGTACAACCTTGGGCAAAGGATTTCCCTTCTCTGTTCTTTGCACATTTAATGAAGGGTGGGAGGGGGAGTTGGATTAGCTTAATTTCCTCATCTCTTTTTTCACATGAGCTCCTTTCTAGAAAAAATAGCTACAGTTCAATGGAATTCAGCTACTCTCTTAGCACCTTGGCCATGAGGAATGGGGTCTTTACATTTTGTGAGGTAAGTGCACCAATACCTCTTCCAATTCTAATTCTTAAGAGTCCACATCCCTAAGCCTAAACTGTCTCCTTTATAAAATTGGGGTGGTGATACATACACTGTTTACTTCAAGACTTGCCATGACAGAAATATTTTGCAAAATTTAGCTCATGAGAGAAATGGGAATAATTGTAACCCAATTGCTCCAGAATTTCTGGATGTCATTCAGATGTCATTTAGTATCATAGAATCCCTGAGCTAGAAAAGACCACAGGTGTCATTTGACTTAATCCATCCTTTAAAGCAAATCCCCTCCACAGAATACTGGACTCTTGATTAGAGCTATAGCTAAGGTGAAGCACCTGGGACTCTGACTCAGGGTGACAAAATGTGGAGTTGACAGCAATTATATGCCTTCAGTAGATAGAAACATTGTGATTGGTACCTTGCTATCAAGACAAGTTAGTTGAAATAGTTAGTGGAAGAGAATTTTTCCCTCTACCTTCAATCAATAGCTATATTCCAGGTGATCACCTCTCAGGCTCAAGCTCTCCTTTCTCCCTACTTTGGCAGCAGCTTTCAAAGTAACATGATTTCCCTGGCCGTGGTTCTGAAGGCATAGGATCTTTGGTAATAGTGATGATGATGATGATAAACTAATGATAATAATATCATTTATACAGCACACAATATATGCTACATACTTTACAAATATTATCTCATTTAATCCTGAGAGATGTGTGCCATTATTACACCCATTTCCCAACAGTTGTCAAAAAGAGTCCTTATCCCAGAAACTGAAGTCTTTGGGTTTATCAAACAGTGACTTACTACAGTCATTAACTACTATGTCTTGTGTACCTAACCTATCCCACTGATTCACCAATCTATTTCTTAGCCAGTGCCAAGTACTTTCGATGGTTGCTGCTTTATGATACCCTTTTAAATCTGGTACAGCTAGGCCACCTTCTCTTGCATTTCTTTTCATCATTTCCCCTGATATTCTTGACCTTTTTTTTATTCCAGATGAATTTTATTTTTTTCTAGCTCTATAAAATAGTTTTTGGCAGTTTGGTATAACAACAAATTAATTAATTTTGGTAGAATTTTCATTTTTATTACATTAGCTCAACCTATCCGTGAGCAAATGATATTTTTTTTTCCAATTGTTTAGATCTGACTTTATTTTTGTGAAAAGTGTTTTGGAATTGTGTTCATATAGTTTCTGGGTTTGTCTTGGCAGGGAAACTTCCAAATGTTTTACATTGTCTGCAGTTACTTTAAATGGAATTTCTCTTTCTAGGTGCTACTTATCATTTTAAGAAAAACTTCATTATGCTCTCCAGTGTTTTTAATAGGAATGGGTGCTGTATTTTATCAAAAGCCTTTTCTGCACCTATTGAGATAATCATGTGATTTCTGTTAATTTTGCTATTAATACAGTCAATTATGTGGATAGTTTTCTTAATATTGAACCAGTCCTACATTCCTGGTATACATCCCACCTGGTTATAGTGTATTATCCTCATGATAAGTTGCTGTAATCTCTTTGCTAATATTTCATTTAGCTTTTTTGCATCCGTATTCTATAGGGAAATTAGTCTAAATTTTTTTTCTCTGTTTTGGCTCTTCCTAGTTTAGATATCAGTGCCATATTTGTGTCGTAAAAAGAATTGGTCAAGACTCCTTTTTTGTCTACTTTTTCCAAATAGTTTATATGGCATTGGAATTATTTGTTCTTTAAATGTTTGGTAGAATTCACTTGTAAATCCACCTGGTCCTGGATATTGTTTTTTTCCTTAGGAAGTTCACTGATGGCTAGTACAATTTCTTTTTTTCTGAAATGGAGTTATTTAATTATCTTATTTCCTCTTCTGTTAATCTGGCTAGTAAGAGTTTAAGGCTCGTTTTGGACACATGTCTTTTTGTCTCTAGGCCCAGCACTGTATCCACAATGTCACCTTGCTGAAACAGCACATCGTTCAGATGCAATCTAGTTCAGTTTCTGCATTTTACATGTGAGCAAACTAAACCTCAGTTAGGTAAATTGTGAGGCCACACCAGTAATCATTCTCAGGGTCTTCTTGTTTCCCTTCATGTGGTCTTTTTTATGAGGTCTAAGGTCTCTTCTAGAGTTCTTTTTGTTCCCCACATTCTCTCCTATTGACTGCTTTCCCTGGGGCCCCTTAATGGTATTTGCCTGCGCCCTAGGATAGCTGGATACAGTTCTGCAATTAGTGATCCAGCCTTTCCCTGAAGACCTTCAGTGATGGGGGCTGTATCTCTTTAAAGGCAGCTCAACCCCCTTTGCATAGTAATAAATGCCTGTTGGGACATTTTTCCATTTATGAAGAGATGCTACCAGGGACCATCTTCCAATAGGAAATTGGCAATGATAGGGTACAAAAGAACATATAATTCCTCCAATTTATTCATATACTATAACTCATGACCCAGAGAATGTACCTACCCTTTGAATCAGTGGATTCTTTAATTGAAAAGTGAACACTTCTGACAGCTAAAAGATCAAACATCCCCGTTCACATGGGAGGTCTCCAGAGGTCACCAGGAAGGTTAATTTCCTGGCCTTGGGGGTTTTCAGTTGCTAGAAAATCTGAGGCTTAATTTCATTTGTCATTGGGGATAAACAACCAAATTAGATGTGGAGAGGTAATATATTCAATGATACATGAATTGATTGTGAGAATAAACACAGTGGGGAGAGACCTCTCTGCAGAAATTAGGTCTTAACCTACTACTATTTCTACCAAGGGAGTTCCAATTTCAAAAAAGCTGCCTTGTTGATCTTTTAAACTGGAAATGTCTCTGCTTAAATCATGCCTTCCCTCAGGGAATTTATCAGTGATTGTGGTTTCAGGTTATAAGAATATTATGTACCAATGAGGTCAAGGTAAAAGACTAACTCACAAGGTTCTAAGAACATAATAAGGAGAAAAAACCCAGACTATGGACATGATCTAATAACTAAACCTAGCTATAGACTGAGTCTTAACTCTGGTGAATGGATTAAGGCTGAATTTGAATCCAGATCATTGGCTAAACCCTAAACTTGGTTGCATCTTGAACAATGACCTTGGCCATTGGCTGAGGTGAAATCCTTGTTATTGATTAAACTCTTTGTAGAGAAGAAAAAGAAGAAGGAAGAAGAAGAAGAAGAAGAAGAAGAAGAAGAAGAAGAAGAAGAAGAAGAAGAAAGAAAGAAAGAAAGAAAGAAAGAAAGAAAGAAAGAAAGAAAGAAAGAAAGAAAGAAAGAAAGAAAAAGAAAGAAAGAAAGAAAGAAAGGAAGGAAGGAAGGAAGGAAGGAAGGAAGGAAGGAAGGAAGGAAGGAAGGAAGGAAGGAAGGAAGGAAGGAAGGAAGAAAATGACTGGGCAACATCATCTCCAAAATCACAGGATTATAGTTCAGAATTGGATGAGATTGTATGGGCCATTGAGCCCAACTCCCTCATAGTTTACAGGTTAAAAATGAGACATGGAGAGATAAAGTAAATTGGCCAGAGTCTCATAGATGATACATGTATCAGGGGATGCTTGAACCAAGGCCTTTCTTTTTTAATATTTTATTTTTTTCCAATTGCATGTAAAAATCACATTAATTTTTTTAAATTTTGAGTTCCAAATTTTCTCCCTCTCTCCACCCCTCCCCTGCCCCTTTATTGAGAAGGCAAACAATTTGGTATAGGTTATACATGTGCAGTTTTGAAAAATATATTTACATATTAGTAATGTTGTGAAAGAAAACAGAACAAAAAAAACAAGAATTTTTTTTTTGTTTTAAAAAAATATGCTTAACTTGCAATTAGACCCTATGAGTTCTTTTTCTGGAGGTAGACAGCATTTTTCATCAAGAATGTTTTGGAATTGTATTGGATAATTGTATTGCTGAGAATAGCTAAGTCATTAGTAGTTGATCATCATACAATATTGCTGTTACTACATACAATATTTTCTTAGTTCTGCCCACTTCATTCTGCATCAGCTTGTGAACTCTTCCTTGGTTTTTCTGATAGTATTCCGCTTGTCATTTTTTATAGCAAAATAGTATTCCATCACAATCATATACCACATTCCTCAATTGATAAGCGTTGTTTCAATTTGCAATTCTTTGCCACCACAAAAAGAGCTGCTATCAATATTTCTAAGTATGTGTGTATATACACACTATGTATACACACTACATTGTAAGAGCAATGCTGCTAGCAGCTGCTATGGAGGTATAAGACCAACAACACCAGCACACAGGAGGGCTGCTGGCACAGGTTCTTTGATTTACTTTTCTAAGGAAAGCAACTTTAAGGGGTTGACAATCTCACTTTAATTAAACATGCATATATCATTCACTATTAAACATACATATGTCATTCACTTAGTTCAGGGGAAAAAGTCAGCACCCTGAACTTCAGAGAAAACAGAAACAGAAATTACAAGCAGAAATTATGCAAATAGAGCAAATAACACAAATTAGCAGACAGGGCTTCTGTATGTCCATAGCAATACATACATAGGTAGCAGGAAGAAAAGCACCAACATTTGGGTTTTCAAAGCCAGGGGGCTCCTTAACAGCTACCCAGAGTCTTGTCTGGTGAAATCATGGTGACACTTTTCCAATGAGGGAGACCCAAAGCAAAATGCCAACCTCAGAGTATATATACCCTTCTTCAGGGTTAGAAAGTGTGACAACCATGTGACTCAAACTCATGTGACTTAGGCTTTCTTGTGACATAAGCAGATCACCAAAGACTCTTGATGAAATCAAAGACTCAATCAAAGGCACTTGATTGCCTTAGTGCTGAGAAGCACTGCAAAAGAAAAAACCAATGAAAAGTCCTACTTTGTTTGCCATTGCATATATATATATATATATACATACATATATATATGCATATGTGTGTATGTATGTATGTGTATATGTACATGTACATGTACATGTACATGTATATGTACACACTGTATATAGACACTATCTGTATAGACACTACCTATATCTATATATCAAGATCTAAATATATCTATGCCTTTTTCTTCTTTTTAAATTTCTTTGGGATACAGACTTGGTAGATCTATTGATGTGCCAAAGAGTATGTAGTTTTATCACTCTTTAGGCATAGTTCTGAATTGGTCTCTAGAATGGTTAGACCAGTATACAATTCTACCAACAATGCATTAGTACCCCAATTTTCTCATATCCTTTCTAATATTTGTCATTTTCCTTTTCATTTATGTAGGCCAATCTGATAGGTGTGAGGTAGTAATTGAGATTGTTTTAATTTACATTTCTCTAATCAATAGTTATGGCTATGGATAGCTTTGATTTTTTTCATCTGAAAACTAGCCACTAGTATTTTTGACAATATATCAAATGGGAAGTGACTTACATCTTTATACATTTGACTCAGTTGGGAAATAAGACCTTTATCAGAAAAACTTGATGTGAAATTTCCTCCCAGTTTCCTACAAATCTTTACTACATTGGTTTTGTTTGGGCAAAACCTTTTTAATGGAATGTAATCAAAATTATTTATTTTAGATACTATAATGATCTCTCTCTCTCTCTCTCTTTCTCTCTCTCTCTCTCTCTCTCTCTCTCTCTCTCTCTCTCATTTGGTCATAAATCATTCACTTAACCACAGATCTGACAGATAAACTATACTATGATCTCTATTTTGCTTATGGCATCACCCTTTATGCCTAAATCTGTTCCCATTTTGACCTTATCTTGGTAGATATCATGAGATGTTGGTCTATGCCTAATTTCTGGGAAACTGCTTTCCAGTTTTCCCTGCAGTTTTTGTCAAATTGTCAGTCCTTGTCCCAAAGCTTTGATCTTTTGTTTCTCAAACACTGATTACTATGGTCATTTACTGTGGTGCCTTATTACCTAATCTATTCCACTGATCCACTACTTTTTTCTTAGCCCATACCAGATTATTTTGATGGTTATTGCTTTGTGTTACAGTCAGAGATCTGATATAGCTAAGTCAATTTCTTCCTCATTTTTAAATGATTCCCTCAATATTCTTGAGCTTGTTTTTCCAGTTGAATTTTATTATTTTTTCTAGCTCTATAAAGTAATTTTGGTAGTTTGATTATTATGATATTGAATAAGTGAATTAATTTAGATAGAATTGTGATTTTTATTATGTTGGCTCAGCCAACTCATGAACAATTAATATTTTTCCAATTATTTAGATCTGAATTTATTTGCATGAAAAGTGTTTTATAATGTTTATATAGTTCCCGGGTTTGTCTTGGGAGGTGGATTCCCAAGTATTTTATATTGTCTACATTTATTTTAAATAGAATGTCTCTTTTTCTTGTTACTGGACTTTGTTACTAATATGTAGAAATGTTGATGATTTTTGTGGATCAAGGCCTTTCTTGCTCCAAGTTCAAGGTCCTATCCATTATACCATGTTGTATTACATGGAAACAAAAAAAAGTCAGATAAGGGCAGAGACAAGATGGGGGAGAGAAGCCAGGAACTTCCTTGAGCTCTCCCTACTTTCCCTCTGAAACAACATTAAATTAAGCCTCTCAACAAATTTCTGGGGTGACAGAACCTACAGCAAGACAGAGTGAAACAATTTTCCAGCTTAATATAACATAAAAACTTCAGGAAAGGCCTGTCTCATTTGGGTAAAAGAGGAACCCAGCCCAGTAAAGACAGTGTCCAGATAAGCCAGTAGGAGGATCCTAGCCACAACAAAGATCAGCAACCAAGGCCCCTTAGTCCTGCATCAGCAGGCTGGTGACGCAAAAGGCCAGCTGTGAGGCCTCCAGCACAAGCACAGAAGGCAAATTGCCAGCCGTGGAAACCAGGCAACCACAGGTGCCACTAAGCTGGTCCATTCCAGCACAGTGAACACACTGCCAGCACCTGAGGCCCCAGTGCAAAAAGTCAGTGACCAAGCCCCTGACCCGCAGCACAAGAATCATAAGACAATGTCCCCTGTGCCCCAGGAGGAAAGATCAATTTTAAAGGTGATGAAATAGGCCAAAAAGTAAGCAAGAAGCAAAAGAAAGCCTTGAACATACAGAGCTGCCATGGAGACAGGGAAGACCAAAACACAAAGTCAGAAGAGGACAAAAGTGTCAAAATGCCTCCATGCAAAACCTCGAAAGGGAACATAAATTGGTCGCAAGCCCAAAAAGCTTTCTTGAAAGAGCTCAAGAAGGTAAAAGCCAAATAAGAGAGGTAGAAGAAAAATTGGGAAATAGAAATGAGAGGTGTCAAGAAAAAGTTGACAGCTTGGAAAAGGAAGGACAAAAGTTGACTGATGAAAACAATTCCTTAAAAATACAATTAGTCAAATGAAAAAAATCCACTTAAGAAAATAACTGCTTAAAAAGTAGAATTGGCAAAATTGAAAAAGTGATAAAAAACTTAACTGAGGAAAATAATTCCTTAAATATTAGAATTGAATTATGTCTTAAAAGGATCAATAGAACAGAATCAAATGATCCACAAGCACAAAATACAGCAGCTCTTTTTGTGGTGAGAAAGAATTGGAAATTGAGAGAATTCCCATCAGTTGGGGAATGGCTGAAAAAGTTGTGGTACATGAATGTAATGGAATGCTATTATTCCATAAGAAATGATGAGCACATGGATTTCAGAAAAAAAAATGGAAAGACTTTTATGAACTGATGCTGAGTGAAGTGAGCAGAATTAGGAAAACATTTTACACAGCAACAGCAACATTGTGTGACAATCAGCTTTAAGAGACTTAGCTCTTCTCAGCAATGCAATGATCTAAAACAATTCCAAAAGCCTCATGGTGGGAAATGATGTCCACATACAGAGAAAGAACTGCGGATTCTGAATTCAGACCAAAGCATTCTATTTTCACCTTTTTGTTGTTGTTTTCTTTCTCATGTCTTTTACCTTTTGTTCTGATTCTCCTTTCACAGCACAAGCCATGTGGAAATATGCTGAATATGATTGTACATCTATAACCTATATCAGATTGCTTGCTTTCTTAGGGAGTGGGGTAAAAAGAGAGGGAGAAAAAATTTGGAACTCACAGTCTTTTAGGGGTGAATGTTGAAAACTATCTTTATGTGTAACTGGAAAAAAATAAAATGCTACGGGGTGGGGGGAAACAAAGAAAGATCAGACAACACATTCTGCATATTTGTTTATAGAAATGGAAGAATTTATGGTAGTAGAACCAGAGCATTGTCACAAGAAATTATAGAATGGTTATCATTAGATTTAGGGATCAATGCAGATTTTTCAAGGAAATAGTAGAAATTGTACAAACTATCACTTCAGATTGCAAAAATTTGGTACCTACCAAATAACTAGAAAGACACACTCAACCTCCAGAATTATATGCCATAATCCTCCACATACTAATAGATGACAAATCTTTCCTTATAGGCATAGATTCCTTCCATTCTAAATATCCTTGAGAATTCAATAAATGAACTATATTGAAACCAGAACTTTATTATGGCCTAAAGCTGACTTTAATCACACAACTAGTAAATGAGGATGAGAGGACATAGAGGATAGGATTTCTACTCAAGCCTTCCTTATTCCAAGTCCAGTATTCTATACACTAAACCACACTGTTTCTTAATAATTAAAAACATCGCTCATGCTAAGTGACATTTCAATGAGCCAGAAACTCTGGTGGAAAGAGGGGCAGGGCATGGCATCCTTTCACTATATTTATATGTACCCCATTATCACTTGTTGGTGCCCAATTTAATTCAATAAACATTTATTAAGCACCTACACTATGCCAGTTACTAGGCTAAGCACTGGGAATACAATTAACAAAAAGAAAGACTGTCTCTGTCCTCAAGGAATTTACAATCTAATAGGGTGAGAAACACACAAAAGGAGAGAAAATTAGCAGCAGCAGTTTTGGGATGGTGTTGCAACAATTTGGCTAGAAGCTGCTGCCTGCGGGCATGAAAGAACAACACAAGCCCAACAACAAGAACACTACCAGCACAGGTTCTTGGATCTGCTTTACTAAGGAAAGTAAGTTAAGGGGTTAACAATCTTACTTTAATCCAACATATATATGTGTGTATATATATATATATATCATTCACTTAGTTCAGGGGAAAAAGCCAGCACCCTGAACTTCAGAGCAAATACAAACAAATTACAAGCATATATTATAAACAAAGCAAATACAATTCAGAGTTTCCAAGAAACCATCAACATCTTGGTGATCCAGGAGGCTCTTACAGTGGCTGCCCAGAGCCCCGTGCCAACACTCCTCCAAGAGTGAGAGCCTCAGCAAATTGCTCTGTTCTCTCTTTATATACACTCTTCAGCCCTCATCAAATGTCATCTGAGTGACCAGAACTTAGGCTCCTACTATTGGCACTGGTCTTAGCAACTCCTCTTAGGACCCTGAGGGCTTCATGCCCACATAGACTTAGCACCTAGTAATTAGGGGTTTGGGCCTGGAGCTTTGCACCTAGTAAGGCTCAATAAAAGAGACTTAATTAATTTATCATTCCAAAACTGTAAGAAAGTCCCACTTTAGTTACCAATGCAGATAGGATACCAAGTGGAACCTGGAATGGGGCATTTGTTCTGCAGAATTATAACCAGGTAGAAAAGCAGATGTAATGTAGAGTGAACTGAGAATCTGGTTTTTGTCCTCTGTAGAGGAAGGCATTTGGAAGGGTTTGTTCCTCTACAAATCCAGCCCTGCAATCAGAGGGAAAAGAAGGCTCAGGGAAGTGGAACCAAAGAAGGCTTGAGTTTGCAGCATTGTGTTGAGAATAGAGGTGATGAGGTAAACCTGGAAGGGGCATCTTGTTCCTTGGAGTTGAAATCAGGCAAAACAGCAGATGCAAAGTGGAGATGTTTTGTATTTTATACAAAATTCAGGCAGATGGCCTTCCTTGTTGATACTGTCTACCTGAGATTGACCATCACAAACAAGAGATATAGGTTCCTTAAGTCAGAGAAATGACATACTTATGTATGTTCCGATAAATTGGTTGCTTCTTTCATAAATACCTGGAGAATTAAGTCGCTGATTGCTACGTCATCATTGATACATGAAGATGACCCTTTCTAGCCACATTGAGATGTGCCTGCTTCAGAGGAAATGAGATGTACAAAGTACTGCAGTCTGTGGGCCCTTCTACTAGTAATATAGCTATTTGGTACCATATGTAAAATGCTAGACTAGGAATCAAGAAGTTCTGAGTTCAAATCATGCCATAGATATTTACTAGTTTTATGACCTTGGACAAGTCACAAACCTTAAAGTAATATATGAATTGTGCTATTGTTACACTAATACATATTTGTAAAGCAAGTTGTAGCTCTAGGGCTCAGTCTTTAGTCAATGCAATAGAATGAAAATGTATTAAGTACTAACAGCCAAAGTTAGAAGGTTTTGAGAAGACATAATAAGGTCACTCAATCTAAAAAAAAGAATTAGGCACAAATTGATCATTCCAATATGAACAATTAGAGCTGGAAGCAACTTTAAATATCATTTAATCCATATTGCTGATTTTTAGGCTGACAAAACTGATGCCTAGAGATATGAGGTAACTTATCTGGGTTTACACAGTAATAATTGCCTGAGGCAGGATTCCAACTCAGGTTTTCCTGACTCAAAGTCCAACATTTTAACCAGCATACCAGTCAACCTTCCATGATAGGTGGAAAAGAAAAAAGCAAACAGAATACTATGTGATGTCTTAAAAGAGAGGCAAAGTGTGGGTGAGAGGGAAAGAAGGGAGCAGTGGGGACCAGGCACTCTTTGAGTTGAACTCTGAAGGATGTCTAGGTATTTAACAAGTGAAGAGGAAAAGGGAAGATATTTCAGTCTTAAGTGAAAGGATAGTTGGTGCCTTGGTTTGGGAGGAAGCAGGTAGGCTCTACTTAAGGGAATCCAAAGATCACTTAAAATGTAGCGAAGGATAAACACTAAGAGGCAATTTCTTCTAAAGGAAGAGAATATTTTGAGCTAATACATTTTGAGTGGGCTTTGTGAAAAGTGTAGGTTTGGGGCCGGTCTTTCAAGGACAATTAGGATATTAGGTTAAGAGGAGGGGTCAGAGGCATTCCAGGTTGAAGAGAAAAGGCTGGGGCTACTCCAGGAACAAAGTCAGGAAGAGGGAATGAAGAAATCTCCAGCCTCCTGTTCAGGGGAAAATAAAGCCCCAGGCCCAATTTCCACAGGGGAATCTGATTTCTTTTTTCTGAGAAGGTGCCCCATTAGTTACTCTATTATTTGTAATCTTTCTGTGGATTTTCAACCCTGGTGAAGGCTTCCTATCAAAGCCAATTGAAATTCTCCTCACAAAGCTGAGAAGCGGCAGTGTGAAATGGTTTATTAAAATCTAATTAGCCAAATGGATAAATAATCACACGCAAGCTTAACTCCTTCCTCCGTTAGAGGGAAACACTGCCATTTATTTGGACTGGTTAGTTCAACCATTTTTTCCTTATTGTAGGTTCTGCCAAAATTGTTTGTGGAAAAGGGAATTGAGGCTCAATTAGAATAAAAGCAACAACCCACCTGACTAGATTGCAAAAGAGACAGATTTTGCTTTCAGCATTATCACCTTCCATAGTGATCTTGAAATCATTACTACCCAACTTTGGGCCTTTGTTTCCTCATTTTAAAAATAAGGGCTGGATTTCATCCAGCTCTAACATTTAATGAACAAACTTTATGTTGTCCTCCTCCTCCTCCTCTTCTTCTTGTTCATGTTCTTCCTTTTCCTTTTATTCATCCTCTTCCTCTTTCTTCTCTAGTGTGAGAACTTCCTCCAGCTCTCCAATGCAGTTTGGCCAGTCCATTTTAACTTACAGTCAGAGAATTGTCCATGGCTTTGAGAGGTTAAATACTGCATACCCATAATGGCACAGTTAGTACATGTCAGAGACAGTCTTGTCTTGACTTCAAGATTGGCCTTCTGTCCACTAGGCTATTCTTGAACATTCATTAAGCACCTGCTATGTGCAAAACACTATGGTTAACATAGGGGATATAAGCCCACAGATCCTTCTCCAAAGGGAAATGAACTAGATACACCAATAACTATAACGCATATAATGATAGATGTATAATAGAAGTTGAAACAAAGAGGGATGAGAATCTCAGTGATGTGAGGGGTTACGTGGATAGCTTGGAGCAGTGGCAATCATCAGGGAAAACTTCACTGGGGAGATGGCATCTAAGCTGCATGTACAACTGTCCCTACATGACAGTAATTATTTTCTCTGAACTCAGATTCAATGAGGGATAAAAGGAACTGGAGATCAATTTTCCACATGGAAGATAAAGACAGCTCTTCACTGCCTCCTACAGCTAAAGCTAGGTTCAATACCTTCATCCCACCTTTGCTTACAGAAGTCCTGCACACACACACACACACACACACACACACACACACACATACATACACATGCCCCTTGACTTAAAAGAAGGGAAAGATTGCAATAGGCATTCTCTAAGCTTTCTTCTACCTCTGAAATCTCATGTGTAAAGGAAATGTACCCACATATGGGATTTCACTGTTTTACATTAGCTCTGAGAGAAGTTGTTGGGTAACCACTCAGGGAGCCTCTAGAAGGCGCTCCACACCCTGAGCATGCAGTCCATGCATGTTACTAAATAAGTGGCATACAAAGCAGCAGGCCTCCATCCTGAGCCCCTTTTAATTTGCCTGCATATGTGCAGAAAAGACCTGCTTGGTCCAAATGTCTTCCTAGCTTTCCCTTTTTAATGTTAAGCTGGGTTTTTGTTTAAGGGTGTGAATATTTGCAACCCTAATTTATAATTTATTAAATGAGTCTAGTACCCATTCCCACAGGATACTAATCTCTTTCCCACAACAACACAATCAACAAAGGATTTCTCACTCACATATAAATTAAATGTCATCTTTACTAGAGGGAAAATGAAAGTAAATGAAAGGACAATTTTAGAACTGAAATGCGGATGAAACAACTCCTGAAAAGACAATAATTCTCAACCCCTATGCCTTTCTCTTCTGTGCCTGAATTTCCAAGAGGGAACCCAAAGACCTTTTTAAATTTTTTTAACTATGTGGTGCTTTCAGCATCATTTCAAGATCATATAGAAATTAGAGGTGGGGAGAGGAAGGAAAATAATCCCAGTAGGTTCTAGTTCCATTTGTCCCCTGAAATAGCCAGAGTATATATCTTCATCTCATATCCAGAACACTAGAAGAAATATATCCTTCTCTTGAAGCATATTAGGTTTGATACTTTCTCTAGCTGTCCAGTGTCCAGCTTTTATCTACAAGTATATGACCAGTGAAACTAAAGTTTCCATCATGAAGTACTTCTATTATCTGAACTCTTATGTCTCCAGAATCTCTTAACCTGTTTCACAGCACAAGAATTCTCTTTTTAAGTACCCCAGTAGTAGCCTGATATCAAAACAATCTCAGAAAAATTTGTGTTGACTAAATGTTCTTCCTTCTCCTTTCTCTACCCCTGACTTTCTAGATTTCAACACTATGTCTCAGCTGCAGTCTCACCCTCACATTTCCTTAAGTCTGATGCTTCCTTATCCTGGAAATTCATCCACCTCTGTGATCTTTTCACCGGGAACATAGCTTCATCATATCAACCCTTTTCTCCCATTGGTGTATTGTTCCTGAAACTTCCATTTGGGGGATGCACAGTCTTGTTCATTGAAGGGTCAGAGTTACTTGGGGCTCAAGTTTATATAAATTTCTTTGACAAAAAGCTAATAAGGCATTAATAAGAGACTCTCTAGTCAGTAGTGAAAGGAAGGAATGGGGTGATTTGGGCCTCTGAGATGAGAGAATTCTTTGAGTTGTCCAGAAAGGAATGAGGATCAGGGGGCCAGGAAGCTTAATTCTAACTGTACCATATCAACCAAGTAGATGGAGAAGTGTGGGGAGGGGAGATGGGTCAATACCTGGTCTCTGGATAAGTTAAAACTTAGCCTACAAGCACCATGAATTGTCCTTTGCAAGGAGGCTCAACTAATCAAACCAGTTTTCCCTGGCTCAATAAGCCTCAACTTGATCCTACCATCAACTAAAGACACAACCCCATATATTTCTTCTATTTTACTGCAAGACTCCTAACTAGCAGTGGCCACAGCTGACTCCCCTACTTCTTGACCGTCCATCCCCTTTTGATTGTATAATCTGGTTTCCTGACCCCACCGCTCATTTGACCCTACTTTCTCCAAAGTTAGCAATGATCTCTAGCTGCTGAACCAGATGATCTTTTTCTTAGTTCATATCCTTTTTAACAATTCTGCAGCTTTTGAGATCATTGATCATTCACTCCTGGATACTCTTTCCTATTTTATCTTCTATGCCACTGATTGTTTTCTGTCTGACCCCTTCTTCTCAGTCCCCTTTGGCCCATGGCTCAGTGGATATCCTGGAATTTTTTTCTCTTCTGTTGTTACATCCTCTTTCTTGGTAATATCACCTCCCATGGCTTCGATATACAGAAAATCCCCAAATCTACATGCCCAGCTCCGGTCTCTCCCCTGAACTTTCATTAGAATGCAGCAACTGCCTGCTGAAATTCTTTGTATCTCCTCCTGGATTATCTATAGACAACTCAAACACAATAAGCAAAATACAGAAATTATCATCCCCCCCCCTTCCCAAATCTTTCCAAATTCTCCTTTTTTTCTGTTAAGGACATTACCATTTTTCCAAGGCATGCAGGTTTCCAACCGTACACCCGTCTTTGATTCAGGAATCTTTCACCGCCATCTCTAAGCAATGAGTTGTCAAGTCTTGTCAATTCTTCTCCCATAAACCTCTATCACTCATAGGCTTCTCTCCAATTAACCACTTTTTTCATTAAAATTCTCAATATATCTTTCCTCAAAACTACATTCCAGGAGAATTAGGCTACCTGCTCTTCCTTGGACTCAACACACTATTTCCAATATATAGGAATTCATATAATCGTTTGCATACCTAGAATGTACACATCTCTACTCATCAGAATCCTTTTCTTGCTTTAAAGCTAAACTCAGGTTCAAGTCTTCTGTGGAGCCTTTCTTTGCATTGCCACTCCTCCCCTAACACACTAATTAGTGCTCTGTCTTATCTATTTAGTTTTGATTATTTATGTACATGTTATATGACCAAATAAAATGAAAGTACCCCGAAGACAGGATATCTTTATATTCTTTTGTTTATTAATTTATTTTAAACTTAAATGCACAATAAAAAGAGAAAAAGAAACATATTAAAACTTAAATACTAAAGCTTAAATACAAAATAAGAAAAGAAAAATAATTGTAACATGCACAGCAGAATGTAAGAGAGGATTCAAAATATCCAACAATGAATTTCCACTTCAAGAAAGCCTATATAATAAACCCTACGCGTTGTGTTGAGAGCTGAACATCTTTTCTTTGCTTCCTTGTAAATTTTCTTTTGCTCCTTGCTCTGCATTTTTTACTTTGTCCTTTTTCACCCTTCCTTCCACACCTACCCCAAGAAATCTACAGTTAAGTGTATGTATATGTGTCTATATGTACACACATACATACATGTATATGCACATGTGTATGTGTTTGCGTACATATACACATATTCACACAAATATATACATACAGATATATACATATACTTACATACATATACAAATATTTAGATATCTATAATTATACTCATATACAGACATGTACATTCATATGCATCTATGTAAAACCACACTATGCTTGTTTGTCCTCTGTTTCTCTGAGGGTAGATAGCATCTTACTTCATAAGTACAAGTCTTTGCACATTTTTATAAGTCCACCAATTCATCCTTTTCTACACTACAGGAATAGTCCAACCTTATACTGGCTACTTATTTCAGATAGCCTAAAACCACACTGATTAATATGACTGGCATATAGTGTAGCTTCCTTATTTTTCTCTTTTGATTTAATCTATTTTAGTTTTAACTTTGCCTGTAGTCATGATTACTGCCCCTGCTTTTCTTTCCTAATGAATTCTACTCATGATCTTTATTTTGTCTGTGTGCATCTCTTATTTCCTATCCCTCCTAATTCCTCTAATTTACTTCTACCCACTACCTTTTCCTTCTCTTACTTAACTGACCCCCTTCCAAAGATCACTTACTTATCCTTTCCTCCCACCCCTCCCCTTGTTCTATCTGAATTTAAAAAAAAACATTTATAGATGTCCAAATATATCTGTTATTATCTTTATATTCTTTATTCTTAGAACAGTGCCTTGCCCATAGCAGGCATGCCATAACTGTTTACTGGACTGAATATTATGGTAAATCTTATACTTCAATGGAATTGTGATCTTATCCATATGGGGTTTGCATGTTTTTAAGTTCTTTCCAGTTCTCATCTCATAGGGCACATGGGGTGTTCAGGCAGGACTAGAACTTCTGTTGTGAGAGCTTGCTAAGCCCTTTTCAAGGCTCCTCATCCACATTTGGTGTCCATTTTTCACTCAACTCTTGCCTGTGGCTCCAACGCACCATAGCATGCACAATGGCCATACCCTGGTAAAACTATCTTGATAGACAGGCTAAACCAGGTTAAGAGTAAGCAAAAGGCCTCAAAAATATTGATGAGTTAGGTAGATGTCTACCCAAGCATATGAAATCTTTGTCTGATAGAATGGTGGCTGAGAACAATTTGTTCCAATGGTCATGAAGGCAGCTAAAGCAGGCATTGTGGAGCACTTGGAGGTCGGTTAGACGTCAAAGATGCCAAGATCATCCACCAGCAATCCTGGCTTTTTCTTTCTACTGGACTTTTGATGACTCTGGAAGAGAGAGTGAGGCCTATGATTCTGCACAACTCTGCCTCAAATAAATCCATTCATATGCAAGTCAATACACCACCCTGGGATGTCATTGGTCTTTTTCAAAAACAGAGAATGAACAACATTCAATTTTCTGTGTCCTAAAGTCCATTCCATTTCTGAAACTTTTGGAATAATACAATCTCAGAGTTGGCCACCAGTGGCCATTTAGTAGCTCAAATTTTACTAAAAATGAATGTTCTGAACATTACATACAAGAAGGTGTTCAGTCTCTGTTAAAAAAACGTGAGAAGGTACCTGGTCTCAATAAAATCTTTGTTTGAGAGAGTCAGAAGATACCTAATCCCATTGAAGGCACCTATTTCCATTTCTTGCATAGGTGTAATTGGTAAGAAGTTTTATTTTGTTTTGTTTTTCCCTGACAATAAATACAAATTTGTCTCTCTAATCCCACCCTCTGCAGCCAAATAGAATATGCCTAATCTCTCTTCCACATGCCTATCCTTCAAATATTTGAAAGATCATCATGTATCTCCTAAGTCATTTCTCCTCCAGGATGAACATGCCCAGTGCCTTCAACTAATCCTCATATGACATTGACTCAAGACCTTTCACCATCTTGGTCGTCCTCTTCTGAATATTCCCCAGTTTATCAATGTCCTATTCTAAATCGCATTATCCAAAACTGAGTACAATTGATATCATCTGCCCAAGACAGAGTGCAACAGGTATACAACTTCTTATTCCTGGAAACGATGTCTCTCCCAATGTAGCCCAAAGTTGCAGTAAGTGGTTACTGTTGTTGTTTTTGATCGCCATAATAGAGAAATGACACATAATTGAGCTGCCAATCAAGTAAAGCTCTCCAAACTTTTTCAAATAACCAGCTGTCTATTCCGTCTTTTTTCATTGTGTTCTTATAAATGATTTGAACCCAGGTTCATGATTTGACATTTATCCTTATTGAATTTCAGATTATTAAATTCAGTGCAAGGATCAAGTCTTAAGGTTCTAGATATATTTAGATCCTAACTGTCATACAGCTTGTTAGCTGTACTTTCTAATTTGGTGTTATTTGCCAATTTGGTAATCATGAAATCTATATGTCTTTATAGTAGTCATTGATTAAAAAAAGTCATAAAACACAGAGAACCAAAGAAAGATCACTAAGATATTGTGTGGGACATGTCCCTCAAAGTTGAAATTGAACCATTAATAACTATTTTTTGACATGTGATAATACAATTACTTCTAAATGCACATAATTGTAATATCTAGTTTATGTCTTTTCATTTCAAATAGCATGAGATACTTTATCAAGAATTTTCTTAATGTCTTAGATAAACTATATCGTTAATACCCCCTTGACTTAGCAGTTTAGTCATCCTGTCAAAAATAAGACAAAGAAATAAGGTTAGGCTCATATGACCTGTTCTTGATGAGGTCATGTTAACTCTGTAATTCTTATTTTTTTTCAAAATATACAGTGACTATCTCTTTAATAATATGATAAATGATTTTTCCTCAATAAATTGAAGTCAAGCTCATTATTCTGTGATTTGTAACTACTATTCCCTTCCCTCTTTTGAAAACTGGAACATCTTTCCTTCTCCAATCCTGTGGTACTGCTATCACTCAACATGGTTTTTAAAATATCACTGGTAATGACTAAGCAATTCCATCTGCCAAGTTAGTTTTGTTCTGTTTTCAGAATTTGCCAATGTAGAGCATATGGACCAGGTGACTTGAATTCATTAAGGACAGCTAATTGCTTTCTATCTCCTTACTTAGTTTAAATATCAACCCCTTATTTGACATTTTTATTCTATTCATTCTAGTCCAAAAATCATTCTTCTTGGTAGAGATCTTAAGCAAGGATTAAGCAACACTGTCTTCATTCTGTTGTTAGCTACTAGATTCACTGCAAGCAAGATCCTCTGCCTTTTTTTATACTCATCTTTTTCACAATATACTCAATGCTCAAGCAGATCTGCAATCTCATTGGTTTGAAAGCTTCCTCCAATAATTCCTCCCAACACATCCATATCTATCTAATCTGTGTGACTCTTATCCATGTCCTCCCCCAAGGCTATCACAGGAAAACCACCCAGTATCCTAGAGGCTTCCTCAATTTTTCCTGCCATCACAAGAGTACCAGGAGAGCACTCTGTCTACTCACCTGTCATATTTAATTTTCACCATGTGAACAACCCATCTTCTCTTCCTATCACACAGATCCTTCTCTTCATACTTTGGCTCTGTTCTTTGTAAATTTATATGAATTACATGTTCCTACCTTCCCCAATTCAGCTTAAAAAAACAAGCTGCAGAGAGGGGCCGGGGCGGAGCCAAGATGGCGACTGGAAAGCAGTAACTGGCGTGAGCTCCCCACCAAGTCCCTCCAAAAACCTATGAAAAAATGGCTGTGAACCAATTCTAGAACTACAGAACCCACAAAGGGGCAGAGGGAAGCA
>CM053622.1:76744238-76766043 GCA_028646595.1 Phalanger gymnotis | reverse complement strand
TGGGGGAGCAAAAGTATGTCTGGGCTCCTGGAGTTGACCCCTGCTAGCTCTGCCCTTCTGGGACTTAGGTACTCCAACTACTCGGCCACTGAAGCCCCACTTCTGTCTCCTCTGTTCTAGCGTTCTTTTTTTTTTTTCCCCCGAGGAATTCTCTGGGTGCGTAGGGGAGGGATTAGAGCCGTTTACCTGGCCATTATGTCTCCCGGAAGCTCAAGAAGCATTTGAAACCTTTGGGCTGCAAGCCTCAGGGGCTGGTATCTCACCGTTGGTGGCGTTGCACTGCCTCTCCTCGCTTCCACAGAGTGCGGTCCTGTGTTGGGAGGCCTGGGGATCTGCGCTGGTTTCAGGCGCCCGTCTTTCTCCCAGCCTGTCTCCCACGTGGGTTTTCCGGCCAGCCGCTTCTGATTTGGTGCCGTCTGGGGCAGCTCCGCAGGCTGAGCGCTCTCCTACCCTACAGAATCGTTCCTTCAGCCTTTCAGATTCTCCCGGCTGGGAAATTTGCCCCAGTCAGACTGCTCGCAATTTCTAACTCTCTCAAATCTGCTCAGATTCACTTTTTTATAGGAATCCAACAGAACTTGTGAGAGAGCTCCTGCAAGACGCTGTTTTCATGCGGCCATCTTGGCTCCGCCCCTCATGAGGTCTTTCTTGAGATGGTTGATAAAAGGTCCCATCAAAAATAACACTGTGAGAAACTTTTTAAAAATTGAGTTAATAGATAGATGAATAAATCAGTAGATAAATACACATAAGGAATAACACATAGGGCAAGATCTATGCATACAAAACTATAGAAATCAGATAGAAATCAGAGCTCAGATTCAGTACCCTGGAAGCTCTCCTTAAGATGACGTACATAGAAGAAATATAAAAGGCACAGGGGAAGAACAGGATTCAGCATAGACTGGAAGATGCTTGAAACTAGGAAGATGAAAATGTGACTTAAAAACTTATTAGAAAAGGTATCATAGAAATGCTACTTAAACTGAGACTGGATATTGGTGTTAAACCATGATCTTATCTGATCAAAGAAAGGGAAGGATCAAATGAAGAGCAGGCAGGAAAATGAAAAGTAAATTCTAGGAATTTGAGATGATAGGTAAATGGGAAGAGGGCATTGAGAGTCTATGGAAATTAAAATAATATCAAAGCTATGTAAGCAAAGTTAGTGGCAAGAACAAAGCTGATTTAAAAGAGGAAGGAGATAAAGATCAATTACAAAACATTGACAAAAATTCAAGATTAACAATAATAATCTTAAATATAAATAGATTAAATAAGCAAATAAAACAAATGAGAATGGTAGACTGGGTAAGAAGACAAAACTCACCAATTTCCAACACAAAAACAACAAATCTTAAATAAAGGTAAAATAGGAATGCAAACTGGAGACTAGGAAAAATTATTATACATCATGTGATTAAAAAACAGGTTATTTGTCATGCTGTCAGACAAAGCAAAAGACCCCATTATCAAGAGAAGATAATAGGGAAACCTCCATATGATAAAAGGTACCACAGGCACTGAAACAAAATGAATATTAAATAGTACATGAACTAAATAGCTTAGAATCTAAGTTCATAAAGTAAAAGTTAACTGAATTGCACAAATGCATATAGTAACAAAATAAGTATAGGAGATGTTAGTATTACTCTCTTGGAGTTTTATATAGCTAATATTTTTTAAAAAAAAACAGGAAAACTAAACACTAAAAAAAGTGTTGAAGAAGCTGTATCTTAAAGAATTTCAAAAGGAAACATTGAATGATACACACACACTTGAGCACCATATAGTGTCTTTATATGATTGGGCACTGAGCCAAGGCACAGATAAATTTTTTAAATTTTTTTTCTCTTTCTTTTTGTTGGAGGGGGGAAGGCAGGGCAATTGGGGTTAAGTGACTTGCCCAAGGTCACACAGCTAGTGTGTCAAGTGTATGAGGCCAAATTTGAATTCAGGTCCTCCTGACTCCAGGGCTGGTGCTCTACTCACTAAGCCACCTCGCCGCCCCCAGATAAGTTATTAATGACAGGGATACTAAACAAATTCTTTATAAACTACATCCTATAGTCACAAGGCTGATTGAATAATAATGATATTAAACAGAAGTAGTGCATTGAACATAAAATCAATTCACATCTATGCGAAATTAAAATAATGACAAATCACCATGAAACATTTTGTGTTGCAGCTGAAACAGTCCTCAGAGGGGGAAAAAACACTTTCCAAAAATATTAACAAAATCGGGGTGGGGATTAATGAATCAAATATGCAAATTTACAAAAAAAAAAGATTCGACAACTTAGCAGACTGGCAAGAAACAATCTAAAAATTAGTCAAGAAAAAACTAAAATGAAAACAAAAGACCACAAGCTTTTAAATAACACTCAGTAATCATTTATTAAGTTATTTTTAGTCATGTCGGACTTTTTGCAACCTTATTTGGGGTTTTTCTTGGCAAAGATACTGGAGCAGTTTGCCATATTCTTCTCCAGCTTATTTTATAGATGAGGAAGTTGAGGCAAATAAGGTTAAGTGACTTGCCCAGGGTCACACAGTTAGTAAGTGTCCAAAGCCAGTTTTGAACTCAGGAAGATGAATCTTCTTGACTTTATGTGTTCTATCTACTGTAACAGTATTGAGTCCATTATTTGTCAAGCATTGTACTGAGTTTTGGGGTTACAAAAACAAAAATTAAACAGTGCCTGCTCTCATGGGTTATCTGTTCCATGGGAAGAAATGAGTACCATTGTAGATATTGATATATAGACAGATATCTAGATATCTAGATATCTATATCTATATCTATATCTATATATATATATGTTTATATGTATACATATATGTATGCATATATGTGTGTATGCACACACACACATTTTGAAGGGAGCCAGGAATTCTGAGAAGCAGAGGTGAGGACTGGGTAGATTTCGAGCATAAAGGCAATCTTTGTAATGATTTAGAGATAATGGAGGGACTATCATTTGTGAGGAATAGCAAGAAAGCCAGCTTGGCTGTTCACTTAATATATAAAGGGGACCAATATGTAATAAATCTGGTAAAGGTAAGCTGGAGAGAGATTGTGAATGGCAATAAATGACCAATAAAAGTTTGCATTTCTTCCTAAGAGCAATAAGGAGGTATTGTTGTTTCTTGAGCAGGAGAGTAACAGTGTTCTACCTGTTCTTTAGGAAAATAATTTTGGCGACTGTGTAGAGGATAAATTGGAATGAGTTAAGTCAAGTCCACAAGCATCTATTAAGTATCTGTTGTGTCCCAGACATTGTACTTAGCCCTGGCGATACAAAAATAAGAATAAAATAAAAACAACTCTTAATCTCAAGGAGAGACTTGAGGTAGAGAGACCAAGAAGACAGCTATGACAATAGGACAGACCAGAGATGATGATGGCCTGACCTACAGTAGTGACTGTTAATGGAAAAGTGTTTTGAACTAAGATATGTTATGGAGGAAGAATCAATGAGATTTGGTAACTAACTATATATGTATTGTGAGGGAAAGGTGGGAGTCAAGAATGACACATAGCTTGTGAACCTGCATGACTAGAATAATGAAAGTCCCCAAAACAGAAAGGGGGAGATTTGTTAGAGGGGCATGTTTGGAGGATAAAGAGTTTTGTTTTGAAAATAATTGAATTTGGGTTTTTTATGATATATCTAGTTTGAAATGTCAAAAAAAAAAACAATTGATGATATGGGACTTAAACATTGGAGAAAGAACAGGTCTGTCCATAAACATTTGGGGCACATAAAAATGAAAATTGTATTCGTAAGTGACAATGAGGTAACCAAGCAAGAGATTGTAGAGAGAAAAAGAGGAGAGTCCAGGGTAGAGCTTTGGGTTTCACCATCAATTAAATGATAAGAAACTCATGATCTAGCAAGGAAAACTGACAAAAATCAGTCAGAAACATAGGAGAGAGCTGTGACACAAGAAACCCACAGAGGAGAGTATCTAGGAGGAAAGTGTAGTCAGTAATATTAAATCTGACAGAGGTCATCAAAGATGAATAAAAAATGGCCATTGGATTTAGCAATGAAGAAATTATTGATGTCTAGGTGTGACATGTGCCCAGAATTCGTGATATGAGGCAAACTGAGGCTGATGGGTTGTTTAAGTTAGGGAGTACTGAGCTATAATAGGGATAAAGCCAATCAGGTACTCACATTAAGTATGTCATCAATGTGGTTAGCCCCCTAGGAACCAGGGACCACCAGGTTACCTAAGGAGGATCAAGCCAGTCCAAGTCAACAGAACAGGTCAAAAGCTTCCTTGCTGATCAGCAGTGGGAAATGAGGTAATAGATGTGAAGTACCTTGCTAACCTTAAAACTCCATATTAATTCTTCTTATTTATTATTATTATTAGCCAATTACACTCTCATGATAATTTTACTCCCTGAGTCATCCACTTCACTCCTGCTGAGTTCAAGCGATGTTTATAGAGAAATACAGAGGTGTCCTGGTAAATATTTTTAAAATGGCCTCTAGAGAGGAAGAAGATGTATATATACACACTTCTAAATTTAATCTACATTATCAATGCTTTCCTAAATCTAGACAATCAAAAAACAGTAAATCAAGGCCTGATTTGTAATGATACTAATTGATTTCTCAACTGTAAAGCCTCATGCTGAATATTTAACAATGAGCTCTGGAAAGTCAGTTAGATGCCTCCAATATAATGCTGAACTGGGGAGGAGAGAATTAAAGAGGAAGGAAGGAAGGAAGGAAGGAAGGAAGGAAGGAAGGAAGGAAGGAAGGAAGGAAGGAAGGAAGGAAGGAAGGAAGGAAGGAAGGAAGGGAGGGAGGGAGGAAAGGGAAAAGGAAAGAAGGGAGAGAAGGAGAAAGGAAGATGCAAATCATTGGAGACAGCAATTTTAGTTAAGTGATGAAAATGAAAGCCATATTGCAGGGATCTGAGAAGTGAATAAAGAAGCAGAAACCATAAGTTCAGGCATTTTTTCCTAGAAGTTTGGCTGTGAAAGGAGGAGAGATATAGGATGACCGTTTAAGAGTACGGTAAGATCATATAGCTTTCTTAGAGACAGATGAAAGAAACCTGGTCATAGTTGTAGAAAAAAGGAAAGAAGAGAGCAGAAAGTGAGAGATTAAGGTTTTTGAAGGGTAATGATTATCTTGGTAATCTACTGGAAGACATAGAAAGGAATAGGTTTAAGGACATAAGTAGAGGGGTTGGCCCCAGCAAGGGAGAAGTGCCATCTCTTCAGATGCCAGAATAAAGGAGGAAATAATGGGAGATGATGTCAAGGGGTTCTAAAACGTGGAGAAGCAGAAGCTCCTGGCTAACATCCATTCTTTTCTCAGTAGAGTGTGAAACAAGGTTTTCTTTTGAAATAAAAAGAGGTCATGCAGAATGTTTGAACAGAAAAATGAACATTTGGTACATTCCCAGTGGTATGACAGAGAATCAATGGAGGAAGAATAAAAGTATTGTCTGGTCGCAGTGAGTATTCAGTTAATATTCAATAATATAAATCTGTACTGGATCCAGTCAGCACATTTGTGTTCCTTTCTCTGGTGCCATTTGGCAACTCATGAGTGAAAACAAAGAAGGTAGATGGCAGAAATAAACCAAGGTTGAGTTTGGGAAGGCATGTGACAGGATGCCAGGATAAAGGCATTTGATCTTAGAAGACAATGTGATGTGGAACTAGTTAAATATAGGGTCAACACTAGGAAGAGAGGAGCGTCAAGCCAGAGCCTGGGAGAAAACTGAGAGAGCCAAGGGATTGATTGTCATGATAAGGAGGAAAAATGGATTTAGGAGGGAAAAGACACTGAGATAGATGGAGACGAAGGATTGTTTTGACCAGATATAAGAATTTCAGAATTCTTGAATGAAAGTAAGATATGTGTGGATGACGGTGAAATCAAGAGTGTGTGACAACCATTCTGTGTGTCTGAAGTAGAGTCAAGGAGAAGGAACAGAGGGAGGAAACATTTATTAAGCTTCTGCTATATGCCAGGCACTGTGCTAAGTACTTTATAAATATTGTCTCATTTAATCTCCACAACAATTCTTGGAGGTAGGCGTTATTATTATCATCCCATTTTACAGCTGGGGAAACTGAGGCACAGAGAGATTAAGGGACTCACCCAGGGTCACAAGTCTAGTAAATATCTCAGTTCAGATTTGAACTCAGGACTTCCTGAATCTAGGCCCTCTATCCACACTGAGCCACATAGTTGCACATAGCAGGTCACAGGAGTTCAAGAAATTAAGGAACTGTGAGGCCAGATTGTTTGAAGGAATATCAGCGTATATATTGAAGTCTCCTAGTAAAAGAAATAAATTTTAAGAGAGGCCTATAGCAATAGTCCCCATGAATAGAGATATAAAAATGTGAAGTAAAATCCTAGCAAAGCAACTATAGCAACATATGTTTTAAAAATCGTTCCCTGTGACACAGTTTAGATTGATGTTGGAGATGCAAGGATGGCTGTTAGGAAAGGATCAAACCGAGATTAAGAAAGGTTAGGGGGCTTGTCTGGAGTCACCCGGCTAAGACTTGAGGTTGGATTTGAACCTAAGTCCCAAGTACTCCAAGTCTAGTGCTTTATACACTGTGTGTGCATCATCAAAGGCAGAATCCTTCAACAAAGAGTTAAAGTTGGTGTGTGTTCAGTTAGTGGTTTTTTTTGTTGCTTGGTTTTGTGTTCTTTTTTTTCTTTTTTGGGCAAACAATTAGTGCTTTCTTGTTGTCGGCAGCCGCAGCAGCCACAGCAATCAGCTCAGCTCGACTGCAGCACTTCACTTAATTTCATACATCAATAGACGTTAGAATGGAACATAGAGCACCAGCCCACAGACTATTGTTCAGCTGAGCTCCAACTCAGACAGGCCTTAAGTCATCTCCAAAAGAAACTTTAATCATGGGTGAGAGGTATCCAGTGCCAGAAGAGCATCAGGGGACGCAGATGCTAGTCCCGTCTCTGCCGCTAGCTCCCTAGGTGGTCTTGGCCAGGTCGCTTCTCACCTCTGAGACTCAATTTGCCCATTTGTTACAGGGGGTAATAAAACCACAGAATCTGAGAGTTGGAACAAACCTCAGAGGTCAGGTGGGAGGGAAATAGGCCCCTGGCACAACCCCAATAAAGACTCTGAATGCTCGGTCTCATAGAAAGGTCTGCCATCTACAAGCACTCCTGAAATATAATCTTCTAGCATATCCTTGAATATTTCCGATAATGGGGATTTCACTACCTAATGAAATTAATCATTTCATTTCAGGATAGCCTAGAGTATTAGAAAGTTTTTTTTCCTTATATTAAGCCTAAACCAGCTTCTCAATACCCTCAATCTAATTTAATTAACTTTTATTAAGCACCTCTAATGTGCTGTGCTAGGCCTTTCATCTTGGATGATAGTATATAGTCCCTGATATCACAGAGTTTATAATCTAATAGGGTTGAGGGGAAGGAAATGTACACAAAACACTATAATGCAAAGGAGAGTGAGAAAGTTTGGAACCAAGCAAAGTGGAAAGTTAGATTTAAAAAAGGAGAGATGGGGGCAACTAGGTGGCACAGTAGACAGAGTGCTGGCCCTGGAGTCAGGAGTAGTCATTTTCCCCTGTTCGAATCCGGCTTCAGTCTCTTACTAGCTGTGTGACCCTGGGCAAGTCCCTTAATCCATATTGCCTCCAAAGGAAGAAAAAAAAATAGGAGAGACGGCTTTCACCTTTGGTATTCACGGGATCTCTCACGGAAGAGATAGTACCTGAACTGGGCCTTAAAGAAAGAGGCAGGAGTTTCAGCAGATGGAGATAGAAGGGTCAGAATCCATCCCAAACAGGAGGGATGGTATGAATAAAGGTGTAGAGATGAGAGCAGGCAGGAGAGCATAGGAAATGAAGGATGGCCTGCTTTGGCTGGACCGCAGGATATGTGAAGGGCAATACTTGGGGATGAATGCTACATACAAAAGACTGGACACATTGTGAAGGCCTCTGAATGCTACAATCAGGAATTTATACTTCATTGCATTCATTAGTCAATGAGGAGTCACACAGTCAACAAGTATTTATTAAGCAATCACTATGTGCCAGGCACTGTACCAAGCACTGGAGTTACAAAGACAAAAGTGAAGCAAAGATACCTGCCCCACAAGAGCAGGGGTCTAGAGGGTCATAAAAAATCTTTTTGTAGAAGAAAGAGTTGCACAATCATTCAGGCATTATTGTGAAGGACAGATGGGGGGCAGAGATAGGAAGACTGGGCACAGGAAAAACAGGTAGAAAAAAAATACTGACCTTTACTTGAGGACCAAAGTGATGGAAAACCCAACATCCTGAGATAACGCATTTTGTTTTGAGATGTAGGGGTTCAAATTGGAAAAAAATCCCTAAAATGCACTAATAAGTGAAAAGCCATAAACACTTAAATTCTGTGAAAGGTAGAAGCGTGAACATGATGACCTGTTTAGAAATCATAACTTAGATACTAAATCATAACTTAGATACTGTCAAAACTTAAGATTCTATGACCTATGAAAGCCAAAACAAGATTATTATGACTAGGACATGATCAATAGACAAATTTATGTTTGGGTATAACATTGGCTTAACTCCCAAGCTCATTACTAAACAGAGAACCAAAAAATATCCACCAATCAGTGGTGATGTGCTCGTTAGCTCCTCCTGCCTTAGTCTGTTATCTATAATTACCATGGGGATTTTGGGGTTCTTCAGCAGGGATCCATAAAACCGTCTGGCTGCCACCCCAGACCAAAGATTGTCCCTGTTTGTAAGTATTCATAATCATTGATTAAACTACTGCCTATAATAAATCTACAGCTCTGTGGCCTCTCCCTTTGGTATCAAAAAGATACCCAAGGATTATGGGGGAGGTATGGGGTTCCCCAGCCAGGGAAATTCTGGGTACTTTTTGCTTTATTTCTTTATTTAATATTTTTTAGTTTTCAACATTAATTTCCACAAGAGTTTGAGTTACACATTTCCTCCCCATTTCTACCCTACCCCTATCCCAAGATGGCATATATTCTGATTGCCCCTTTCCCCATTTCCCCAGTCTGCCCACTCTTTTGTCATCCCACTCCACCCCCATCCCCTTTCCCTTTACATTCTTGTAGGGCAAGTTAGATTTCTATACCCCTTTGCTTGTATATCTTATTTCCCAGTTGCAGATAAAAAACAACTTTTTTTGAGCATTTACTTTTAGGACTTTGAGTTCCAAATTTTCTCCCTTCTTCCCTCCCCACCCACCTTACTTGAGCAGGCAAGCAATTCAACATAGGATACACATGTATCATTATGCAAAACACTTCCGTAACAGTCATGTTGTGAAAGACTAACTATATTTCCCTCCCTCCTATCCTGCCCCACTTTATTCAGTTTTTTCCCCTTGACCCTGGCCCTTTTCAAGTGTTTGCTTTTGATTACCTCCTCCCCTACTCTGCTCTCCCTCCTATCATTCCCTTTCTCTTATCCCCTTCGCCCCTCCTTTCCTGTAGGGTAAGATACGCAATTGAGTGTTTATGTTATTCCCTCCTTAAGTCAAGTCTGATGAGAGTAAGATTCATTCATTCCCTTTCACCTGACCTCCTTGCCTTCCAAAACAACTGCATTTTCTTGCCACATTTATGTGAGATAATTTACCCAATTAGATCTCTCCCTTTCTCCTTCTCTCAATATATATCTTTCTCATCCCTTAATTGTATTGGTTTATTTATTTATTTTATGATATGATCCTTTCTTATTCAACTCATCCTGTAACCCTTTGTGTATGTATATATATATATATATATGTACATATATATGTATATATATGTATGTATGTATGTGTGTATGTATGTATATTCCCTTCAACTACCCTAATACTTAGAAAGGTTTCATGAGTTATAAATGTCATCTTTCCACGCAGGAATGTAATGGAACAGTTCAACTTTAGTAAGTCCCTTATGATTTCTCTTTCGTCTTTACCATTTTCATGCTTCTCTTGATTCTTGTATTTGAAAGTCAAATTTTCTATTCAGCTCTGGTCTTTTCATCAAGAATGCTTGAAAATCCTCTATTTTATTGAAAGTCTATGTTTTACCCTGGAGTATTTTACTCAGGTCTGCTGGGTAGGTGATTCTTGGTTTTAATGCTAGCTCCATTGACCTCCACAATATCATATTCCAAGCCCTTTGACACCTTAATGTAGAAGCTGCTAGGTCTTGTGTTATCCTGGTTGTGTTTCCACAATACTCAAATTGTTTCTTTCTGCCTGCTTGCAATATTTTCTCCTTGACCTGGGAACTCTGGAATTTGGCTACAATATTCCTAGGAGTTTTCTTTTGGGGATCTTTTCAGGAGGAAATTGAAGGATATTTTTAATTTTTAATTTACCCTCTGTTTCTAGAATATCAGGGCAGTTTTCCTTGACAATTTCTTGAAAGATGATGTCTAGGCTCTTGTTTTGATCATGGCTTTCAGGTAGTCCAACAATTTTTAAATTAACTCTCCTGGATCTATTCTCCAGGTCAGTGGTTTTTCCAACGAGATATTTCATATTTTCTTCCATTTTTTCATTCTTTTGGTTCTGTTTTATAATTTCTTGATTTTTCATAAAGTCTCTAGCTTCCACTTGCTCCATTCTAATTTTTAAGGTAATATTTTCTTCAGTGGTCTTTCGGATCTCCTTTTCCATTTGGCTAATTCTGCCTTTTAAGTCATTCTTCTCCTCATTGGCTTTTTGGATCTCTTTTGCCATTTGGGTTACTCTATTTTTTAAGGTGTTACTTTCTTCAGTATTTTTGGGTCTCCTTTAGCACGTCATTGACTTGGTTTTCATGATTTTCTTGCATCGCTCTCATTTCTCTTCCCAATTTCTGTTTTACTTCTCTTACTTACCTTTCCAAATCTTTTTTGAGCTCTTCCATGGCCTGAAACCAATTAATATTTTTCATGGGGGTTTTTGATGTGGGATCTTTGACTCTGTTGACTTCTTCTGGCTATATGTTTTGATCTTCTTTGTCACCAAAAAAGATACAATAGTCTGAGTCTTTTGCTGCTTGCTCATGTTGCCAGCCAACTGCTTGACCCTTGAGGTTTTTGTCAGGGTATGACTGCCTTCAGAATGATGAGTGCTTTGTCCCAAGCTTCAGGGGTGTTGCGTTTCTGTTTTCATAGCTACTTCTATATGGCAAGATCTGCCACACCAGTGCTCCCCCTCCCCCAAGAACTGCCAACCAGTACCGTGACCCAGATCCAGGAAGGGCAAAGCAAGAGAACCCTTCCTCTGCACCAGCAAATTGCTCCCTGAGGTTCTGCTCTGATCTGCTGCTTGATTCCTCCCACCAGGTGAGCCTGGGCCTGGAAGCAACTGCAGCTGGAGTCTGGAAGCAGTCACAGGAGCTTCCTGCTTCTGCAACCACTGTGCTGCACCACCTCCACTGCCCCCAGGGCTGGGGCCCACCACACACTCCTCTCACCCCCACCCAGCAGTTTTCCCACTAATCTGCTAAGTTGTCTTTGTTGTTAGTGGGTCGAGAAGTTTGGTAGCTGCCACAGCTCAGTGACTCAGGGCCCTATGTCTTGCTATGCCTGATATCCTCAGTGCCTGTTCTGTCCTGGTGTGGCCTTCGCTAGGCTGTACTCTGTTTCCAGCACAGTGTGATAGATGCTTCCCAGTGACCATCCAGGCCATCTTGGGCTGGAGACCTGCTTCTCTCTGTTATTTCATGGGTTCTGTAGCTCTACAATTTGTTCAGAGCCATTTTGGCAGGTGTTTGGAGGGATTTGGTGGAGAGCTTAAGCGAGTCCATGTTTTCCTGCCACCATCATGGCTCTGCCCCCAGAATTCTGGATCTTACGTGGGACTTTTCTGATGTTAGGAAATTTTCTCCTTATATCTAAGTAATATTTACTTTTGAAATTTCCTTCCACTGCCCCCAGTTCTGAACCCTTGAGTCATCTAGAACAAGTATCACCCATCTTCTCCATGAACGAACTTCATATATTTGAAGACACTAATAATGTGCCCACCGTCTGTTCTTCTTCAGTCTAAATATCCTCAATTCCTTAAATAGCCTTCTTAAGTCAAAATAGTCATAGACCCAGAGAATCTCAGAGCTATAAGGGACACCACAATCCACCAGTCTAACCCTTAGCTAAAGCATGAATTCTACATAGGCATATTATCTCTAAGGTCCTGTCTAGTTTCCACATGCTGTGATACTTTAATTAAATTATTTGATGCCTCTCCCCAGACATCAAGAAAAAAAGAAAGATATGACAGTAGTCTTTAAACCTTTGAAAATATATAAGGTTCTATTTTTTGTTGTTGTTTTTAATAGGCCTGGGAATGTTGCTAAACATGGAAATGGAAAAAGCCACTCTTTAAGTTTTGAAATTGAATTACATTCTTATCTCTTCTTCCTCTTGATCTTTTTCTGCCCTAGACTGTATGTTGGACCTTTCTCCTCAATCATGAAATGGCTCATCATTGCTCTGGATAACCTGGGAAAGATGAATCAAATGAATGCACTTAGCACTTACATGTCAGAGATCATGTTTGTAGTCACCAGCCCTGAAAATGGTCTGATGGCCATGACCAAGCCAGTCTCAGCTACCTATATGAACTTTGAAAGTATTGAGTAAAACTCCAGTCTCTTCAGACATTCAAAGACTGTTCAGGGAGAACTCAATCCTGGCAAACAGATTCATATGTAAAAGCAAAGCATGTTGCATATGATAAGTTACAGATACATTGTTAATTAAGCATTTAATAAAAGCATAGTCATAATGTTGATGAGGAGGAGGAGAAGGATGATTGTGATGATAAAAGGCATTAGTGGTGGTCACAGAGATATCAGTTGTGGTATCAGCGTTGAAGAGACAGCCTACTAACACAGATATAGTAACATTACAGTAATGGGACCACAAAGGAATGCCAGTTCAATTCCCTTCAGCTATCTCATTAATTTCTTAATTTATAGCAAGGGGCTGTGATCACTAGATCCCAGTCTGGAAAAACTCATATGGTAGAGGAGGAGGCAAGCTTTCTGGAGAAAACCACAAATGCATTATAAAGTGCAATTATTGTGTGCTACTTATTTTTTTCCAGAGAAAAACATTTTGTTAAGTTGACATTTGTGATAATATATTATGGCAGGTGAAATAGGCAAGGAGTTAATTAAAGTCTGAGAGTTAATTAATGAGATCCAATGCACATTAAAGATCATTACTTCATCTGAGATGAGTAATTAAAGCATCATTTTGGGTGTTGCTCTATTCTCTTAGATGATGCGTTGACATGCCACGTAGTCATTCTGTTGGGGGCAGAGAATTCACCTCTTTGCATGGGGACTTGGTTTATTGTATGCATCATCCTTCAAAACTTGGGGCTGGTGTCAGCGTCAGCTCCAAAATTCTGGACTTAACAAAATCAAGTGACCAAATACATCACGCACTGTGTTCAAGACCCTGTGCTAAGGATTTATCCAATAGAAAGAACACCAGACGTAGAGGCCAGAGAACTGAGCTCAAGTCCTGGTTCATTCTGCCATGTGCCAATTATGCTACTATGGAAAAATCTCTTGATTGTTCTGAGTCTATATATATACCCTGATATATAAAATGGGGAAATAATCCTTGTACCCCCCAACTTCATGTGCTTATTTTGTGGAAAGTGAAGATTCAGTGCTATGGAAATGGAAATTGTTAACAAAGATAAATAAAGCATAATTCTTAGTCTCAAGGAGCTTACACTCTAATTGGGGAGATAAGCAAAGGAGCCATATTAATTATTTGGCTACAGAAAATTTTGCAACAGGTACAATTAGAGAGACCCTTTTGACTTGCTCAGTGATAGAGACAGAATGATGGAAAGGAGGTCAGAGGGTGCTAAGAATCAAAGATTTTCTAGTTAAAATACATTAATTATCAATATTCTTAATATGAAGTCTTTGTCCAATGACCAATGGCTTTTACACTACTGAAGGAAACAGGAACTGTCTCCAAACCTGAAGGATCTTGTAGCTTAATTAGGGATATAAGTTATGAGCACAGGTAACTATAACACAAACAGTCTATGAAACATCATTGTGAATTCTATTCAATAAATATTCCTTAAGAAACTATTGTGTGCTAAGCCAGTTTTTCTTCCTAGTTTTCTATTCATTATACACTAGCGAATTCTTGTGCCTTCATATTCTACCTCTGACCCTTCTTTGCCCAGTCATTTTTCCCATGTAGAAGGTTAGACCTAATTCTTGAGTCATTACTGATCCTCTCCAGAAGACCGTGCATTTTTCCAAAGATTAATGCAACCAGAACAATGAGATCTGCCACGAGAACCTCTGCAAATCTCATCATCATTAGGAGACGGCTTCAACCTGGATTCTGTCCTGTATCTCCACCTTGAGAGTGGTTGGAACCTTTGTTGACCATATCTTCCTCTTTTGTACCTCACCTCATAGTACTGCTGAGAAGGTTAACTCTGTTAACTCATTCAGGGAATGTGGAATAATTTGAATGCATTCATAGGGAACGTTTTGGTGGAAGAATTCATTTAAGGCAATGCTTTGTTCTGCCAAAGCTCTTTTTAAAATCGATAACTGCCTTGGGAATCTTATATTCTTCACCTTCAGTTGATCAGTTTATAAAATTTGAACAGGCAAGGCAAATAGACAACAAGTTGGATCCATAATTAAATAGGAGGTAGAGAGCAGAATATTTTGGTTTTGGGAGAAAAAATCCAAATCTCTTTTAATAAATGTCTTTCTGAAATTAAGACCCATTTTTAATTCCATTATTCTACTGGTGTTGTTTTGTGGTGATGAGTCATGGAGCACTACAGTTAATGAAGAATTAAAAATGAGAATCACATAGAGGGCAATGGAGAGGTACATGGCAATGTGTAAACAAACTGAGGAGTTATTAGAAGGGATCTGAGAATCCATACGTGCCTCAAGAATTGTCATGTTGATCTTCATTTAGCTCCAACAAAATAGTATAGCATGGGAGTCTATGAATTCATTTGAACATTAAAATGGGGTCATTGAACTCAACAAAAGTTGAGGACCACTGAGATGAGCAATGAGGAGCCATTGAAACTTTCTGAGCAGAGTGAGTTTGACTTCTTCTTACTTTCCTTGCCATTTCTATTCGGTAATTTGGGGACTCACATATTGTCCCTCTACCAAGATATGCAGAGTCTGTATCATCAAATTTCTCCCCTAACTTCTGGATTTTCTCTGTACATTCTCTCAGAACACTGGACTTGAAGAAAAGATATCTAATTACATTCTGTCTCCAAATTTTGACACCTAAGCAGGTTCTTTCACCTCTTCTGAATTTCTTTCTCATCAGATGGGACTAGCAAAACTATCACTGTCTCACAAATTAGTTATCCTGTATCCTAGTCTCTTGGGTTCTTTAAGGCCCCCACAACCCAGTTCTAGGATAAATTTTTGAAAGAAATCAGCTTAATTTATAATGGAGATTTTGGCCAATGAGAGCCAACCTTCCTGGTCAGTTATTCAAAGTTTCTGTAGATATTGCAATTTAACCTTTTAGAAGCTTGATGAACTTATTTTCAGCCAAAATGACTCAGAGTTAGTATGATGTGAGGGTAAGAAGTCTTCTAATTGGCATTGGAGTCAATGCTGATAACTCAAAAGCTGAACCAAGCTTCTAAAGATGCATACAAAAGAATCAAGTAGATACTTTCTCAGTATCTTCAATGGTAATTTTTGATGGAATAAGAGTTTTTCAAATTTCCAAGTTGGAGAGGGAATTTGGCCACTCCCCCAATTCTGATGCTATGTATCTCTGACCATATGGTGCTTCTGTGAATATGTGTGTGTTTATTCATTCTAAATAGAAGTGAATGAATATCCTAATATGGACATGCTCAGGTGAGTGGTAGGACTAGAAGACACATCAAAACCACAAGATATGTCACTAATAACCAGCATTGTTAGCAGAGTCTTCCAGAGTGGCAGCAGCTTATGATAAAGGAAACACCTTGCAGACAGATGTAGAAAAAAAGTTTGATCAGGATAGTAACAATTGCAGAGATTTTGACCCCTTATTACAGAGAGAAATGCTGTCTCTGGACTCTAGAAAAGCAGCAGTCCTTAGAGATCTACAGAGAACTAAAACTAAGAAGAAGCCACTGGGGATGGGGCAAATGAACAAAAGACTTTCCAAGGCTGGGGCTTTGGAAGTATCTCTTGGATACAAATTTCCCTACAGTATACTTTAATACTATTTTGTTTTAAATGTGATATGACTCTCCCTAGTCTTCTTGAGTATGCAGGAGGAAAACGTGCTGGGGGGTGGGGGCAGAGCCAAGATGGCAGCTTGAAAACAGGGACTCTCTTAAGCTCTCCTCCAAATCCCTCCAAACACCTGTAAAAATGATCCTAAAAAAATTCTAGAGCTACAGAACCCACAAAATAACAGAGGGAAACAAGTCTCAAGCCTAGAACATCCTGGATGGTCACTTGGAAGGGTCTATCTATCACACAAAGCTGGAAGCAGAGCGCAGCCCAACATGGGCTGGACCAAGACAGACCAGGTACAGAGTAGACTGGTCTGCTCTGTATAGAGTAGGCCTCAGGGTTCTGAATCACTGAACTGTGGCAGTTACCAGACTTCTCAACCCAAAAATGTCAAAGAAAATGGAGCAGGTCAGTGGGACAACTGCTGTATCTGAGTGAGGGAAGTGGAAAAGGAGGTCCAGAAGACCCCTGAAAAAAATACCACCTTAAAAACTAGATTGGGGCAAGTGGAAGCTAGAGACTTTATGAAAAATCAAGGAATTATAAAACAGAACCAAAAGAATGAAAAAGTGGAAGACTATGTTGAATATCTCATTGGAAAAACCACTGACATGGAGAATAGATCCAGGAAAGATAACTTAAAAATTATTGGACTCCCTCAAAGCCATGATCAAAAAAGAGCCTAGATGTCATCTTTCAAGAAATTATCTAGGAAAACTGCGCTGATATTCTAGAAACAGAGGGTAAAATAGAAATTGAAAGAATCCTTCAATCTCCTCCTGAAAAGATATCCAAAAGAAACTCTTAGGAATATTGTAGCCAAATTCCAGAGTTCCCAGGTCAAGGAGAAAATATTGCAAGCAGGCAGAAAGAAACAATTTGAGTATTGTGGAAACACAATCAAGATAACGCAAGATCTAGCAGCTTCTACATTAAAGTATCAAAGGGCTTGGAATATGATATTCTGGAGGTCAATGGAGCTAGCATTAAAACCAAGAATCACCTACCCAGCAAACCTGAGTAAAATACTCCAGGGTAAAACATAGACTTTCTATAAAATAGAGGATTTTCAAGCATTCTCGATGAAAAGACCAGAGCTGAATAGAAAATTTGACTTTCAAATACAAGAAGCATGAAAAGGTAAACAGGAAAGAGAAATCATAAGGGATTTACTAAAGTTTAACCATTTTCTTTACATTCCTACATGGAAATATATTTGTAATTCATGAGACCTTTCTCATCTTTCTTAGTATTAGGGTAGTTGAAGGGAATTTATATACACACACACACATATATATACCTATATATACACACATATATATGTATATATATGTATATACATATATATATATATATATATATATATGTAGACAGAGGGCACAGGGTGAGCTGAATGATGATATCTAAAATGATATCTATGATGATATCTATGAAATGATATCTATAAAGTATGACATCTAAAAAAAATAAAATTGAGGTGAAAGAGGAATATATTGGGAGGAGAAAGGCAAAGGTAGAGATAGAATGGGGTAAATTATCTCATGTAAAATTGGCACAAAAAAGCTGTTCTAATGGAAGGGAAGAAGGTGCAGATGAAAGGGAATGAGTGAATCTTGCTCTCATCAGATTTGGCTTGAGGAGGGAATAACATACACACTCAATTGGGTATCTTACCCAATTGATAGAAAGGAGGGCAGATTGGGGGAGGAGGTAGTCAAAAGCAAACATTTTTGAAAAGAGACAGGGTCAAGGAAGAAAGGTCAATCAAGCGGGACAGGATAGGATGGAGGGAAATATAGTTAGTCTTTCAGAACATGACTAGTATGGAAGTGTTTTGCATAATGATACATACGTGGCCTTGTTGAATTGCTTGCCTTTTCAAGGAAGGTGGGTAGGGACGGAGGAAGGGAGAGAATTTGGAATTCAAAGTTCTGAAAACAAATGTTAAAAAAGTTGTATTTACATGCAACTGAGAACCAAGATATACAGGCAATGGGGTTTAGAAATCTATCTTGCACTACCAGAAAATAAGGGGAAAGAGAATAAAGCTGGGGGAGTGGGGTGATAGAGGGGAAGGAAGACAGGGGAAAGAGGCAATCAGAATTTATGCCATCTTAGGGTGGAGGGAGGGTAGAAATGGGGAGAGAATTTGTAACTCAAAATCTTATGGAAATCAATGTTGAAAACTAAAAATATTAAATAAATATTTTTTTTTAAAAAAAGAGGAAAATGTGTCCCTGGCTTGGTGGTGAGGGCAGAAATATTTTACAATTATTATTCATGCTCTACTTTCTCAATAAATGCCCCTTTAAAAAAAAACTAATGGAGTTTCAGTGTCTGATAACAGAGAATACGCCAGATAAGGCCAATGAGCAATAGTACTATAAACCCCAACTTCTCATAGTTACCCTCAGAATTTGGAGGGAATGAGTAATAAGCCACTTTCTTGGGACCCAAACTGCTAATGGGACTGGGAGTTGGGTGAGTAGCCCCAAAAGATGGACTACTTATGAAAGAGAGCGTAACGTTCCCCTGAGAGAGGTAAACCCTGTAGGAGCTATCATCGATCTAGTCTCAAAGTCCCCATTCAGCTTTTATCTTACCCAATATTTTGTCTCAATGTTCATTCTTGTCTATTGGATGATTTTATCAAGCCCTCCTGAACCTTGCCTCATACCCTTTTCACGGCTACTATAGTTATGTGGTAATTGGGAAGAGGAAGAGGGAAATTAAGTCAGTGATGCCTTCAGGGTAGTTGCTATATCTAAATATATGAAATATTCCACCTTTCACTTCTCATCACTATTGACTCATTTCCTTTTCAAAGTCTTTCTGTATGTTCTCCTAGCCACATGACATGTTTTTTTTTCTTTTTTCTTTTATACTCAAGTTTAATATTTCAGTTTACAATGTTTCTTTTTTTCTTTTCTTATTATGTATTTAAGTTTTCATATTTGTCTCAAGTGAAAAAAGGGGAAAAAAGTCTTTCTGTAGGTTCAAAATTAGTCTAGGAAATAAATATCCCAAAGATTACTCAACTGCAGTAGCTCTCTCTAGTCAGCTTACCCCTACTTCATCCCAAACTAAGCAAAATCTTTTCTCCCTTTTGTATTAACTTTCAATCTTTTAGCTTATACTTATTATTTTGAACTAATAGCTTTATAAATGATTATATTCTTTAATTGCATTTTGAAGAATCATAGAAACAGGCTTCTACTTCAAAGCCATTGTGGCTGCATTTCTTTCTCTGTCCCCAGGTATCCTCTCACCTATTGGACGGATAATGGGAAAGAAAGTGGAATGATATCCCTAAGGGGTATCCCTCACACACCCTTGGAAATTTTTTGAGGAAAAATATAGGAAACAGGTAATATGGAGCAGACTGAGAGTATCACCAACCTCAGCTACTAGCCTATCTCCTCCATGTCTGTCTGTCTGTCTGTCTCTGTCTGTCTGTTTCTCTGTCTCTGTCTCTGTCTCTGTCTCTGTCTCTCTCTCTCTCTCTCTCTCTCTCTCTCTCTCACACACACACACACACACCATTAAAGCTCACTTTCCTTGTGTTTTGTCAGGATTCACATTCAGAAACCTCCTTCTCTTTCCCTATGTACTGCCTTACAAAAACTGGCATAGATTATTAGCATTTCTCATATCAGAGTGGTTTATCGGCTTCTTTACTGAATGGCTTCTTCCAAGAAGGAAATTGGTTTCAAGATCAAAACACACCAGAAACTTGAGATGGATAAATGTATGTGGTCAGACAACTTTCTGCCCCACCAAGTATCAAAGGCAAGATGGCTGGGGTGAAGAGGTATTACGCTAAAATGCATTCTTTGCCCATCTCTGACTGCTAACAAACTTCTCTTCCTTTAAGACTCATCTACAGGTCAATATTTTCCATAAATCTTTCTGTAATTCTTTCCAAGCTAGAAGTGCCCTCATCCTCCAAAGGACTTTCCTTCCTCTCTGTTTGACCTCCTCTGCATATTAGATTGGGGGAAAAAAGAGGAAGAATTAGATTTGGAGTCAGGGATCTGGTTTCAAGTTTTGTTTTAAATCTGGTCTCTGAAACCAGCTGTGTGACCTTGGGTAAGTTATTTCTCCTGTCTAAGCCAGAGTTTTCTCATCTGTAAAAGAGATAATAATACATTCACAGCTTACTTCCCAAGGTTGTTATATGAGAAAATATTTTATAATCATTTGAATGCTATTAAAGTATTAGTTATTGTTAATAAATTGCATCATACAAATTGATCATATATGACACATTGTAAATTCCTGAAGGGAAAACGATTTCTTTTTTCATCTGTGTATCCCTAACACTGTGTTTCAGAGAACAGAGCCCCCTCCCCAATTTAACCTCTGCCAACTTTAAGTATTCAGATGTTGAAAAGTTTCTGGAAGATGAATCAGAAATGCTTATCTTTGCTCTCCTCAGGATGTTTGTCACCAAGAAATCTATAGCTTGGTGCTTAAAAAGTACATGTCCTTTTTGCACAATACCTGATATTCAATCAAAATTCTTATTTCTTTTATACAGAGAGAAACAACCAAGTTGAGATACAAACATTTTCTCTTTTTTCCCCGAAAGACAATATCTGCAACTCAGATCTATTGTCATTCCTTCCTCTGGGCCATCGTTGATATGGTTTTCTCATGTGGAAAGGCCTACCCCACCTCCCTCTTTTCTGCCTGACCAAATTCTATCCTGTCTTTCAAGTTCCAGCTCAGGTCTGGACTTCTTCCTGCTCCAGCCTAGAGAGATCTTCCCTTCTTCAGAAATACACTTTCACTTAAAGTCAATATTACTGTAGTCTCCTTTGTTCAAGCTCCCAGCCTTGTGGGAGTGTATGAGTCAAGAGGACTTTGGAAGATTCTTCTCAGGACCACTGTATCAGCCCCTAAGCACAGAAAGAAATCAAGAAATCATGAGATTTAAAGTTGGGCAGGACTTCAGAGATTATCTAATCCAAATCCCTCATTTTATAGATGAAAAAAGTGAAGCCCAGGGAGAAGGCACAATTTGCCGAAGATCACAGAATTGAATGGTGATTTTTCTATGTTCTTAATACCTGGCAAAGTATCCTTCACAAAGGGGGCGGAGCCAAGATGGAGACTAGAAAGCAGTAACTGGCGTGAGCTCCCCACCAAGTCCCTCCAAAAACCTATGAAAAAATGGCTCTGAACCAATTCTAGAACTGCAGAACCCACAAAGTGGCAGAGGGAAGCAGGGCTCCAGCCCAGGACAGCCTGGATGGTCTCGGGGTAAGGTCTGGCCCTAACAGAACTCCCAGCCCCCAGCTGAGGGGAGCTGAGCTGAGCCAAGCAGAGCCCAGCACGCAAGGCGCGGCCGGCCGACCACGGACCGACGAGACCAGGAGTGAAGCGGAGAGTGCCCTAGCATGCTGAATTACTGAGCTGTGGCATGTACCAGAACTCACAACCCACAAACAGCAAAGACAACACAGAAGGTTAGTGGGAAAAGCTGCGGGACTGGACTGAGTTTGCAGTTCGACTACCACCCCTGAGG
>CM053622.1:76708962-76743738 GCA_028646595.1 Phalanger gymnotis | reverse complement strand
AGAAGCAACTGCAGCCTAGTTCTAAAGCTGCCCCACCTCCGGTGCCCCAGGGGCAAGTGGCTGGAACCGCAAACTCAGTCATGCAGCTTTTCCCACTAACCTTCTCTGATGTCTTTGCTCTTTGTGGGTTGAGAGGTCTGGTACATGCCACAGCTCAGTATTTCAGGATGCCAGGGCACTTTCTGCTCGTCTCCTGGTCTGGCAGGTCTGTGTCTGGTCTGCTCGTGCCGTGCGCGCTGGGCTCAGCTCCGCTCCCCTTGGCTGGGGGCTGGGAGGTCCGTGTGGGACAGACCTTACCCAGAGACCATCCAGGCTGTCCTGGGCTAGGGCCCTGCTTCCCTCTACCACTTTGTGGGTTCTGCAGCTCTAGAATTGGTTCAGAGCCATTGTTTTATAGGTTTTTGGATGAACTTGGTGGGGAGCTCACGCCAGTCACTGCTTCCCAGCTGCCACCTTGGCTCCGCCCCCCACAAGCGTTCTTTCTACCTCAGCAAAAGCCAAAGATTTAGAGGGACCAAAAGCCTGAGACACTGAAATATACTAGGCGAAGATTTCAGATGCCAAATAGATATTCCTAGTCCTAGACAGGGTCTGAGATTTGAATAGCTTGAAAGGACAATGAGATAATGAACTTGCCTCCAAGGCACAGACTGCATTCATACCCTTGTCCCTAACTGCTCATCTACATTCACATCTATATCTACATAAGAGCCACAAAGAAGTATGGGAAGTAGAAAACTATAGAATTGTTGACTGACTGCCCTAAGATAAGGTAAAGTGCTTTACTGAAGGAAAGGATTTTGAGCAGAAAGGATCATTAAATAAGAGAGGCTATACTTCTTCCATCTCCCACTTGGCCCTGACAATCAGCCTTGGAGGTTAGGCTCTGAGGGAGTGGAAGGAAAGAAGATTCTGTGAAATCTAAGTTAATTGCCCTAGCTGAAGGAGCAGTGTAATGCTCCAGCTGAAGAGAATATAGTACCACCTAGCCAAACAGGGGCCTGAAAGTAGGAAAAGACTATCAAAGCCTTCTGCAAAGTGAGCCCAGTGAGGACGATGAATTGATGAGTCTAGCAGCAGTGATTCAGCCCCAGCACTATTCCCTGAAAAGAGTCTAGAAGCTTATCGACCTCCTTGGTCTAGCCAGGAAGCTGCAACTCAGTGGCAAAGTGGAATGTCTAACATTGACCAGCAGCAACAGAAAGCTATAGGGTGAGCCCCCTCGTGACAACTGCCCAAAGGCAGAGTAACTTGTCTGGTATTATCCCAAAGAAATGGCTCAGCAGTAGAGAAGCCTGCCTATTTCAGTCCAGCATCAGATTGTCTTGTCCTTCCAAGATATACCATATAAGGAGTAAGCTCAGGTACCTATTCAGCCATATAGGAATCAAGTACAGCTGAACCAGTTGTATTATAGAGACACAACACCCTTCAAGGAGCCAAGCTAGATGAGCAGTACAACAACTCATACAGAACCAATTTTATGCCCCACAATAAATATCATTAGGGTCCTCCAGATAAAGGAAAGACCTTGTACCCTGACATTACAGAGTTGTGAGTTTCCTTGACTCTGTGTGCCCCCTACCCATCTACCTCACTAATATTTCACATTAAATTTGTTTACTCTTCCCAGGATTAGTGAGATTGTGCATACTTGGTGTATATGGGGGTGAGCGAGGAGGGAGGGCGATAGTTTTCTTGCTAAGTTATCTGAGCAAATACCTTTTCTAAAAACCTATATATCGGATGATTTTTATTGAGAGTCATACCAGTAGGGCCTCATAAGCTAGTGTTAGTAGGATAGTCATCCACAAAATTATCTCTAGGATCCTGAAAATGATTGCAGCTGTCCCTATAGGGAACCAGCTGTCAGTAGTTCAGGATGGGTTACTAAGCCCAGAATTGCTCAGAAAGAATACAGAAGACCTGGGCTCTCTTCATGTCTCTTCCACTAACTAGTTCTATAATTTTAGAATTGGGGATCAAAGTTTGCTTAACATAAAAAAATGAGAAGCTTAGATTAGATATTCCCTAAAGTTCCTTCCAGATCTAAAGGTCTATGATTCCAGGAGCTTAATAAATGTTTACTTAAGAGAATATAGTTTAACCCCCTCATTTTATAGTGGGGAAATTTGATTCAGAGCTGAGAAAGAAAAAACAATTTGGACAAGGTCACTGTGTAAGCCAGTGGCAGGGTCCAGCTCCAGAGTAGATCCTCCACCTTGTGAGCTTTTTTCTTTTCCACCACTGTGATCCTCCTCCCCTTGCTCCCAGCCCCCCAGTCCTTTCTTAGGGACAGCTCCAAACAAAGTACAAATTCTAATAGAAAGCCCCTCTAACTCAGAGCTTGGTGAGCAGCCAGCATCTTAATTTTTACCTCTAAACCCAGAGACAAGACCAGAGGAGCAAAATCAGAGGCAGAAGGCTCTTGTTATGCAGATTGGCCCCTTATCAGTAATTGGGGAGGCAGAACAAAGAGATGAGTTTACAAGGGAATGGAAGAAAGGTTCCTTCCAAGAAGAAAGCTCAGCCAGAAAGCTTGGTAATGGATTTTGCTCCCTGAATTAGAGAGTGTATCTCACCACAGGAAAAAAAGGCACCTGCAGCATAATAAGCACACTGAATATTTGCGTGTCATTATTGTGAGGTCCCTTTCCAATACCCCAGAGCAGGGACCTCCTGAGGACAGTCTTGGGCTGGGCTGGGGTGGAAATGGGGCTGCAAATTCCCTTTGGACTAGATCCTCCCTGACTACTGGATCTGTCTCCCCCTCAGACTTTGCAGCAACTCCTGAGGGAGTGAGAAAGCCAAGTCTCTCCCACTAGATACAATAAAAAGAACCTTCTAAAACATCTCAACTTAAGCTGTGTGACTTAAGGAAATTTACACAACTTCTCTGAACCCCAACTTCTTCATCTGCAAAATGAAAGACAATAATATTGATGTAAAATACTTCATAAGGTTTTGAGTAAGGTATTTTCCACCCTTCCTAGTGCTATAGAAATAGAGGTTGTTACTGATAGTTATATGCATGTATAATGTATCATCATCATCGTCATCATCAACGATCAAGAGGCATTTATTAAGTAATTATTATGTGGCAGTTGCTCTACCAGGCACAGGAGACATAAAGACAAAATCAAATATTGAATCTATTCTCAAGGAGATTACCTGGTTGGAGGGGGGAAGGGCAAGAGACAGAGAGAGAGAGAGAGAGACAGAGAGACAGAGAGACAGAGAGGAAGTGAAGGAGAGAATGCTTACATATATAGACTGCCACCAGGGTCTTTTCACCCCTAAATCTATAACCTTGTAATCACCTCCATATCTGAGTATGAAGAAGCATAATTGTCTTTGGAACTTTGGTACTCTTGGGCTAGGCATTGAAGAATTTGAGTCCCCTTAGGAGCAATCTCTCTACTGATCCTGGCACTGTATATAAAATGGATAGAATATGATGCGGGAGGGGGGAGGACCAGCCACTAGTCAGGATTAGGAAAGGTATCAGGTAGGATATGGCACTTCAACTAGGGATATGAGAAATGGACGGAGTTGGAAAGAGTGTAGCTCATTCAAAGGCTGGAAGGTAGGAGATGGAGTGCTGCATTTGAGGAAAAGCAAGAAGCCCCCTCACCCTCCCCAAAACCGCTAGAAAGCACTATGTGGTAGTCATGGTTGGCGGTGGGGATGGTATTTTTAAAGCCTCTTTGATTCTTTATTTAGCTGCATTAATTAATAGGTATTTATCCACCTTGGTCTCTAGATCAACATGGGAAAATGACAATTTAATTAATCCCTGTTGTTAAAATCTCTTGTAAAAGATATTTAAGAGAGGGTAAAAAGATATGTAAGAGGGGTAGGCAGCTGCATAGACAAATTATCTATAATAATGCCTCATTTGTTCCACAACATGTGTAACACCCCCTCTGCATTCATTCCCTTGGTACCCACAGACATTGGGATTAGGTTAGTGTTCTCTAGGATAGCTGCTAGGGTTCGAGGGGTATCTCTGTGAGCAGACAGCCTCCTAGCACCAGCCCCCAAGTCTCCACCTATGTGACTCTCTTTAATAATCAAATTGTAGGCTTAGTTTTTCAGTAAATTTATTTACTCAAGCGGCATAGGAAGAACATTTAGTAACAAAGAAATTTTCCAAGTTCCTGAAACATATTCTCCCACAAATACACACAGAATCCTTGAAGGGAAGAGTATATACAGACTTAAAGGAAAATGGTGATGTGGCACATATGTAGAGAACCCATGTGGCCAAGGCAACTGATAACTGGAACTTCAGTGTTCCCTGACCCTTTCTTCCTCCAGAAGGTCTTCATAAAGATTGTTATGTGGTATGGCATCAGTAATGGGTGAGCAGACAGATAAATATCTCAGCAGAGCTAAATCCTAGTAGGGCATGACCTTTCAACTGGACAAGATGCTTTGCTGGACTTACTCCTTATAGGATATAATGTTGGATGGATAGATTTGTTACTGGTCTGTACTGGGGAAGTTATTCAGCCACTAGGCATGCCTACTGCTGGGCCAACCAAGCTAGTCACTTGGTATTAAGGTACTAAGGGGTATCTGATGCCAGGCAGGTCACTTGGGCATCAAGATATTCTCAAAGTACAGCATCAATGTTGCATGGGCCAACCTGCCCCACTCCCTGGGGCTTGTTATTTAATGAGTAGCTCCAGCTTTTCACTGTCTTTGGTTGGTATGTACCAAACCAAAGTATCTTCAACTGGAATGTTACAGCATTCTTTTCAATCGGAGAGCTTCAATGTCCTGTCACATAGGTTAACAATCCTCATATGGGCTGAAGTCTCTTCTCTGAGATCTCTCAATCCCCTCCAAGTCTTGGCTCTGACATTTGTCATCACCATGCAAGTGGGGGAAGAGCCACAATCCTTTCTGGTTCAAAGCCAATACCCTCAGTAAAGCACTACACTTTGCCTTATGGTGATCAGTCCTGATTCAGACAGTTACATTTCCCAGACTCCTCTAGGGATCTTATACAGATGAGGAACTAGGGAAAAAGCTAGTAATACAGTCTGTGCCCTAAAGGCAATTCATTGTCTTTGCTGGCCTCTTCATCAGCAATTGATCAACTAAGCTTCTCATCCTTTCTCATAAATAGAATGTTTATTTTGCACCTGAAGGCCTCCCCTTTTGCAGTTCAGTGCCTGTATTTCCACTCCTTTCAGCTTTACTTACATATCCCAGCACCCTAACTTATCCATGTGTTTAGGGAAAATTCAGGGAAAATAGAGTTAGCTAGAAATGAATTCCTAGAGATAGAAGCTTCCTCTTTAGGTGCTATTATATGTGTACCTATGGGCTGTGACCTCCTTGAAAGCAAGAACTGGTTTTTATTGTTCTAGTTTCATTTAGCTTGGGGTTGGGTTTTTGGTTTGGTTTGCTTTTTTAGCCTGTCTTTGCATCTCTAGGACTTAGCACAATTCCTGGCACCTGGTAGGTGCTTTTGATGGAATGACTGTATGTTCACAGTATACCCAAGGTCTCCTCCACCATTTCATCCTAGAACCGAAATGAGTCTGGGTCTTCCAAGGCTATTTCACATGAGCATAGTCTCTGGACAGTCCTATCATGCTAGAAGAATTCCATTACTTTTTCAGGATGCACTATTGTTGCAAGTACCAGTCAGTGTTCAGTAGTTCATTGTAAGAAGATTGGGGCCAAGGGATAGATTTCTTTGTTTTTTGCCATAACAACTTATCAAGATTATTTACTAAGCAATGAAGGGGCAATCATTAGTATGAATGGGATCATTGGTATGGATGGAGCCTGCCTGATTCTATAGGCAAAATCTTGGATCACTTTAAATGCAGAAGTGTACCACATGTATTTTCCTGGGTTTTTAAATGGGAGATACTGGATAATATTTTAACTTTCTCTAATGAAGCAGGTCCTTGTTATGAACTGCCTACTGGAGAAAGCAGAGAGCCTGATCCTCAGGCCTATAAATCCGTCATATATTGGGGATGCCTGTGTATCAAAGGTACTAGGGAGCTATGCTGGTAAACTCAAAGATTAGGAGATAATCCTTTCATCATAAGATCATGGAATGAGAGCTGAAAGCTACCTTAAAGACCATGAGAAGTCAAGACTCTTATTTTACAGATGAGGAAACTGAAGCCCAGAGAGGGTCTAAAGTCACACAGGTAGAATGCATATACCAACAGAACCAGGATTTGAACCTAGGACGCCTGACTCTAAATATAGTGCTTTCTGTAGTATCGTGCTGCTCTAGCTTCTGTTCTATATGTGGATGTCTTTGATGTATCCTTATCTCCCACTACCTAGGGATGAAACTACAAGGCTATATTATAGCAGAAGTTTAACTTATTTGCAGAATAGAATTCCAGATATTTTCTGACCAAAGTCCTGGGACAGAACTCCCCGCCTACCTTCATCCACTAACTACAGTACACCCTCAGCTCTTCTGTTCAACAGGTCCCACTAGTGAGGGTGAAACCAATACCCTATACTGATTCCCTACTAAATCATTACATAAATATGAAGACTGGAGGCAATAGTCAACTGATTCTCCTATTATCCCATGGAAAGAAAACTCCCAGATCCCCCTCTCTTTCATTTTGATTCAATTCAATTCAGGAAAAAGTAGAAAGTGTCTGGGCAGCTAGGTGGTGGAGTGCTAGGTCTGAAGTCAGGAAGGGTCATTTTCCTGAGTTCAAATATGGACTCAGATACTTACTGAGTTGCCCTGGGTAAGTCACTTAATCCTATTTGCTTCAGTTTCTTTATCTGTAAAATGACCTGGAGAAGGAAATGACAAATCATTCCAGTATCTCTGCCAAGAAAACCCCAAATGGGGTCACAAAGGGTTAGATGAGATTGAAAAATGACTGAACAACAAGGCTGTGTCTGTAAGGATCTGTCCTAGGTGCTAGTGGTACAAAGACAAAACACAAAACAGTCCTTACCCTCAGCAAGCTTATATTCTACAAGAGGGAAACACTTCCACGGATAGGTAAATGTGAAATACGTACAAAGTAAATACAAAGTAGTTTCTTGGGCCACGAGCAGAGTACAAATAGCTGCTGTGTGTTGTCTAAGAATTAATTAACTCTTGATACGTTCCAGGTAAACAAGAAGAGCAGCAAAAGACCTGAATCCCAGATATCACTTCACCGATTGCTGGTTCTGCAACATTAAGCCAATTGAAAGATCTTTTTGAGCCTCATCTCCTCTTTGGTAAAGTGTGTATGCATTGGGGGGAGGGGAGGTATGATTTACTATTATACTACCTGCATATGGTTGTTGTGGGGAACAGATTTTGTAAAGCATACTGCAGTCCTTCAAGGCCTATTAAACTGGCGTGTGTACATGTTATGCTTATAGATTGAACCTATTGGGCTCCTTTTGTGTCTTCTGTGGCTGTGACTTGGGAACAAATCCTCACGTGACCAATCTTCAGAGGATAAGCCTCTCCAAGCTTTATTATGACAGCCTTCAGACCATAGATACTTCATCCTCTTATGGACCCATACTCAAAGTCTTCCCAGCATGGAAGGATTTGCCCACCAGAACTCATTGTTTACTGGTGAAACCTTTGTCACTTCTAGGCTACAATGAGTCATGGAAGAAAGATTTTAGTGAGTGGAGCTCGCAGAAACCATAAAGCATAAAAATCTGAGCCATCGTCCCTGGAAGATTTGCCATTGGGCCATGATTTTTTTAACCTGAAGAAAACGTATTCTAAGTTGTAGAAGGTTTGAGGTCTGTATTTCTCAGAAATAATCACATAAATGATACTAGGATGCATGAAAATGAGTATATACATATTATCTTATTTGGCTATGACTATACATATATATGCATATATATGTATATATATATATGTGTGTATATATATATATAATGTGTGTATATGTGCGTGTGTGTGTGTGTGTGTGTGTGTGTGTGTGTGTGTGTGTGTGAATGCATAGGCAAGCCACTTAAGCTTTGATGACCCTGGGCAGCTACAGCTATAAATTGCCAAGCAAGTGCTGATCTGTACTGATAGGAGTTTCCTCATTCAATGTTCTCTCAATCAATGAAAAATTGATTTATGAATTTTGGGAGGGTAAACAGATGTGTGATTCCATTGGCATAAGCAACTTTCCATAAGGAAATTCCTTCTACTTTCTTTTTTATTTTCTTCATGTGAATAATAACTAAATTAAAATAAGGCAAAAAACTATCATTAACTAGTGGCCAATCTTCCTTCCAGCGATGATGGTATTAATAACAGTTAAGATTTATATAGCGCTTACTATGGACAAGGCACTTTCTTTTACCCCTCACAAAAGCTCCAGGAGGTAGGTGCTATTATTTTCCCCATTTTACAGATGAGGAAATGGAGGCAAAGAGAGGTTCAGTGATTTGCCCAGGGTCCCAAAACTAGAAAATGTCTAAGACCATATTTCAACTCAGATCTTCTTGACTACAGGTCTGGTGTCCTATCCACTGCATCACTTACCTGATAATAATAACCCCATTGATTTTTAATGCACTATATGGTTTATTTCTGTAAACATTCCAGGTCTTCATGATTCTAAGGTCACCACTCTATCCACTACTCTTTGCTGAGTGTCACATATGTTTATGCCAACAAGCATGTGTTCCTTATTCTAGTAATATCACTTCAATTAAATATGCATTTGTTAGTCACTATATGTAAGTGACTGTATATAAGGCATATGCTAGGTGCTGTGATTATGAAGAAAAAATGAGAAAATGACTTGGGCCCTCAAGGAGCATATATGGGAGGAGTAGGGTTAGGGAGGGTGGATGTAGAATCTACACAGTTTAGTAAATACAATATAATTTAAAGGCTTCAGCCTCTCCTCCTGAGATTTGCCTTCAAGGGAACTAAGGATTTCATTTCTATCATACTGATGAAAGTTCAGCTTAAAGAAACAAGGATTTGGGACCTACAAGAATATCAAATTCTCATCTCCATCAACCACATCCTAAATTACCTTCAGTGTACTGCTTAAGCCCTGCCTCTTCCAGGAAACTGTCCCTATTTCATTCTCTGTCCATTTTTTTTTCCTCTTCTTTCGACCTGCTATAGTATTAATGAGAGTGAGAGCTGGGACCTTAGAGTTTGACTCTAAACTGATAGTAGCCTCTGGATGTTCCTTGAATGAAATACTCTATTATCGACTGACTCTGTGTCTTTTTTCCAGGCTGTCCCTTCTGTCTGGAATGTTCTCCCTCCTTTTCTCTGCTTCCTGTCTTCTCTGACTTCCTTCAAGTCTCAGGTCTCCCTCAAGATTAGCTCTTTCCCTCAGTGATCACCTCCAGTTCATGCTGTATGTATCTTATATCTGGGTTTGGATGTTGTCTCCCCATCCCATTAGACTGTGAGAACCTTGAAAGCAGGGACCTTCTTTTTAACCTTTCTTTGTGTCCCTGGAGCTTAGCACATTGCCTGGCATAGGTGCTTAATAAATGCTTGCTGATTTGTTAACTCAGCAAAAACACATCGAATTTAACAGAACTGAATTAAATGGACTTGATAGCACTGAAAGCATAGCCATACCATCTCCTTCTCATGGCTTTGTACCAGTAGGATGTTGGCAAGTCTTAGCTCTAACAGAACAGGGTTCAATATTTCCAAAGGCGCTGGATTTGTCTGGATATATAAAAATAAATTGCTGACGGTTCTGCATAATTAACAATAGCTGGTAATTAGAGCTTGAACTGCTCAGTATTCATGAGGTTTGGAATTTTAATAAATAGCAACACTGAGACAGAGAGAAAGATTTTTCTCAGCAGGAGACCTTGAAGCATGGCAAGAGGTATCACAGTCAACCTCGGAGAAAAGAGAAAGAGGAGACTGTCGCTTAGGTATCTTAGAATCACAGACAGAATAATAGAGGTGGGAGAGACCTTAGAACATAGAACAGAAATCAGAATACAAAATATCAGCACTGGAAGGAATCCTTTAGATGTGACTTAGCCCTATGTATTGGTTTTGCAGGTAGGGCAAGACTTGTTTTGGGTCATCTAACTCAGTAGCTAGTGGCAAGAGTGAGATGAGATTCCATGTTTCCTGGCTTCCAGTGTAGTGCTCATTGGGGAGACAATGTTGTCATGCATGTAAGGAGAACAATAGATGATAGGATACAATCTAGATTGTGTGCATCAGACTACAAAATTCAGAGAATCAGAGGGAGTGGTAAGTAAGAGTCTTCAACTGAGTCTTCAAGGATAGTCGGAATACTGAGAAGCAAAGAACCAGAAAGATAGCAAAGCTTTGAGATCCAGATCTTGGCAAAGTTGAAACAACATTGTATACAGAATCACAGGGACTTGGGTTGGCATTTAGGCAAAACACTTCAAATACATGCTTATTAATTTCTCTGAACCTCAGTTTTCTTTTCCATAAAATGATGTCTCAAGTCCCTTTTAGCTTTAATCTCATGATTCTATGAGTCTTCATTCTCACACTTGGGAGCTGAGGCTCCATCTCTCCTAACCCCCAATTTCCTAAAGCGTGAAATGGGGGTGATGCTATTTACACTGGGTATCTTATGCAGTTGTTGTGAGGTTCAAATAAGATAATTCACATAAAGTGCTTGGCAAACCTTCCAGCACTATATAAATGTCAGGGACAATGATGATTTTTAAAATCCAAGTTGGCTCAGCTTCACTCTCTTTGTCAGACTGCTAATGGCTCCTGGTGGAGATGAGGTGGATGGCCCCCGGCACAAATCTTTCCTTATCTCCAAGTCATGGCCACCCTCAGGCTGCGCAGCCCAGCCTAGTCTCCCTTGGGGATTGATCAGTAGCCACAGCCAATTAGGAACATTGTGCTTCTCCTAGACTTGGCCCTAGCAAAGGGACAGAGCAGAATCCCAAGTGGGGATTTAAAATTACTGAGAATGTGCTAGAATAGAAGAACCATTACTGAAGGGAGCACCAGAGGAGGCTCGCTGTCTTGCAAAGGGGCATGAATCCTAATATACTTGCAAAAGTGAGACCCTCTGATTAGGGAGATAATATAGCTGGGTGACTGCCTCTCTGTAGAGATTTCTGTGCTCGGTGGTCTGGAAGACTAGAAGCCCTCTATAGTCCCTTTCAGCTGCTTCAGAGATTCCATGATTCTATGCCTCAAAGACTCAAACATCCTTTTCCTTTCTTCCGCTTTTTCTCCCCAGAAGCCATACCTTGATCCTAGGCTTCCTGAATTGAAGTCCAGAAACTACAATCCCATTGCTTTCTACCTGCAAATCCTTGCTTTTGCACTGGCTTTCCTTCTATTTCTTTCAAAACTATGAGACCTGTTTCTTTCCAAGTCTACCTCAAGTCAAACTTAACCAATAATTAAATATTTATGAAGGACTTACTATGTTCGGTGGCCTATGCTTTAAGCTTGGAGACATAAAGACAAATAAGACATGATTCTTGTTCTCAGTTTACAAGTCTAGGATACAGCATATATATAAATACCAGCAGCTAAGTTAGAAGTGAAATCAGTGACAATGACAGTGAATGCTATAGAGACTTAGAAGAGTAAAGACCTAATTCAATTGTGCTGATCGTGGCAGACTTCCTAGAGGAAATGAGACTTGTTTGTGACATTGCTTGCTTCAATTTCCTCATCTGCAAAATGGGGATAATATAACCCAGGGTTAATGTGGGGATAAAATGAGATAATCATTTAATACACGTGCCTGGCATATTGTAAGTGCTATAGAAATGATAGCTATTACTGGTATTGTTGTCGTAGAATTATTAAGAAGACCAGATGACATATGCAGGACTGTATTAAAGGACAGTAGTAGAAACGTAGGTAGAGACTTGAGTATGGATGGCTGTTAATGCCAGACTGATGAGTTTTGACTTTATCTTCCAGGTAATGAAGATGTTTGAGTAAGGAAGTCATATAAGCAAAGTTTCCCCACTGCTCATGAATGTAGTAATGGATTACACAATTTCTTTCTTCAGTATTATTTTGTCAGTATCCATTAACTGTATGAGGCAGTGGAATGTATTCAACTGGGATTTGTATGTGTAAGAGAAAGAAAGAGAATGTATGTATATGTATGTATATACACACATATATGTATATATATAAATCTACACGGCAGGTAAGGGGTATATCCACATATATGTCAGCAAATGGGGCCACTTCAGACCTGGGAAGATAAAACAGTACAGATGTTGCTGTTAGCATCATGAAAGAGAAGCTCTCTCCCTCATCTCCCACATGCCTGGGTGCAGCTGGAAAAGGGAGAGGGTGACTCCTGCCAGCATTGTTGGCAGACTTTTTAAGGGAGCCAAGGAGTATAAAAGCTGCTGGGGTATCCTGGAGGGGTGGCATGGAACCAGAGCCCAGGCTTAGGAGTGAGAGCACTAGGTAGCGATGGAGCATTTGGGGAGATTCAGCAGATGTTGGGGTCAGTGTTAGAGGGTGCTCACCGGGGAGAGACCCACAGACATCTAGATGACATGGTAGCTTTCCCTTGGGACATCTTGGAATGGGTGAGGCATGTTCACAGATGTCCTGCTGGTCTCAGTTTGTTGTGTATGCTCTCCTGAGAGCCTGCTCCCAACTACAGTGTATACCCTTAGGGGAAATAAGGGATGAGGGAGCTGCAAAGTCATACCTGCTGTCTATCTAAATTTAACCAGCTAAATTTCCTTCTAGCTACTCATCCTTAGAGGACATTAAATATAGGGGACCCGGGAAATGCAATGTGGGTTTTTGGGTACAATACACATTAATTGGAGGTAGTCAGAGATGTAAGTCTATGCATCATGCCCAGGCTAGAGCGGTCACACCCATGATATTGACCTTAATGTTCCTTCCCTTATGATAAAATTCTGGTGTGCGTGTGTGTGTGTGTGTGTGTGTGTGTGTGTGTGTGTGTGTGTGTGTCTGTGTGTCTGTGTGTCTGTCTGTCTGTCAAACACAGAGACAGAAAAAGAGGTGGAGAGAGGTACACACAAAAAGAGACAAAGGAATAGAGACAGAGAAAGACAGAGAGACAGAGACAGAGGGTATGTGTGTGAGAAGAGACAGACACAGAGAGAATCAGGTACAGAGAGACAGAAAGAGAGGCACGGAGAGAGAGACACACACAAAGAGACAAAGACAGGAACAGAGACAGAAAGAGGCGATGTGTATGAGAGATGTGTATGGCAGAGATAGAGAGACAGAGAAATAAGAAAGAGTTAGAGCAGTGATTATAGTTATATGTGTCAGTTCAGTATCTGATAGACAGTGTGATATAACTGAAGTCAAAAGACCTGAGTTTGAGTCCTGACTTTGACATACACTAGCTATGTGATCCTGGAAAAGTCACTTAACCTCTAAGTATTAGTTTGTTCATCTGCAAAATGGGAGTAGCAATAATTCTTGCAATATCTACCTCACAGAGTTGTTATGAGGAATAAAATATATTTTATAAAGTTTAAAGGAAGGTAGGCTATGATTACAAGCTGTAATTGGGAAAGGAGGCATATGTGTCTATATATGGATTTATATAAATACACATGGATGTGATTGTTAAATCTATAGATGGACAGATGCCCTATGTACTAGTCAAACAGACAAACATATATGAATCATCCATGTGACAAATACTGTGCTAAGTGTTAAGGATAGAAAGAAAAGCAAAAGCAGTCCCTGCCTCAAGGTGCTCAAAGTTTAATGGGGAGACAATGTGGAACAACTTTGCACAAACAAGAGATTTACAGGATAGATTGGAGAGAGCCAACAGAGAGAAGGCATTAGCATTAAGGGGGATTGGGAAAGGCTTTTTTGTGGAGAGAGGAAGGCAGGGCAATTGTGGTTAAGCGTCTTCCCCAAGGTCACACAGCAGTACATGTGTCAAGTGTCTGAGGCCGGATTTGAACTCAGGGCCTCCTGACTCCAGGGCCAGGGCTCTACTCGCTGCATGTGGGAAAGGCTTCTTGTGGAAGGTGAGATTTTGGATGAGACTTTAAGGAAACTAGGAGTCAAAGATGAGGAGGAAGAGAATTCTAGGCATTAGGCACAGGCAGTGAAAATGCCTTGTGTTGGGAAATGGAATGCTGAGCGCAAGGAAAGGCAATGAGAACCAGGTCGCCAAATCACAGACAACATGGAGGGGAATAAGGTGTAAGAAAACTGGAAAGGTAGGGAGGGGCCCAATTCTAAAGGGCTTCAAGAGCCAAACAAAGTAATTTATGTTCATCTCAGAGATAATAGGGAGTCATTAGCAGGATGGCATAATAGAAAGATTACTGCATATGAAGGCAAAAGACCTGAGTTCAAATACAATCTGCTGCTTTCTACCAGTATAACTGTATACCTTTGGGCAACTTGCCCCTGCTATCCAGACCATAGTGTCCTCATCTATGAAAGAGGGGGAGGGGAGGGATTTGGTGATGTGCGATGTTGATTGGAGCTCCAAATCCTATGAGCTTATGAATTCTCATGCACATGTCACAAGAAAAAAATCAGTAGGCATCCCAACCTAAAACCATGTTAGGAGACTGCCTATTTCTCCTTCATGGCTAACAACTTCTTAATCTGGGGAAAAGATAAAGAATAAGAAGGGGCAGGGGGAGAACTCCAATGTGAGAAGTGGGCAGCTGCCTAAGGAATCCTACAAAACCGAAGGATTTCCTAACTGGTTTGTCAAAGTAGCTGACAAGTCATGGTCCTCTTTGAGAACGAAGGGCAAACAACAATAACAGCGACAGTATTCCCAGCAGGAGACTCACTTCCTGGATGGATCACACCTTTGAGTAGACGGTGGAAAGGAAAGTTTCCCAAGTGGAAGATACTGTATCCATTCATGTCTCTCTCTCTCTCTCTCTCTCTCTCTCTCTCTCTCTCTCTCTCTCTCTCTCTCTCTCTCTGCCAAATATGTCAGCTTGGAAGCAGGAGGAGCCCTGGAATCACAGAATCTCAGAAAGAGAGAGACCTCGGTGGGCACCTAGTCTAATTCCCACCTAAAGCATGAACCCCATCAGCCACATTCCTGACAAGTGGTCATCAGGCCTCCATTCAAAGCCTTTACCAATGGGGAATTCTCTAACTTCCTACAGGCAGCCCATTGCATTTCTAGACAGCCCTAATCATTAAGCAGCTTTTCCTTCTATTGTGATGAAATCTGCCTGACACTTCCCCTCCGTTAGAGCTAGCTGTTTAGAGAGACAGCTGAAGGCCACAGAAGTGATTGGAGATTCTCTGGTGCAGCGTTAAGTTGGTAGTTTAGCCCCAAATTATGTTCCTTCTTCCTTTCTATAGGGCACACTCATGCATAGCCAAGAAGATTTAAAATGTTTATGCATCATGTGGCTTAGAATAAAACAAGCCCAGCCGCTATTATCATCGTGGTGCTGAGTTTCATATTAAGTGGGTTCCTTCAGGAAATAATAAGAAGAAAAACTGTAGTGAGGGACTTTGTGAGATGAATAGAAATGGGAAGGTGATTTCCAGGCTCACTGCTGGCCATAGGAAAAACATAGGGGGTAACACTATTTACTAGAGATTTGCTGTCCCTAACAGGGTAACTGGTCACCACGTCCATTCCCCAGTCTTCCTGAAGATCACAAGGCATCCTGGGATCCTAGACTATCAAAGCTGGTTCCTCAGAAGTTGTGTGTGTGATGGACAGGAAGGGGAGCTGGACTTCAGAAGAGAAGGGTTTGAGTCCCAGGATTGACATTTGTCTTAGGATAATAAAGCGCAACACTCATTTTGCACACTTGGCCCATAGAGGTTAAGAACTGGTCCAAGGTCGTGAAAGTAGCTTATAACAGTCAGTAGTCAAAACCAATTCTTTTTCCAGTAGCCCAGGGCTTCTTAACCTGGGACCTGTGAACTTGTTTTATTTAAATATCTTGTAAACTGCATTCAATCTAATTGGTTTCCTTTGTTAACCTATGTATTTTATTTTGTGCACTTAAAAATATTATTCTGAGAAGGGCTCCATTGGCTTTCCCAAACTTCTGGAGGGAGGGAACCAGGACAGAAAAAATGATTAAACTCTTCTAAACAAGACCATGTAGCTCTTCCCTTGCTGTGTGACCATAAGCAAGTGTTTAGCCTTTCTGAGCCTCAGTTTACTCATCTGTAAAATGAAGATAGTAAGATTTGTACTGTCTACTTCACAAGATTTTTGTGAGGGTCAAAAGAGGTTATATACAGAATCTTCCTCGTGAACTCTAAATCTCGACATAAATGTAGTCTATTATTGTTATCTTTTTGGCTTCTTATGCAAGTATGAATCTCATCCAGGACTCTCATCTTTGAGTGAGACTTTTCATCTTTGTGTCACCAGTAAGGAGCACAGGGTATTCTTTATGACAAGTGCTATAAATATTTTATTCCCATGAGCCAGGCTCATTCAGCCAGAGGCATTTATGGAAAGATGGAGGGTGGAGGCTCCTCCTGTAAGTTAATGGGCCCGATGGCCACTTCTGAGCTAACATGCCTGCAGTCCTAACATCCCCACTAGTGTGTCCACCTGCAGGTATTTGAAACAATGAGTCTTGTGCAAGTGAACAACAAGGGATACAATCCTCAGCTGCCAAAAATCCTTTTTCTTCCATTATATTCCTGTGGCTGCCTTCTGCCTTTCTGGTTATATCCTACCTAAGGCATTGTGGTCATTTTTCGAGGCCACATCCTAGGAAAGGACATTGACAATGTGGAACACATACAGAGAAGACTGACCAGGACAGGGAAGGAGGCGTGTGAGAGTATGGAGACTCTACCATAAAAAGATCAGTTGAAGGGAATTGACAATGTTAGATTGGAGAAGGGTCAGGGGAGACCTGAGAGCTGCTGTCAAGGATTTGAAGGACTATCATGCTCGGGAAGGATTTGACTTGTCCTTCTTGACCCTAGAAGGCATAAGAGGTGGTAGTTGAAAAGTGGCAGGTTTAGACTCCATAAAAAAGAAAACTCTCTAACAGCAACAAATCCATCCCTCTAGAAAAAAGAATGAGCTGCTTTAGATTTCTTGTCAATGAAAGGAATGGTTTGTCAGGGATAGAGCGGAAGAGATTTATGTTGAGTCAGAGATTGAGATGTACTGTGGTTCAGTGGAAAGAGCCTTGACTTCAGAATTATGAGCAAGATTTGGAGTCCTACTTACTAGCTGTGTGACTTGGGGCAAGTCACTTAACCTCTGGCCCTTAGTCTCAGTGCAAAGATGCAGTGATGGAGATTGGATTAAATACTGTCTGAGATTTCACCGACTTGTAGATCTAAAACTAAAGTGGTGTCTTCAGCCTCTTTTAACTTTGTTCTTATATATGAGGAAGAGAGAAGGGGATCATTTTACTATTGGACAGTGTCACTGAGTCCTTGGTTTCTGACTGGCTGGAAGGAAGAGAGGAAGGAAGGAAAGAAGGAAGGAAAGGAGGGAGGAGGGGAGGGAGGAAAGGAGCAAGGAAGGAAGAAAGAAAGACAGACAGACAGACAGAAAGAAAGAAAGAAAGAAAGAAAGAAAGAAAGAAAGAAAGAAATGAAGAGAGAGAAAGGAAGAGAGAAAGAAAGAAAAAAAGAAAGAAAGAGAGAAAGGAAGGAAGGAAGAGAAAGAAAGGAAGAGAAATAGAGGGAGGGAGGGAGGAAGAAGGAAGAAACAAAGAAACAAGAAAGAAAAAGGAAGGAAGGAAGGAAGAAAGGAAGGAAGGAAGGAAGGAAGGAGGGAAGGAAGGAAGGAAGGAAGGAAGGAAGGAAGGAAGGAAGGAAGGAAGGAAGGAAGGAAAGAAGGAAGAAAAAAGAATTAAGCACCCAAATATGTCCCAGGCACTATGCTAAGTGCTTTGCAAATATTATCTCATTTTATTCTCACAGTAATGTGAAATAGGTGCTATTCTTATCTCCATTTTACAGTTGAGGGAACTGGTTAAGTGACTTGCTCAGGATCACACAGCTACTAAGAGTCTAAGGCTAGATTTGAATTCAGGTCTTCCTCACTCCAGGTCCAGCACTCAGCCACCTAGCTGGAAGACCAGTAAACAACAATGGTACGACAACAACAACAAAAATGTCATCTAGTGATTGCACAGAGAGATTTGGGGAGGCCCTATTACTGCCCTATGGGAGTTTAAACTGAGTGTGGGGATGGAGTGGCATGTGTGCTGAACAGAAAGTAGCCCATTATGGCTAGATCACAGGGTGCAGGATATAAGAGGATTGGACAGGCTGAGAGGAGGCAGTTGTGAAGATATTTAAATGGTGAACAAAATGGCTTATATTTGATCCTGTGGGTGATAAGGAGCCTCAGCTAGTATGGGTAAGTGGAAGGGCTTGTTCCAGGTCCATACTGCCTGCCACTTAAAAAAAAAAAACAGAATATCCACTGTATGGCCAACCCTGTGCTAGGCCCTGTGGTGGCGATAATACTTCCTTCCATGGAAAAATGTAATTGGTTCTGAAACATTTTTCATGTGTGTGTTATCTCACTTCACTTTCACAGCAACCCTGTGAAGGAACAGGTAGAGAATTGTTATAACCATTTTTCAGAGGATGAAACTAAGTCCAATAGAAGGCAACTAACTTGCTTGAGCTCACAGAATACGTCTGCACTGGTACTTGATGGACCACAGTAAGTGGCCATCCTCTGCTCGGGGTAATGGATGTATGAACTGCATCGAGCTCCCTAGAGTCTCAAAAAGTCTTCTTGTGACCCAGAAAATATGTTTCTTGGCAGCCAGTGGGCTCAGGATTATTGGTCTGTGACTAGTATTGAGGCTCAGTCTGGGACCAGGCTCAAGGCTCAGACTGGGGCCAGGTTCAGGGCTGAGTCTGCTGCCTAGGTCAGAGCTCATTTTGTGAGTTTAAGGAAGGAAAAGACGTTTTTTTCTCTCCAAAGGCTCCAAACATTTACTAACTAAAGAGTAGCCTGAGATAGGTACTATGCGCTTAGTGAACTCCGCAACCTGGAGTGATGTCAGCCATAAGATGAAAGTAGAAGGTCAGAGTTGCCAATAGAGAATCAGCTTACAGCTTCTTTCTCCTCTGATGTGGTCCTCTGTACCACTGCCATGGGAGAAAAAGGCCTTTCTGAAGTGAGAGGATACTTTTGTTCTCAGCTCCATCTGAGACACTATTCTTTCCATGGTATCATCCACAACCCAAAAACCAGACAAATATCTCTGGCCCACTTCACTTCCTCCCCTCCCACTCCACCCCATACCAACAGTCTGCACACAACATCTGTGTGGGCTCAGAGGCACTGACACTAAACCGAGAGCGGGTAAGTTCTCTCTTAAATATTTTATCATCCCATATCCCTTGCCTGAGCTCATTTTCTCAATCACACATTCAAAATAAATGCAAATTTTCAAGATGCTTCATGGTGTGGTAGAAACAGTCTACGTCTGGGAGTCGAGTCCTGGCTTCTGAACCCAGATTTGCCATCGATTGACTATGTGACCTTGAGCAACTCACCCCCCCCAATTCCTTTTCTGGGGCTTTTCTGTAAAACAAGACTATTAGATTAAATGATCTCTAAAGTCCTTTCAAGTTCTAACGAGTCAAATTCTGCGATTCTATATTGCATGATAAAATTTCTTTCCCTTCCTGACTTGCTAAGAGGTGAAAGATGATGCAAGGAATTTAGAAGGGAAATGGAGAGAAAAGACATTCTTAGTACTTAGAGAGCTAACTGGCAGCATAAAAAGGCAACTTAATGCCTTTTCTCTGATGTCATTGAGGTAGTCTATTTAATCCCACCCCATACCCCACTAGCTTTCTCCCTACTCTACTGAAGACATCTGAGCTTGAAAGGAATATTCTGGTCTAGAGCTCACAGGCAAGCCCCATTCAACAAAAATCCATTCATTTATTCATTCAGCAAACCTTTAGCAAGTACTAAATATGTGTTAAGCATATCTTACCTCTTCCATGGAACCTACCTTGACTACTCAAGAAAAGGATTAGGTCCCTCTGTGCTTAGTACTAGAGGAAATATGTTAAGGTAAGATATAGTCCATCATGAACCGTTAGATCATGCAGACCTGTCCTCATTAACCTTATAGTCTATTAATCTCCTCTCCCCCTGAACCAAGAAGAATTCAGGTAGAGTTGGATGAAAATGTGCTATACAAGCCTGGGAGAAAAATCATTGTTAGACAAAGCTGTCTTAGAGAGGAGAACGAGATTGTTGAGCCGAGGGCTATAGAGTAAGGAAGAATTAACAAGAAGCGTGAGACTTAGAATCAAGGTGCTGGCTGGCTCTCACCCCAGCCCTGCTGGTGACTTTCTGCATGACCTTTGAATTGCGGAATTACAGTGTTAGTAGGCACATCATAGGATATCCCATCTAACCACAAACAAAATAGCAATCCTTTCTAAAAGCATCCCCAAAAGTAGAGCCTACACTTGAAAAACTCCTGTGATGGCAATTTTATTATCTTTCAAGGCAATGGATTCCCAAGGTTGTGTTTTTCCTCCTTATTGCAAAGTATCTCTGTGTGATTTCACCATATTAGTCTTAGTTTTGCCTTTCGGGCTGAGGCAAAACAATAATAATCCCTCTTCCATACAATGGATGTAAAACTATTTGAAGATAATGATTATGTTGCCGTTTAGCAAATGGTGAAATAAAGGAAATTATGGTGATGTTGATGGGGGCTACTGCAGATGGTGTGATGTGAAGATGATGATGGTGAAGTTAGAGGTGGTAACCATGGTGATGGTGATGGTGAGAGCAGTAACAAGGATGGTGATTGAAGAACACGGTGAAGATAGTAAAAAGCTATGATTATGATGATGACATGGAGACAGTGAAGGCGGGGATAGAAATGGTGATGGTGATGGTAATGGAAAGGATGATTGAGATGAGGGTAGTGATGATGGAGATGGGGGAAGGATAATGAAGCTAATGATAGGGATAATGGGAATGGGATGATGGTCCTAATAAACCTAGCATAGGATCATACTAAAGTAAGAACCAAAACTTCAACTATTCTGGTATATACTTGGACTCTTTCTGTGCTAATAGAACAGGCGCTGATTTTTGACTTGCCATAATGTTTACTTCACTCTTTAAATGGTGGCCAAAGGTAATTTTATCCTCTCTTATTTAATTTTGGGATTACCAAATAGCATGCCCCTCAGACACTATACCATCAAGCCCTGCCAAATAGCTCCATAAGGGAAGTCCCTTAGTGAGAATGAAAAATCACTTATGTGTTGCCATTGGGAAATATTCCATGTTACACATTCACAGCAACTTATGCACCCAGGCTTCTACCTCCCCCCTCTTCACATATGCACATTCTCACAGGCATGAAACAGCCCATGTCATCTCAGACCCATACTCCAGCAAAACAAATTTTCTTGGTAAAAGGAGCTGTTTCTTGCATAAGGCTTATGCCCAGGGGCAAGTAGGGCATCAGCCTGGTTGGTAGCAAACACAGCCTGGATAGGAAGCTCATTAAGCCCTAGTTGTCTTCCCTCAGGAAGAGGAAACCTGACAATTGGAAGCAAAAGGCTGTAATCTGCTGACTGTTTAATTAAAGACAATTTGCTTAGGATTCAAACATTGTTTACCATTGTGGCAGCACACAGTTTGGGGACAGACCAAAAAACCCAGTAAACACCCAAAAGAAGAGGAAAGATGAGGAAATCACCAGGCCACATCCTACCTAGCTTTCAAGGGCCAACTTAGCTCTTACCTCTTCCATGAAACCTACCTTGACTACTCAAGAAAAGGATTAGGTCCCTGGCATCAAGGGATCTATAAAATGTGTCTTGGAAGTCTTGTAATAGGTTTTGCTGGGGGAACACAAAAGAAGGGAGAAGTATAGCAGTTACAAACTCAGTTACCCCTGAGTCCACCACTCTCTGGGTCCTGTCACTCTGGGGCCTCTCTCTTGGAGTCGCCTTTCTTTCCCCAATTCTTATGGAAACAAGAGTGTAATGTTCTTGAGGACAGTCTACCCCATCTCCCAGTTTGAGTGCATCCATAGTTGAACTATCTTCTATGCTACCTCTACCCTTCCATTTACCTGAAGCAAATGCATGCCTAGTTATTACTTTGTCTCTATGGATGATTTACGAGGACAAATGCTCAAGAATTATAGCAAGGTGCATTTTTATCTGTATTAATGGAAGAAGTATTGATAAGCTCATTGGTTTTTCACATTGATAAGTTCAAGGATCCTTCAAAGTATCTAAATATAGCACTTCTGCCATAGCTAGAGGACCTGTGTTCTTCCTGGTTAGTCTAGGAAAATATTCCATTCATCAACATGAAGGCATTAAGTACCCACTAAGAAAGGTAGTGATATAGAAGAGGAAGAATTTTTTGTGTACCCACCCAACCAGACTTTGGATACCCTGATGGTAGGGGCCATGCCTTTCCTCAGAAGGGAGGACATACTCAAGGGGAGAGGTTTCTCAGTATCAATTTAAACTTAATTTGTTCCCCTTACAATTGCCTCAAAGTGAAATGAGTTTCTTTTGGAGGTTATAAGTTTCCTGTATTAGGAATCTTGGAGATCTTGGAGGAGAGACCAGATGACTGGATAACTACTAGACGATATTATAAAGAGGTTTACTGCTCAGAGAGAAGTGGGAATAGAGGACCTATGAGAATACTAATCCATTGTGTTCTGGGGGACACAGAATCAAAGGAGATTTGCAAGTTGTTTGCAAGCAATAAATGTATTTTATCACATATCATCACTATCAATGTCTTCATCATCTCAAGGTCTAAGAGACTTAATCCTGGACTCCAAAAACTTCATAGTCTACTTAGGGTGGCAAAGCCCATAAACATGAAACATCAGCAAACATTATAAGATCGTACAACAGAGGATATACCCATAGGAAGTCATAGAGAGGGAAAGTTGAAATCTGTTACTTGGTGTGCTCATGGAAGACTTCCTTCCTGGAGGAGATGTGATTGGAATTGCATCTTAAAATGTCAGGGCAGGGTTTGCTTTCTGATAAGAGGATGGTAGGCATTATAGATAAGGGAGAACAAAATAAGAGAAGGTTCAGATGTGGTGAAAAAGTACAGTTTGCCTTGAAGAAGCCAGGAGATAGTGAGGAAACAAACCAAGATGGAACTCAAAGGGCCCAGTTCAGAGAGAACTCTCCTCCATAGGGGAGGCACAGCTCTTCAATACTTGGATTTTTAAGGTTTCCCTTATGCTGACTTGAAATTTGCCTTCCTGTAATCCTCTTTGGTAGCACTACTTTTTTCCTCTAGGGCCAAGCAGGACAAGATGAATCAAAACAATTTCATATTAATATAACATTATAAGGTTTTCAAAGTGCTTTATATATATTATTGCATCCAATAACCAGTGAGACAGGAATTATTATTGCCAATTTATTGCTGAAGAAACTGAAGTTCAATTCATCTCAATCCAATAAGCATTTATCAATTGTTCCTTTTGTATATACCAGGCACTATGTTGGGCCCTGGGCATACAATATGAACAAACAAAAAATAATTTAAAAGAATCTCTGCCTTTAAGGAAACTTACATTCTCCTGAGAGGGAAAATATCTGATTTACGAGCCCAGGGAAGTTAAGGGAAATGTTCAAGATTACATATCTAGTGAGTGGTGGAGCTTAGTACTTCAGATATTCAAAATAAATTATTGTATCATCCCCCCAAATCAGAGAATCTCATAACTGGAAGGGCTGTCAGATGACATTTAGTCCAACTCATGCCTGGTCTAGAGGAGTGGTCACACAGCCTCAGTTTGAGACCTCTAGTGTGGAATAACCTATTATCTTGTAAGGTAGCCCCATTCCCTAACTGTCTTCTTTTCAAGACTAAACATCACCAATTCTGAATAATAATAACAGATAAAATTTACATAGTGCTTTAAGTTTTTCAAAAAAATTAAATATTTCTTGGTTGTTAATAATAATTGCAACTTGCATCTCTTTAGAACTTTAAGGTTTCTAAGAACTTTCCTTAGAGTGATCCTGGTTGAATATTACTAACACCATTTGACAGATGTATAAACTGAGTCTCAGAAAGATAGAGTGACCTATCCAAAGTCATATAGGCAAGAAGCAAGGATGTTTAAGAACAATGATCCTACTCTCCAAGTCTTCTCTTTTCCAGGTGAAATGAACTTACTTCAACTAATCCTATGGATTGACTTATAGCTCTCTCCCCATCCTGGTCACCCTCTTCTTGAGTTTGTCAGTTTCCTTTCTAAAATATGGTACCCAGAACAGGATACTGTACTTAATTAAGTGTTGTCTGCACAATAAGTCACATGTTACATTGAAAACCTTCCCTGTTTGGCAATCCCCTTAGAAGGAAAAACCCCATCATCAAAGACCAGCTAGCAGAAGATCCCTGGCCTATTTCTTACCAATTCTGCTTGTATATGTTCCCAGTGACTTTCCAAGGGCTCCTCCCCACTCATGGCAGATTTATTTGTCAGTAAGCATAGGGTTTATGACAGTGCACTGCAGACATTGAGTCAATTAGTTTTCCGTGTTGAACATGACAATCTGAAATCCTGCTCCAGGGAGGGCTGGGGAGGTATTAAACGGTGCCCACGTCCATTATGGAATCACTTTGTTAATTACATTGGCACAGCGGTGGCTGGGCTACTGATGGACTCCTCTGTCCTCCCTCTTCCTTCCCTTCTACTGCAGGCTTTCCCCCACCCCACACTCTTGCAATGTATGAAAGTGCCCTATTCCTGTTTTCTGCTGATTCACCCTTTGAATCGAGTCAATATCAGAAGGTGAAGTTGGTGGGAACCTGTTTGCACCTGTAGGAAGGTCAACACAGGCTGCTTCATGCAAGGCCTTATTAAACTCTAGAGATGGCAAACATCCCAAACCAAGGTTTAGAATAAAAATATCTCACTTGTCATAGTACAAGTACATAGTACTACAGCACTCTATATAAATTAGCTTATTTGGCTTCAAGATAAGTATTATTATTAAACCCATTTTTCAGATTAGGTCATTGAGGCTGAGATAAGTTAAGTGAGAGATATATTAAAGAATTTGCCCTAGGTCACACAGCTAGTAAAGTTCTGAGGAAGAATCTGAACCCAAGTCATCTTGACTCCAAGCCCAGTACAATCAAGTATGCCTTCCTACCTCTCATATCTTTCATAGAATCATAGAAATCTTAACTCAGAGAAGCAAATTTTCTTCTCTGACCAGTGAGGTTAATGGTGTGGAACAGTCTCTAACCTGCATTCCACCTACACCAGTGAAATCACAGGCCTGGGTCCAAAATAAAAGCTTTTGTTACCGTGTGTTCATTTGTTCCTATCATCAGCACCAAGCCCAGGGCCAAATATATAGTAGGTGTTTAATAAAGCACCTATGTCATACTGGTCTCCTTCACAAAATCTATTTCCGTTATGCGGGAGTTCTAGCTGTTTCCTAAGGATTATCTCCCTGCATGATGCCTTTGGTTAGGTTGTTTCCGATGCCTAGGATGCTCTTCTGTCTCTAGGACCACCTTACGTCCTTCAAGACTTAGATCCAGTGGCAGGTGCTACTGAAGGTCTTTCCTGATCTCCACTGTTGTCAGTAGCCCCAAAGATGACTCTGAATATCGTTATATGCATTCACCTATACCCTCCTCGTGAACTGGGCCTGTTTAATTGGTTTTTGGTCTTTGTATGCCTGGTGTCTAGCAATGCATTGCAGTCTTGCATAAAAGAGTAGCTTGTTGAATTAGATAAATGTTAGTTTCACTTGTATACTGTATAATTGACCAGCAACAGTTTCCATATTTGAAAAAGACAGGCTGTTTTCTGAACCCTTTAGATCATAAGTGTCAACTGGTGCCTCCTGCAATTTTATAAGTATAAGGATGACTTCCACAGGCATGATTTAAAGGATGTTTTTAGTGTCTATGGAAGTACCAAGTCTAAGCTCTACAATGCACATAGGGACTAAAGAAACCATCTCTGGGTGAATTATACTTGAACCTTTCTTACCAGTAAGAGACTCTGTCCTGAAGTGTGGAAGTCCCCTAACAGATTCCACATCATTATCCTAGTACAAGAGACTTCTCTTTCCCCACTTGAGCCTTTCCCTGATCTGCCTCACAGATGAGGCCTCTACCTCACCATGCCTGACTGTTCCTCTTGATCATCGTATTCTGTGATGTCAGCAGTCTCTTGCTCAGTCTCTTTCCCCTGGGACTTTCTGTCTGTGCCTTAGATCTTGCAAGTATGCCTTATCTGATGAATACCCCCGTCCTCCTCCCTATTACTCCTCATGCCCACTCTCCTCTCTGCTCAGTTGATTCTGCCAGCTTCAGAAGCATTCAATGGGGTATCTGAAGCCCATTCAGGGAAAGCCCTCCCATTTGGGGGGAGACTTGATTCATTCTCTCCTTCTAACACGTCAGCTAAAAATCCAAGAAGACCACTGTCAGGTTCTCAGGAGGTGAGTCTTCTGTGTAAAATTATGAAGCTACAGATATTTTCTTAACCTGCTGCAGTAGAAAGAGTACTGATTTGGGAGTACTGGATTCAAATCTTGGCTTACTACTTGTGTGACCTTAGGTTGCAAGTCACTTAACTAACCTCACTGGTCTTTGATTTCCTGAGGCCAGAGCAGATGAACTCTGGTAGGTTCCTTCTAGTTCTAAAGCCATATCTGCACATATGTTTAGCATACATGATCAATGTGTTAGAGCTAGAAGCAGTGGCAGAGGCCATCCAGTCCAACCCCTTCATTTTATAGATAGGAAAACCGAGACCCAATACATTGCCCAAGTTCATTCAGATAGTCAGCATCAGGGGGTGGAGCCAATAGCAGAGTACAGGCAGCAACTCACCTGGGCTCTCCCAACATTCCTTTCCAAACAACTTTAAAATAACAATTCAAACCAAATTTTAGAGTATCGGAATCAACATAAAGTCAGAGTAAGATATTTTTCCAGCTTAAGAAAACTCGGGAGGTTGGCAAGAGAAATCTGTGACACTGAAGTAGAGCCTTGTCTCGAACTCAGTGGCAGACTTTGGAGGCGACTGACAGTGGCAGCAACAGCTTTGAAAGTTCTCAGCCCAGAGATGGTAAAGGGGTCAGACGACTGGTCAAAAAAGAAATTACGAGTGACCCTTTGCTGGGATTGCATGAAGCTGGTGATGACAGGGAAACTCTATTGTCCGTAAGCAGTTCTGGGTCACAGGGCCCAGGAGGAGAGGAGCGCTCATGGTCATTCACAAAGAAGCAGAAGCCCTGATCACAGTTTCAAGGAAGAGAGTAACACTAGTGCCTATGGCTGCAGGAAGCACAGGAACTGGAGTTTTCCGGGGCCAACAGGAGCAATAGAGCTTGAAGATGCAGTGGAGCAGGGACCTTCCTGTGTAAAAACCAGAGCATCAGAAAAGCAGTAACCATTCCTCTCCCTAGATCACACCTTGGAAGCATGGAAAACTTCTAGACCCCTAAAACTAGCTCTGAAAACAGCAGCACAAAAATATTACAAACAGCAAGAAGGAAACAGTTCAAATATCATAGAGCAACCAACAGGATCACACGAGATTTTGCAGCTTCCGTATTAAAGAAGCAGAGGGCTTGGAATATGGTACTCTGGAAGGCAAAGGAGCTAGGATTACATGGAAGAATTACCTATCTAGCAAAACTAAGTATAATCTTTTAGAAGGGAAAATGGATATTTAATGATAAAGAAAACTTTCAAGCATTCCTGATTAAAAAAAGCAGAGCTAAATAAAAAATCTAATATTCAAACACAAGTCTCAAGAGAAATCATAAGAGGCTCAGTAAAGTTAAACTGTTTGTATTTCTATATGGGAAAATGATACATGTAACTCCTAAGAACTTTATCATTATTAGGGCAGTTAGAAGGAGTCTATATAGAACACACAGATGGGAGTTAATTATGTTGAGATGATCTAAAAAATGAATATGCGAGAAAGAGAAATGCACTGGGGAAATGGGGAAGTAAGGGGTAGAATTGAAATTTTTTCTCACATAATGGAGGCATGCAAAGGAAAAACTTTTACAGTGCAGGGGGAAATGGTGGGGTTGGCAGGCAATTCTTAAACTTCACTTTAATTAGAATTAGTTCTAAGAGGGAAGAATATTATATATATATATGTATATATATATGTCTATGTATATATATGGATACATATGTATCTGAGTTATATATTTGTCTGAGATAATGATTACTCCCTCTGTCTTTTTAAATTCAACTGAAACATAATAGATATGTATCTATACATATATGCACATATATGTGTGTATACATATATGTGTGCATGTATACACCCACATACTCAGTGGGGTAGAGAAATCTATCTGACACAATAGGAAAATAGGAAAGGAAAGGGAATAAGAGGCAGGAAAGAGATAACAAAAGGGACGGCAGATTAAGGGAGGCAACAGTCAGAAGCAAAACAGACTTTTGAGGAGGGACAGGATCCAAAGAAAGAGAGAAGGATAAACATAAGAAAATGGGATGGAGAGAAATACACCATTATTAATCATAACTATGAATGGGAATGAGATGAGATCACCCACAAAATGAAAGTAAATAGCAGAAGGGATTAGAAACCAGAATCTAATAATATGTTTTTATATAAGAGATACACTTGAAACAGAAAGACACACACAGAGTTAAAATAAAAGAATGGAACAGAATCTATTATGTTTCAGCTGAATTTAAAAAGTCAGGCATAGTAATCATTATCTCAGATAAAGCAAAAGCAAAAATAGACTAATCAAAAGAAATAATCAGGGAAACTATATTTTTGCTAAAAAGAACCATAGACAATGAAGAAATATATATAAAAATTACAACAAGTTTCTCTGATAAAGGCCTCATTCCTCAACTATATAGGGAACTGAATAAAATTTATAAAAATAAGAGCCATTACCCAATTGATAAGTTGTCAAAGGATGTGAACAGGCAGTTTTCAGTAGAAGAAATCAAATTTATCTATATTCACATGAAAAAATACGATAAATCACTATTGATTAGAGAAACACAAATTAAAAGAACTCCGAGGTACCCACCTTATACCTATCAGAAATGAAAAATGCTGGGGTCATTGAGGGAAAATAGGTATACTAATAAACTCTTAATGGAGTTATGAACCAGTCCAATCATTCTGGAGAACAATTTGGAGCTATGCCCAAAGGGCTACAAAACAATGTTTACCCTTTGATTCAGTAACATCACTATAAGTTCTATACTCCAAAGAGATAAAAGAGAAAAAGAAAAAAGACCTATCTATGCAAAAGTATTTATGACAGCTCTTTTTGTAGTGGCAAAGAATTGAAATTGAGGGGATACTCATCAATTGAGGAATGGCTGAACAAGTTGTGGCATATGATCGTGATACTGTTTAATCACGATCATATGCCACAACTTGTCAGAAAAAAACAAACATGAGAAGACATGTATGAACTGATGCAAAGTGAAGTGAGATGAACTGGAAGATCATTATGCACAGTAACAGCAATGTTGTAATGACGACCTACTATGAAAAACTGAACTTCTCTAATCAAGGCAATGATCAAAGACAATTCCAAAGGACTGTTGGGGAAAAATTGCTTTCCACCTCCAGAGACAGAACTGATGAAGTCTGAGTATAAATTGAACCACAACTGTCTCAGTTTTGTAATTTTTTTGTTATATGGCTAATATGGAAATATGTTTTATATGAGTTCATATGTATTATTGATATCATTTTTTGCTTGATTTCTCAGTGGGTAGAAAGCAGAGAGAAAATTTGGAAGTCAAAACTTAAAGAGAAAATATTATTTTAAAAATAATTAAATAATATATTTAGTTCTAAAAATGACACCAGAGATGAGCTTTGGACACAGTACTTTGACACCAGATTCAGTGCTCATTCTACCTGTCCCCCTTTCTGTCCCACTCTGTCCCTGCTTCTTTTGAACCTAGGCCTTCCCATCCTGAAAGAAAATAGGAGAGCCATCATGGTATAATGGGAAGAGTAATAAATGGTGAAGGAAGACACCATAATGGAATCCCATCTCTGCTCTCTGATAATGAATAATGACCAATAATAATGACATTTATTTACCTTCCCACCACCTATACTAACTACTGTCCAACTGCTACCATTGGTCAGGGCAAGTAGAACTAAAAATTTTAGGAGTGGCAGCACTCTCTGAAACCATTGGTCTTGCTTCAAGCCCGACCTTCGAAAGCATCACCCAGGGAAGCAACCCTATGGAGAAAAAGCCAGTGTTCCACAACTGCTGTCTACAGGGCAGCCATGCTGACCTCCCTGAAACAGCAAGGAGTCCTGATGGAGAGACGAGTAGGGATGTATGCCAAGCAAGTCAAAATCCTACCTCCTCGATCACCACCCCCCTCAGACCAGGAGGGAGATAGCCCAGGACCCTGAACCCAAAAGCCTTGGGAAGAGCAATACCTCCTAGACCATCGACTCTATTTGCAGCCTTAGCTCCATAGGCTTCATTAAAAAGAACAGTATAAAGAAGGGACTCACTTTCATTGCCACTAACTCCAATTGCTGACAAATTGCCAGCAGTGGAGAGGAGAACCCAAAAGCCCTGGCAGCACCCTTCAAACTACTGGTCCAGCTTCTAGCCCAGTGCCAGCTACCATCATCCAAAGAAACAACTCATTATACACAAGTACAGACACATGGTATCTGTAAGGACTAACTTTGATAGACTTGACTCCTCTCATCAATGCAAGGTTCAAAGACAGCTCCAACAGACTCATGAGGGAGAAAGCTATGCACATCCAGAGAAAGTATTATGGTGTCTGGATGCTGATTGAGGCAAACTATTTGCTTTTTTTTCCTTCTTTTTTGGTTTCATTTCTCCCTTCTCATGATTCATTCCATTGGTTATAATTCTTCTTTACAATTGGACTATTATGTAAATAAGTTCAATGTGAGGGTGTATGTAGAACCTACATTGGATTACATGCTCTCTTGGGGAGGCAGCGGGGAGAAGAGGGAGGGAGAGAAAATTTGGAGCCCATAAACTTGTGGAACTGCAAACTAAAATAAAATATAATTTATAAAAATGAATCAACCTTTGTGGAGAGATATGACCTTGCAATTGCAACTGCTTTTGTGGGAAGCGGAGTCCCTGCCTCCTCAGCAGAAACTGCTACTGAAGACCCAGAAAAATACTTGGCACCATCAAATGATTCAACATTAAAAATAGATATGACCACAAGTAGAAAGGACACTGAGGTAGCTAGGTAATGCAGTGCTTAGGCCATTAGGCTTGAGATCAGGAAGACTCATCTTCCTGAATTCAAATCTGGCCTCAGACACTTACTAGCTGTGTGACCCTGGGCAAGTCACTTAACCCTCTTTGCCTCAGTTTCCCCATATATAAAATGATCTGTAGAAGGAAATGGCAAAACACTACAGTATATTTGGCAAGAAAACCCCAAACTGGGTCACTGAAAGTCAGATATGACTGAAAACAACTGAACCACAACAATGCACAGTAACAGCAACAACACTATGGCACTAAAGATGAAAAGCCAACAGCTGCTTTGCTGCTCTAACCTTAAGGACTGTGGGACCTTTCCAACTAAGTGGAATCTGAAACCTTCCCTCTTCATGATCTCCCCCCATCAGAATCTGAGTTTCTTGAAGGTAGGGACTTTCTCTATTTGTATTCTGAGCACTGAGCCTAGTGTTTTGTACATAGTAAGTACTTAATAAAGAAATGTATATTCATTCATTTATTTAACATTTTGATATTTTTTTAAAAATTGGTTTCCTTCAAAAAACCAAACCTTATGAGTTGATAACCACAAATAGGATAGGAACTACACCTGTGATTGTATTGGTATAGGGAACTCGCAAATGAAGAAGCTTCCTCTACCAACTTCTCTGAAACATAGAGTCTTAGGGGGTGGCCTTGAACATGGGGAGGTTCAGTGACTCACTACAGTCACAAAGTTGTAATGTATCAGAGACCACGCTTGAACTCATGTCTTTTCCTAGCTTCAAGACCAACTCTCTAGCCACTATTCCCATTTGGTATCTGAGAAAAACTAAATCCCGGGGGGGGGGGAAGTAAATGCCTCACGCTGTGGTCCTCAAGTCAGGGAATGTGAGCTTGATTATAGCTGAAGATGATGGTTTTAGTGCAACATAAGTGGGAAATAGCATTTAAGTTGTTTCTCCAGCAACGGGAATAGGCTACACTGAGCCATCCATATTATTTTGCTGAAATTCTACTATTAAAGTCTACAAATAAGGATTCGTACTGGGGCCAGAGTCAAAGATAAATCTCTGACCCGCGGTTCTGTGCTGTGCTCAGGGCTAGAATTCAGGTTCAGTTTGGGATCTTTGCTCATCTTTGGTGACAGCAGTACCTGCTATGTGCTAGATGCTTCGTAAAGACTCATCGACTTGAACTGTAGACTTTAAATATATCTTCTTCCATATCTGCTTCATCCTCCTCTCTTTATGCTATCATCAAAACCTGTTCTCAGAAAAGAATATAGAACTCCTTTGCACTGTGGTTGGGATGATGGAGAAGAGTATAAAATATGGATTCTTCCCCCAGGGCCTTAATCTAAAGGAATGATACCCTAATGTTTGAATTTCAATAAGGAGCCAAAAGACAACAGAGATGTTTGGAAGTAAGGTGATCTCCCAGAGATTGTCCTCAATTGAACTCTAAAACCTGGCTACCTTTCCTGACTTCGTATAATTCACATCAGCCAGAAGCTGACCTGACCTTACACACTACTTATGTTGGACCTAGAGAGTGGAAAATGACAATAATAACAATAAAGAATCTCTCTCTCTCTTTCTCTTTCTCTCTCTCTCTCTCTCTCTCTCTCTCTCTCTCTCTCTCTCTCTCTCTCTCTCTTTTTCTCTCTGTCTCTGTCTCTGTCTCTCTCTGTCTCTCCCTGTCTCTCTCCGTCTCTCTCTGTCTCTCTCTCTCACACACACACACACACACACACACACACAAATACTAACACACATCTTCAACATATATGGAACAATTTAATTAAAAAGATTTTTATTAAGTATTTACTTTGGCTGATGATCTGTGCTACATGCTAGAGATAAAAAAAAATCCTCATGTTAAAAGAGTTAGAGGAGGCCTAGACCATGGATATGACATGCACACAAATAAATAAGTAGATTGATAAGAGGGGGAGAGAGAGAGAGAAAGAGAGAGGGGGAGGAGGGAAAGAGGGAGTGAGAGAGAGAGACAAGGAGCTATGTGACGACACAGTGGTTAAAATGAAAAACTTGGAGTCAGGAAGACCTGAGTTCAAACCCAACTCAGACACTTACTAGCTGTGTGTCCCTGGGCAAGTCACTTTACCTCTATTTTCATTTTCTCAACTGTATAATTGGGAAAATAATTGCACCTACCTCCCAAGGTTTTGTGACGATAAAATGAGATGATATTTACAAAGCACTTTATAAATCTCGAAGTGCTACATATATAAATTCTTGGCTGTTATTAAGTGTAATCAAGGTGCAGGTAATAAGAACTTGTGCCACACCTTGTCTTTCTGCAGCATTTCAGGACTTACCAAGTGCTTTCTTTCATTACAACAATCCTATGTGACAGGCAGTAGAACTATTAACCCCATCTTACAGATGAGGAAAGTGGGCAGAGAGCAGTTAAATGAATAACAAGCGGTTGAGCTGGAAACCAGGTTTCTCAACCCCCTGTTATACATTTGACTATATGAGGTTGTAAATACGCTAAGTACATTTGAGGAGACAGAAGATTGCTTTTAATTGGGGATGGGAAGGGGGCAATCAAGGAAGACTTCTTGGAGGAGATGGTATGCATTTGTTGTTGTTCAGTCATCTCTGACTCTATGCAACCCCATGGACAAAGTTTTCTTAGCAAATATTTAGAAAAGTTTTCCATGTCCTCTTGTATGCCAAATTTTACAGATGAGGAACCAAGGGAAATAGGGGTGAAGTGACTTGCCCAGGGTCACACAGTTAGTATGTGTCTGAGGTCATATTTGAATTCAGGTCTTCCTGACTCCAGGCCCAGTGCTTTATGCACTGCACCATCTTGCTGTCCAGATGGGATGTATATTAGTTCCTGAAGGAAGAGAAGCTCAATAGGTAGAGATGTGGTGGAGTTTTACTGTTTCTCAAACTCTGTAGTCCCTCTCCTGCCTTGAATAGTCAGCCTCCCATGCCTGGAATGCCCTCACTCCTAACCACTGCCTCTTGGAATAACAAGATTGTTTCAAGGTTCGGTTCAAGTCATCTCCAGCCAGATGCCTTTCCCAATCCCCTTAGTTAGTAATGCTCTCTCCAAACTCCTCCAATAATCCATCATATTTCCTTAGCTGTTTGCAAGTTGCATTTCTCTCAGAAGAATGTAAACTCCCACAGGGAAGGGACTTTTTCATTTGTGTATTTGTATGTCTACAGATTAGCAAGCCCTTTGCCCTGAGTAGGTACCTAATAATGGACAAATACATAGCTCAGTGGATAGACTGGCTGCTCCGGAGTCAGGAGGACCTGAGTTCAAATATGATGTCAGACTCTTAATAGCTGAGTGACCCTGGGCAAGTCATTTAACCCTGATAGCCTCATTTCCTGATGTGCAAAATGAGCTGGAGAAGGAAAAGACAAACCACTCCAGTATCTTTGATAAGAAAACCCCAAACAGGGGCGGAGCCAAGATGGCAACTGGAAAGCAGTAACTGGCATGAGCTCCCCACCAAGTCCCTCCAAAAACCTATGAAAAAATGGCTCTGAACCAATTCTAGACCTACAGAACCCACAAAGGGACAGAGGGAAGCAGGACTCCAGCCCAGGTCTGCCTGGATG
>CM053622.1:76671094-76708462 GCA_028646595.1 Phalanger gymnotis | reverse complement strand
GGAAATGGGGAGAAAATCTGTAATTCAGACGCATGTGAAAATCAATGCTGAAAACTAAACATATTAAAAATAAATTAAAAAAAAAAAAGAAAACCCCAAACAGGGTCATGAAAAGTTGGATACAACTGAAACACCTCAACAACAACAAGGCACTTAAAAATGTTTGTTGGACTGCGACAGATGACAGTGTTACAGAAATCGAGGATGGTGGAGAGCAGCCGTATCAAACACATACAGAAACAGTAGCCACTAAACCATGCATAAGGATCCATGTGGGCCACATAGTGACTTAGGAAATCACACCTGTTTCTATATTTATATTTTTATTAATATGTCAACACATAAAGTTAGGTAGGAACTGCATGTTAGCTGGTTCTGCAACACTCGGGAGTGTTATGCGTCACATGTGAACCACAGGCTGGGTTTTTGAGAGAACTTCTGATGTAGAGAGAAGAGAGAATTCAGGACGAGACCAGAGGATGGTGAGTCATCTGACTTGGCTGCGATGTAGAGTGTGCAAAGGGGAGTAGCATGAATTATGTCTGGAACCAAACTGTGGATGCTAGTCCTGAAGTTTTGTATTTATACAGTAGGCAATGGGGAGCCACTGATGGCTTCAGAGCTAAACATTAGGAAGACAGCCATCCCATTGTGCTCCCAGCTTGAAACAGCTGGCGCACTTCCTCAGTAAACTCTCTAGATGTTGTTGCATAAGACCAAGATTTAGCCAGAATTGAAGCTGACAGAACCAAATAAAATCCCTGCTGCATTATGAATTAAACTGCAGGGGTAAAAGTCAGTGTATTGACTGGGGAACTCTGGGAGGCATTCAGAAGAAGGGAAGCAATACTTTATGTCTTCCTTTCCTTTGGTTCCCTTTTACTCTTGCAGAGAAGAAAGAGGAAGATGTAGTCCCTTCATTCAGGAAACACACAGTCCAGCAGGACAAGTCAGAAATGGACACAGATAACCATAATATCATCATCCAGAGAATATCAGCCACATTCAGTTTCATCACCTAAAATGGGGAGAATATTTTACCTGACTGAAAAAAAGAAGAAATGGGAGCCTTTCAAGAAATGGCAACCCACTTGATCCCTCCCAATTGGAACTTTGGTCCAAACTCTCACTTTCTGCTTTTTTTCTATTCTGTAGTCAACCTTTGTTTTCTTACCTCACCCCAAAGCTTTTGAAAATAATTATATCCCCACTTTGTGCCTCTTTACTGATGCCTCCAGACCATAGAAATGTAGAAAGCCTCCACATGATGTGAGGGCATGTCATGTTGGCTCAAAGGGAAGCAGAATAAAGATCTCTGTCCTCTTCTCCCCTAACAGTTTTCCAAGGGAGACTGTAATTTCTGCCAGGACAGGAAACAGAAGGCACAGACTGACCACTTGGCTCTCCTCAAAGGCAGTGGGTACTGTGCTAAAATTATACGTATCATCTTCCTTAAATATTATTGGTCTAGGGAATGTGATTTTCAGGTTCAATTTAATTTCTGATCATAATTCATTATTAGGAGGAAAACTCCACGCTTTATATCCATGGCTTGACCCCTTTCCCATCAAATTCCAATTCCACAGTGAACATACACAACACTTGGACAATAAAATAGATTTATCCAATTCAATAGCCAAACAGAAATCAGAGAAAGCATACTTATGATGATATATGTCAGACAACACAGAGTGAAGGAGCTCTTTTATTGGGAGTGAGATAATTCAGCTCAACCAAGAGAAAACATCCTAGTTCTCACCCAAGGAGAAGTTCCCTGAAGTCTTTAATATAGTAATCTAGGTATAGGGACATGATGGTGACTGCCAGCTCCTCTCATGTTGGCTCCTTCCCAGAGTCTTTTCTTTCAGCAACCTGAAGTGGGGCTGCATCCTTTTATCTTCTCTCTTGAAGCTAGGAGCCAGAAGTGCCCAAAGTCCAAAAAACTTGAAGGAGACTAAAAGAATGTCTGAAGGAGACTTGAAGAGCTCTCCTCTCTCCAACTCTGTTCTCACCAACTCTGTCTTGCCCCTCACACAAGTGCAGGGCATTGATCTCTACCAGTGAGGAGAGGGTCCCATGCCAATGGGCTTTGAGACTGGAAAATTATAGGTATGCTAAAATGGACATTTCACTTTCCCTTTTTTGTCCATTGCTAAACTAAATGGTCTTACATTTTGAAAGGTCCATACTAACTAGCCTTCTGTGGAATATCTTCCTCAGATGCCTCATCATGGTGTGGCAGCACCTTACACTATCCAAGGCTTTGCCAGTGTACTGTGAGATCTTTCCTATTTAACTAAGTAGGAGAAGCTTCCAGCATGGGCCCAATGACAAAATGATTCTGGACCCCAATGACTAGCTTACATAAGTACACAGAGGTTCATAAGAGGTTTGACGAACAGGAAACTAATCTTTCTTGGCCACATCAAATGAAGACTATTATACTAGGGGAGGGGAGGTGTACATAAATGGAAGCTCGCACAATGATGAATTCAATGAATTTTTGAGGAAGATGGAAAAGAAGGAGGAAGAGAAAGTGGAGGAGAGGGAGAAAGAGAAGAACTGGACCTGGAGTGAGAAAGATGTTTACTAGCAGTGTGACCCTGGGCAAGTCATCTAACCTCTGCCTCAGTGTCTTCATTTGTATAATGGGGATAATAATAGCACCTATCTCCCAGGTAGGAAGGATAAAATGAGATAATATTTGCAAATTACTCTGCAAACATTAAAGTACTACATGAATACTAGCTATAATTAATATCAATTTGTCCCAACACCTGGAAGAGTGCTTGGAACGTAGTAGGAATTTAGTAAACACTTGAACTCAATTGATTAGTAGTTGTGAGAGCCCTTTGTAAAGAACTAATAGACATAAGAAAAAATGCTGCTATTATGGGTAATCTGTGAATAGTTTTATGGCTGTCTGCATTTAGAGGACAAACCATCCACTTCCACTGACCTTGGCCAAGTCAAAGAAAGAAGGAGAGCAAAGAAGAGGGAGGGCTTTCGGGAAAGATCCCAGAGACAGGAGGCTGCCAGCAATGTTGTTAGCTTACCTCCCCCTTGCCAGTTCTCAGGAGCCCACATATTACTGTCCATAAATAACTACGAAGTCTTCCAGCCAAGGTCCTGTGCCAAGTAGGTTTCAGTCAGTCAATAAACATTTATTAAGCTCCTACTATGTGCCAGAGACCATGGGCCAAACTAATAGATGAATCCTTGAGTTGCCTCAACTTCAGGTTGGGAATCCTAATATGCAGATAAAAGCATAGAAAACTCCCAGCCTAAGACAAGCTGTCACTCCTATATCATCCATCCCAACCTGCTCAGCATCATTATATATTTTATTAATGATAACAACACATGCCATGTACTTAATAAACATGTTGACTTGAATAATAATGCTAATGATAAGAATATATGTTAGACACTTAATAAACAATCATTGAATTTAATAATTATTATTATCACATACAAAGGGTACTCATAACCATTTGTTGAATTATAATAATAAGAACAAAAATAATAATAATGACAGTGATCAAAAGATTAAAAGGAAGAGCCATTATTTTCAATTACACGGGAGCCAAGACCCAGTTTATCAATTATCCGAGGTGGAGGGCTTGTTCCTGGGTGTGGAAGAATTAATTTTCTTTAAGTAACGCCTGGGAAAACAGAAGATTGGTTCAGGTTGATTTACAATGTCAGCATTTTTTTTTATGCCATGAGCAGACTCCATTTAATCATGCTGCATCCAGAAATTGAATACAAAAGGGGCCTTTCATTATTCATAGATAACATCCATCCCATGAGGTGCCTTTCTGTGCAGTTAATAACTGCTGGGGAATCTGGGCTGAGGCCATTCCACAAGGAGGCGGGGAGGAGACCCTTTCTCTTTCTGAGTTGTTTTCAATGTGGGATGTGAAACAAAGAGAATGAGTTGGAAAGAGTTAGCGCTTTTGGTATCCGGGGTCCTTGGCTTCCTCTCCCTTGTGTTAAGCCTAAGGAAATATTTGGGTAGCTACTATGCATTAATAACAGATTCCAGAATGGAAAACTGAAGGCTGAAGGGCTTCTAGGGCAGGGAGGGGCATTGACAAACACAATTAGTGGTCTGATTTAAGCCACCACCACCATCACCATCACCAAAGAATCCCTCACTTCCTGCAAGACATCAGTAAAGTACTACTTTCTATAGGAACCTTTCCCGATCCATCAGGCTACTAGATTCTTCCCTCCTTATCTACCCTGTAGTTAATTAGTTTGCATTTCTTTTGTATTTATTCTGAAAGACAACCTAGTGTCTAGAGAATTCACTTCAAAGCTAAGAATAGCATTAGAATTCACAAGCTCTCCAACTCTGACATACACTGGCTGTGTGACCTGGGTGGGTCACTTAACTTCTCAGTGCCTTAAAATGATGCTTTAAGACTATAAGATACAGAGAAGGTACCACCCCAGACCTGCACTTGGAAAAGGGTTTCCTCACTTACAATTCTGTATATGAGCAAAATTATAGATTCAGGCCCTAACTCTATTTATTCTATACTAATCAATCTTGTACATGACAATGTATGTACGTGTCATCTTCCTTGTTAGGATGTAATCTCCATAGTAGCTGAAGAGAGTACAGAGATAAAATGAGAGTCCCCATTGTCAAAGAGCTTACTATCAAACAAGGGAAACAACACACACATACTTTGTCATATACTAGATATATACAAAGTGGATGTAGGATCGATTTAGAAGGTGTGATACTAGACGGTAAGAAGAACATGAAAGCCCTCCCAGAAAAGATGGTGCTCAAGATAAATCTTGAAGGAAAGCAAGAATTCCAAAATACAAAGGTGAAAAGTAAAATTCTTCCAGGCATTGCAGGATAGTTAGTACAGAGACAAAAAGGAGTATGGTTGGGGCAGCTAGGTGGTGCAGTGAGTAGAGGACAGGCCCTGAAGTCAGGAGGACCTGAGTTCAAATCTGGCCTCAGACACTTGACATACTTACTAGCTGTGTGATCTTGGGCAAGTCACTTAACCCCAATTGCCCTGCCTTCCCTCTGTAAAAACAAAACAAAAAGAAGTATGATGTAAGGAGAAGTAAGTTGGCCAGTATACTTAGAATAGAATGCATGGAGGAGAAGTCTGTAAGAAGATAAGAAAGGTGGGAAAGAGACAAGTAGGGAAGAGCTTTTGAATGACAGAATTGTAGCTGTTTTATTTTAGAGGTGGGGAGAGGGGGTAGCATTAGAGTTCATCAATGAGGGAGGTGCTATATTTATTTGTTTTTAAATTTGTTTATTTTAGTTTTCAACATTCACTTCTACAAGATTTTGAGTTCCAAATTTTCTCTCCATCTCTCCCTTCCATAACTCCAAGACTACATGCATTCTGATTACATCTTCCCCCAATCTGCCTTCCCTTCTATCCCCCCTTCTCTTATCCCTTTTCTCTTCTATTTTCCTGTAGGGTAAGATAGATTTCTATACCCCATTGCCTGTGTATCTTATTTCCCAGTTGCATGTAAAAATAATTTTTAACATTCATTCTTAAAATTTTAAGTTCCAAATTATCTCCCTTCCTCCCTCTCCACCTACCCTCATTGAGAAGGCAAGCAATTCAATATAGGTTATACATATATAGTCATGTAAAATACCTCCATAATGGTCATATTGTGAAAGACTATATTCCCTTCCATCCTATCCTACCTCCATTTATTCTATTCTCTCCTTTGAAAGTGTTTCTTCTTAAAAGTGTTTGCTTCTGATTACCTCCTCCCCCAAACTGCCCTCTTTTCTATCAATCCCACCTCTTAGCTCCTTCCACCCTACTTTCCTATATGGTAGAGTAGATTTCAAAAGCCAACTGAATGTGTATGTCATTCCCTCCTTAAGTCGAATCTGATAAGAGTAACATTCACTCATTCCCTCTCACCTCCCCCCTCTTCCCATCCACTGTAAAAACTTTTTCTTGCCTCTTATGTGAGACAATTTGCCCCATTCTACTTCTCCCTTTCTCCTTCTCCCAGCATATTCCTTTCTCACCTCTTAATTGTATTTTTTAGATATCATTCCTTCATATTGAACTCACCCTGTGCCCTCTGTCTATACACACACAAACACACACACGCACACACACACACATATATATATGTACATACATATACATATATACATACATACATACACATATATCTATACACACACACATATATTTACTCCAACTACCTAATAATGAGAAAGGCCTCATGAGTTACAAATATTGTCTTTCCATGTAGGAATGTAAACAGTTCAACTTTAATAAGTCCCTTATTATTTCTCTTTCCTGTTTACCTTTTCATACTTCTCTTGAGTCTTATATTTGAAAGTCATTTTTTTTCTCTTTAGCTCTTCTTTTTTCTCAAGAATACATTAAATTCCTCTACTCTATTGAATATCAATTTTTCCCTCTCACTGATTACACTCAGTTTTGCTAGGTGGTGATTCTTGGTTTTAATCCTAGCTCCTTTGCCCTCTGCAATATCATATTCCAAGCGCTCTGATCACTTAATGTAGAAGCTGCTAAATCTTGTGTTATCCTGACTGTGTTTTGACAATACTTGAATTGTTTCTTTCTGGCTGCTTACAAGATTTTCTACTTGACCTGAGAACTCTGGAATTTGGCTATAACATTCCTAGGAGTTTTCTTTTTGGGATCCCTTTTAGGAGGGGATTGATGGGTTCTTTCAATTTCTATTTTACCCTCTGGTTCCAGAATATCAGGTCAGTTTTCCTTGATAATTTCTTGAAAGATGATGTCTAGGCTCTTTTTGGATCATAGCTTTCAAGTAGTCCAATAATTTTTAAAGTATCTCTCCTGGATCTATTCTCCAGGTCAGTGATATTCCAATGAGATATTTCATATATTGTCTTCTTTTTTTTCATTCTTTTGGTTTTGTTTTATGATTTTATGATTTCTTTTTAATTTTTCATATGTTATTCTTTAATATTTTAGTTTTCAACATTGATTTCCACAGGATTTTGACTTACAAATTTTCTCCCCATTTCTACCCTCCCTCCCACTCCAAGATGGCATATATTCTGATTGCCTCATTCCCAAGTTAGCCTTCCCTTCTGTCACCCCACTCCCTCCCTCATCCCCTTTGCTCTTACTTTTTTGTAGGGCATGGTAGATTTCTAAGTCCTATTCCCTATATATCTTATTTCCCACTTTCATGCAGCTTTTTTTTGAGCATCTGCTTTTAAAACTTTGAGTTCCAAATTATTTCCCCTCTTCCCTCTCCCCTGCCCTCCCTAAGAAGGCAAGCAATTCAACATAGGCCACACATCTATCATTATGCAAAACATTTCCACAATAATCAAGTTGTGAAAGAATAACTGTATTTCTCTCCAACCTACCCTGTCTCCTTTTATTTTTATTATTTTCTCCCTTGACCCTGTCCCTTTTCAGAAGTGTTTGCTTTTGATAACCTCCTCTCCCTATCTGCCCTCCCTTCTATCATCCCCCCTTTTTATCTCCTTCCCCCTACTTTCCTGTGGGGCAAGTTACCCAATTGAGTGTGTATGGTATTCCCTCCTCAAGTCAATCCAATAAGAGCAAGATTCACTCATTCTTCCTCACCTGCCCCCTCTTCCCTTCCAACAAACTGCTTTTTCTTGCCACTTTTATGTGAGATACCTTACACCATTCTATCTCTCCCTTTCTCCCTCTCTCAATATATTCCTCTCTCACCCCTTAAATGTATTTTATTTTTTAAGATATCATCTCTTCATACTCAACTCACCCTGTGCCCTCTGTCTGTCTCTGTCTCTATCTCTCTCTGTCTCTGTCTCTCTGTATATATATATATACACATATATACATACATATACATATATATACACATATATATACATATGTATGCATATATATGTATATGTATGTATATGTATGCAGGTATGTATGTATATTCCCTTCAACTACCCTAATACTGAGAAAGGTCTCAGGAATTGCACTCATCATCTTTCCATGAAGGAATGTAAACAAAACAGTCCAATGTCAATAGGTCTCTTATGAATTCTCCTTCTTGTTTACCTTTTCATGCTTCTCTTGATTCTTGTATTTGAAAGTCAAATTTTCTATTCAGCTCTGGTCTTTTCACTGAGAAAACTTGAAAGTCCTCTATTTTATTGAAAATCCATATTTTGCCTTGGAGCATGAAACTCAGTTTTGCTAGGTAGGTGATTCTTGGTTTTAATCCTAGTTCCATTGACCTCCAGAATATCATATTCCAAGCCCTTTGATCCCTTAATGTGGCAGCTGCTAGCTCTTGTTTTATCCTGATTGTGTTTCCACAATACTCAAATTGTTTCTGGCTATTTGCAGTATTTTCTACTTGACCTGGAAACTCTGGAATTTGGTGATAGTATTTCCAGGAGTTTTCTTTTGGGGATCTTTATCAAGAGGCAAACAGTGGATTCTTTCCATTTCTACTTTACCCTCTGTTTCTAGAATATCAGGGCAGTTTTCCTTGATAATTTCTTGAAAGATGATGTCTAGGCTCTTTTTTTGATCATGGTTTTCAGACAGTCCAATAATTTTTAAATTATCTCTTGTGGATCTATTCTGCAGGTCAGTGGTTTTTCCAATGAGATGTTTTACATTGTCTTCCACTTTTTCATTCCTTTAGTTCTGTTTTATAATATCTTGATTTCTCATAAAGTCACTAGCTTCCACTTGCTCCAATCTAATTTTTAAGGTCGTGTTTTCTTCAGTGGTCTTTTGGACCTCCTTTTCCATTTGACTAATTCTGCCTTTCAGGGCATTCTTCTCTTCATTGGCTTTTTTTGGAGCTCTTTTGACATTTGAGTTAGTCTATTTGTTTAAGGTGTTACTTTGGTCAGTATTTTTTTTTGTGGTCTCCTTTAGCAAGTCGTTGACTTGTTTTCATGGTTTTCTTGAATCACTCTCATTTCTCTTCCCAATTTTTCCTCCACTTCTCTTACTTGCTCTTCCAAATCCTTTTTAAGCTCTTCCATCGCCTGAGACCAATTCATATTTTTCTTAGAGGCTTTTAATGTAGGCTCTTTGTGTTGACTTCTTCTGGCCAGCTGTTTTGATCTTCTTTGTCACCAAAAAAAAGATTCTGTGGTCTGAGTCCTTTTATGCTACCTGTTCATGTTCCCAGACAACTACCTGACCCTTGAGCTTTTTGTCAGGGTGTGACAGCTTTTAGAGTAGAGAGTACTTTGTCCCAAGCTTTAGGGGCTGCAAAGAAATACTTCTAGAGATCTGTAAGTTTTCAGTTCTTCCAAGGTGCTATGATCTAAGAAGAGGTTTTTACTCCTATCTTGTCCTGTGCTTTGGTCTGTGAGTGACCACAAGAACTCTTTTGTGCCCTGGAACTAAGAGGTGTACTCACTCTCCACTGCTGCCACAAGTTCTGCTCTTCCAGTGCTTCTCCTCTCCTCAAGACTGCCACTCAGAGCTGTTACTTAGATTCAAATATGGACAAAGCAACAGAGTCCTGACCTTAGTGTCAGCAAAGAGACACCTGTAATCTCCTTCTGCTCATTTGTTTAATCCCCTTATTGTTGGTGGGATGACAGCTCTGGAAGCAGCTGCTGCCACTGCCACCCAAGATGTGCTGGGGCTGGGATTGGACTATGCTCCTTTATCACCCAGGTCCGACAGACCTTCCTACTAACCTTCTAAGTTGTCTTTGGCATTTGTGGATTAAGAAGTCTGGAAACCACCACAGCTGCTTGCAATTAAGTGGCTTGAGGCCTGTTCTAGTTTCTCTGGGGCTGGGTCTATGCTGGCATGGTTTGAGCTGGACTATGTTCCTCTTCCAGCCTGGTGCAACAGACCTTGCATGTCAACATTCTGAGTTCTCTTGGGCTGGAAATTTATTTCATTCTGTCTTTTTGTGGGTTCTGCTGCTCTAGAATTTGTTTAGTCATTTTACAGGTATTTGGTGGAGAGCTCAGGCAAGTCTCTGACTTTACTCTGCCATCTTGGCTCCGTTCAGGCTACAAAGAGCCTCTATCCAGGAGGTGATATGTTTGGACCTATATTTTAATAAAATCAATTTTGCAATTGTATGAGAGATGGATAAAAGTGGGGAAAGTCCCAAGGCATCAAGAACAATTAGGAAGTTATTACAATAGTACAGATGAAAGGTAATGAGGTCCCAAATAAGGACGATATCTGTGATTGGAGAGGAGACATATAAATATTTTGAACAGAAATGATAAAATTTGTCAACTGATTGAATACATGGGATGAAAAAGAGTGAGAAGCAGATGATGAAACCAAAATTTTGAACATGGTGTACTGTAGAGATGCCACTACCACAAACGCTTGTAAGAAAGTTTGGAGGAGGGGTTAGTTTGGAGGAAATTAGATAGAGTTCTGTTGTAGACATATTGAACTTGAGTTCCTTCTGTGACCTCCCATTAGGCAGTTGGTGATGGGATTGAAGTTTAGGAGAGAGATTAAAGACTAAACAAATAGATCTGGAAATCACTGGCAAATTGAACCCATGAGAGGTAATAAGATCACCATGGGAGAGTCTGTAGAAAGAAAAGAAAAAAAAGGAGCAAGGACAAAACCTTCATGTATACCTAAAGTTTTAGAGTCCAAAGTGGATGAAGACCCAAAAAAAGAGAATATGACAGGGTCTTCACAAATGTAGGATAAGAATCACTAGAGAGCAGTGACACAAAAAACCCTAGAGAGAACAGAATATGTAGAAGATTGCCAAACATAAAAGAGAGATCAAGAAGGATGAAAATCTGAAGGAGTCCCTTAAATTTGAAAATTGAGATTTAAAGAGTGAATTTTCAGTTGAATAATCAAATCAGAAGAGAAGTTTAGAACAGACTGAGAGGAAAAGTAGTAGAGGCAACAAATATTGATGAAATTTTCAAGGATTTATGGCTGGGGAGGAGAAATATGGCATCATAGCTAGGAGAGATGACAGCATCTAGGGAAGATATATCCTTGTATATGTACATGTTGTCTCCCATGATAGAATACCAATTCCTTGAGAGCAGATATTGCTTCGTTTTTGTCTGTTTATATCCCTAGTACCTGGCATATATAATACCTGACACATAGCAGGCAGGAGTTGAATGAATGTTTGTTGATTGTTTGCTGATGGATCGGCATCACCGGTATCTGCAAGATTATACTGATCGCTCATGTATTCGATGACCATTGGGAGCAATTTTAAATTTTGGAGCCCCAGGAGAAAATGTCAGAAATACTTCAGATGAATTTTAAAAATGAATAGATTTTCTTTAAGGCACTCATCCTCTTTCCATAATGACAACTCCTCTTCCACTAAATGCAAGGCTTCCTTGGATGGTGACATCTAATATGATCTTTCCTTTTTTGTCGTTATTCAGTCATTTCAGTCATTTCTGACTCCATTTGGGATTTGCTGGGACAAGATACTGAAGTAGTTTGCCATTCACTTCTCCAGCTCATTTTACAGATGAGGAAACTAAGGCAAATGGAGTTAAGTGACTTTTCCAGGATCACACAGCTATTAAGTGTCTGAGGCTGGATTTGAACTCAGGTCACCTTGATTCCAGGCCTGCAGCTGTAGCCACTAAACATGTCCCTAAGTTAAAGGTTCCCCAGGAGCTTTCTCTGTGATATTAAATGTAAAGAAAGACTTTGATGTGTCTATTCCATCTACAACTCACCATAATGTCTAGAAAATTGAAAATATCTGGATGATTATCTGAAGATCAGAGTAAGCCCTTCCTCAACAGCCCAGGTTACTCTCAGTGAAAGGTTTCTATTTCTGTAATTCCTAGTGATGTGAAGATGTGCTTGTGCTAAAGGCAATTTACAATTCTAACTACTCCTCCCTCCACAATACTGGCAGTCATAGGAATGGAGTTCTTCACCCTAGGCTATTGATTTCATCCAGCCATCTTTGTGTCAAGCTCTTCCTGGAACTCAACTAGGAACTCCTGACTCATCACTCTTTCTGGTAAGAAAAGAAACCAGCTGAAAGAGGAGTAGGGACAGAGAGTGAGAAGAGGGATAGGAGAGACAGACACAGAGAGATGGGGGGTGAAGAGAGACAGACAGACAGACAGGCAGACGGACAGAAAAGGAGAGAGACAGAGACAGAGAGACAGAGACAAAGAGAAATAGGCAAACAGACAGAGAGGGAGGGAGGAGGAGACAGACTGTAGACATTGACCAGCCAAACACGTCTAAACTCCTTTGGACTCAGGACAGCCTCAGCTTGCCAAAAAAGCTGGACTGTCTGGCCAGCAGGACCTGGCACTTTCCCTGTTGCTCCATTAGAATCACAGAAAACTATAACTGGGAAAGAGGTCAATATGTCCAGCCTCCCACACAGAGCAGGAATCCCCTTCATTGTCACCCTGAAAGGTGGAATCCAGCTTCTGCTGTTATACCTCTAGTGATAGGGAACTCATTGAGTGGCTTAGATCTATCATTCTATTTTTTTTAGTCAGCTTTCATTGTTGAGAAGTTCTTTTCCAGCGCTTGAGAAGGGGTCTAACCATGGCAGAGGACAATAGGATTAGCATCTCCCTTTTTCTTCATGCAAGACTTCTTTTTATGCTGGATGAGGGCATTACAATGGAGGACCTATGTAGCTAAGATCTCAGTTTCATTGGTATGATCAATAAATAAGATTGCATTAGCTGTTTTTTTAGCTAATACTCATTACAGAATTTCAGGCCACTGCTTGATGCTTCATTGGTGACCTCAGATGTATCCTTTTCCATCTTTGGAATTGTTTCCTTTTTGGTAAAAGGAAGAAATTGGACCAAGTGATTTGAGAGATCTTATCTGACCCTGATAGTCTTTTCTCTATGTTTCTTTGTCTCATTAATCAGACTCCATTTGCACATGATTCATCCTCCTCAATTGGGACTCAGAAGATAGAATCAAGGACTCATGGGATCTAAAAGCTGAAAGGAACTTTGTGGGCCATAAAATCCACCCCAAAACAAAACAAGAATCCACCCACTGATGTGCCCAACAAAAAAGTCAGCGTGATTTCCAATGACAAGGAAACTACTTCTTTTCTACAAAACAAGAACAGACAAAAAATAAATAAATAAGACCAGCCTCATTCTATTTTTGCGTAGCTATAATTATTAGAAAGTTTTCTTTATACCAAAATCATATTTGTTTCTTTTCAATGTCCACCAACTGTTTTGCCCTTTGGGTCAAGAAGAACAAGAGTCATCCATTCCATCTTCCACACATCAGTCCTCCAATGGATACAACTATCATGTGACCAGGGGTGTGCTGGTAAATGTTGACAACCAGTTTTTGGGGAGCTGGCCTAAGGTTGACATACTTTTAGATTTAATCTGCAATATTAAATTTTTTCTCCATCACCTTCTTAAGTGTAGAAAGTCAATAAAACAATAAATCAATCACTGATTTGTAATATTTATTGATTTCTCAGGTATAATGCTCTTGCTGAAAATTTAACAATCAACTCTCTTCTGGTTGAGCTGGCTCTAAAACATTCTTTCCTATCCATACCTCATATCTGCCAAGCCTTCTCACCTTGAGTATAAATGTCCCTAATTCTTCCAAATGATCCAAGCATGGTATAGTCTCCAGTCTCCTCACTATACCTATCATACTTTTCTAGACTTGGCTAAGCTCGTCTATGTTGTGGCAGCTGGGTGATACAATGGATAGAGTGCTGCACCTGGAGTCAGGAAGGCACAAGTCCAAAACTGGCCTCAGATATTTGCTAACTGTGTGATCCTGGGCAAATCACTTAACCTCTGTTTCCTCATCTGCAAAATGGGATGAAAATAATAACACTTATCCCACCCCCCAAGGTTGTTGTGAGGCTCAAGTGAAATAATAATAGCAAAGGGTACAGTGCCTGGAACATTAGTAATCCCTTTTTTAAAAATGTCAGCTAACATTATTATAGTGTTGTTCCTAAAATGTGGCATTCTGAAATGAACATGGCATTCCAGTTTGGGCCTAACCGTGCCACACACAGTATTATTGAGTTATTACATCTCTCATTCTGGACACCATATTTCTCTTAAAGCCACCTGAGATCACATTCGTTTTCTGGCTGCCACATACAATCACCTCATACTATATTTGTAACCCACTAAAACCTCCAGATTATTTTTTTAGAAAACCTGTTCATTTCTTCCATTTTTGAGCGAATTTCTGGTTTTTCTTAACCCAGTATAAAACAATATATATATCCCTTTTATAAGTAACTAGATAGAACTATTAAAATGCTACACATGGAGTCTGGAAGACCTGAGTTCAAACTCTGTCTGAGACACTTAATATCTATGTGATCCTGGGAAAGTCATATAACCTCTGTCTGCCTTCATATCCTCATCTACAAGACAAGTATAATAATAGCACCTAACTCCCAGGGTTGTTGTGAAGATGAATTGAGATAATATTTATAAAGCACTTTGAGGTAAATAGTGCAAAAGGCTATATAAATGACATTATCATCATCACCATCATCATCGCCACCATCATCATTGTCATCATCATTACACTTAACTTTATTTGTTTTGTCCTATTGTTGTAACTTGGCACTTACCCTTTCGACTGATCTGTCTCTTCTCTGTTTTCCCTCCTATTCTCAGGCTCTGGGGTATTAATGCTGCTTGTTAACAAGGCACCCCCAGGCAAGGAGTTGTTGTTGGATAGTACAAAGAGTGATGCCTTTGAAAAACTTGGCTGTGAATCACAGGTCTGCAGCTAACTTACCGTGGGACCTGGGGCAAGTACATTTGCCTCTGTGGGTCTCAGTTTCCACATCAGAAATAGGAAGAAATTGAACTAGACTTCTGAGGCTCTTCTTATTTATAAATCTATGATCTCTTTCAAGGAAAAGGAATGTGTTTGGTTTGGTTTGGTTTGGATTTTATTATGTTAGCAATGTATATGTGGAGACACTGTGCTATATAATAGGACAGAAAGAGAAGTCCCAGATGCTTATGGACCTGGGCCATTGCTATAAGATGACATTCCTGCTTATTTCTAGACCTTTGCAGGTAGGAATCACAGAATCCTAGAATGTCAGAACTGGATGGTACCAAGATCATCTAGTCCAAAGGCTTCATTTTATTGATGAGGAAACCGAGGCACAGAGAAAGATATTTGCCCAAGTTCATATCAGTGACATAACAACCTGTTAAGTGGTAGAGGCAAGATTCAAATTCAAGTTGTCTAGGGCTTTTTCTATTGGAAATGATGGATGGATGGATGGATGCATGATGAATTTTCTACTCTGAACAATGAATGAATGAATGAATGAATGAATGAATCTGTGATTGATGAATGAACTGATAGATGGATGAAGGAATGAAGGAATCAGTGAATGAATGAATGAAGGAATGAGACATTGATTAAGCATTTCCTTTGTACAAAACATTGTGCTAAGCAATGAGGATATGAACAAAAATGTAAAACAACTCCAGCTCTCAAGGAGCTCCCATTCTAATGGAAAAGACAACACACATGGAAGGTTTCAGCTACAAGTCAGATGGAAAGGTCCCATGGTCCTTAGTATGTGTCAAAGCAGATGGTAATGCTGTTTCTTTAATGTCATTTCTAATGTTGAACCATTTGACAGCACCAAGGACTTTGTTGACAAGAATTTTCTTTTCTGGGTCTTCTGTGGTCACTGAGGAGCAGCTGCCAGGCTACAGCTCCACAGGGGTTGCTTCCTAGGATGATGGTTAAGGGCATTGGGCTGGAAGCATTGCCATTCCCAAAGTTCTTGGGTTCAGGGTGTTTCCATAAGGTTGTGAGGGGAGATGGTAGACACAGTCATAGTGTTGGTTTGATTTATCTGGCACATGCTGCTTCCTCTCTTTCTCCCTCAGAGTGCCTCGTTGTCTTAGCTAGTGTGGCCTGCCCTGTTACTGGGGATGACTGGTACCTTCTCTTTAAAGCCTCTTTCTTAAATGACTGCCCTGAGGGCTAGGCTGGAATCAGGACTCGTGTATGTATGTATATAGTGATATTATATGTATGCAATAAAGCAGAAGGAACAGAAAGCAAAGCATTACGACCTTGTGAAAATAGAAGAAAATACAGAAAATAATGCATAGGAATCAATCATGTGATCAAAAGTATCTGGAGAATCCTGGACCAATGACAGTAACCCAACGACCTTCATTTTCTCCCCATTGCCTCTTTAATAGTCTCATCCTGACATCCCACACTCTTCGTTGTCTGGCCCCAGACTGTCTCCTTCCTAATCTAACACTGCTACCCTACTTCAGTCACTCTAGTCCCTGGCCAGAAAGGAGTGCAATCCCCCCAAAAACACCTTTTTGTTCCACCTATGCAGCTTTTCTCAATCCTTTCCCATGCCTAGAGTAATCTCTCCCTATCTTCATCTCTGGGCGTGGAATCATACCTGTCTTTTGAGGCCCACATTAAATATTACATGAAGCAGGAATTCTCCTCTACTCATCCCAAATGAAAGAGTTCACTCCTCTGAGAATCCAAAAACTGGGTTTATTCTTTTCACATGTGCCTTGTCACATTCTCATGAGTTTCTCTTCTATTATACTTGTAAGGAGCCATATTTAAGCCCCTTTAGAGGAAAAACCCAACAATTTCCAAACAATAAGAGCTGTCACAAAGTGGATTACAACACTCTCTTGGGAAGTAGTGAGTTCCCCATCTCTGGAGGTGTTCAAGTAGAGGCTGTATGACCACTTGTTGGGAATGTTGAAGAAAGGATGCCTATTCTGGAACCAGCTATGTGAGATACTCCCTGGGATCCCTTCCAACTCTGTCATCTGTGAAAATCTTATTCCCAAGACTTCCTGAAAGGATGGCTGCCTGAACAGGAGACAAACACCTCCCACATACCTAGCCAAGCAAGACCCTGAAGTTTGCAGCAGACTGAAAAATGATCAAGAAATTCTCAAAATCAAGAAACTATGACCTCTTCTACCCCAGAATTGCACAAAAAGTTATCTAGAATCCTGGGGCAATAGGAAAGTGGACCCCTCCAATAAAGCAAGCCCCATGATGACCAGAGACTGTATTCTTTTACAGGCAAGTGAGGATGGAAGACATCCTCAAGAAGGCTCAGAAATCCCTGGGATGGGGGGACCTTGGCAGCGTTAATGCAAACCCACTACCAACCAGAGGTACTATTGTTCCACGTTCCTTCTCACAATCCCAACCAATCTTTTTCATGTTTTGAGGCCATCAAATATTGACCTCCTTGATCCTATATACACTAGCTACCCCAAAAGGCAATGTTACATAGCAGAAAGAGTGATCATTTGGCAATTAGAAGACTTAAACTCAGATTCTAGTTCTGAGACTCAATAGACATACGATCTTGAGCAAGCAAAAAAAATTGGAACTCAAAATTTCAAAAAATTATATCAAAATTGTCTTTACATGTATTTGGGAAAAATAAAATATATATTAAAAATGAATCCCTCTTATAAAGAATGTAGAAAATAAGTAGGCCAGGGAAAAGTAAGCACACTGGAGACTTCTCTGTTGTTGTGGACCTATAAGCAGAACATGTGTGGGCAGAAGAGGTTCACCCCAACCCTGGATATGGAAGAAGACAGGGTGGGACCTGAAAATTGTGTCCTCCTAGGCCTGACACTGATGATCTGAAGGACCAGTGACACTGACAGCAGAAATGACCAATAGTCTTCAATTACGCCTGTACCTCCCTGACTCTCAGTGTCTTCATCTGTAAAATCGGGATAGCGATCAATATTCATTCTATTAGCTCACAGAGTCAGGAATAAGCTTTGCAAATCTTTAAAATACTGTCTATATATGAATTGTTGTAAAACCCCTTTTTGGAACCTTTAATGCCCTGGCAGAGGCATCCATGCAATGAGATACAACTCTAGGTATTTCCAGCAGCCCTGGCACCATTTGCTAGGAGAATCTACATAGCATTGCTTGTAGTCTCTTTGTCTCTGCATCTTACAGTGTTCCATTGTCTCAAAGGAAATGGAGACCAAAGCTCTTCTTGCTATGCTCAGGAAGATAAGTTCTATGACCCCAGAAACAAGGAGTATGCTGTGACCCACAGGACTTCCCAAAATGTGGCATGGTTCTGTCACTTACACCCCCTGTGACCTTAAATGTGACTTCCATGTGCCTCAGTAGCCCCATCAGGGAAACTGGCAACCTTACACATACTGTACTTCCCTCAAACAAATAGGAACACTATTTTCCTCCTGGATTTCCTCGACTATTTCAAAACCGTTTTAAATGATGATAAAGATGTATTCCCCACTCCACCACCCCTTACACATACACCCATAAACCAGGTTCTCAGGAATTTACAGGCACAAAATGGTGATCGGTCCTGAAATGGGAAACAGATTTTCACAATTCACACCCCATGAACTCCAACTGCCTGGATTTCATGAGGCGAGAACTAAAAATTGACAAGATGCAACCAAACCCTTCATAGCTCTGCCTCACAGCTGAATGGCTGGTGTCATGATGAGGGGAGGGAGGTGGAGACTGGGAGTCAGAAGACAATGTTTCCTTCCCAGTTATACCACTTACTCCCTGTGGGATCTTGGGCCAGCTGCTCCCTACCCCTGGGCCTCAGTGATCCCATCTGTGAAGGAGGAAGACAAATCACATTTCAAAATAGTCGCATAACAATTAGGATGAAGAATTTTGAATCTAATGTGGTAATATTTGTAAAGAGCTTAGTACAGTGTCTGTCACATAGTAGGCACTTAATAAATGTTTACTCTCTCTGTGTGTATATATATATACACACACATATGTATACATGCGTGTATATATGCATAAATGTGTATCCATGCATATGTGTATACATGCACATGTACGTATATGTGCACATGCATACATACATGTACTATATGTGTATATATAGCTTTAAAGTTGACAACTTGATTTACATGCATTATCTCATTTCATTCTTCCACCAGTCTGATGAAGGAAGTACTACAGGTACTGTTATTCTCATTTTCCAGATGAAGAAATGGAGGTTCAGAGAAGTTAAGTAATTTTGCCAAGGTCACAAAGTTATTACCAGCAGCAGAATTTGAACTCAGACCCCTCCCAACTCTATCTAGCACTCTTTGTGCCAAGTTACCTTTTCATAGAGATTTGTGCAATCAATGGACATCTGAGATAAGCCCATACTCATCTTTGCAAGGGATGAGGGACAAAGTCCTCATCCTAATGAAGCTCACAGGATAAGAGGAGGAAAGGATGCACAGGCAATGTGTTGTAGCCCAAAAGAGCAGACAAAAGGTACATGGGGCAGACCAATCACAAAGTAGGCACAGGACAAGGATGAGGAAGAGGATGATGACAACACCACTTACGTAGTTCTTCAGAGACTGCAAAGTGATAAGTGAAGTCTAAGGAAGGCTCGGCCCTTCAATGGCGCTCTTCGGATTTGTCTAAGCAGCTAGGTGATGCAGTGTGTTGGTAAGCAAAATGGGCTCTTAGCACTTAGTTGGCTTTTGTTCTCTTTGAATAATTCAGTGTATTTTATTGAGCCTTACTAGGTGCTAAGCCTCAAGTCCAAACCCCTATTAGGTGTAAAACCTATGTAGGTGTGGATTGGTAACTAAGGTGGGGACCAAGGTGGGGCTAACTCAGGGAAGGGCCTGGTTTACAGGTGAGTTTGAGTGACATGTTTGGGACAGCAGAGGCTTTTAGACCACATGGGTTAAAGTCGCCTCTTTGTGATGATTTTAGGTCACATGGTTGAGTCGCATGTGTGACTCACCCCTGACCCTGAAAAAAGATATAAAACCAGGGGTTGGCTTTCTCTTCTTTGGAGCTCTTACCCACAGCAGTGCTGGTGCTAGTGACTCTGGGCCAGCCCACATTATGAGCTCCCGGCCGAACCTAGATGTTGGTAACTATGAATCTGCATTTGGTCTGTCTGTGGATGTTTGTAATTTGTTTAGGGCTCTCATTCGTGCTGGCGCGCTGATGCGGAGACTCTAGGGAAGCTGTACCTAAAAGCCCTCCAGCTCATAACCCCGGATGTTGGGACTTTGTTAAACCCTGGTAACTATGTATTGGGATTTGAATCAGACAAGGTCGGTCTGTCCATGTTTGTACTTCGTTTGTATTTTGCTCTGAAGTTCAGGGTGCTGGTTTTTTCCCCTGACCTAAATGAATGATATTTGTACGTTGAATTAAAGTAAGTTTGTCAACCCCTTAACGTTGCTTTCCTTAGTTAAGCAGATCAAAAGAACCTGTGCTTTTGCAGTGTGTTGCCAGCTTTCTGGATGCTGGTTGTTAGTGGATCTTACACCTCCACAGAAGCTGCTAGCCAGATTGTTGAAACATGCAGTGGATAGAGGACTGATCCTGGAGTCTAAAGATCTGAGTTCAAATTTTGCCTTGAATACTTCCTAGCTGGGTAAGTCACTTTACCTGTCTGTCTCCATTTCTTCATCTATAAAATGGAGATAATCATAATACTTGCCTCCCAAGCATGTTGTGAACATCAAAGGAGATAATATAGGTAAAACACTTTGCAAACTGTTATTATTATATATCATGATATTAACAATATATATAATAACTATTATTATCAAAAGCCTCAAGTATTTCCTTAATTCTGTAGCCTAAGCCAGAAACAGACTAGAAGCCCCCTGTTATAAGGGGATCAAGGGAAGAAAGGGGTGTTGTGCCTTCATGTCCTCTGTTGGAAGTGGAGCTAGGAGGCATAACTCACTCTCCTGGGGTTCAGACATTGCCCTTTATCTAGAGTTTATTTTTTTCCCCTAGCTTTGCAAGGGACTTTAGAAATCATGTAATTTATTGCACCCATTTTACAGGTGAGCAACTAAGACTCAGAGAGGGCAAGCAATTTGTCACAAGCTGCCCAATTGGCCAATAGCAGTGCCTAGATTTCAACCAAGGTCTCCTGACTCTAAATCCAGTGTTCTTTTCGCTATGCCACTATTAGTTTTAGTACTTCCAACAGGCTTAGCACATGGACCATATACTAGCAGAACTAACATTGTTGTTCAGTCGTTTTCAGTCATGTCCAACTCTTTGTGAATTCATTTGGGGTTTCCTCAACAGAGATACCAGAGTGGTTTACCATTTCTTTCTCCAGCTCATTTTCTACAGATGAGAAAACTGAGACCAACAGGGTTAAGTGACTTGCCCCAGGTCACATAGCTAGAAAGTGTCTGAGGCCAGATTTAAACTCAGGAAGATGAGTCTTCCTGACTTCAGGCTGTGGAGTCTATCCTATACATGGCTATCATCATCACATTATCTTTTTTAAGGTATTCATTAAGCACTAGTATATGTCAGAGACTGTGCTATGTACTTTATAAATCTTATCTCATTTGATCCTCACCTCAAAGGTAGTACCAGTAGTATCCCATTTTACAGATGAGGAAACTGAGAGATGAAGTATCTTCTCAGGGTCACATAGCTAACAAGTATCTGAGGCCACATTTCAACTCAGGTCTTCCTGACTCCAAGCCTAGGGCTCTACCCACAGCTCTACCTACAGATCATCTTGTAAGCCTCTCATTTTACAGAACTGACAACCCCAAAAAAGGATAAGCAACTTGTCCCTGGTTAGATGATAATTTAGCTGCAGATTGAGGACTTTTATCACTACACTATGATGCCTTTCCTAGAGGTGGATTCAGTTCAAAGAATCTAATAGAAAAAAAGGAGAGTCTAATTATTAGGGCAATTCTGGTGGGGAGTGGACCCAATGTTAAGAACCTACTCTAACCATTTCCTTCCCACTCATCCCAACCAGAAATGAGTATATTTATCCTTTCCACAATGTGACTTTCCCCATTGCGGTTTTGAGATATCACAGGTCAGAATGAGAAATTAAATTGGAATTTGGGGGGAGTTTTGTGGAAGCCGCAGACAAGCAGTGAAGGCCAATAGATGACACAGAGTCTATGAGCAAATAATTAACCCAAATTTTACAATGTACTGTAAACATCCCATAAAATAAAAAGAAAAAAAATCAGACTTCTTTTCTAGTATGAAGGAAGGAAGGGTAAAAATAAAATTAAGGGGATTTTCCGGATCATGGGGTGGGGGGCACACCCCTAGCCCCCACAATGTGGAAAGGATAACTGTATTTTGGACTAGATGGACTCTTTAGCATCAGTGCCAGCTCTCATAGTCTATCCTCAGTTCTAAATTAGTTCTTTCTGGCTTTATCCATTGCATCTTCTCCTCTCAGACCTCAGGTACACAGTCATTTGCTTTGATTACACTAGAGGGAAGTTATGAGCCATAGGAAACACAGAAGCAATCTTTGTGATCCCCACATGGAGCTAAAGCTGAGCTCTGACCCCAATTTATGGCCACGCTTGGGAAAAAGATATCTCTGCCCGCTCTGGTGTTCTATGTTTCTTCCACAACCTGGACCCAGCTCTCTCCCCAGAATGCTTTGGGGAAATAGAGGGGGCGGTGGAGGGAGAATAGGGATTTCTTATCAAAGAGTAGCAGCGAAATTTGGTACAAATTATTCGTCAACCTAGACCTCTGAATGCCTCTGGTACCAAGAAATTATTTTTTGGATGGGAAAATAAATTTTAGTTTTAGAGATTTGTGGTTTTTTTCCCCTTCCTTCTCCCTGCTCCCCCTTTCATTTCAACTCGGTTAAGCAAACATTTTACTAAGTGCCTGTGGTGAGTTGAGAAGTGGGATAGGAGAGATAATCAGTTTGGATGATATACAGCCCCTGTTCTTATGGATCTCCCTGCAGCCTTTGACACTGCCAATCACTCTCTCTTCTTCGATACTCTCTTTTTTTTAGGTTTTTGGGACACCACTATTTCCTGGTTCTCCCTCTATCTACCGGACTGCTCCTTCTCTGTCTCCTTTGCTGGATTCTCATTCAGCTCATGCCTTCTTACCGTGGGTGTTCCTCATGGTTCTGTCCTAGACCCTCTTTTCTTGTCCCTCTATACTACTTCACTTGGCTCTCCCAATCTTCCTAAAGTGTAACTAATCTGGGGATGAGTTACAAAGATAAATAACAATAATGTACAAAGTGGTATATGATACAACACATATGTGATATCAACCCCCAAAAAGAAAGACTTGGGGAAAATGCAGTCTGTAAGCACCAGAGTCCACTCTCACCTAATCCTGGAGTCTCTAGCTGCCCCATCAGAATATTAACAATAATAGGCATTTATATATCACTTTAAAGTTTGAAAATCATTAACATCATCTCATTTGAGCCTCACAACACCCCATGAGGTAGGTCCTATAGATATGCCTATTTTATATGTAATGGAGCTTTTTGAGCATGCTCAGATTAACTGACATGGAAACACACTAAAGGGGCATACCTGGGCATGCCTAGATCTGAGATGGAGGCATTCTGCACCCCCTCCCCCATGGGTGGGGACAACTTCCTTTGGTTAGATGCATGGTAGAAAGGCTGCACCTATAAAACTTGTGAGACTGAGACAATTGCTTTCTTTCTGAATATTTTTTCGATGCACTTTTTCCTATGCATTCAGTGTGTCCAGAAGGTGGAGATTATAATTCACCCACAGCACAGGCACCATGAACTGAACCAGGAAGGGGATCACCTCACCCTACCTTTTACACAGGCTCTGAGAAATGGGCCTAGGGGCGTTTACCTCTATTTTGTGTTGTTTGTCCTTCTCACTTTCAGTTGCTGGTGGGGAGCTCAAGCCATAACAACATCAAAGCCCAGATTGGCTCACTACCCCCTTCTCCAGAGACTCTCACTCTTTTTCATCCCTCCTCAAACCTTCCACAAATGTTCCCCCTGACTCTCTTAGCTGAGAATTTTGCCCCATATTTTACAAAAAATGAGGCCATTCATCCCCTCATCTCCTATCACTTGCATGCCTTCTGCCACTGTCTCCTCCTTCATCCTTGTCTAATATGATGAAGTCACTTTATTCCTTACCAGGAGATCTATTCCATTCACTCTCTTCTAAGACAAATTGTTCCTTCTGTCACTTATTTTCACTCTACCCCACCTACTAGCTCATTTCCTACTGCCTACAAACATGCCCACATCTCCCCCTCCTGAAAAAACCCTCACTTGAGCTTTCCATTGCCACGAGCTACTGTCCCATATCTCTTGTGCCCTTTGTAGCTAAACTTCTCCAACAGGCAATCTACAATAGGTAGACTTTCTCTCCTCTCATTCTTCCTAACATCTTACCATCTGGGAAGCTACCTCTCCAAAGTTACTAATGACCTCTTAGTTGCCAAATCCAGTGGCCTTTTCCCAATCCTTATTCTCTGCAGCCTTTGACACTGCTGATCACTCTCTCTTCTTTGATACTCTCTTCTTTTTAGGTTTTTGAGGACACATTGTCTCCTGATTCTCCTCCTATCTATCAGACTGCTCTTTCTCTCTCATTTGCTGGGTTTTCATCCAGGTCATGCCTTCTTACCATAGGTGTTCCTCAAGGTTCTGTCCTATACTCTCTTCTCTCTTCCCTCTATACTACTTCACTTGGTGATCTCATCAGCTCCCATGTAATTAATTTCCATCTCTATGCTGATAATTCTCAAATCTCCCTATCTTGCCCCAACCTCTCTTGCATCTCCAGCTGCCTTTCAGAAATCTTGAATTAGGTGTTCAATAGACATCTTAAACTCACTACATCTAAAATGGAACTCTCTGTTTTTCCCCCCAAACTCTCCTCCTCTCCTACCTTTGCTATTACTGCCAGATAGTAACAGCATCCTCCCAGTCCCTCAGGGTCAACAGCTAGGAGTCATCCACTATCTCTCACCCATCTAAGCTGTTACTAAGTCCTGTTGATTTCACCTTGGCAACATCTCTCAAATATGGCCCCTTCTCTCCTCTGACACGACTACCACTCAGGTGCAGGTTCTCATCACCTCATGCCTGGTTTATTACAATAGCCTGATGGTGGGTCTCAAGTCTCTCTCTACTCCAACCCAGTCTCCATTCACCTGCTAAAGCAATTTTCCTAAAGTGTAGATCTGATTATGACATTCTCCTCCCCCCTTCCTGCCACTACTCTAAACTCCAGTGGCACACAGAATCAAATACAAAATGCTCTGACATTTACAGCCCTTTGTAAGGTAGCCCTTTCCTATCTTTCTAGTCTTCTTACACCTTACTCTGTGACTTATGCTCTTCATTTCTTGGGTGTTCCATGTGCAAGACACTCCATCTCTTGGCTCTGGGCATTCTCTCTGGTTATCTCCCATACCTGGAATGCTCTCCTTGCTCCACTATCATTACTGACCTCCCTATCTTCCATTAAGATTCCAACTTCTACAGGAAGGCTTGCCCAAACCCTCTTATTTCTAATACCTTCCTTCTGATAAATTATCTCTATTTATCCTATAGATAGCTTGCTTTGTATGTACTTGTTTGTATGCTTTCTCCTTCATTAGATTATAAGCTCTTTTGCATCTTCCCATATCACCAGTACTTTGCGCAGTGCCTGGCACAAAGAAGGCACTTAATAAATGTTTATTGATTAATTGATTGATTGTGGGCGGGGTCGTAAATATAGCCAGCCTGCCAGGCATGGAAACCTAGATATGCCAAGGTGTCTAGGAGCCCAAGCAGATTTTAGACGTGGAACTGGAACTGTGTCCATAGGAATTGAGCTCAATTATGAACCTAATCTCCTTCACCTCCCCAGAGAACTGTGTCCATAGGAATTGAGCTCAATTATGAACCTAATCTCCTTCACCTCCCCAGAGACTGACATAAGGGGGAGGGGATTGTGCCTCCCATGTTTTGGGGAGAGTAAGTTTGAGTTGGTGTTTGTGTATGTGATTACACTTTCTGAAGCATTTTTTTAAAAAGTTAATCCAACCGTCAATGGCTAAATGGAACTGTGGTGTAGGAGTCCTTCCCTCCTATTGGGGTAACAGCATCTGGGGCTTGAGCCATTTGCAGAGAGGGTAACCACATTCTTTAGGCCCCTTAAGGGCACCAGAGAACCCAAGGAAGGAATGAAAAGTAAAATAAGTGGTCTTCAGACAGTGGGGGGCCAATGTAGTCAGTATTATATGTGGATGAAAAAAACTAAAGCTCAGAGGGAAGACGTGACTGTTCATGGTCACACAGCAAGTAGGAGTCAGAGGTAGCATGAACCCACATATTTCTGACTACAATTCAGTACCTCTCCTAGTTATATAGGCTTATCCTACATTTCCTCCCCTTCCTTGGCAGTATCTAGGAAAATGAAAGACATTTCACTAAGTCCTTATACTTCTCAAACAGTACTTAAGACTTAGGCTATTACCTAAGTCAGAGGGCTCAGTGCCTCTTTAGGATTGGGGACAGATTCTATAACTCCTCCCTCTCCTACCCTTCCTTCCTGTCCCCCCATCCCCAAAGGAATCATCAACATTCATTCACATCATTCATTCATTCACTCAAAATCTTTTATAAGCACCTAGTTTTGTATGTTAGTCTTCTTTCTCTTAACCCATCTCTAAACTCCCTGAGGGCATAGTACCATGCTGGTTACATTTGTTATTCAATCATTGTTCAGTAATGTCTGACTCTTTGTGACCCCATTTGGGGTGTTCTTGACAAAAATACTGGAGTGGTTCGCCACTTCCTTCTCCAGCTCATTTTACAGATGAGGAAATGGAGGCAAAGTGACTTGCCCATGATCACACAGCTAGGAAGTGTTTGAGGCCAGATTTGAATTCAGAAAGATGAGTCTTCTTGACTCTAGGCCTGGAACTCTATACACTTCACCATCCAGCTGCCTATACTGGTCATATACATAATAAATAATACTTCATGAAATCATTCAAAAACCCACAGTTTTATCAGTGTAAATTATCCACACCCACTAGAATAGAGATTGTGTGTGTGTGTGTGTGTGTGTGTGATGGACCTCCTTGACAATCTGGTGAAGTCTATGGTCTAAAACATATGAAATAAAATGCATATGATTACAAAGGAAGCCAAATATATTGAAATATTGTGAGAAACACAGCTGTGGGGATCACAGGACTTCCCAGGCAGGGTCAAATCCTTAGGAGGGCCCACGTGATAGCCCCTTAACACAGCTATGGGAATCACAGGACTACCTAGGCAGGATCAGGAAGTAAGCCCCAGATAGGCTTCCGAAGCTCATTGCTTTTCTGGTTGCATAACCATAGGAAGATCCATGTGATGGCCCACTGTAACCCAAAGAACTCAGAAACAGAGTGGGCAGAGGGAGGCGGTTATTACACTTCTCACAAGAAAGAAGGTATGGTGCTCTCTAGGAACACCCACACCAATACAGAAGCAGGAGTCAGGTTAACTAGTTCTACTCTCCTTGTCTGAGTAAGGATTAGTTTATATTCTTCATTTCCCTACATTCCCTTCTTAATTTATGCAGATTATGCCGATTACATAGGCACGGTAGTGAGGATACTTGACCAAGGCATGACCCCTCAGCCTTGTCCCAGCCTAGCCTTTCTAGTCCCCCCCATTGTCTTAGTAAGCAGGCTTCCCACAGCTATTGATTATCTTCCAATAATTTCTGTGGGAACAAAACAACATACCATAATATTCTTTCTTACAATATGGTTAGCAATATATGTGTATGCACATATAGAACAGTTCAAAATTACATCAGTTGAATTGAATATTTAATTATATTGAAATATCTTCAATTATAGAATAAATTATATTTAAATTCCACTATATATACATGCATACATATGTATGTATACATAAATAAAAATTTAATTTTATATATGCATATATGTATTTGTATGTGCATGTAAGTATGTATGTATGTGTGTATGTAATTTAATTTTAGAAACCAAATTAAAAACCACTGTACTAAAGGGTTTCATGAGATTCTAGTAGATTCCCTGGTGACCAACCACAAACTTCTTCTAGCATCCTAAACTCTCAGAGCAGGCTTCAGAGACCATCTGTCCAATCCACACATACGCAAAAGCTCCTTCTAAAGCTCAGCTGACAAATGGTCTTTCAGACATTGCATGAAGGGCTCCAGAGAGTGGGAACCCACTGCCTCCCAAGGAAGCCAAATCCCCACTTGGATAGCTTTCCAAGGCAAATTTAGATTTCATGTAATTAAATTAAGCCTACATATGTTTTGTTTTGTTTTTTTTTTTTTGGAAATTTTCCATTCGATGGTTGTAACTCTACTGAGGGGCCAAGGAGAACAACTCTAATTCTCCTTCCCTGTGAAAGCCCTTGAAAACAATTTGTTGTCTATTCTCCCACCAAGTCTTCTCCAGGCTAAGTATCCACTATTACTTCAATTAATCTTAGTATGGCCCTTCACCATCTGGGATGTCCTTCTCTGGAGAGTGAACCCTCAGGTGATGAGGTCCTTCCTTGTCATTTAGGCTGGTTTTTAGATGATAGCTGAACAATGCATTGTTTGATTTATTCTTAAAGTCTTTGCAGTTTTGTAGGATTTCTGAGAGCTACTGTTTTGTTGACAACCATTTGAGAGCCTAAGATTACCTCCACTCTAGGAGGAAGCATTATATCAAGAAAAAAAATATATAATTACTCAGTAAAATCATAGAATTGAATTGAATGTCTGAAACAAATTTAATTCAAAGGAATTGAATTGATTAGATTGAATCGTTGAATTGAATTGATTTGAATTGAGTTGAGTTGTACCAAAATGATTGACTTTGATAGATTTGAATTAAAATTAATTGAACTTATTGGATTCAAATTGATTTTAATCTCTTTGAAGTTAATGGAATACAATGGAATTAATTTGAATTGAATTGCACTTGAATGAAGCATGTTGTGTTAAACTCCGCTGAGATGAGATATGTTGAATCAAACTGAATAGAGTTGTAAGAGGTTGAGTAGACTGGAATAGAATTACATTGAATTCAGTTGTGTGGAAATAAAGTTAATTGAATTGAATTGAATTCATTCCCAATAATAACTTTGTCAGGTATAGGGATGGCCTTAGATAGTTCTGTAAGTTGGTCCTGTTTTTATTCAGTACTTTTTCTTCTCTTTCACAGACTTCATCTTCCACATCTCTTGTAGGTATGTGCACACATGCACACACAAACACAGACACACACACATGCCATAGATATCAGTGCTTTATTACTGACCCTGATACCTCCAAGAAGGAAAGAAAGTTCTGATGTGATCAGAATTGATATTATTGCCACCAAACATTTGGAGGATTAATTATTCATTCTACCAGGGATGTATACATTTGTTTTTGCTTGATTTTTTTAAATAACTTTTTTCTATATCACCTATATTTCTTCAGGTTGCTCTCTCCTTCCCCTCCCAGAGATTGATCTCTTTTTAAAAAGGATGAAAAGAGGAAATTAAACAGTTTAGTAAAACTAACCAACCTGTCAAAAACAATATCTGATGTTTTATATTCACTGTTTCATACATTTCACTGTTTCATTCACCTCTACAAAGCAACAGGAAGAGGCACCTCCTGATGTCTCTCCTTTGGGGTCATGCCTACTCATTATAATTCTGTATCATTCAGTTTCAGTTCTTCTGTTTTCATTGTTCTTCTCTCATACATTGTTGTAGTCTTTGTACATATTGTTTTCCTGGCTTTGCTTATTTCACTTTGCAATTTAAAAGATGTAGCTGGAAAGGGGCGATTCTTAGAAAAGGAGTGAAGTAGACAAATGGTCGATGTTGAATGTAAAGTAGCCCAGCCTGGCAGAAACTCATGTGGATGGCTGATTGAGCAAATAAATGAATGAATGAATGGAGCATTTATTAAGTGCTTACTATGTACAAAGAATTGTGCTAACCCTTGTGGATATAGAAAAAAGTAAGATAGTCCCTACCATCAAGGAGCTCATATATGGAAGGCCACACAAATGGAACGTTTCATTTCTTAGTCAGATGGAAGGAGCCCATGGCCCTTATTGTAAAGGGACAAAGCAGATGTTAATGCTTCTTTAATTTCATTTCCATTGATAAAATCATATCAGTTTCTATATATGTATAGTCTACATGGTGAAGGGGGAGGTGCTAGATATGGTTGAAAGTGAGTTGTAGCCCAATTGTGGAAGGTATTGCTTTCTAGGCCAGTCTATCAATAAGGACACATTAAAAGTTCATAGCACCTTTGCAAAAGTGAGAGGTGCAGAGATGTGGAACATCGTATGTATTTCAAACTTTTTTCAATATATTGATTGATTTTGCTGATTTTTTTTCTTTTTCCTCTTTTTTCTTCTTTGACATATTTGTTATAGAGAATGTTTCTCTGGGAAGAGAAGGGAAGAGAAGGGGATGATGGGGAAAATGTAGGTAATGTAAAGACAAAAGATATAAATAAAATTATTTTAATAAAAGAGCTCTTTAGCAGCAAAGTAACCTGATCTAATTAGAGGATGTGTATGGTTCCCCAAGCAACGTGAGCAAGGTGGCTCAGAGGCAGAGAGGTACCTATAAGGAAGCTATTGCAATGAATCCCAATTGCTTACAGGATGCAGTAAAATTCTATGCCTCTCATTCAAATTTAGATAAGAGGTAAGGTACTCTTGGCTAGGGGTGGAGCCTACAGGCATAGAAGCCATATCAGAAAAAAACATGGCAGAACCAGAATCAGCACTCTATCCACAAGTCTCTATTGAGCCCCTCATGTGCTCTCTTCTTCCTTAGGTAGCATCCAGGGAAGCTTTTAAGTCTAAATCTATGGTCTGATGATCATTAGACAGTTCATAATCTGGTACAAGATACAATGTGTATTCTGGACCCTCAGCCAGATGAAGCCATCTGGTTGAGCCCAATGGGTGTTCTTTAAGAGATTATGATCACAGGACTTATGTCAATGTAGTATAGTAGAAGAGGCCCTGCACTGGGATTCTGAAGACCTGGGATCACATTCCAGCTCCACTGCTTACTAGCTGTGTGACAGTGACTGTCAATCACCTCTCTGAATTAGGTCAATGCAAGAATTTGCTCTGCTTGATTTTATACATACATACATATATATATATATATATATATGTGTGTGTGTGTGTATATATATATATATATATATACTATAGGAGTTTTGTTTTCTTTTTTTTTTCCTCCCTCAATTAAGGGTGGAGGGAGAAAGAGGAAGAGAGATAAAATAAACAATGTTTTTCATTGAAAAAAACTTTATTTTTTTTAAATAGGGGTAGTAATCTTTCTTTACTCTCTAATAGGGTTGTTGATCATATAAGATAATACATATAAAAACACTGTAAACTGTGACACTTTGTGCAAATATGAGGGATTAAGGGATCAAATTGCAGTGCCCAAAGAGAATTTAACCAATAGCATCTCTCAGCACCCCAAGATACTAACCGCAGCACATTCTCTCCATTCATGGACACCTGGCCCTGTGTAATGCCCATCTAGTCAAATTTCTCATGAAATGGTTTTCCAGGTAATGCTAACATTCTGAGTCTCAGTCAAGTGTAAGATACAGAGAAGTTGAAAGGAAAAAAAATCATCACCATACAGACAGACACACACGCACACACATACGCACTCACACTCTTCCTCCTCCTCCTCCTCCTCTTTGTCGTCCTCGTCCTCCTCCTTCATCTCCTTCTCCTTCTATCTATCTATCTATCTATCTATCTATCTATCTATCTATCTATCTATCTATCTATTTGTTTGTCTGTCTGTCTAGAGGCCAGACTTCTCCCCTGCCTGACAGACCACAGTCTCTACCAGGGTCAAATGAATTGACTGTGATCATTGTTAATACAATGAAATTCAAGGAGAATCGCAATAATAGCAATTCCTTAAAAGAAGAGGATAACCACTATAGCTGTCTACCCATTCGTTATAAGCACCAGTCTTTATTGGGTCACACCAAAAGATCAGACAGGCCTGCTCTCTCTAAGAATCTTAGAGCTGAAAAAGAGGTACATCACAGAATGTTAGAATATAGAATGAGAGTTGGAATATCTCTAGAACACGAGGTGATAAAACATAGAAAATTGAATTTTAGGTCTTGAAAGGACCTTAAAGGACGTGTATCCTTTGTTCTTATTTTACAGAGCAGAAACTGAAGCCAAGGAAGAGGAAGAAACAAGACCAGTTACTCAGAAATTTCATGACAGAGACTATACCAAAGCCCAGGTGTGCTGATATATATCTGAGCGTTTTACTGAAAGATTTTCAGAGGGTAACTCTCTGGTTAGAACAAAAGTAATCAAAGGGTAATGTGTTCTTGGAGCTATCTGTTCTAATCCAAGATAAACAGTGGACATGATACTTCAATTCAATTCAACAAACACTTAGTGATATCTTCCTACGTGCAAGGAGCTGGAATCTAAGGACATAAAGCTATATTCAAAACAACCTTTGCCTTTCAAACATTTCCATTATAAAGAGGTGGGATAGAACATGTACATAAGTATATTACAAGAGAAACTGGAATGGGGGGGCATTTAAATTTTTTATAAAGTGGGGGGAAATCAGGGATAGTAAATGGAACTATTGGTGCCTGAGCTGAGCCTTGAATGAAGATGATGATTCTGATAGAGATGAAAATAAAGGAGCTCCTTCAAGACATGGGGGACAGCTTGTGTGGATGCATAGAAAGCAGGCAATTGGCTATTAAGTATGAAGGGTAGCTAGGAGTCCAGTATAATTGAAATGTAGAATATATGATATGGATTATTATTAAATACGATTGCGAAAGTAAGTGAAAGTCAGATAATATACGACTTTAAATGCCAGGCTAAGGAGTTTTTTTTTTTCCTTTATCCTTTAGGCAGCAGGGAGCCACTGTAGATTTTTGAGTAAGGGAAGGGCCTTGTACACCTTTTACTTTAGGATGATAATATTGATAACTTCTAGGATGGATTAAGGAGGAGATTAGGGAGGATATATTGGGAATAATAAGACTGACCTCTAACTCTGGTCAAAGACTGAAACCTGAACCTGACCACGGACACAGTCAGATATCCCTAGAGTCAATCACGGAGTTTGAAAATATGGCGACCAATTACAAAGCAATTTCAGTCATCCAGGTGAGAGGTAATGAGTGGCTAAACTAGGGCAGTAGTTATATGAGAAGAGAGAAAGATAATGGTTGTGAGAAAGGTTATTGAGGTTAAATCAACAAAATATAGCGGGTGATTGGATATGAGAGTGTGATGATTCAAGGATGATTTCAAGGTTATGTTAGTAACTGATGAGAAGAATGGGGATACCCTGAATAGAAAAAGGGATGTTTTGAGGATGGGCAAATTTAGGAGGAAAATAGGAAGTTCCATTCTAAATCTGCCTAAGACAGAGAGGAAAACTGTTTGGATAATGTAATTTGATTTCAGAACCGTTTGACATCCAACTTCAAGATGATATTTTGGCCGACCTCAGATAATTGGTTGATAGTTCTTCTTTCATATTTGGATGAGGCTGGTTCAATGATCGGAATTTTGCCAGGCTGAAGATGGAGGACTGGCCATCACTGAGACAAAGTGGTTTTCCTAGCCCTAGTCACTGGCTGGCCTGCAACTCAGGCCACAGAATCACAGAATCTCAGACTTAGAAGGGATCCCAGAGACCACCTAGTCCAGCCCCATACTTAGACAAGAATTCTCTCTCCACCACATCCTCGATATGGTCATCCTACCTCTCTCTGAATAACTGTGTTAGGTTTATTCAATTGCATTTTGTCTGCTTTTCCCTTGCATAGGGCCAAGGCTAGAAAGGGACTGAAGCTGTGATTCCATTGACATAGGCAATTTCCAAATGAGAAAAGTACCCCTAGAAATGGAAGTCAGCATCTTTTCTGCAATTTATCATTTCAGAGTTACCTAGACTGAGCATTGATTTGTTAAATGATTTACATAGGCTCAAAGAGTGGGGAGGGCTTGAATTCAGGTCTTCTTGGCTCTGAGGCTGTTTCTCTCAACACTATGCAATATAACAATCCTTTCCTTATGGTAAGTCTAAATTTGCCTCTTTGAAACTTCCTCTTGTTCCTAGTTTTGCATTTAGAGATCAAGAAAAAAACAAATTCTATTCTATTTCCATATTGTTGTTGTTATTCAGTCATGCTTGACTCTTCATGACTCCATTTGGGGTTTATTTGGCAAATATACTTGAGTAGTTTGCATTTCCTGCTCCAGCTCATTTTACAGATGAGTAAACTGAGGCAAACAAGGTTAAATGACTGTCTAGGGTTACATAGCTAGTAACAGAGCTGGTCACATAGGCTGGATTTGAGCTCAGGAGGATGAGTCTTCCTGACTCCAGACCCAGCACTCTATCCACTGTGCCACCTAGTTGCCCGTATTTCCACACTACAGCCCTTCAAATAATTGAATATAGCAAATGTCCCATTCAGTTGGGTGGTGCAGGGGATGGAGCTCTGAGCTTAGAGTCAGGAAAATCTGAGTTCAAATCAGTTTCAGACTTGAACAGCTGTATGATCCTGGGCAAGTCACTTGACCTCTGTTGGCCTCAATTTTCTCAACCATAAAATTGGGATAATAATAGTACCTATATCCTAGAGTTGTTATGTGAATCAATTTAGATAATATCTGTAAAGTACTTATTACGGTGCTTGGCACATAGTAGGCAATAAATACATCCTACTCAGATGTCTCTTCTCCAGCTTAAACATTACTAACTTTTTCTAACAATTGTCACATATCATTACCTCAAGACCCTTCAATTCTCTGGTGTGATAGATGATTTATTGGACCCCTAATTGAATCCAATCAGAATTATTCAGTTTGATATGATTCCATAGGGCTAGTGATTGTAAGTTCTGCATAGTAGGCCCCAGAGTTGTGAACTGCAGATTGTAAGTTCGCTTGCTTAATCAAGGGAAGCTAACTAGAGGACCTCCACCCTTGTTTTTTCTTGTTATGGTGACCAATCCCAGTGTGACAGGCATGACTCAATTACATGGAAACTCCCCCAGCTATTTTTTCTGTCCTTCCATCCCTTGTCATCCCTCTATTCCCCAACATGACCATGAGCACATAGCAATGAGTACCCCTTATTGCCAGCCTGTGGCCTGTCCTTATTAGATGTTTTGACATCTCCATATCAGCCCAACCCCATGATCCTACTCCTCAGCTTAGTGGGACCTCTTGGAAGGTCAAGATAGGTCTCTTAAGGTCTGATCACTAACCTGTTTGTCAACCAGGGGTATTTGGTATTTTGTGTAGGAGATCCTAGAGGGCCAAGGGCAAGGTCTATCAATCAATTAGATTTTGTAATTTTTGGTCTGCTTCACCTGTATTGAATAGGTATCAAGTCCTATAAAACTAAGGCTCTGGAAAAGTGGGCATCTCAGATCATTAGGAAGATCTGAAGCCCACTTTATTAGTGTGGAATGTGGACCCTTTAATAAAGTGCCATTAGCTCCAAGCTCTGTATCAGTGTTTTCTTTTTCTTGAAAACTGGACAATTTTGAAAACTCCCACATTGGATTCACATCTGTAAATGTTCTCTACCTTATCAATTCCTTCTTAAAATGTAAGGATCGAAACTGAACACAGTACTCTAAATATGGTCTGACCAGGGCAGAGTACTGAGGGACTATCTCTCTACAGACAATACACCCCTATTAATATAGCCTAAGATTGTGGCTTTTGTTTTTGTTTTTAGTGACTGCCATATCACATTATTGTTCCATGTGAATTTTGTAATCCACAAAACACCAGAGCTTTTCCCAAGGAACCTCTCTGGCCCTACTTCTTCCACCTTATAATTGTGAAGTCAATCTTTTTAAACTCCAGATAAGACTTTACATTTCTTCTTATTACATTTAATCTTTTTTGACTCAGCTCCATGTTCTATTCTGTCAAAAAATCTTGTTTTTTTTTTAATCTCAACTTTGTCACCCAGGGTGCTAGGTATCCCTGACAGCTTTGTGTCATTCTACAAGTCTGATGAGCATGTGATACATGCCTTTATCTAAGTCACAGGCAATCAAGTTTAACAGCACAAGGGGGCCAAGCAGCCATCCCAGATGCAATCCACTGAAGCCCTGCTTTCAAGGTAACATTAAACTAGCTCCTATTCCTTAGGTCTCACTATCTAGACATTTTTTAATAATAAGACTGAGTTCTGGTCAAAGACTGAGGCCTCAACCTGACTACAGGCTGAGCCCTACTCAACTCTTAATTCTAGGCAACTCTTGGACAAGAGAGTTCAGATAGTAAATAAAAACTCTTCCCCTTTCTGTCAAGACAGTACAGATGTCACTCAGTTATGTTCATTAATGAGTAAAAATGGTACATCAGATTTATGTCCTAACTAGTGAGCACCATTTTCCTTCTGTGCCTCAGTCCTGGCTTTGATAAACTTCTTGAATAATTCTAAAGCAATTCATTGATGAGTGGTCTGAAGCTTTCCTCAGAGAGTAGAAATGGGCTCCAAACACACCAAGCTCCCATTAATGAGCTGTCAAAGATTAATCCATCATCCTGGACCTTCTATTCTTCTTGAATTCATTTCCCCGAAGGCCTTCTAGAGATAGTCCTATCTATGTTGTAATCCAAGGAATCATCAATTCCAGGGATATCTGACCTCAGCCTGAGAAAAGCAGGAGAGGGAAGAGTCCTGGTTAACGTGGTGTGGGAGCTTGGAGGAGGGGAATCTTTCATTCTCCTAAGTCACATTGTACCCACAAATCATCCAATCACCCCCACCATGGCAAAGAAAACCAAGCTGATGCACTGAGTGAAATTCTATCAAAGAGATAGGCCACCTCTGTCACTAACTTTGTTTCAATCTCTCTTTCCAAAACATTGTTTCTTACAAGGAACTGTCCAGAATAGACTTTGCTGACAAGCTATGAATGAGTGAGACATGTATCTTTAGTTCAGAAATTGTGATTCAGGGAAATGAACCTAGTGAAAACAATAGTCCTTTACATTTTGACAATGCTTTATGTTTGAAGAGTCCTTCCCCAATTATTGTCTCCTGGATATTTGAAACACCCCTCGGAAACAAGTAGAATGGGGAAGGGGTGGGGTGGGCGGGACAACTACTTCCATTTGACATATGAAGTTCAGAGAAACTGTCTGACTCCCTCATGGTCACACAGATATTAAAAGTCAGAACCAGGATGGATCCAAGTCTTTTCACTCCTAGTCAGTCAGTCATTCAAATACATCACTTCTCCTCTCACAAAATAGGCAGACAGACACATAATAGGTACTTAATCAATATTTGTGGAAGATATGAATTGAATGAATGGATGGATAAATAAATGACAGGATGAATCAATGAGTGGCTTTCTTTAATACAACCAGCTTGTGGGGGCGGAGCCAAGATGGCGACTGGAAAGCAGTAACTGGTGTGAGCTCCCCACCAAGTCCCTCCAAAAACCTATGAAAAAAATGGCTCTGAACCAATTCTAGAACTACAGAACCCACAAAGGGGCAGAGGGAA
>CM053622.1:76653877-76670594 GCA_028646595.1 Phalanger gymnotis | reverse complement strand
GGAGGGGAAGGGAAGAGGGGAGAGAATTTGGAACTCAAGGTTTTAGTAAAACAGATGTTCAAAAGTAAAAAAAAAAAAGAAAAAAAATACAACCAGCTTGTGACTTCATTGTTGGATCTTAAACTTTCATGCTACAACTTTAATCTCAAGCCACACAGAGATCTCGTTACTTCTTCCTCACGGTGGCCTGTTCCATTGCTATCTAGATCAAATTGTCAAGAAATTGTATTTATTTTCTTTTATAAAAAGTTGAAATCTCTATCTCTGTAATTTTTATCATCAAGACTCAGAGAGAATCTTCTAAGGGTATTGGCATCAAGGCATTGGCAAATCTGAACTTCAAAGTAATCACTTTACTTCTGTCTTTGTCCTTATTGTGGTTGAGTGAGGATGTTCTCCCCTAAGCCAAAATTTAACCCCTGGAGGCCAATCCATGGCACTGAACCTCAAGTAACATGGATTCTTTTCCATGTGATACCACCTGGGAAAGGACGGCTATAGCAAAGACCTTCCCTTTGATCGAATTCCTCTCAGCTCCATTGCCCTAGTTCAGGGAGAAAGGATGATAATAATTCAGTTTCTTAACAAGTGACCAGAGAAAGATTCCCTGGGGACCCAGTTTTAAGTGGACTGCAAGCTCATTATGATTCACCAACGTAAGATGGCAACTAAAAGCTAATGTGGATGTTAGGCTACATTAATAGAAGTAGTATTTAGAATGAAGGTGGTGAAAGAACAAAAAGAAAATACATGATCCTTGCCCTGGTCATGCTCCTTCTAGAGACTATATCATTGCATATACTTCTGGGCACCAAATTTGAAGAGAGATGCTCTTGAAATTGTGAAAGTCCTATAGGAAGGGAGGGTGCCTATCTAGTCACCTAAAAGGAGTTTCCCTTCTGGTGGTAAGGAGTGGTTAAAACCACAGGGTGTCCCTCTGCATTTGAGGGATAATGGTTTAGGACCCTGTGGGACAAAGGGATTTGTCCAAATGCCAGGGCATTACCCTGTTGGGAAATCTCATGTTTAGTTCTGCACCAAGGGCAGTCAATACCACTATGTTACAGAGTAGAAAGGACTTTAGGACCTTAGCAGAAAAGTAAGACATACCTGAGAAGGAAGAGAGTGGTATTGATTGTTTATGGACTAATTTGAATCCTTTTCTATGTTTTCTACATTTCTTTAATGAGCTCTTGTGAGTTGAGTCTTTTGCATTTTCTGTGACTTGAAATAAAAACCATGCTGTACCACCCCCCCCCAAAAGTATAGAGATCAACAGAAGAGGGTAATTGGGATGGTGAGATAACTAGAGACCATGATATGCAAGGATCAACTAAAGCAACTAGGTATATTTATCCTAGCTTTAAAAAAAAAGGTATTTGAAGAGTCTTCAAGTATTTGAAAAGAAGATTATAATATGAAAGATGGGTGACATTTTCTTCTTCTTAATTTAGGAGGGCAGGATTCAATGAAAACACAATGTGTGGAAATTGCAGAAATAATGATGTAGGCTTGATCTAAGAGGAAAAACTTCCTAATAATTAATATCAACCAAAGGTGGAATGGGTTGAGTGACTATCTCAGAAATGAATGAGTTCTCCACCAAGAGAGGTCTTTAAGAAGCAACATGATTACTTTTCAAGGACATTATAAAAGCCACTCCTGTTGAGGTCTTAGTTGCAAATAAGTAGTATCAAATTGATCCCTACAGACCACATATTGACTTGGAAAACCACAAATTAACATTATCTGTTTTGTTGTAGTTTTATTTATTTTATTAAACATGACCTAATTACATTTTAATCTGGTTTCTCTTGTACTCATGAGCATTATGGGGCTCCTGAAACCATGATTGTGATATTTCTACATTAGGTCACTTCTAGAGGATCAGGATGCCTCTAATCTACTAGAAAGGCAGAAGATATAGTAGACACAGTAGACAGACAACAAGCATTTATTAAGCACTTACTGTGTATCAGGCAATGCGCACCAGGTATACAAATACAAATACGAGTAAAAATATAGATAGTCCCTGACATCAAGAAGCTTACATTTTAATGGAGGAAGAAGACAACAAGCAAAAAAGTGGAAGGGATGGGGAAGAGGGGGGTGGAAGCAAAGTATAAGTATAGGAGAGGAATGAGATATTATTAGTCTTGACCTCTCTCCCAAATAGAAGCACCATGGGGAAATTTCCAAAGGGAGAAGGGGCTGGAAGGGTGGAGGTACGTTCCAGAGTGAGAAGGTTCCAAGTACTAAGAGAAGTTCCAGTGTGAGAAAGGAGCTGAGACATGGTGGCAAAGTCCAGAGGGTCAGCAGTACAGATAAAAGGGGATTGAAGGAAGGTCCAGCAGAAAGAACACTGTGTTTGGAATCAGAACACTTAAGTATGATTCCCAGCTCTTTTTTTGCTTATTATTTCTTTAGTCTTAGTCAAGTCAATGAATTTTTCTGGGCTTTAGTGTCCTAATTTGTGAAATGAAAGAATAGGAATGGATAAACATGAATGTCCTTTCAAAATATAAATCTGTGATCCTATAAGCTATGAGTTCCCTTCCATTCTTGGATTCCCCTTGTGGAATAGATAGCAGCCCAAATCTATGTCTGTCTATGCATGTGGTGGAGGTTCTTACGTCTGCCCTGAGGTCCTGGCTGCTGATGGGAATTGGATGCTAATTCTAGACAGACCAGTTCTTACCTGTGAGGCTCTGAAGCCCTCCACATCCATGTTCACATGGGAAAACAGCTGCTCTCTTGGATGAATAGGAATTGAGATTCTGTTCCTGAATGCTGACCTGTGCTAGGAGAAGCTGTGTCCTCCCTTGGGGCTCTGTTCAGTGCTGGGCCAACAGCATTCACATTACCCCTCCTGCTTTTCCCTTTGGAGATATATGCAAATCCAACTGCCGAGCTGTTCCTTAATGTCAGATGTTCCAGGGATGAATGTCAGATTTGGTTTCAGCCTCAGTCAATAGTAGCATTTGAGAGGATCATTTGTGATTTACACTGAAGGAGGAAAAATCAGTTCCTTTAGCTCTATAAAAACCCTCCTCCACTCTCTCCCTTCTTCTGTTCCCTATCTTACGAAGCAACATAAGGAAAAACTGCTCTTTCTCCTGGTTCTTGGAAAAGGCCAACATGAACAAGAAATTAAGTGTGGAAGGAGATCTTAATGGAAGAAAAACACAAGGCCTGAATGGCCCTTCCATAAGAGGCTGTTATCTTCATCATCATTGCCATCATTAGCAGCATTTTAATTCCTCTTTCTACTATAAGTAATTATAATCCTCATCAACATCATTACAATCCGAATCACCTTAGTCACTATATTCACCGTCACTGCTATTTTTCCAAACATCATTACCATCACCTCCATCATCACCATCATCATAAGCACCATATATCAGCACTATCTCTATGATCACTGTCATATCATCATTTATATTTTCATTATCACTGCATCTGTCAGCATCATCAGTATTTGACCAGGAGCCTCAGCTTCATGATCATAGCTACACTCAATATCAATTACCATGTGCTATCACAACCATCATCCCTATCATGGTCATGACCAGCTAATGCCATCATCGACATTACTGGCATCACCATCAATACCGTAATCCTAAACCGTCTTTATCATCATCACCACCACCACCACATTGCCACCATCAACATCATCAGCAATCTTATCACCATCATCTGCAGGCCTTTATCCCATGCCTCATTTATACATTGGCCTTTGGTGAAATCGTTCAGGGAGAATTGCAAAATAGAAACACAGTAAACACACAATACAAATATATAATGATAGACCAGCATCATTTAAAGGTCAAGATTAAGTTGACTTTAAATGTTTAAGTATTGGGATGAAGATAAGTGAGTGACTCAGGGATCATAAGTAAGGATATGAACCATAGGAATTCTGTGGCCAGACTGTTCTGGACAGCTAAGAGGGCACATGGTAAGCCTTTCTTTTCTCAGTCTAGGAAGATTTCCTGGGAGATTGAGTAGGGTAGTTGGTGTACTTCACACCGGATATCACTTGAGGTTAAAGAATCATATTCTGATATAAGGGATAGGGGATAGGTGATATGGACTGTACCTCTGATGTCATTGTCACAAGGGTACGCACTAGACCAATATAGTCTCATACCTTCTCTTCAATCTGCCCTAGAGTTACCTAAAGAACTAATTGGTTAAAGACCTTACTTGCCCAGGGTCACACACCTGGTGGGTTTCAAAGATGGAGCTGATCCCAGGTCTTCCTGACTCCTAGGCTACCTCTCTATTCACTGTATCACACTGCATCTCCCAGGGCAGTTATCAGGGAAATACTGAGAATCAGCTTGAGAGTCAAATGGAGAGGTTCACTTCAGGAAGTATATAAAAATCACCTTTCTCTGTATACACACTTGGATTATACATTATTATTAGGGGAAGAGAGAAAGAATAGACGGAAATGAAAATTCTTGTTGAGAAGACAACAAGCATCCATACCTATGTACAAACCCAGAAATAATAGAACTCTTAAACACTGCTGGGGAAGCACCAAGGGCCAAAACAATTTATGGGAGAGAGATATTGCTGTGTGCCGAACAAAGAAAGTCATGGCTTCCTGGAAGAGCTTGTCAAGCTTCTTAAGTTGTTAAGCTGAGCATGAAATGTTGAGTAGAGGAGCATACTCCAGGCAAGGGAGTGAGGGGAGTGGGGGCGGGGCATTGCTAAGCAAAGACACAGCAGTAGGGAAAGACTTGTATTAAAAGGGTAGGGTGAGAAGGGAGATGTAGCTAGGGTAGAGGGTGCACACTGGAGAGGAGAGGGAACAATCCAAGAGCTGCATAAACAAAAAAAATCCTTCCTGTGAACTTTGTGCATATATGTTTTAGTGTCAAATGTTGTATTTCTTAAGTATTGCTGCAATTACCAAGAACCACTTGGCACTGCATCATTTCTGCCTGGCCCTTTTGAAGAGAAGTTGTTGTTGTTCAGTTGTTTCATTTGCGTCCGACTCTTCGTGACCCCATTTGGGATTTTCTTGGCAAAGATATTGGAGCAGTTTGCCATTTCCTTTCTCCAGTCATTTTACAGATGAGGAACTGAGACAGTGTTAAGTGAATTGCCCAGGGTCACGTAGATAGTAAGTGTCTGAGGCCAGATTTGAACTCAGCAAAATTAATGTTCCTGATTCCAGGCCCACCACTCTATCCACTGTACCACCTAGCTGTCATTTTCAAGAGAGGAGCTAAGGACTGGAGAGAGAGGCTTAGACTTTTATCTACCCACTGGGGATAGATGACCCATGAGAGCATGGCTTCTGCCTCTGCTTCCTTTCACGCTTTTAGCTGAAAGAGATTAGAGATGGCTATGCCCTTGTGAGCTTTAAAAGGTCAAAAAGAGCTAGCTATCAGAAATAAGACAGAGGAAGCCATACCAAGATTTGTCAGGCAATGAGGATCAAAAAGACCCTGCCTAGCTCAGTCCAACAGTAGCAAAGATGCACTCATCCACCACCCATTGGCCATGCCACACTTGGAAGTGAACTTGGTGAAGTGGATGCTATGAGAAACTGTTAACTATGAGACCTCTCAACAGGGACTGGGTTAGAATGGGGAGAGTGCACCCCTCAGTGTTCTGGTCTTACTCTATTGTTTCAGTAAATTTCCCTTTGAAAGACCATAATACTAATAACCAATAACCCCAGAACCTCTCAATCCATATCTTTAGCCACAACTTTGATAGACAAATCTTAGAAGAGTGAGAGGGAAATGGGGAAGGAAGGGGAAAGGGAAAAGATGGGAAAACTTATGAATTACCAGAACTAAAAGAGACATTAAAGATAATAGCATTTTAAGGACAGCCGAATAGCACTTTCAAAATTACATTATAATTATTTTTCACTTGTCAAGAATTTACTTTTTCTCTTCTCCACTGGGGGGAGAAAAGAAAAAACTGTTGTAACAAATGTGCATAGTCAAGCAAAACAATCATATTCACCATGTGCAAAAATATGTTGTATCTCTCTGTCAGGAGATGCACCAAATTTTTCCTTACTGGTTCTCTGAAATCATAGTTTTCATTGCATTGATCAAACATTGGTTAAATCCTTCAAAAACTATTTTTATAATACTCTTACAAATTATTATCCTGGTTCTGCTTATTTTGCTCTGTATTAGTTCACACAAGTCATCACAGATTTCTCTGAAACTGTCTTCTTTATCATTTCTTACAACACAATAATATTCCATTGCATTCATAGACCATAACTTGTTCAGCTATTCTCCAATTCATGGACAGCCTCCTTAGTTTCTGGTTCTTTGCCATCATAAGAAGTAACATTGTAAATTAGGAAGAGCGAAGAAAGTAAGGAAACCCAGGAACTTGAGAGGGGAAACACTGTAGAGAGCATTTGGGTGACGATCAGTGAAAGGAACTTGAAATTATAATACAAACCAGCCAGAAGGAGAAAACATATAATTAGAAAAGAAACATCACAAACCTGGCATAGAGGCATGATATAGTAGTTATGGGAGATTTCAGCTATCTGAACATCTGCTAGAGTTCTCTCTGATAATTTCATTCTTTTAAAGAATGGCGGGGGGGGGGGAGTCCAAGGAACAGCTATTCTACATTTGATTCTGGGCAAAAAAGAAGATGATCGGTTCCATTTTGGACATGTTGAGTTTAAGGTGACTATAGGCTATTCAGGAACTACATGAATAATTGAAGAAGCAAAATAGGAGTAGATATTAGGGTTGAGTAAATGCAATTGTGAATTATCTATATAGAAACAATAAGTGAATTGATGGAAATGCATCAGTACTCCAAGGAAAAAAGTTTAAAAGATGAGAGGAGAGGAACCAGGTCACAGCCTTGGGGATAGGTAGATGGGACAAGATGACATGGAAAGAGGCAAATGGTATAACAAAAGAGAGGTTGTTACATTGGAGAAGAACCAGGTGTAAGCATTGTCTCAGAAGCCAAGGGAAGAGAGAATATCTAGGAAGAGAGGGTGGTCAAGAGCATGACAAACTGCAGAAAGATCAATGAAGTTGAGAACTGTAAAAATATATTAAGCTATTTAGAGAATGTTGGCAACCTTGGAGAGACGTATTATGGTAGAATGGTGATGTTGAAAGCCAATTGGCAAGGGACTGAGAACTGAGCAAGTAGTGAGGAAGTGAAGGCAATGAGTGTAAACAATTCTTTCTAGGAGTTTGGCAATGAACAAAAGTGGTTATATTGGATGGTGAATGGTAGTGAAGTCTTTTAGGGATGTGATAGACTTGAGCATATATGTAAGAAGCTGGGGAGGTACCAATAGAACAGGAGGGAGAGACTGAAAACAAAAGATACAGAAAGATCAATAAAGATGGACTGGACTTTGTAGAAACAAGAGCCATCTCTTCCTCAGTGACTAAATTAAAGAATATGGCTGATGCACAATATGGAGACATTTTGAATTGTGTAATAGCGGAAGTGAGGCTATAAAAGCTTGATGACATTAACTTTGTGAGCAAAATAAACAAAGTGAAGATCAAAACAACTCTTAGGTACCCTATCTCTCCTGTTAGCAGACTGGTTAACATGACAAAACAAGAAAATGATAAATGCTGGAGAGGTTGCGGGAAAATTGGAACATTGTTACATTGTTGGTGGAGTTGTGAACTGATCCAGCCATTCTGGAGAACAATTTGGACCTATGTCCAAAGGGCTATAAAAATGTGTATACCCTCTGACCCAGCAATACCATTTCTAGGACTGTATCCCAAAGAGATCACACAAGTGGGAAAAGGACCCATATGTACAAAAATATTTATAGCTGCTCTTTTTGTGGAGGCAAAGAATTAGAAATCAAGGGGATGCCCATAAATTGGGGAATGACTGAACAAATCGTGGTATGTGAATGTAATGGAATACAATTGTGCTATAAGAAATGGGGAGCCCATGCACTTCATTACAACCTTGAATGACATATATGAACTGATGTTGAGTGAGGGGGGCAGAACCAGGAGATCATTACACACAATTACAGACCCACAGTATCTGTAAGGACTAACTTTGATAGATTTGACTCCTCTCATCAATGCAAGGTTCAAAGACAGCTCCAAAAGACTTATGATGGAAAAAGCTATGTACACCCAGAAAAAAAAAATTATGGAGTCTGAATGCAGATTGAGGCAAACTTTTTTGCTATCTTTTTTCCCTTCTTTTTTGATCTCTTTTCTCATGATTTATTCCATGGGTTATAATCCTTTTTTACAATTGAACTATTATGTAAATATGTTCAACGTGAAGGTGTATGTAGAACTTAGATTGGATTATATGTCATCTTGGGGGAGAGGGGGAGGAAAGGGAGGGAGAGAAAATTTGGAACAAAACTTGTGGAACTGAATGTTGTAAATTAAAAATAAAAAAATGTACTAATTAAAAAAAATGAAATGGGGTTTTGAGCTATCTCATTGGAAGGAACATACAATGGGTCACAAATTCATTTGGGCATTTGACCATCAGGTTATGTAGAAATATTAATGCCCTATCTATTTCACCTTTGTTTTAAAGATTGATTATTTTTATTATATTTTTATAAATAGATTTTATGGACAAGAAAGATAGGCATTGAAATGGTGTTGGGGCAAGATGAGAGAAGAGGGGAAAGGACAAGAGAGGAAAAGAGGGGAGGTGATGGGAGGGGAGGGCTGAGGAGGAGAGAAGAGGAAAGAGAGGGGAGGAAAGAAGAGAGAATGGTTTGGAACAACCACCGAGATTAGTGTGTTAGAGAAGCAATTGCTGAATAATAAGAAGTCTGTCAAACTTCAGTGAGGACCTGGCTAAGATTAGGAAACATAAATGAGACCTATGATCTCACAGACATAGGTAACTCCCTGGATACTGAAGCTCCTTCTACTACTACTTTGCATTTTCTCTGCAATTTACCATCTTAGAAAGCTGCCCAGAGCCCAGGTAGGTTAATTGACTCGACAAGGGGTTAATTTATCTTGTACATGGTATGTGGATCCAGCCTTCCTAGGCCAACTCCCCATACACTATATACCATTCTGTTTCTCACACGAGCTTGAACAACATAAATTCATAGCGGGCCTATTCAGGCCTATATCATCTCTACTCATAGGGTTCAGCAGCTCAGGAGGAGGAGCTGAAAAGGAAACTGAAGGGAGGCGGAGTAAGGAGGAGAATTAGCGGGACATGAGAGGGAAAAGGACAATAGGATATAGGAGTCGAGGAAGAGAAAAATGAAAAATTGAGTTGATTAATTATAAATGTAACATTGTGAAGGAAGGCAAGTGAGGACAGAGCAGGAACAATGGAATGGTAGCACACAAGAGAAACAGGGACTGGAGGCAATGGTGAGATTAAAGAATATGATTATGAAGAGTAAAGCGAAGGTCAATATGGAAAGGTGAAAGATTATGATCACACATGGGAATTTCAGGGTTCAATAGGTGGCATAGTTATGGATGATTTTGGAATCTCAGGTATGACTATCCCTATTGTGGCTGAAGTGGAACGTAAATTAGGTGATGGTGTTAAAGAGTCTGAAAAACTGGAAGGATTGGATATCAGAGAAGTCAGCATGTACACTGGTCTCCATGTATAAGAGCAAAGATTTGGTAAAGTGGAAAGAAATACTGTAAGCCACAGATTGAATTTCTTGAAAAAAGAAAGGCGAGTGGAGGCCAACAGAGCTTAACAAGAACAAATCAACTAATATAGATAGTATAGATTAATAACATTGATGTACAGAGGGGGCCTGACTAGAGCTAAAATTGCCTAGCAATAGTGACAGGGAGAGGATCTAAAAATATCACAAGGTTTTCTTATGGCCAAATGAGAGGAGGTAGAACCAGTCTGGGCCTTGATAAGATGATGAAGGATATAGTATCTTTGGGAAAGAATTAGGCTTACACGAGCACAAGAAAATAGAAAGATATCGAAGAGAATATACTTAATGTAATCATTATGTGCCAGGTCCTGTGCTAAGAGATGCAAATACAAAATCTGTACTGTCACTGTCCTCAAAGAGCTTACATTTTTTTGAGGGGGGGAAGGCAGGGAAATTGGGGTTGAGTGACTTGCCTGAAGTCACACAGCTAGTGAGTGTGTCAAGTGTCTGAGGCTGGATTTGAACCCAGGTCCTCCTGACTCCAGGGCTGGTGCTCTACTCACTGCACCACCTACCTACCCCTAAGGAGCTTACATTTTTAAAGAGGGAACCAGTACATATAGGGGAGCAATGGTCAGGGAAGGTCAATTTAGTCACAGGGATAGTGAGTGGAACAGTTGGGCAGTTCATCAACATGCCATTTCTAAAGGAAATGCTAGTGCAGATTTGATTGTAGTTCTCAGAGCAAGAAGTGGAAAGGTGGGAAAGAAGGGATAATATATGTAAGGCAGGACAGAAAGTAGCTAGAACAAAAGTAAGGATGCATGGTGCCAGGGAATTCAGAACTGAGTCACTATGATAATGAAAGTGAGTTTGTTAAAAAAAAAAATCAGTCTAAGATTACTGAGTGTACTGAGTGAAGAAAGTGGTCAGAAGGACTGGGAAGAAGGTGAATTGACCTTGCTGGGGATCAGAGTAGGGAACAGGAACTAAGGGAAGGGAATTTCCATCCCAAGAATCAGAGACTCTGAATCACAGAACATGTGAACTTATTAGCCATATTACAGGAGAAGTACAAGGTGAATGTGAAAGCCAGATATGGTATAACGAGCATCTCACTCCAGATTTGGGAGCAATGGTTCTTAAAGAATTCAGAGAAAATATGGGAAGTATTCCCTAGAATAAAATTATACAGGGAAAGTAGAACAAATATATGAATCATGATCAAGAATGAAATTATGATTACACAAGCATAATTTTGATGATAAAGAAAAGACAGTTCTATCTAAGGAGACCAATACCTATAGAAGTCATTGGCGAACTTCAATTTTAAAAAGTTATTGTTGTCAGGGCAGGTAATTGAGGATAAATATAAAAAAACAGTCAAGTGAGGTAAGAATGGGAGCTCAGGCTGGGGAGGGATGCTGAGAAAAAAAATTAAAGGCTCTTGGCTGTGCCATGGTCAGGCAAGAGTCCTTTAAAGTCATTGGAACAATGATAAAGGATGACGAAGAGAAGACAAAACTACTCAACTCTCCCATTTTGTTTCCCCTCTTCTTATGCCAAGAACACTTCAGAGTAAAAAGAATAAAGGAAGCATGATTAATAGGGAGTTGAAACCAAAGCTAGGTGAGACAATGAAAAGAGTAACTTGAAGAAATCCTCTTCATATATAAGGTGGATCATATGCTAATAACCCTTCCAAATCTGAGATTATACAAGTCCTGTGATTTTTTAAGCACAATGAGGCAAATTCTTAGAATGCCTTCTAAGACTACATCCTGCTTGGGAGAAGGGGAAGCTATTTGTTTATTTGGTCATTTGTCTGTTTCCAATTAGTGTCCCAAGGAGATTAGAGGAAACCTTTGATTTTATGGGCAAATAGGGTAACCCATTAAAAAAGGGATTTGATTGATTCAGTCTATTGAAAGTAACTCAAATTAAGAGATTAACTCTTTGATTTTTCTCTGACACTTCAGTGGTAGGTAGATGATCCTGGGTTCTCAAGGTCTCTGACAGCTTGTTGTCATTGCCCAGTCATTTTAGTCATGTCAGATGTTTGGGGTTTTCTTGGAAAAGATACAGAAGTGGTTTGCCATTTCCTCCATCTCAATTTATAGACAAGGCAACTAAGACAAATAGGGTTGAGTGACCTGTCCAGGGTCACACAGCTAGTAATTGTCTGAAGCCAGATTTGAAATCAGGTCTTCTTGATTACAGGACCAGTGGTCTACTCACTGCACCACCTAGCTGCCCTTCTATGACAGCAGAACTTCATATTTAGGAGGTACGCTAATGGGCAAAAGTTTTCACATATGAACCTGATAAATGAAGACTCAGTTACCTACTTTATGCTGTTTTGTCTGTCATCTCAGGAACAACCTCACTAAGTATGGGAAGTATTTTTACTAGTGCACTGGATTCTGGGAGTTATTTCCTGCCCTCCCACCCCCCCAAAAATTAGGTCACAAGGGTGAGATGGCAGAGAAGAGGGATAAGGAAGTATTGTTATGATCTACATTGTTGCATGAAATTCTGGTAACAAGCAAGGTCATCTTTTGTGAACTTTTGGAATAATCTATGGAGTTAGTCCCATTCTAGAGCTTAAGGACAAAAATTCAACCTCAAGGTCTTAAATCTCACTAAAAACTTCATTAGTGATAAGCAGCAGAACTAACTTATACAAAGGATACAGAGATTCAATGCAAATTAGCTTCATTCATCACTCAGAGTCCTCAACTATCTATTCTGGTCTCTGAGAAGCAAAGCCCACAGAGGTGTTCCTGGAAAATTAGACTGGACCTGAAATATAGTCTAGAGCTGTCTGGTAAGCCACAGTTGGAAGAACATTGGTTTATACTCAAAAGGAAGCTGGATTTTTCTTCAAATGTACCAATTTTAGAGTTAAAAAGACCTGTCACCTTTCAAATCATAAGTCAGACAGATAGGATACATGGTTTTGGAAATGAGTTAGTAATATTCCTTTGTTTTCTGAGCTGCATTCATGAGTTACTTAGACATTTTGTTTCTATCTACTTAACCCCATTTCTGCTTTTAGGAAAAGGATTCTTTTTTTCATTTTAGTAAGTATAACATGAATTTGCGAAAAATCTATGATTTCCAGTGTCAGGGAACTCCTAACATGGGAATTCTCTCCCATCAATGCAGATACAACCCTACCCTGGCTTTGCAGACATACCTAGGGAGTGGCCTGAGATACATGAAGATTAAGTGACTTGCCTAGGGTCACAATCAGTCTACAATTACCTAAATTCTTGGACATTATATTGTAGATTAAGTACTTAAAGATTCAGGCACTGGGGATATGAATATAAAGAATGGAATAATACCTATTGCAATTAAGCTTAAATTCTAATGAGGGAGACAAGTACATTTTTTTTAAATAGACAACATGAGGTCAGAGAACCTAGTAAATATCAGAAGGAGGATTTTAATTCAACACTTGCTGATTCCATCCTCTATAGGCCAGCAGCGTCAACATGCATTTGGAAGGTCCCACTTGGCCCAGACCACTTCCAGGTGCAGCCTGACTTTTACAAACTAGTTAAGTGAATAGGAAGGGGGTGGGGAGGAAACTGGATATGGTTAGGTTGCTCTTACAATAAGCTAGGTAAGAAATAAGATGTATTAATAAGAAGGCTAAACTTGGACCTGGAAGACTTGGGTTCAAATCCTAATAAATTAAGTTACAATAAAATATAGATATCCTATTTTAAAACTAATTCAATATGTGGCTTCCAGGGATCCTTATGTACAGGTTAATGGCCTCTGTTTCTATTCGAATTTGACACCACTACTCTATGCCATACTAACCACTTAAATATTCCTATCCCCATTTCACAGAGGAAGAAACTGAGACTCAGATATATTAAGGGATTTTAATAAAGTTAAATAGTAAGTTCCAGTGTTAGGATTTGAATCCAGATCTCCCAGGTCCAAGTCTAATTTTCTTATCAATACATCCTGTACACCAATACACCTAACCACATCTAGTTTCCCCACCCCTTCTTATTAACTAGTTCATAAAAGTCATTGGTCTAATGCAGCTTTGACCAAATTCATCATCTATGCATTGGCTTCCATCACAGCCTGCAGAGAGGCACTTGATGGTTATGTAGAAAAAATGCTGAAGTTGGACTCAGAAGACCTAGGTGCACATGCCAGTTCTGACGTTCACAAGCTATGGATGATGGGCATATTTCTTTACCTCTCCAGGCTTCAGTTTTCTCATGTATAAAATGGAAATAATAAAACTTGTACTATCTATAGCACCCCACCTAGATTTTTGTGAAAAAAAACACTTCGTACAGTACGAAAATGAGAAAAATCTCCATCAGCCTGGAAAAGGAGGCCCTCAGTGGTCTCACTTCTCTCCAGGCTGATCTCTACCTCTTCCCCAATAACTTACTCACCACTCTGGTCTGGACCACGTGCCTCCCTCCGTGTCAAGCATTGTTGTCACTGAGTTGTTTTCTCAGTCATGTCTGACTCTTCATGATCCTATTTCTTGGCAAAGACACAGGAGTGGTTTTCCAGTTCCTCTCCTGCTCATTTTTACAGATGAAGAAACTGAGGCAAACATAGTTAAATGAGTTGCCCAGGGTCACACAGCTAGCAAGAATCTGAGGCTGAATTTGAACTCAAAAGATGGGTATTCCTGACTCCAAGTCTGGTACTCTAACCACTGTGCCTCCTAGCCGCCTTTCGTGCCCAGTACTTTCCCTATTATATGCCTATGCTCTGGCTATCCCCTACACCTAAAATAGCTTTCCCTATTTTCTCTGTTTAATATTAACCACCTTCAAGACCCATCATATATGCCCTATCTCCTGCTAGCCACCTAAACCTGAATTAACCTCTTTGTCTCTGTCCTCCCATGGCTTTGAGTGGATGGGCCTCTCATTGTATTGAGAAAACACTTGACTCTTTATAACTTCCTTCCATTGCTCCTGGTTCTGTACCCAGGGGCCAAGCAGAATGAAATGAATACCTCTTCCACGAGACAGCCCTTCTGGTACTTGGAGACAAAGATCATGCTTTCTTTAAGTCTTCTCTTCTTCGGGTTCCTTTCAGCGCTGATACTCTGAAGTCATGTTCTGCTCTGAGTTCTGGCAGAGTTCCTATCCCTGAGTGCCAGGCACACCCACAAGGGTATACACGGTGTCATTACTGTTAATCCTAATGATACCCTGTGTGCCCATAAAACCTTTCTTTCCCCAGGATCTCAGCACACCTGGGTGCCATTATCTTATTAATCCCCACCTCAGCTCCAGGTGGGAGGAAATTCATACAGTGATCTCAGTGTTTGCTGTGACAGTAGGGGAGAGAAAGAGACCTGAGAAGAGGTGTCAGACCTATGGGGTACTGAATCGCAGTAAAAGGTTACTGTTGACCCATGGTGCTCAGGAAATTACCTTAGCTTAATTAGCCCCTCCAGCCTGGAATATCTTTCTTTCTGTACCTTATTTAGTCAAATCCCATCTATCCTTCAGGCTCTAACTCAGACTAGTAGAGACAACAAAAAGGAAAGCTGGATCAGATCCAGACGATGCTAGACAGATCCCCCAAATCAATTTCCCGGAAAGACTGATTAGTAGAATTGGAGGCATAGGGGAAAGAGAAGGAATTACTCAGAAGAACATGATAGCTTCCCTCAAATATTCAAAAGTTTGGCATTGGAAAGAAGCATATCTTTTCCTGCAAAGCCTTAAAAAAAACATAATTAGAATGATTTCAGGAAAGGGGGAATAAAATGAGGCAGGATTTTAGCTCTAAAAGAGAAAAAAAAAACTTTCAGAATGTCAAAGGTATGCAAAAATGGCATGGGGAGGTTTAACTATTATTTGACTGCTCAAATAGACATTGGATGATTACCCAAGAGGAAGGATGCTGAGTTTTTTTGCAGTTGGTAGGAAGTCGGAATAGATGCCCTCTGAGGTTTTATCCAACTCTGAAATTCCATCATTCTGCTCCAGACCATCCTCATGACTTTCTTCCTTTACACAGCATAATGTTCATGGTTGGCATCTTGACACTTCAATACTTTTTCCTTCCCTTTTTCCTTTATTACATATGTATATATTATCAAGCAAACTATATTATGAGGTATCTGAGTTTAGGAATTATGTCTCTTCTTTTCTTGAGCCCCAAAAGGGCTCAATATAATTGGTTTCTTTTATAATCCTATATATTTTATTTTATGCATTTTAAAATATTACCATATGAAGGGCTGCCTAGGGTTCACCAGAGTAACAAAGGGGTCTATGATGCAAAAAAAAGATTAAGAAAACCTGGTGTTGGGAGCCAGAGCCAAGATGGTGGCTGGAAAGCAGTGACTGGCGTGAGCTCCCCACCAAGTCCCTCCAAAAACCTATAGAAAATGGCTCCGAGCCAATTCTAGAACTGAAGAACCCACAAAGCGGCAGAGGGAAGCAGGGCTCCAGCCCAGGACAGCCTGGATGGTTTCTGCATAAAGTCTGTCCTGCACGGAGCTGGGAGGTGAGGGCAGCGGAGCTGAGCCGAGCAGAGCCCAGCGTGGGTGGCGCGGACCGACCAAACCGCAGATGGACTAGACCGGGAACCGGGGGGAGCGCGCCCTAGCGCCCTGAATCAGTGAGCTGTGGCATTTACCAGACCTCTCAACCCACAAACAGCAAAGACAACAGAGAAGGTTAGTGGGAAAAGCTGCGGGCCTGAGTTTGCTGTTCGGCCACCGCCCCTGGGGCAACAGAGGTGGGGCAGCTACAGAACTACAGCTGCAGTTGCTTCTGGCCCCAGGCCCACCTGGTGGGAGGAATTAAGTGGTGGATCAAAGCAGGAGTGAAGAGCCTGCTGAAGATCTAAGCCCAGTCCTGGTTGGGGGTTATTGGGGAAGGAGGAGTGCTGGTGAGGCAGCGCATCCGCCCAAGCGTGGAACGTAGAACTCTTTAGTCTACAAGCAGTCATACCCCGCTGAAAAACTCAAGGGTCAAGTAAGTTGGCGGGGAACATGGCCAGGTGGCAAAAACACACCCAGATTCAGTCTCAGACTCTGGAATCCTTCTTTGGTGACAAAGAAAACCAAAACATACAGAC
>CM053622.1:76626093-76653377 GCA_028646595.1 Phalanger gymnotis | reverse complement strand
GGGGGGGGGAGGAAATGGGGAGAAAATCTGTAATTCAAATGCCTGTGAAAATCAATGCTGAAAACCAAACATGTCAAAAATAAATTAAAAAAAGAAGAATGAACAAAAGAGAAAACCTGTAACAGTTAAGCCTAAATAAACAACACTTTAATTCCAAAAAAAAGAAATGAACTCAAAAAAAAAGTGATGACCCTCTAACTTGTTTGCCTCAGTTTCCTCATCTGTGAAATCCAGGGTTGTTGTGAGGATAAAATGGGATGATATTTGTAAAGTGCTTTACAAATGTTAAAGAACTATATAAGTGCTAGTTATTATTCCTATGAAAATGAAGTTATAAGACATTATAGCAGGCAGTCAGCAAGAAATCCAGAGAAATGGTAAGAAATCCAAGAAGCAGGTGGCCAAGTCATGTTATAGTCACTAACTGGGCAATCGTGAAATGGAGTCTGTTTCTACGGTACTGGATGTATTAGCCACACTTTCTGCCAGAGGTAAATGGTTGCTTCCAGAGTATAGGTTGGCCCAAATCCATACTATGGGTTAGGATGTTGGACTTAAGCTGAACCTCCAAGGAAGGATAAGTTTTGAATAGGCATAAAGAAGAGGGATGGACTTTATTCTGAGAAGATCCTCAGCCCCGCAGTCCTGTATCTCATTATCTTCACTCTACCTTGTGGAAATAGCTTTCAGAGCTAGAAGTTAAATTAAACATTCTATATAGGTCAGTCTAATTTTCACATACCAAGTGTTGACTCTAAAATAATGAGAATGAATATTTAACAACACTTACTTATGCTTTCATATCTAAACAGACAAATTCCTTCTTTCACTCATTCACTTTCTTCTTTGCTCACTCACTTATTTACTCACTCGCTCATGAATATCACTCATTCATTCAACACATTTTTATCCTGCACCCACTATATGCCAGGAATGTCCTGTGCCGAGTGATGAATGAATCAGAGTCTGGATTTCCAAAATAAAGACAATTCCTGTTGCTCAGAAGGTGGAGGTGGGAAAAGGAGGAAGGGCAAAGTGCCTCATTTATGTTAAAAGAAATTGAGGACGCTAACTTTATAACATGTTCATTATAAATTATAAAAATAGCTAAAATAATAAAAGCAACAATAAATGTAAATACAGTATGTTATAGTTATCAATAAATCAACATTTATTAAATGCCTACTATGTGCCACACACTGTGCTAAGCATTGGGAATACAAAAAGAGGCAAAAGGTACTCCCTGCCCTCAAAGAGCTCACAATAATTTAGAAGTGACAACATGCAAAGAAATGTATACAAATCAAGCTATATACAGATCAGATAGGAAACAAATAAAGCAATAATGGCCCTAGAATTAATCAGCGTTGGGCTACAAAGTACTTTGCATTTATTATTTCACTTGAACCTCAGGACGAGGATTGTATAAGATAGGGCAAAAATTTACTCACTCTTTCTCTTTCCACATATATGTACATATGTGTATCCAGACATATATACACATATGTGTATAGACACATTTGTGCTTTCATCAGTGTGTAGAGTGGAAAATCTATCAGTGAAAATCTGAATGTACAGTGTTAAAGTGTTGCCCTAGGGTGGGGTAGAGGTGTATTGAGAGATTAAGTAACTTGGCCAGAGAATATGATACACTGGGCTAAACTGGAACCTGAGTTCAAATCCTGGCTGTGGATTTGCTACCCATGAGATCTTGGACAATCATTCTGTGATTCCTTTGTTTCCAGATCCATCTAGACCTCATTTTCCTCATTTGTAAAATGAAGAGATGGAGTGAGACGAATTTTAAGGTCTATTCCAGTGGTAGCTCTAAAATGTTAGGAGAACCCAGGATGTGTCTCACTTCTGGCTCTCAGTTTTTAAAGGCCCAGAGAAAGAAAATGACTGGTCCAAGTTCACAGTTCTGGAAAGCAGACAAGCTGAGACTTAAATCCAGACTTTCTCACTCTAATTCTAGGTCTCTTTACACTTCAATTTACATATCAGAGTATGTCCCTTTCTGAGGTTATGCATTTATTCTCATAAGATTTACTAAGGCTCGGGAAACACACACTATGTCTTCAGTGTCTATGTGATATTTCTTTTGCAATCTCCTCTATCCAAGGATAGGGGTAAAGGAAGAGTCTTTATCACTTAATTTTTGGAAATTACCACACAGTCACTCGGAAAGCTAGTATTATGACCAAAGTAGAGGTTCAGGTTGACAATCCTGATTGGGGTGATAAAGGAGATGAGACTCTAAAGAAATAAGATTGATTTCCTTTTTGGCTTTTCTAGCCCTGAAGGTCATTCTCAAAGGGGAGTCCTTCTGTGTTGGAAGTAAAAGGCAACCTTACTGACTGCACCTAGTGGGTGGCCTCCAAGGCCAATAAGTCTCATAGTATGTTTGAAATGGAAGGGAACTAGGAACACAAAATATGGAAGGATCCTTGAACACAGATTGTTAGAAAATTGAAAAGTTCAAGCTGGAAGGGACCTTAGAATATAGAGGAGAGTGAGAGGTGGAAGGACCTTAAAACACAGAATATGGAATATTTTATCTTGAAGGGAACTTATAGACCATGTATCTCTCTGGTCTCTCAAATTTTTTAAGTATGGAAACTGTTAACTAAGGCAGAAAACAATTTTCTCAGTCACATAGCTGGTCTAGTGGCCAAACTAGAACTTGTAGTCAGTGAGTTAGTCTAGGTGGAAGTGGAAACAGTATTGGTCCTGGAGTTAGGAAGACTCATCTTCATAAGTTGAAATCCAGCCTCAGACATTTACTAGCTGGGTGACCCTAGCCAAATCACTTAACCCTGTTTGCCTCAGTTTCCTCATCTGTAAAATGAGCTGGAGAAGGAAATGGCAAATCACTCTAGTATCTCTGCCAAGAAAACTCCAAACAGTGTCACAGAGAGCCAGACACAACTGAAAAATGAACAAACAGCAACAAAACAAGTATTTGTTAAATGCTTGCTATATGCCTGGCACTGATCTAAATGCTAAGGATATTTTTTAAAGGGAAAAAAAACCCCAACAACATTGCCTCCATTCTCAAGGAGCTTACATTCCAATGGAAGCAATATGCAAATTTCTATGTACAAGTAAGATCTATGCATGCAGCAACTTCTTAATTGGTCTCCCTGCCTTGTTTCTCCCATCTCTAAAACTTCCTCCATATACAAGATACATTGCCAAAACTCAGATCAGATGATTTCATTCCCTGAAAGAAGTTATTGTAGCTCCCTATTTCCTCCAGGGTCAAATACAAACTCTGTTATTTGTGATTTGAAGTCCTTTCATAACCTATGTCATGACTACCTTTCCAGGCTATTACACATCACTCCCTGTCAAGCCCCCCAGAAAAACTGGTCTTCATGCTATTCCTCAACCATGATATTTCTTGTCCATCTTGGTGCCTTTGCCCAGGCAGTTCTCAAACCCAGAAAGTTCTCCTTATTTCTGTCTCTTCAAATCCCTGATTTTCTTCAAAGCTCAGCTCACCTGTCACTTCCTCAACAGTTAGTGCCTCCTGTTCAAAATTGCCTTGTATTTGTGTATATTTGTATATACTTAAATATGTACAGGTTGTCTCTTTCAGTAGAATGCTCAGAGAGCTGAGACTATTTTATTTTTGTTTTTGTGCTCCCAGTGCCTAGCATAGTGTCCAGTCAGGGTGTAATCAATGCTAGCTGATTCATTAATTGAACTCAAATCTCATGATTCATGGTCCAGTGTGCACAAGGATATTATGTTGAGGGAAACTGCATTTGTTCTGTGCCTAACAAAGGGCTGTGAAGGTTATAGGTGCTCAATAAATGCTTTTTGAATGAACAAATGAATTTGGACGTATAATTCAGGCATTTAATTTAACCAGCCAGTCATACTTCCTTAAACTTGTGCCTTGTATGTGAAAATTATAGTTTGCTAAATAACTACACATGAGAAAAATATAGCTCTTGATGAGCCTGGGTGCCTTTTGAGATAATCAGACCCACTTCTGAAAGAGTGGGAGACCAAGAGCATACCAAGAAGATGACAGCGGAACCCTATGAATATAATTAATCACTTTTCAATTAATGTGGTAGTTCCTTTTGAGAGAAAATTGGAAGCATGTCAGAAAGATAGAGAAAAAGGGAAAGAGACAGGGACAGATGCACATACAGGCATGGAGATGAACAGAGACAGAGACAAGAAAAGACAAGAGAAGAGAGACAGAGTAAAAGACACAAAGAAAGAGAAACAGAGACGGAGAAAGACAACGAGAGATGGAGAGACACACATGGAGGTCTTGACTTTCCCAGTACCATTATATAAATGCTTTAAATTAAATATCACATTAATAAATCAGCAACTGACCCACACCTCAATCCGTTAAGTACATTTAAAGAAATTAAATTGAAACTAACTAATAATGCCAGTGATTCATTCATTATGTTGCTTAAATGTTCCGTAGACGTACCAGGTTGAAGAAACTAGGGATTATTATCCTGAAGAAGAAAAGCATAAGTGTTTATATAGCTGCTATCTTCAAATATCTACCATGTGAATGAAAAAATAGACACTTTCTACACATCTCATAGTGGCAAAATAAAGAAACTTGACCAGGGAAAGTTAAAGGAAAGGCTAATTATATGAAATGACCACTTAACAACCAGAACTTCTCTGAAGTGAAATCAGTTGCCTCTCCAAGGAATGAGTTCCCTGTCACTGGAGATGTTTAATAGAGTCTAGAGGATCTCTAGCCTACACTGTAGAACTTGAAGATTCCTTCCAAACCTGAGAGTCAAAGGTTACAGAAAATGTCAAAGATTTCAGAGTTCATCTATTTTAGGGATTCTTAGCATTTTTCTATGTCATAGACCCCTCTGATAGTCCAGTGAAGCCTAGAGACCCCTTCTCAGAATCATATTTGTTAAATAAATATTTGAAGGAAATGATAAACTTCTGTTACAGGTTAGTGAAAATCAAGATGTCTTTTTCCCCCCATCCAAATTCACAGATGCGCCGAAATTTATCAATGCATCATTTGGGGATCTGTGAAGCCCAGGTTAAGAACTCCTGATCCAGTTCAACTTATTCCTTCAAGAGTTCCCACTACAACATACCTGACGAGCAGTCTTATATGAGTGATCTTATAAGGGGAACTCACTGCTTCCTGAGAAAGCTCATACTATTTTGGCACAGCTCTAATTTGAAAAACTGTTTTCTCCTTAATCAAACCAAAATTTCTCTCTTTCAACTTTTCCACATTGCTACTAGTTCTGCACCTTGAGGCCATGCAGAAAAGGCTTAATCTCTCTTCCACGTAACAGCCCTTCAAAGAGTTTGGCCATAGCTAGCATGTTCTCCTTAACTCTTCTCTTCTCCAAATTGAACACCGGAATTCCTGCATGGAAGGATAGAAAGAAACATACTTTTATTAAGCACTTACTATGTATTAGGTATTGGGCTAAGCACTTTATAAATATTATTTTTTTTATTCTTACAACCATACTGGGAGGTAGATGATATTGTTATGCTCATTTTGCAGTTGAGGGAACTGATGCAAACGTTATGACTTGCCAAGGGTTTCATAGTAAGTATCTGATGTCAGATTTGAACTGAGACCTTCCTGACTTTAGGACCTGTGCTCTCTATATAGCTGCCTATGATATGGTTATTCTTCAAGAGATCCTCAGACAGAATGGTCTTGAGACTCTTCACCGTATTGATTGTCCTCTTCTAGATGTCTTTCACCTTATCAATATCCTTCCTAAAATATCATGGTCCTTTGCAAAGGCACTATTCCAGATGTGGTCTGACCAGGTTAGATTGCACTGGGACTCCCGTCCCCCTGTTCCTTGAAGCTATGATTCTTTTTATGTAGCCTAAGATCCAATTAGCTTTCCTGGATGCCACATCACACTGTTAATTCATACTGATCTTGTAGTCTGCTAAAATCCCCAAGTCTTTTTCTGACAAGTTACTATATTGGCATGCCTCCCCTATCTTATACTTTTAAACTTGATTTTTTGGTAGACATGAGCAAGAATTTACATCTCTAAATTTTTTTATGAGATTATATTCAGCACATTATTGTAACCCACCAAGATTCTGACTCTGTCATCTAGGATGTTACCTATCCCAGCTACCTCTTGTCATCTGTAAATTTGATCAAACCCTATGATCATGTTTCATGTTTTCGCCCTAAAGTGTGTCATTGCAGCTAACTGCTCTCAAAAAGAAATTGGCCCTATGTCATGGATGGCATTTTCCAAAGTACATTGAGTTGATTCCTCTGTCTCCTGACCAGACTGAGTCTAAACTGTTCCAGATGTATGGTCTGTTCTCAGAGACCGTGTTGACACAAGGCCAAGACATCTGGTGAGATCAGTCAAAAAATGAAAAGCCAGTGGTTTGCAACTGTATTGAACAGTTTTCCCCAATTGTCTCAACTGATAACAGCAATAATCCTCAGCAATTTTTTTAGGTAAGCAAAATGATTACTCCCAAAGGTCATTACAGTGTAACTGAAACCTACAAATTTAATAAGCTGACTCCTTAACTTTTTCCTTAGTTCTTATCTTTGTACCTTGTAACTCTGCCTCTTCCTTAGATCTAGAGTCATATGCCACAGCACCTCACCTATAATCCCAGGTATCGCTGAGGTTTGGGAGAGCAGAGTAGCACAAAGTAAAACATTCAGAGATTTTAGTTATCAGAAAAATTGGGCATGTTCAAAGGTCCACAGGATAGAAAAGGCACTTAGCTGCCATGTAGTACCAAAACTGGGTCACAGATTTAGTATATGTCACCCCCAATAAGTGATCATTCAGTTATTGTTTGAACAATTTCAGTGAGACAACTGACCACTTCCTCTCCTTTTAGATAGCTTTAATTGTTGGCATTTGTTCTTTACATCAAGCCCCTGTGTGCCTCTCGGCAACTCCTGCTCTTTGCTCCTCATTTGCTCTCTGCAGCCAAGAGGAATATGTTTAATTATTCTTCTCTATGGCACCTTTAAATATTGTGGTAGTGATCATGACCCCTGCCACATTCCAATACCAAAATCCACAACTTCTTCAACTGACACATATGTTGCATGATACCCAGTTCTCTCACCACCCTAATCTTCCTCCCCTGAACTCACTCCAATTTGTTGGTGTTCTTTACAAGATATGGTTCCCAGAACTTACCCCAATGGGACTTATTCAGGGCAAAAGATGGTAGGACTATCACTTTCCTTGTCCTGGACACTCTGCTTCTATTTATGCAGGCTAAGATCTCATGACTGCCATGCAACCCAGTTGCTCATGTGAGCTTGCAGTCCACTAGACACCCTCAGAGCTTTTTCAAGTGAAATGTTTACTTACCTCTATCATAATATAGGGGCATTCTGTACTTCTGCCTTTGATTATTTTTGATTCAGTGTCAGACTTTACATTCATCCAATTAAGTTTAAATTTAATAGGTCTGTTTGATCATTCTAGCCTATCAGAATTTCTTTGTTCCAGGTGTTAGCTATTTCTTCAAGCTTTTTGACATCTCCACGTTTGATAAGCATGCCATTTATGCCTTCACCCATATCACTGATAAAACAGGATTCAGAAACTGCTGCAGGACAGAGGTTGCTCAATTTTTTTACTCCTACTTTGAAAGTGACAGTTTTTTTGGGGGGCATATGAGTTAAGAGAGTGTTTTATGTTTATTGTCATAAAGAACTGAACAGGAAGACCTTATGACATAATACAAAGAGTACTGGACTTTGAGTCAGAAAATCTGGGTCTGAATCTTAGCTCTGCCACTTACTAGCTATGTGATACTTAGTAAGCCACTTCATGTCTCTGAGTCTCTCTTCTTATTTGCAGGATTAGGAGGTTGGAATCTGTGATTACAAAGGTCCCTTATAGCTCTAACATTCCATAAAAATTTCATTGTAGTAAAGAAAAGGCAAGATAACATGTGAAGAAAATCAAATAATCACTGGTTTCCAGAGTTGGAAAGAACTTTAGTGACCATCACATGTAAATGATATCTTTCCCCACCTACTCAAAAAATCCTTACTACAACATACTCAGTGTGATGTAAAAGACTTTAAAAATGAATAATATTCTGCATAGTTAACTAGGAATCTAGGGTAAAGCTTTAGCAATAAAGATGTATTGTCTGGATGCCCATCAAGAGCTATGACATCAGCTCCAACTGGGTCAGAGCTTTGGAAATATACTGATATAAGAGTTAGTATTTTATTTCACAAGTTTTAGTTCCTAACCTGGTCAATAAGTCATCTCTATCAAGACTAAGTCTAATTCCCAGAGCTACAAAAAGAGAATTTCAAAGTTGGAATGTCCCCTAGAGATCACCTAGGTCAACCCATGTCTTCTAGAGCCTCTTCTCTGCAATATTTTTAGCCAGTGGTTTTCTAGCCTCTACTTACAGCCCTGCATCCATTGAATGGGAATAAAACAAAAGAAACTTGGACAAATGGTAGTTTATTTTGAATAGTTTAAGGAATAATTTGCCTGGACAGACTGAAAGACCTCATTTTGCTTAATGGTGGTGAATAATAGTCTTCACCAGCTCTCAAACTCCTCACATTAGAAAGATTATTTATGTGATAGCAAGAGAAAAGAGGAAACAGCAGTTTAGGCATCAAGGTGATGATTCTGATAGAAGAGAAAGAGGTAATAACATATATGATATTTTATAATTCAGAGGTAGCATGAAGCATATTTTATCAAAAGTCAAAGGATCTCATTTATATTTCTGAGCCTGCAACTGGTTCTCTGTGTGATACAAGGTAAATTGCTTTCCCTCTCTGGGTCTCTTCATCTATAAAATGCATAGATTGGATTGCAATTACTGAGAACCTTTGCAGCTCTAATTTTCTATGGTATTAATAGTCTAAAGTGCTGGACAGGATTGTCAGGGATTGTAAGCAGACTTTTGTCCATGGTGCTGAATCTGCTTAGCTCTGTGGTATTTTTATGCTTGTGAGCCTCAGTGAATCTGTGTCACTCAAGCTCTTGCCCCACCCCTTTCTTTTTCTCCCTTTTCCTCTTTCTCATTTCCAGACCCTCTAAATTTCTCTATTTCATCCCTAATCCTTTTTTTTCTCCTACAACCACTGCAAGCATTGCTCCAAAATTCATATCCAATGCAAACTTTCTATATTTTGTGGTCTAACGATCCACCCCAGCTCTTAGACCTATATGTGTGCAATATTTAAAGGTCACTTCTAGCTCTAACATTCTTTGTCTTTGGGATGACTACTCAATAAAGATTATTAACCACTTAGAGAGAGAGAGAGAGAGAGAGAGAGAGAGAGAGAGAGAGAGAGAGATACACACACACAGATATAGAGAGGCAGAGACAGAGAGACAGACTGCGATGGAGACAGAGAGGTAGACAGGGAATGATTTGTGGAAGGAAGAACTTTAACTAACAAAGCATACTGCTGTTAGCATAAAACAAAAGTTACATGCTCTATAGATCTGACCATCAACTCCCACCCCACTCCCACAATCTCCACTTTCCAAAGTGTTTTCAATCTTCTCCATCCTGTCCAAAGCCACTGATAAATAAATAGCAAGACTGGGATGTAAGAAATCTTAGCTTTAGGTACACTGCTTTCACTAAGGGCTGCTGAACCCCACATAGAAAAAATATCATCCACCTGTCCATATTTGAATTATTTATGCATTTGTATTCTTTAGACAATGTTTGACCTTTTGGTCTAGTAATTTATTTAATTAGTGCTGGAGACAATAACAACTTCTTATGGCCTGAATCAAACTGTGTATTTCAGGACTACAATTATCTCTGGCTACTTGTCATAGGTTTGCTTCAAGTTAGACTTTACATGCTAATTTCTTCGTTACAAGGAATTACTTAGTAAATGGTGGAGGGGAGTTTCAAGGTCTTTGTCCTCTTAAGGGGACTCATTATTTTTATTTGAAATTCAAATCAGGGACCAGTGCAATGGTGCTACCTTTGACTACTTTATATATAAATATATGTGCATGTATAAAAGTTGTTAATTCTTTTCTAAATAACAGGATCCTTATCACCCACAGTGCCTTATTTATGTTAATTGATTTGCTATTTAGAAAACATTGGCTTAGAATTAATAATATATCATACTTGTGAGAGGTTCCATGGCTTTGTTCAAGGATATTGGACAACCTTTCAAAGTTCTCCAGGATCAGCCTCCTCCTTCTTTACTCTGTATCTTATAAGATGAGGAAGTTCAGGGAAGATTAACATCATCAGCAATACTTCCAACACCACCGACTACTAACATTTAATAAATTATTACTTTGTGCTGGGAAACTCAAACTCTGGTTCCATGACAGACTAACATTCTAAGATATACTAGAGAATATTAGTATTGCATGGGACCTCAGTGGTTGTTCGGGAATTTTTTTAACCCAAATAGAGAATCTTATTTTCAGCCTCCCAGATGTGTGATTATCCAACCTCTAAATGCAGTCTAATGTGATGATTAAACTGCTTTGGAAGCCCTTTCCATTCTGTACCATTGTCTTTGTAAGTTGTTGGACTAGTTGCAAAGACTACCAAATGCTGTCTGCCAATTCATGTAAGGAATATTATATTGGGAATTGAGCAACTTGGATTTCTGTTTATTTTCTACCACTTACTAGTAGGATGACTTTGGGTCATTAAGGTTCAATCACCTAAGGTCTCTTCCACCTCTAACATTCTATATTTTGAGGGATCTTACAGTTCTGACATTACATGTTCCAAGTCATATTCCAGCTCTGACATACTAATATCCAAAAGCTTGCATTCTTTGTTCTATTTTTAAAAGTCCCTTTCAGCTCTGATACCCTTAATTTCATGTATTAAGGACTCTCCCAACTCTGATATTCTATGGTTCTCTAGACATAATTTGTATCTTCAAATAGTTGTCTTGGGTCTCTCTGTGAATATGGGTACCATAGGCCTACCAAAGTCCTTAGAACTACTCCAGGTTCCTTTGTGTAATGCGAGTGTTTTAAAATTTCTCAGTTTCCAGCCCTGCCAAGTCATTTGAATAAATCTGCATTCATTGTTTCAGATGTACCTTGAATATTTTAGGAGCTTGAGGAGACATTTTGAGTCATAAATATATTCATCATCTGCAATCCTTTATTGAATAATACAGAAAATATCGCCAACTGACATCTTGTAGCTTGGCTAACTCTTTTCTTTCTTCCCCTCCCTTCCCCTTACCCAGTCAATTTCTCATTAGCATGCTGTCCCAGAGTTCTGAGATTTCTATTTTTATTTTTTACTTCTCTCTAAACAGCTTCACTTCTATGTAAATCCCTGGTACTTACATGATTTTGATTGTCCCTGTGGGGGGAAAGATAAGGCTGCTATCTGTCCCTATATAGGATAGGAAATCATCTAGCCAGGCAGTCAACAAGTCTTGGTGGACATCTGGGAGACTTAGCTCAGTGTTAGGCACAATGAGCATTAGGGAAAATACACACACACACACACACACACACACACATGCCTAATGATGATGATGACAGTGATGATAACAATTGCTATGATATAATGTTGCTCAATTAAGGATATACAGAGTGTTTCAAAAATCTTAGTGCAGTTTTAAGTTTATTAAAGACTTTTGGAATATTGGGTATAACAGGTACTATTGGTACGATTTTATAGTTGAGTAAACTGAAGTTAGAAATAGTTCTTTGAATCACCCACATAGTGAGTGATGGCAGAGTAATGCAGAAACTCAAGTTTTCTGATTCCAAATCTAGTGCATCTCCATCATGCCATAGATGTCCTATTTTGTTCCTTGTAAGAAAGTGGACAAAACACTTTACCTCTCAGACTCTTGATTTCCTCCTTTGGAAAATGGGGATGACACTACTATTTTCTATCTTAAAATATTTTTTCTGATTAAAATGTTCTATAAAAGATAAATTGCCATAGCAGTATAAGTGTTATTGTTATTTTTGCATCCAGACCCAAAGGAGGGAAAAGGCAATGGGTATTTTTCCCTATCAAGCAAAATAATAGCTGTCATCATGATAATTATCATCATTATCATAATTAGCATTTGTGTCATATTTAAAAGTTTGCAAAGTGATTTACAAATTATTATCTCATTTGATTCTCACAACAACCCTAAGAAGTAGATGCTATTATTATCCCCATTTTATAGATAAGGAAATTGAGACTGAAAGAGGTTAAGTGTCTTGGCCAAGGAGTTCAAATTAAGTCATTTCAACTCCATCTTCTGCACCAATTTTAATTATACTTTAAAGTTCACTTAGAATTGTTCATATAGTATCTTGTTTGGGTCTCATAACATACGACTTAGAGACCTGCCTCTGATAAAGTTTCAGAGATAGGATTCAAGCTAAAATCTTCTTGGCTTCAAACACAAAATTCTATTCACTCTGCTCCATCACAGGCAGTTACAAATCTATAATATGGAATCTCTCAGTCATCTGCAACTCTTCCTTCTTCTGTACCCCATTCTTCATATAATTTCTTTCTTTTTTTGGCAAGCAGGGGTAAGAGACTTGCCCAGGGTCACACAGCTAGTAAATGTCTGAGGTCACATTTGAACTCAGATCCTCCTGACTCCAGAGCTATCCACTGTACCACCTGGATACCTCTTTGCATCTTTTCTAATACTCAGTTTATGAGCCATAGATTTAGAGATAAAAGGGACCTCAGAGGTCATATAGTTCAATTCCCACCTTATAAAGATGAGGAAACAAACCCAGGCCCATGGTGGTTAAATGATTTGCCTAAGGTCCTAGAAGAAACAAGTAATGGAGGCAGAATTTGAGTGTAGTACTCTTTCCATCATACCACACACTGCTACTCTCTGAAATATCTTTCATACCTGATCCCTCTTCTTCTCTCTCATGCAATCACCATAGTTAATGACTTTATCTCTTTCATCCTCAATTATTGCCATAGTGGCCTCAGTGGTCTTGCTTCTAGACTCTTTGCCTCTAATCCATTCTTCACAACAACATAAATAATCCCACCAACTTAGCACTATAATCATGTCATTTATCTCTCCTAAACCTTCAATAATTCCCTGTAGTTTATGTCATTGGTCTCTAAATTTTTTGATCACTTACTCCATTGATGAAAATCTAAAATCATGCAACTCTAATGTGAGGGTAATTCTGTATTTATAATACATGTATATATATGCACACACAGATGTGTATATATTCACCGCTCTACTACATTTTTACATTGTGAAATGCCCCATAATATATAAACTGAAAAGGATGAGAAAAAGGTGAAATGAGCAATATATATTAAAAAATTCCATTTCTTTTGTTTCAGCACAAAACATTTTTCACTCTTACTGAAATTATTCATAATAAAACAACATTTTAAAAGAGAGTAATGCAAATGACAGATTTGTTATTTAGAAAAAAAGAATCCCTGTGTATGTCCTGAGGGATAGGGTTAATTTGTAAATAATAATTGTAAGCCAGTAATTAATTATATAATTAATTTGAATGAGAGAGCTAGCTAAGCAGATGAGTTTATTTGTTTGTAATTGAAAGATAAACAATACAACAATTAAATAATGGGTCACAGCATTCAGTGACCATAGCAGCTTTTCACCAGGAGTCCTGTCCTTCTGGGTATTGCTATTCACCATCCACAATGTATGAACAACAAGAAAGAGGGAATTGCCTCTCATTTTAACCCAGCAGAAAGTTTCTTATATAAATTGATTCCTCTTTCTTTATATGGTTTTGATTAATAGATGTTATCACATTTTTGTTTTTTCATTCATGTTTGACTATTTTAGTTATAATTTTGCATGTGTGATGAACTATGGGATGTCTAATTTGGCTAGACCTGCCAATCAAAGTGCCAGAGTAGCTTTCGCAGGGATAGTGGGATATGAGCCATTTTCTAATTCTCCCATTCTCATTCTTCGGGGTCATACCATACCCTAACACCAGGGGTGCAGAGGCCCCCATTTGGGGTACTACAGGTTTGTGGAATAAGGTATTAACTCACGATCTTTGCATTCCAGGCCATGCACAATCTGATTTCCATCTACCTTTCCTTATTATTTCACATTCTTTCCCTTCATCCTTGCTCCAAACTAGCCAAACTCAACTACTCCTTATTCTCTACCTACTTGGTGCCTTTTCTTGCACTGACAAGCTTAGAATGGAGTGCTCCTTGCCCAATACCTTTTGAAAGCCCTCCCATCCTTTAGGTTCATCTTGAGGAGCCTTTTCTTCACAAAGCCTTCTCATACATATCCTAATCCTAATTCCTAATAGAGAAGATCATTTCTCTCCCTTCCAATTCCACAGAGCTTTTTATCTGGACTTTTTCACTTACCTTATATCCCTTTGTATCCTCTATACTTGTGTGCAGTTTTCCGCATTTGGGTTCACAGTCTGTTTGGAAGTCATTTTTGTATCCTTAGTACCGAGTACAAGGTTTACACACACTGACTTTGCCACCATACCTGTTACTTTCTCACCCACAAAGTCTGCTCAGTATCTGTGGCCTTCTTATGGAAGTCCTTTCTCTGAGAAATCCCACCATTCTGAAGTCGCCTTCTCCTATTGGTCATTTCCTCCTAGAAGCCCCATTTTGAGGAAGGGCCCAGGTCTGCAATCCATTATTGCTTTTCTGGCTCTACTTCCGATCCCCCTGACTTAAACATCATACCAGGGGCATGATTTGTCTCCTTTTTGTTTGTTGTCTTCCCTCATTAGAATGTAAGCTCCTTGAGGGGAGAAACCTCTTTTTTTCTTCTATTTTGGCTAGACAGATAATGAATGATTATTTAAGTGAATTGTACCCTGTTGTTGAAGAGTAAAAATTATCTTGGAAATAATGACAACAACTCTGAATCATTTAGCATTCTCAGCTTGCAAAGCACTTTCTTAACTACAAAACTGCCAGAAAGGCATTGCAGGTATTATCACTTTATTTTATAGATAAGAAAACTGAGGTTTAGATTAAGGTCATACAAATACGTGTTAGAGCTAAAATTTGAACCCAGATATTTTTAGATTGGGGAAGCTAAGGCTTTGTCCACTATAACACTACCACCTCTTTCCATCACATCTGGTCACAGTCTTTTGGAATTCTAAGTAACAATATATTGGTACTTCTAGTACTAACACATTGAAAATCTTTCAGCAACATTTTTAACATAAGGGCAAATTAGAATAGAGATGGAAGGGAAAGGTCTGGGAATATAGCATACCTAGCCCTAGAAGTTGTCAAAACTACTGCAAAGATCTTGTGGTGCCTGCAGCTGTCAGCTCCCATTGCTGGGAGCATGCTCTGTAGGGATATGCAATTAGCAGCTAAAAATAATGACTGCTTTGCAAAGGGCAAGGAGGCTGTGAGGACTCACAGGCCTCAGGCCTTACCTGGAATCCCTTCTGTGGAGATGTGGAATGTGTCTCCCAGCTGGGGTATTTGAATAGGAAGAGAAACATGTCAATTGTCTTCTAACTATTGGCTAATGAATAAAATTTACAGGAAAAAGCAGAGGAGAAGATAATTATATCAACCTTTCCAATCAAATTTCTTTTTTCATCCCACCCCTCCACCCCCCAGATATAGAAATATGGTATTTCCAAGTCTTAGAGGTGGTAGTGGTAGGGAGATGGGTAAAGGACAAAAGTGGCTCTCCTCTGGAAGCAACTGGTCTTGAGGAAATGGCAAAATGAAGTCATATTCTAGATGCAGAACTGTATGAGTTCTCAAAATCCTTTCTAATTTTGAAACTTTATAGAATTTCTGTCACTGCCTATGTTTTATTTTTTCTCTCACTTTTTCTTATTTTCTCTTTCTTCACAATCTCCTCTCTTAATTTCTCTCCTTTTCTCTCTTTTTACTCTTTCTTGATCCCATATTCCTTTTCTAATTTTCCCAACCTCCTTTCTTTCTCTTCCTTTCTTTCTATTTCTTTCTTTCTTTCTTTCTTTCTTTCTTTCTTTCTTTCTTTCTTTCTTTCTTTCTTTCTTCTCTCTCTCAATCCCCCTTTTCTTCTATATTGTCTGTCTTTAACACTCTCTTTTCTCATATTTTCTTTTGCTCCTTTCTGTTCAAAATCCCTTCTCTTTTTCTTTCTCCCTATCAATTTCTCTCCATTCTTTTCTCCATTTTTTCTCTTTCCCTGCCAATTTGTCTTTTATCTCTTTCTGATTTTCTTTCTGGTCTAGTGGAAAGAACACAGAGTTGGAGTTGGAAGAAATCCTTGTTGGCTATGGAATCCTGCCCATTTAATTTTTTTTAGCCTCACTTTCCTTTCTACATAACTTGCATCACAAGATTGTTATGAGAAAAGTACTTTTAAATCTGAAAGTACCGTAGAAATGTCAATTATCTTTATTTCCTTTCTCTGTCACTTTAATCTCTTCTCAAACTCTTTCTTTGCTCTTGTCCTTTTTATTTTCTTGGTTCTTCTTTCAGTGCCTTACACATAGTAAGTCCTTTTAACTTCTCCGTACTCCTTTTTCTTTTAATCTCCTTTTTCTCTCATTTACTCCCTGTCAATGTCACCTTCTCTTGCTCTTCTCTTGGCTTTCTCTTTCTCTCTTCTTCTTCTCTCCTACCCTTCCCACCTTCCTTCCTCCTTCTTCTACCCTTGTCCTTCCTTCCCCTCTTCTCTTTTCTTTCTCTCATTCCTTTCCTTCCATACTTTTCTACCTTCTTTTTTTCTCTTTCCCTTCTCTTTTTCCTTCCCTTTCTCTTCTCCCCTCTCTTCCTCTCTTTTCCTCTTTCTTCCTTCCTTTGCCCTTCCCTCTCTTCTTTCTTTCTCCCTTAATTCCTTCTTGTTCCTGCCTTCCCTCTTTCCTCCTCCTCTTTTCCCCTTCCTTTTCTTCCTTGCCCTCTCCTCCCTTCCTATTTTCCTTCCCTTCCCTCCCATCCCCTCCCCTCTCCTCTCCTCCCCTACCTTCTCCTTTCCTCTCCTCTCCTTTCCTTTTTCCTTTCCCCTCTTTCATTTCCTCCCTACCCTTCCCCTCTCTCCTCTTCTTTTCCCTTTTCCTCCCCTTCTTTCTCCTTCCTTCTTTCTTTTCCTTCCTTCTTTCTTTTCCTTCCATCCTTTCATCTTCTCTTCTCAAAGCAGAGTTCATCTGAGTGCTTTTCAAAAACAAAGGAAATATTCAAGGAAATATTCAGGCCAAATATAGCCTATGCCCCCTTGCTGAGAAGGGATTGAATGCCTGTGATAGGAAGATCTGTCACTGACACTGATCCTGCATACCTGGGGAGATGCTATAGTCACCGGGACTTGAGGGTTCTACTTCTGTTCTTGTGAATTATAATAGTCTCCCCCTTCCCATTTATGTAGCTCTTTGAGATTTAAAAAGTACCTGTCTCAAAATAATGCTGTGAGATGGTGAACATATTATCCCCATTTTAAAGAAGATGAATCTGAAGATTCAAGAGGTTACATTTCTTGATCATTGCCTCATGGCTAATGAAAGGCAGAGCTGGGGTGTGAATCCAGCATTCCTCCTGGATACTAAGCTGTTCTGACCAGAGGTCATTAAAATAACAATAAAGCAAATTCAGTTATTTCTCAATCATCTACAGTAATGAGGACACAGAATCACATAGAAGAGATAATCCAGCACCATTTCTGTTTGACTTTGAGAAGCATCGAACAGTGTGTGTGTGTGTGTGTGTGTGTGTGTGTGTGTGTGTGTTTAGTTTCCCCGAATGAATTTACCTTTTTTTCTATATTCCAGTCCTTCAAGATGTTATGAGTTTGTCAATATGGGTATGACAAAGATCTGTGCCTTATTATGGTTTAGTACATAGTATACTTGAGTTTCTATGACCCCTAGTATTCTTTCCTTGGTGGCTGAACTTCTGTTTATAACACCCATTGCACTTAGAAATCCATCTTGGGCATCAAGCCACCTACTCTACTGCTACTCCCCAAGAATGGCATACTTTGGAGCACACATCCATTGATGTATTTGGCCCCTGCCAAATACACACACACACCCCTAGCTAATCCACTCAACTTAGGAACATTATCTGGAGTTTAGCCGCCCCGGTGAATGAGTGCTAACTCACCTAACCAATTCAATCTAGCTTTCACCCCACTTAAATAAAGCTTCACATCCCATCTAGCCATGCACCCAAGTCATCTTGCCATCTTCTCAGCCACTGTTCACATGCTCCCTTTCCACTCTTTGATCTGGGTAAGGTAATTTAATCAATGCTATCATTACTTCTGGAAAAGGAGCAGGGCAATCAGCTGTGCAATGAAGTTGCTCTTTGTCCCTGTGAGCCCCTAGAGAAGATCTCCCTTCTCTGGTCATTATTCCCTTATACGTGCTGCCTCTAAGTATAAGAATGTAAGATTTTGAAGGGCAGGAACTGTCTCACTATCATAGGCACTTAAGAAATTCTTTTTTGTTAATTAATTACCCAAGCTGTTTCTAGGACAACAGACACCCACAATCTTCTTCTAGTCCCATCTATAAAGTCTTTCCAGCTTGGTGTGACCTATAATCATTTGCACTCCGCTGGCATAGCCTTCCAGAACCAAGAATTCCTTCTATACTGTGATGAGACAGAAGAGAAGAGCATCAATGGAGCTAACCTTTTGCTTAGGTGGACAAAAAGAGGCAGTATAGTGTGGTGGTTAGAAAACTGGCTTCAGAGGAAAACCTGGGTTCAAATCCTGCCTCTGACAAATATTGGCTGTGCTACTTTGGACATTTCACTTGATCTCTTAGGGCTTCTAGACAACTCTCTAACATTGTAAATTATGAAGTTGGTGCTGCTTTCCTCATTAGGAATTCTCAAGACCAATGAAATGGCAGGTTTGAGTGTGTGTGTGTGTGTGTGTATGTGTGTGTGTTTGAAAGAAAGAGAGACAGAGACAGAAAAAGAGAGAGAGAGAGAGAGAGAAAGAGAGGGAACAAGAGGAGACAGATAAAGAGACACACAGAGGAAAAGAAAAGAGAGACACACAGAGAGAAAGAGGCATAAGTGGACACAGAGGGACAAACAGAGAAATATTTAGACAGAGACAAAAAGAGACAGAGATAGACAGAAAGAGAGAGACAGAAGCTGGAGAGAAAGGCAGAAACTTGAGAAAGACAGAGACCAAGAGACAGAATCTTCATTCCCTGACCACATATGAACTCTGAAGTGATAGTCCAAAAATATTATGGAAGCCAGAGAATAAAAAAAAATTATGAAAACCAGGACAAAAAGGCTACCATGGATAATATAGAAAACTTGATTTTCCATATATGGTTCAGCGTGGGAGGCATCATGATGCTGGAGAATGGGGTCCTGAATTTAGAGTCAGAGGAACTGGCTTCACATCTCAACTCTGGCACTTAATACCTGTGAAAGCTTGGGCAAGTCACTTTCTGAGTCTCATTTTCTTCACCTGAAAAACAAGGGAATAGGACTAGGTGATATTTTAATTCTTCTTCAGATCAAAATAACATTTATCATATCTATGAGATCTGGTTTAAAAAAGTGTGTGTATGTGTGTGTGTGTGTGTGTGTGTGTGTGTGCACGCGTGTGTGTAGTTATTTACCTGTAGCTTATTTTCAATTCAAGTCAAGCACCCAGAAGGATCATATGAAATGCTACAGAAAGGTTTCTGAGGATGAGCAGTGAGGGCATTTGATTTGATAACTAGAAAGTCATGAGTGACCTTTGTTAGGAAGATGTTTGTTTAGCTACCCTCAAGAATAGTTCAATTATAAAAGGATACTTCATTACCTTTGAGTCATTTAAAATGAGGGGACAGGCATGCTGCCCCGCTCCACTGACCTCTAGCCAGAACACTAGGTCTCAGGAAGGTAGCTCTTTATAAGTCATGTAATTAGATTGAAAACCGACATTCTGGCTTTTTTCTGGCGGTGAAGATCTCCCCGCGCCAACATGCCTCTTGCAAAAGACCTCCTGCACCCGTCTCCCGAGGAGGAGAAGCAGAAACACAAGAAGTGCCTGGTGCAGAGTCCTAACTTGTATTTCATGGACGTGAAGTGCCTAGGGTGCTACAAAATCACCACTGTCTTCAGCCAGGCACATACGGTGGTCCTCTGTGTTGGGTGCTCCACTGTACTCTGTCAGCCTACTTGAGGCATGGCGAGACTTACAGAAGGATGCTCCTTCAGATGGAAGCAGCATTAATGACTGAATCAAGATGAATGAGGAACTGTAAAGAATAAAACAAATTTGATACAAAAACAAAAAGAAAAATGACATTCTGTTGTTAAGAGTTTTGATCCTTTTTGATTTGGAAATGACTTCTCTGGCATAAAGGGACACTTCCCTCAGAACTAGCCTACAGAAATGTAGAAGGTATGATCTTACTGGAATGTTCATGGCAACTAAGAAGCAGACTATAGAGGGGCAAAAAAGATAACTGCGTGTGATCTGACTACATTAGCATTAGTGGGGAGGCATAAGGGCTTTCTCCCTATCTTCCTTCAGATTCTTCCCAATGGGCAGAAGAGGAGGCAGCAGTGCTTCTTGGGTAAGAAGAGAACTTAGTTTTTCTCTCATTCTTTTTGCAGCTGAGGAGAGGGCGAGAGAGGTGATGTTCAACTTGGGGTCAGGGTGGGTTGTTGCACAACTTTATATGGGCTCATAAGTCCAACAGGCCCCATGAGGGTTACATTAATTTCATCTTCTTTGCTGGAATTCATGTGTGTCTGGGTGTTTGACGTTATAGCTAAGAATTATGTCCTCAATTTATAAAGAGTACCTTTTGATGGATTTCATAGAATAACAGAATTACAAAATATGAGTTGAACAGACCCCAGGGGACAGCTGGTCCAATCCATACTTGAACAATCCTACTCATGAAGCATTTATTAAGGGCCCACTTTGTGCAAGGCTTTGTGTTTGGTGTTAGGGATTCACAGACAAAGAGAAAACACACCCTTCTATAAAAAAGCCAATCATTTATTTAAAAAAAACCATATCATCTATATGTTAATAATCATTCATCTTTTCCTTGAAGACCTCCAGTGAGGGTGATCTCACCACCTCCTGAATTAAGCCTTTCTGCTTTCTGCTAGCTATAATTGTTAGCCAGATATTTTTTTCTCCCTTAACCTAAAGATGCCTTGTTACAACATCTATACTCTGGGCTCCAAAACAAAAGTTTATTATGTCTCCCATGTATTTTCATGCACTCGAAAAAATCTATCTTGTTTCTACTAAGTCTTATTTTCCTCCAGGACAAACATCCCCAGTTCTTTCAGTGGGTCTCCGTGTGTCATAATCTTGAGGTCTTTCAACATCTTCATTGTCCTTCTTTGAATTCTCTGGAGGTAATCAATATTTTATTAAAATGTAGTTTCCAGAACTAAATACAATCCTTTGTTATGATCTATCCAGGGAGAAGCATATCAAGGCTATTATCTCCTCTCTAGTCCTAGAGATGTTTTGTCTTTGTTAGTTTGGCTTAAGATTGCACCCATGTTCTTAGAATGACTTTAAGGGGTTCCACTCTGGTGCCTCTGTCCCTCTTCTCTTTGCAAGAGTCAATGAGCCAACACAAACTTTTTTCCAAGGATACCACGTCCATGGTGTCAGTTGTCATCTAGAATCTATGATGTGAGTGGGAAAAAATACTAGTGGGGCTAACGTTTTCTCTTTTGTTTCCTTTGTGCCTCCTCTTGCCCCAAGTCATCTAAATCCCATGCAGGAATCAGTCAGGAAGAGTGGCATGGCTATCACAATACGTGCATGAGCTGGAAATCACCAACCACAAGGCTCCCAGTGAGACCAAAGGCCTTACCATCTGCTGGGTCACTGCATCCTGAAATCCTCTAGGCCTTATATGCATTGCCGTTGTTCCCCTCAGACTCCAGTGCACTGTCATCTGACCTCTTGGAGCACCTTAAGTTCCCTTGGACTTTGCCAGCCTCCCCACAGTTTCACCCTTAGATCTTCTGTGGCAGCTAACCTCATAAATATGCTGTCTTCCTCAATTATGATTTGGAATCCTTCAGAGTAGGGACTGTTTTTCTCTCTCCCCTTCACCCCCAGTTTTTATCCTCTGTGCCAAGCATAGTGCTTGGCCCAGGGTAAGCACATAATAAATTATTTTTCATTCATACATCTATTCATTCATTCATCTATTCATTCTTGGCTATTATATCATTGACTCATATTAAACCTGTGGCTTATTACCCCCCCATTTTTTTTCAGATTAGCTGCTATTTATCTTCTGTGTATTATACTTAGGAAGCTCATTTTTGAACCCAAGTGTGAGGCTTCATGTTTATTTCTATTTCATCTTATCTGATTCAGCTCAATTTTTGAATATGGTATGATTTTTGGATTCTGATTCTATAATCCAGTGTGTTAGCTATCCCTCTCATCTTGGTATCATCCACAGATGTGACTGGCATGCCTCCTGTCTGCCACTAGGTTGTTCAGTAGATAGAGGATAGGATCTGGAATCAGGAAAACCTGAATTTGAATCCTTCCTCAGCCACTTAGCTAGTTGTGTGATCCTGAGCAAGCCACTTAACCTCTGTCTGCCTCAGTTTCCTCATCCATAAAAGGCAGCTAAGTGATGCAGTGGACAGGAAATCCTGAGTTCAAATTCAGCTTCAGATACTTACTAGCTATGTTACCTCAGGCAAGTCACTTAACCTCTGCCAGACTTAGTTTCCTCAACTAATAAAGTGGGGATGATAATATCACCTACCTCACATGGTTGTTGTGATACACAAATGAGATAATACTTATAAACCACTTAGCATAGTATCTTGCACATAGTAAATACTATATAAATGCTAGCCATTATTACTGTAAAAATGGGAATAATACTAGCACCTACCTAGGGTTGTGTGGGGATCAAATGAAATAATGTTTGTAGAGCAATTTGAAAACCTAAAAGTATTATGTAAATGTTATTTCTTCTATTTCTTTTTATTAGTAATAGATAAAAAAGGTTATAAAGCACACAGGAAAACAGATCACTGGGGTACTTCACCAAGTACCTCTGTCCCATGTAGCATTGAGCCAACAGTGTTTGTAACATTGAGCCAACAACTACATGATTCCAATTATTTAACTGATTTTGAATCTCCCAAATTTTACTATTGTCTGGCTCACGTGTCTTCATTTTCTTTACAAAAATAGCAAGAGGGAATCTGCTAAATGTTTTGCTCAAATCAAAGCAAACTATATCTACAGCATTACATTAATGTTTCAGGCTAGTAACCCTGCCAGCAAAGGAAATGAGATTGGTCTGGCATGACATGGCCATAATGAAATCATATTGGCTCCTTGTGATCAATACTGTTATTTTTTTTCTTTTCTATATGTTCACTTACTATCCTTTCAGTAGTACTTTCTAAAATTTTGCCAAGACCCAAAGTCAAGTTCATAACCTCCTGGTTCTCAAACCCCATTCTCTTACCTTTTTTTGAAAATTGAAACAATTCTGGCTTTTCCTCATTCACATTCTCCTCCAGTCTTTTAACTCTCACTGGTAGTGAATCAGCAATCACCTATCAAGCAGGATTTTTTGTTTGTTTTGTTTTGACTTCCTGAGTCAATTCATCTGAGCCTAGAAACTTAAACCCAGCAAGGGCAGCCAGATCCTCTCTTGTGATCTCCCTCATATTCTTGTGTCTCAACTCCCTATTAGCCATTTTCCTTCTCTTTCCTGGTCCAGAGGTCATTCTTCTTGGCAGGGGAAAAGAGAAGAATAAAAGCATGAGAGGTTCCATCTTTCCTCTGCTCCATCCACTCTCAATGGCAGCCGTATCATTTCTTTGATCATCCTCATTTCTCCTTAATAGCTAAAACAACAGCGACAAACTCCTTTTGCTTTTTTCAATTTTCTCTACCAGCCTTAGTTTATCCTCAACTTTAACACACCAGACACTCTTACTACAGTATTGTACAATGGTCCTATACAAACCTATTCATTCTTTATAACTTTTTCTTGCTTTCTGTCTTAAAATCTATTTGAGAAGTTCCCTGGACATATACATCAGTGTCTTTAAACAGTTGCCCCATTGCTTTTTCATCCATCCATCCATTATAATTATTACTCATTGTAGTTTCAAAATTTCATTCTTGAGAGGGTCCTGTCCCCCTTGGCTAATACCTGTAGAGCCTTTATCCATAGCATCCTACCTGTGCTTTCTCTGAACCCTTGGAATTCTGCTCTGCCAATGAATGAGACACATATCAGATTTTGCCCAATTTTCCTTTCACTTTTTAAGATCAAGTGGATACTTTCTTCAAGATTTCCATCATTCCTCTCTAATAGTTAGTTTCTCCTTGTTGGTAAGAATTAGGCCCAAAATAGAATTTCCTTTTATTTATCATTTGAAGAAGTAAATTATTATTAAGGCAAGTGAAGAAGCATTTAGCTATCCTGATATTGACAGAAAGAGCTCCAATAGATGCCCAGTTAATTGAGGTTATCCATTACAACAATACCATGCCTCTGTGCTAGGTTTATGATCTCTTATCTGAATGCCTTATTCATTTTCTCCTGTTATTCATTGGGTCTACAATCCAATCCAATGATAACATCACTTTTATGGCTACCTTTATCAAGGCTCCCTTGAGACACCATCTCCAATGTGAAGTCATGCCTGAATCCACCTCCTCCTCATCAGTGGTTGGTTTAATCCACCTCTTCAAATTTTCTTGGATTACATTTATTTGTGCATGTTATACCTAACTAGTCTATATAGGCATCTGGTTTAAGAAATGCTTATTGACTTGAACTGGATGTTGCTTTTACCCAGTAGAAACTCAGCTCTTTGAGGATATTTTCCATTTTTGTTCTTGTATCCTCAATGTTTAGCATAGTGCTGGAAGACGCTTACTAAACATTATAGAGAATTGCTTCCCATCTTATTTTCCATCTTTGCTTCTTGAGTTTTCTCAAATGAATGTATCTGGACATATTTCCCTTCCAACTTTTTATTGATCCTATTTCTTTTGAATGTTATACCTTTCTGGAGTCATATTTTATCATAGTTCTCCTACTGTAAAATCCCTGTGATTCCTACCTGGTCAACTTGGTCTCCTACTGTTAGAATTTCTAGTTCATCTTGCTTCTTATCAATACTTTGGACACCTATGTATAGAGATCTAAACCTAAAGATTTCTTTACTGGTTCCTCTCTTAGTTTTTGTCTCCTTAGTGAATTTCTGAGAATATCTACTTCTTCTCACACTGCAGCTACTCGCTTTATTTAGCTTTGTGTGTATATATATATATATATGTATATATACATACACATGTATACACATATATACATACACATATATATACATACATATATATGTGTATGTATATAAGTACATGCATATACACTTATATGTATATATATATATAAGATGTACACTAGATATGTATATGTATGTGTGTCTTACATATATGTGTGTATATGTATGCATATACACACATATGGAAGACTTTTTTACAGTGATCCTGAATCTATCTCTATAACTTCTGTCACACAGTGACAACATAGAACAAGTATAAGGCTCAAAAATATTCCCTATCCCTAATTCTTCTCTATTCTAGGCTCAGTATCATTAGGTCTTGTACTGAATCTTTACATGGTATCTACAGTACCATCACCATTCTTATAATCTTCCTCTCTATTTTCTCCAGGTTGTTAATACCCTTCCTAAAATAGGGACATCAGAACTGAATACAGTGCGGCAGAAGGGATCTGACCAGGGTCATCATTTAGCATTTCGATTTAGCATTTAGTTGTGGAGGGGATCCTCGGCTTTCAAAGATCCAACATATTATTTCAAACTCTAGAATCTTTAAGTAAAAATTGAGAGAGAGAGAGAGAGAGAGAGAGAGAGAGAGAGAGAGAGAGAGAGAGACTACCTAATAAACTGTGAGTATGTTGGTTGAGGAATAGGTGGTTATTATCATTGCTTTTGAACCCAGAAACTCATTAAGACTGTCTAATAAAACATGGCAATGATGTGATTTTCCTTGGTGCAAAGAAATCTCATATTTATCAATTTATTGGTCATTTAAAGCATTGAAATGATGATAATGCATCTGCTGCTCTGCTTGGTTTCAATTCTAAGGAATAAGATGCCTTTCACAGCTTAAGCTCACCATCTCTAATTTCGTCATCATGATACTAACTCAAGCCTTGACTCACATGACTTGTATCAGCCTCTTTTCCCATGTGATTGCAGAACTGGAGGGTGGAACATGCAATTCCTCCCAACGCCATCCTTCATAGAGGGCAAAAACTGGACTTTGGGGCTCACTACACTCTAGATCTGCTGCTGTGTCTGGCTTCAACTCCTAGTGGCCCCTCCCACCTTCCACCCCCATTTTCCTGCTCCTTTTTTGTACTACTATCTCTCTACCTTAGAGTGTAAGCTCCTTGAGGACAGAGACTGTTTTCATTTTTATTAAGTGTCTCCCCAGCACTTAGGGTAGCATCTGGCCTGTAGTAGGCAGTTAATAAATATATATTGGATTGGATGAGGATGGTGATGATTATGACAATAGCTCACATTTAGACATAAATCTGTAACTTAATCACAATAGCTCCATGAGGTTTGTAATGCAAATCCTTTTGTTACTATTTTACATAGAAACAAATTGAGGCAAATAGAGTTAGATGACTTATCCAAGGTCATGCAGACTCATTGTCTGATCGTGAATTCAAAGCTAGGCATTCTATTTCAATGTGTTGGGCTTTGTTCAATAGCGTCAAGCATCCTTAGGGCCTGTGTGATAGCAAAGCTTTTCACAATGTTGTACACATGGGTTTGATGGCCCCATTTCACTTCAAGCTGCTGATACACTTTGTGACTGAACAAGGAAGGTACTTTTACTCTGGGCCTCAGTTCCTATATCTGAGATACTGCAAAGGACATAGGATCTTAATCTGGGGTCTATGAATTTGGGTTTTAGAACACACACACATATACATACATACACACACACACACATATATATATATATATATATATATAGAAGTATATATATATATATATATATATATATATATATACTTCAAACTAAGACACCATAGATGTGTAATAAAGAGTTATTAACTTGACTTAGAATACAACGATGTCAGAGGTATAAGGAAATTTAGAGACCCATAACACCAGGTTTTCTTTTTTTTTTAAATTTTTTATTTATTTATTTTTTAAATATGTTTAGTTTTCAGCATTGATTTTCACAGGCGTTTGAATTACAAATTTTCTCCCCATTTCCACCCTCCCCACTCCAAGATGGCGTACACTCTGGTTGCCCTGTTCCCCAGTCTGCCCTCCCCTCCATT
>CM053622.1:76580622-76625593 GCA_028646595.1 Phalanger gymnotis | reverse complement strand
CTGAAAGTCAAATTTTCTATTCAGCTCTGGTCTTTTCACTGAGAAAGCTTGAAAGTTGAAATTTTATTGAAAATCCATATTTTGCCTTGCAGGATGATTGATACTCAGTTTTTCTGGGTAGGTGATTATTGGTTTTAATCCTAGCTCCATTGACCTCCAGAATATCATATTCCAAGCCCTTCAATCTCTTAACATAAAAGCTGCTGTATCTTGTGTTATCTTGATTGTGTTTCCACAGTACTCAAATTGTTTCTTTCTGGCTGCTTACAGTATTTTCTCCTTGATCTGGCAGCTCTGGAATTTGGTGACAGTATTCCTAGGACTTTTCTTTTTGGGATCTATTTGAGGAGGCAATCTGTGGATTCTTTCAATTTCTACTTTACCGTCTGGCTCTAGAATATCAGGGCAGTTCTCCTTGATAATTTCTTGAAAGATGAGATCTAGGCTCTTTTTTTGATCATATTTTCAGGTATTCCAATAATTTTTAAATTATCTCTCCTGGATCTATTTTCCAGGTCAGCAGCTTTCCAATGAAATATTTCACATTGTCTTCCACTTTTTCATTCTTTTCATTTTGTTTTATAATATCTTGATTTCTCATAAAGTCACTAGCTTCCACTTATTCCAATCTAATTTTTAAGCTAGTATTTTCTTCAGTGGTCTTTTGGACCTCCTTTTCCATTTGGCTAATTCTGCCTTTCAAGGCATTCTTCTCCTCATTGGCTTTTTGGAGCTTTTTTGCCATTTGAGTTAGTCTATTTTTTAAGGTGTTGTTTTCTTCAGTACATTTTGGGTCTCCTTTAGCAAGTCATTGACTTGTTTTTCATGGTTTTCTCACAACACTCTCATTTCTCTTCCCAATTTTTCATCTACTTCTCTAACTTGGTTTTCCAAATCCTTTTTGAGCCCTTCTATGGCCTGAGACCAGTTCATGTTTTTCTTGGAGGCTTTTGATGTAGGCTCTTTGACTTTGTTGACTTCTTCTGGCTGTATATTTTGGACTTCTTTGTCACCAAACAAAGATTCCAAAGTCTGAGTCTGAATCTGAGTCCATTTTCACTGCCTATTCATATTCCTAGCCAACTGCTTGACCCTTGAGCTTTTTGTCAGGGTATGACTGCTTGTAGAATAGGGAGTACTTTGTCCCAAGCTTGAGGGGCTGTGCTGCTATTTACAGAGCAATTTCTACACAGCAATCTCTGCCACACCAGTGCTCCTCCTCCCCACCCTAAGAACCTCCAACACAGACTGCAACTCACATATAAGCAGGCTCTGCACTTCTGCTCTGATCCACCACTTAATTCCTCCCACCAGCTGGGCCTGGGGCTGGAAACAACTGCAGCTGTAGCTCTGTAAGCATACACAGAGCTGCACTAGCTTTGTTGCCCCTGGGGCCAAGGCCAAACATGAACTCCTTTCCCTCCTTCCCTGCAGTTTTTCCCACTAACCTTCTCTGTTGTCTTTTGTATTTGTGGGTTGAAAAGTCTGGTAACTGCCACAGCTCACCGATTCAGGTCTCTATGGCCTGTTCTGCCCAGCTCCAGATCTGGTTGGTCTGGGTGCAGCCCAAGCTGGGCTCTGCTCCTCTCCACTTGCAGCTCTCTGTGATAGACCTTCCCCAGTGACCATCCACACTGTCCCATGCTGGATCCCTGCTTTCCTCTGCTATTTTGTGGGTTCTGCAGTTCTAGAATTTGTTCAGAGATATTTTTTATAGGTGTTTGGAGGGTCCCGGGGGAGAGCTTTACTCAAGTCCCTGCTTTCCAGCTGCCATCTTGGCTCCGCCCCTCTGCCAAAGTATTTCTTAGGGGGAAGTTTATACTTCCAAGTAGTTTTATCAACATAAAAAGAAAAAGGAAAATTAATGAATTTTGCATGAAACAAAGAACAAACTAGAAAAGCAGGAAATAAAAAGGCAAAATAACCAACAACATAGAAAATTTGAAAAATCAAAGAGATTAAGAAAAGAAAAAAATACATTGAATTGAAAGCCATTTGAGAATAGTGTTTTTAAAAGAGAAGAAAGTCAAATTATCCATATCAAAAATGAAAAAGGAGAATGTACAATAAAATAAGAAGGAAAACTGATTATTAGAAACTATTATGTCCAATTAAATCTCAAATAAAATGTAACTTAAACGAAATGAATAGCTATGAAAATAAAATGCTCATATTAGTAAAATAATAAATGGAAATGTTTAAATAAAAATCTTATAAAAAGAAATTGAAAAACTTATTAGCTAATTCTCTAAGTAAAGAAAAACTCAGGACAGGTGAATTCTATCAAAACTCAAAGAATAATTTAAGACTTTGGGAGAAACAGCAGAATGGAAACAATCCCCTAAAATTATTTCTATGATACAAATATGGCCTCAAACCAAGAAGAGATACATAGAGACCAAAACCATGGACCATTATCCTTAATAAACACTGATAAGAAATATTGAATAAAACATTAGCAAATCAACATTTACATATATTTTTATAGGCATACATATTTCATTGTGCGTATGTATATGTAATACATACATATTGGATTGTGCATGCATTTATCACATATATTACATGTATGTATATACATGTATCATATTATGCATATTCATCTACATATTACAAATATATTTTGTGTATTGTCTGTGTGTGTGTGTACACATGATGTAGGAATATTTATACCATGAATGAAGGGCTGATTTTTTAGAAAAACTACAAAAAGAATAGACAATATCATTTTAAAAAATACTTGATTATGTCAACAGATTCAGAAAAAAATTTTACATAATACATAATTCTTTTTGATGGAGTAAAAAACAGATTTAAAAGCATAGGTATAAATGAACCTTTCCTTCATATGATAAATAGCACTGATTAAAACCAAGTGCCAGCTTTACATGTCATGAAGATACACTAGAGACCTTTCCAATAAAATCATACATGAAGAAAGACTGCCCAATTTCAATCTCTATTATTTGATATAATTCTAGAAATTATAGCTATAGCAATAAGAAAATAGATTGAGAAGCTATAAATAGACAAAACAAAAACAAAATTATAGCTTTTAAAAATGATGTGATGTTCTTCTTTGAGAAACACAGAAATTAAACTAAAATTAATTGAAACAATTACCTCAACAAAATAACAGAGTATTTAAAAAAAACATAAAGGAGCCTTTCTCTATATTCACAATACAACTAACCAGGGAGATAGAGAAAGGGAAGTGTCTTTCGAAATAACTTTTCGAATGTAGAAAATATTATAAACAACTCTAAAGATACTTTACACAATAAAAATAGACCAAAATAATTTGAAAGATATTCATTTCTCATGGTTGGACAGTGGCAATATACCAAAACATGACAATATTACCTAAATTAATTTACTTACACAGTGCCACATCGATCAAACTACAAAAGGGTTGTTTTGTAGGACTAGAAAAATAATAATAATAGCACAATTTGCCTGGAGGAAAGAGGAAACAAGACTTTGCTTCTCCAAGGATAGAATGGGGAAAAAAATCAAAGGAAGGGAACAAATGGTACTTAGCCTCAAACTATACTACAATGCAGCAATCAGCAAAACTATTTGGTACTGATTAAAAATTAGAAAAGTTGATCAGTGAAACAGATGAGGCACATAAGAGCCAGATGCAAATCAACATTAGTGGCATAGTGTTCAAAAAAGTCAAAGCCCCCAAGTACTTGAGTAAAGACTCACTATTTGATTAGGGAAAAAAAAAACTTTGAAACAAATAGAAAGGAAGCTTAGATTAACATCTTAGACAATATACCTCAATAAGTTCCAAATGAATACAGGACCTTGATATAAAAGGTCCTATCATAACGAAATTAGAGAAGAGAAAGAAATGTCTTTCACAATTCTGGATAGGGAAGAGTTCTTAACCAAACAAGGAATGGGGAAGATCAGACACATAAAATTGAAAAAAAAATTCTGTAAGTAAAAGCAATGTAGTTGAAATAAAAAGGAAAATATTTAGCTGGGGGAGATCCATTGCAGTGATTTTTTTCGCTAATAAAATCTGATAGCCATGATGTATAAGAAACTAATTTAAATATATAAGAGCAAGAAAGTTTTTTCCATTAGATTAATGATCAAATGATATGAAAAAGAAATATTTGAAAGAAGAAATGCAAGATATTGACATCTACATGAAAAGAAATATGTTCTATATCACTAATAACTTAAAAATTCAAATTACAACTATGTACAAGTTCTGTCTTATACCTATCAGACTGTCAAAGATAATAAAAAGGAAAATGGCAACTGCTGGAGGACAGGTAGGAAGGAGCACTAATGTGCTGTTAGTGGAGTAGGAAATTGGTCCAGCCATTCTGGGAAGCCACGATTCCCAGAAAGTAACTAAAATGTGCATACTTTTTCACCCAGCAATACTGCTCCTAGTCTTATAGTTGAGAAAGGTAAAAAAAAAACAATGAATATGAGTAAAATATTCTTAACAGTGCTCTTTGTTGTAGTAAAGAATGGTATGTGCCCTTCAGTAGGGAGATGACAGAAGAAATTATGGTTTATAAATGTAATGGCTACAACTGCCCTATAAGAAATAACTAAAGTAAAGGATTCTATGAAATGTGAAAAGATTTGAATGAACTGACACACAGCCAAGTGAGCAGAAGGAGAGGAATAGCTTATCCAGTGACTACACTACTGTGCAGAAAAACAATTTTGAAAGACCTGAGAGCTCTGACCAATGCAAAGACAGCCATGGTTTCCAGAGGCCCCATGATTAAATGTACTTCCAACCTCCTGATAGAGAAGGTTTAGACAAAAGTGGCAGGGGAAAACATGATCAACATGTATATTGATTTTCTTTTTCGTTACAAGGAAATTTCCCTCAACCTTGGATAGGGGGAGAATTGGGAAAGAGAAGTAGAAGGAACAAAATTTATTAAGTACTCATGAGGTACCAGGTACTGCGCTAAGTACTTTATAAATATTAACCCATTTGATATTCACAAAGACCCTAGGAACTAGGTGCCATTATCATCCCTGTCATTATCCCTCATTATCATCCCCATTTTTCAGTTAACAGAGGTGGACAGTGGTAAAGTGACTTAATCACGGTTACACAGCTAGTAAACATCTGAAATAATATTTGAACTTGGATCTTCCTGACTCCAGGCCCACCGTATTGCTTTTATGATAGTGGTGCCCCAAAGAATAGAAAAGAGGATCAATGAAGCACTTCTTTTAATGAGCACATACAACCTTCAAGGACAAAACAACACCCACACCCCTTACACATGGAAAAATAGAAACAGAACGGTTCACGGGAAGAAACAGACAAGCAGGCCCACTGGGAAATTAATGTGTTGAATTTATTCTATACTTTAAAACAGAAGCAGCATGTAATAGAAGTTCATGGTTGTATATTTGATTTTTCTAATCTTCTTTGCATATGGAAATATTGTTATTCTTTATGTTCAGAAAAAAACAAAATAATGATAAAGAAAAAGTAACAAGAAGCCATTCTCCTTGGCTTCCAGAACTTTACCTTTCAGTATTTTGTAAAGCCAGGGGGCTCAGAGGACAGAGTGCCAGGCCTGGAGTCAGGAAGACTCCTCTTCCTGAGTTCGAATCTGGCCTCAGACACTTACCAGCCATGTGACCCCTAGGCAAGTCACTTAATCCTGTTTGCTTCAGTTTCCTCATCTATAAAAGGAGCTAGAGAAGGAAATGGCAAACCTCTCCAGTATCTTTGCCATGAAAACCTCAAATGGGGTCATGAAGAGTTGGACGTGATGGAACAGCAACATTTTGTAAACCTCCCAATCCCTAAATTCCAACCCAAGGGCTCCTCGCCCCTAAGCTTGTTTCTCTTCCTTGGAAGTATTCTTAGAGATGTCAAACCAAGCCCCTACACCCAGCCTGTAAACCCAAATCTTCTTGCTCTGGGTCCTGGCCTATTTTGACTGTATCTCCCTACCTCTCCAGGGAGCCACGGAAAGCTATAAGGCAGAAAAGGGACAGGTTGAAAACCATGTTAAAGGAAGATTAATCAGGCAGTCTCCAGATGCTTAATAGCGACATGTGCTCTCAATAAGGACAAAACACAAGCTCAGGCAGGCCTAATGACTATGGGGATACGAGAAAGAGCCCCGGGCCTATAGACAAGAGAAAAATGGGGTCACTGCATCACATGATTTGGTATACCCAAGCTATGTCACCTTGAGCAGATCATTTGAATTCCCTGGGTCTTTTTCCTCCTACAAAAGTGAAGTGTATTTGATTCACAGGGTGTAGTAAGAAGGCCGAATTTATGATCTCAAAGAGAATCATACATATGTCTGAATGGTTCGGAATCGCAGGATAGAAGGAATTCTCTAAGTAGAAGGCAGAAGGATTAAAACATTTATTTAGGCTCCAAAGTAACAGACCCACGAACCAGCCTCCCCATTCTGATGTTTTGATCACAAGCTTCCAGGCATAATAAGTCCGCCTCACAAGAGTAACCAGCAGGCCATAGAAAAGCATGATGGTATTAAACCAAATCATATTCATGCTAGTAAGAAGATTACCCACTGCCCTCAAGTCCTTGCTTGGCACTCCTCAGTCCACACACAGGTCGGCTCTGCTTCTGCAGCTCCTGCTTCAGCTTCGGCTTTCTCTTCAGCTTTGGCTGTCACTGTCTCTACCACTGTCGCCGCCGCTTCCGCCACACTCTCCAAGCTGTGTCCCAGTTAACTGACTGCTTCCTCTCTCCTTCAGCTCTTAACTGCTCTCACCAACTGCCTCACCAACTGCCTCTTCAACTGCCTCTCTAACTGCCTCTTAGCTCTGCTCCAACTGTTCCGCAAGCTGCTCCCACCACAGGCTTCTATTGGCTCCAGTCCTAGCCACTCCCCCCAGGATTCTGGGAGGCTCACATCCACATAGGTTCCACACCCAACAGGGCTCTGGGCCTGGGGCTTCACACTTAGCAAGGCTCAACAAAATACACTGAGTTACTCAAAGAAAACAAAGACCATTTTGCTTGTCAATACACAGGGTCATGGCAGGGGGAGAAACAGATGCTCTGAAAACCTGAAAGTGATGAGAAAAAAAATTAGAATTGCTATTATGTTACTACCATACTGGAAAGGCTTTGGAAACAGGCCATAGGTTGAACCAGATTGACTGAGGCAGGGGAAAGCATTAATATAGCACCTACTGTGTGCTAAGCACTTACAAATATCTCATTTGATCCTCACAACAACCATGAGTGGCAGGTGCTGCTAATACTCTCATTTGACAGGTTGAGGAAACTGAAGCAAGCTGAAGTCAAGAGATTTGGCCAGGTTTACTCAGCTAGGAAGTGTCTGAATCCAGGCTCAGTGCTCTATTCACTATAGAACCTAGTGTGGAGAGACTCCATACTAGAGAGGTGGTCACCACAATAGATGATAGATGGATAAATGGGACAGAAAGAGAGAGAGAGAGAAAGGGAGGGAGGGAGAGAGAGAGAGAGAGAGAGAGAGAGAGAGAGAGAAAGAGAGAGAGAGAGAGAGAGAGAGAGTAAGAGAAAACAACAGCAGTGTTTAAACACGGTCTCCTAAAACCTGGAAGAGTCAAAAATCTGTACATGTGTAAAGATGCAACCTGTACAATGCAACCCACATTGAGTCACAGATCTTTTAAGCATTTAAACTCATTTTAAACCAGATTTTTTTAAATTAAAGAAAGCAAACTTGAATCAATCATGTGCATTAATCTCTTCCCTCTCTCTATTACACATGCCTGGCAATAATCTAGCCATAGAACCAAAGAAAAGAAGAAACTTTTCTGAGGTCCCATGGTGATTCAGAAGCTAGAACTCAGATTTGCTGAGGTCCTGGTAGTGTTCTTTCCACTAATCACCTGGGAGATCCTCAGGAGGATTCAATAGATTCATTTCTGTCCTCTTCCAATGCCACCTTAAGACATGGAGATGACCTAGAGATCTCACAAATTATGCTAACAGACCATAAATTCTGGAAGATCCTAGCAAACTGGAAAGTTACAAGCTCAGTGGTAAGCTGTGTATTTTCCATCCTGGGAGCAGCCAACCTTCCTGCAGAGACTTTTTTCCCAGAAAACTGGCTGCCAAGGAATGATTTTCCAGCCACCGTGATTCATGAAATCATCTGTCAATGGGTTGTGGTCATGGAAGCAAAAAATAAAGGAGCCAGAACAGAACTCAGAGGTCATCAAGCCTAAACTGAACCTGAAAGCCTCTCTACAATGTCATAAGGCCATAGGCTTTATGGACAGAGCTGAAAAGGACCCCAGAAACTGTAGACTCCCAATCCCCTAATTTTATAGATGGGGAAACTGAGGCCCAAAGAAGTAAAATGACTTGCTCAGGATCACACACCTGATGAGTGCATCAAAAGATGGATTCTAACTGGGAGCTCCTCAACTCCAAGTCCAATCCCTAATTCACTGCACTATATACATTGCTTCTCTAAATCCACTTAGTATTTTCAGGAGTGATCTCATCTAAGAACTCCCTTGGATCTAACTTGGCTTAGCTTTTGAGATAAGACAAGAGTGGGAATTTTCAGAGTGGCTTGGCCATAGGATATCTTCAACAGGTAATCATCAAGGCAATACTTGAAGAATTATGGAGGAATTCCATATCTATGAAGGTAGCCCACTGCACCTTAATAAAGGTAAAAAAAAGATTTTGTTTGTATTAATTCAATATGCATTTATTAATATCAGACTTATGGGGGAACTATAGTATGATGGGTTTTAAGGAATTCAAAGATGAAAATGAGGCATCCTTTGTCCTCAAAGAGCTTATATTCTACCGTATAGCTACAGACACAAGTAAGAAAATGCAAAATAAGCATGAAGTAATTTGGGGAAAAAAAACATAGAAGGTGACAACCTGAGTTGAGCCTTAAAGTGAAATATGAATTAAAAGAGGTGGAGATGTGAAAGGAGAACATTTTAGACATAGGTAACAACCTGTGTAAGAGAATTGTAATGTGTGATCCTATATCCCCCAAGCTCTAGGATCATACAGATCAGGTCAAACCTTAGAGGTCTTGCAAAAAAAAATAGGCATGTTCTTTTTTGATTCCTTATTTCCTTGCCCCAAACATATTCTGGAAAATCTCTGAAGATAATTTCTGTCTAGGTTTTCAAAGATGAAAAGAATAGGGTCTCCAGTTCCTGTATAATCAATCAAGGTAACAAATGCATATCATGTTCAGGGCAGTCTTTATACAATCCAAACAAAAAGAAAAAAAACTGTAGAAGATATGAAAGTATAAGATGGATTTTAATGTAAGTAAGGTGGTTTTTGTTATTATTTCTCAGAGTTCAGTTTCCCAGGATCCATAGTCATAACAATCTCTATTTCCTAGTCTCATGGTTCAAAACATCTCCACTATGCTTGTGCAGCATTACATAATGATAAATAATATAAACATTTGTGCTTAAATTATAAACATCCACTGAGACTGCACAGTGAGATATAGGGATGAGGTGATGTAAACTTGTGAGGCTATTGCTGGCAATATGCCTTCTTTGTCTGTTGCCCTATAAAGCAGGTGGGCACTGGTCAGTGCCTGGGAAAATCTTGAGGTTGAATGCACAAGCTGAAATGCTGTGTGCCTCAACTGGCCCCCATTGAGGATTGAGAGTATTTAGGGGAATGCAAAATTGTACCTGTCTCAATTGACCCCATCAAGACGTAGGGGTAGTTGCCCCCCACTTCTCGCTAGCCCCTGCGAGAATGGTGATTAGAGAATGCTGTAGGAGTTTGTGCTTCATTATCAGTAACCCTTGTGAGAAGACTAGACTAGAATAAAGTAAGATTATTAACCCCTTTGAAGCTGTCTTTCCTGTCTAACCAGATCAAGAGTAAACCTGTGCTAGCAGCCTCCTGTGTGCTAGTGTGATTCGTCTTACAGAAGGACTCACTGGTTTCTATTAACACTGGATCCTTCCCCCTTCTCAAAGTTTATTCATCTGAGGCCTAAACCCTCAAGCACAATACACTCCACTCCTCTTACTTACGATAGCCTTTCAAATACTTGAAGAAAATTATCACATCCACTTCCCAACCTCCTTCCCATTCCCCAATAATTCTTCTTGGCATTTGGTAATAAAAAGGACTCAGATACTTGAAACCCTGACTCTTGAAAGCATCAAGTTAGTCATCTGCTGGCCATGTGCAGTGGGTTGGGCTCCCATCTCTCAAAGCTCAGAAGAGTCTGTGAAAGAAAAGACCCATGGTAGAACCAGCATGGAGCAGGAGATTCAAATGCCTACTGGCTCCTTTTCTTCCTTTGATACAATTATAGATTAATTAGTTCCCACCCAGCAATATCTGATTTACAGCAGCTCATATGCAAAGCAACAGATCTAGGAGAAAGAATAAGTCAGCTATATAAGGAAAAGCAATCTACAATCTATTTAAAAAGAGATTCCTGTGTGAGGAAAAAGGCAGCTGTTTCAAATAATCAGGTTACATAAGAGGCAATTAAAGGCGAATCTCAGGGCCCATGGCTGTTACGAATTCTCTAATGGAGGATCCTAAGCCCAGGGGGGAGGGTTCTATTAAGCCAAGGGTCACAAAGATCAGGAGGGGTTGATTCTTAGTAATAACAACTTGTCCTATGAGTACAGCACTTTACTTAGTGCTTCTAGATTCATGATCTCATTTGATATTCACAAGCAGAGCTATAACTTGGGTAGAGAAATAGTGGCTATGACCCTGAAGGAGACATTTAGAGAGCTAACAGCACCATCTTGGAAGTGTTTTCTTCTTTGTCTACCTTGCCTCTATGATGGGCCTACCCTGCCAGTCCTGGGCTAAGAGGCATGCAAATATAAATAATACACAGTCCTTGTTCTCAAAGAGTATTGATCTCATCATGAGGCCCTTTCTGTCCTGTCTCCGTTCCCTGAAATTGTCAGCTGAGGCAGCAGCAGCCTAAACAGTCTCATTCCTGGTGTGCTTCCCTCACCATTCAGCAGCTTAGAAGCATCTCTCATAGCCAGATTCCTCCCAAAGCAACCACATCTCAGCCCTGCCTTTCCTCCCTACCTGCAGCACCCTGGTGCCACTTACGCCACGCGTAAGACCTCAGGTGCTAGTTTCTGTTGCTTGCAACAATGATCTCAGGCAGATAGTTCTTAGTTCCATTTAACAGATGGGGAAACTGAGGCTCAGAAAAAAACTGAATAGCCTAAGGGAAAAAGCAAAGGATTTAGAGTCAGAAACCTTGAAATCATCTTCTGGCTCTTGCCACTAACTAGCTGTCAATAATATTAGGTAAATCAATTCTCCTCTCTGCCCTTTAATTTCCTTATTTTTGAAATGAAGCTTTGCCCTCAATCAACTCTGAATTCTCTTGTAGTTCTAACGCTATGAATCAATTAATCTTTAAGTCACATTGTCAGAAAACAGGGGAGCCAGTCTTGTCGAACCAAAACCAACACTCTTTCTATGAAAGAAGCAGTGGTACGGTGGGTAGGGTACTGAACTTGAAGTCAGGCAGACCTCGGTTCTCCCTCTGACATTGACATGTATTGTACTTAAATAATCCACCCTTAGCCCTTTGAGTTAATGGAAAATGAGAACATCTGTAGCATCTACTTCATAGGGTTTGTTACGAGGTTCCTAAAGGAGCATCCAGGAAAAGTGCTTTTACCACTTCAAGATTCTACGGAAACATCCTTTATTGTTATTATTACGCCACACTACCTCTCAGTAGAGAGTGGGATGGCTAGGTTCACTGGCTTATCAAGTCATCAAATGTCACAATTATAGAGGATGTTAGAACACAGAAGGTCAGAGCACAAATGGACTTCAGCTGACAGAATGTCAGAGCAAAGAATGCTAAAGCCTTAAGGGAAGCTAGGGAGCATCTGACTCAACTGCCTTATTTTAGAGAGGAGGAAATTAAGACTCAGATGATGTGAAGAATTTTCAAGCTGTCTGTCTTTCTCTCCCTATATACATTTATATGATAGGAAATTATATATTTACTCTCTATGTATAATTTATTATATACACATGTGTATGTATGTACACATGTTATATACATATGTACATACATATATGTATATACACACATATGTACACACATACGGGGGGAGGGAGAGGGAGGAGACATAGGAATGGGGCCTGAGGACATGAGAATGAATGGAACATGGCAGTAGTTAAAGGTTCCAAATAACATAGAAGACCCAATTTTAGGCAGGCAAATCAAGCCTAGTACCTTTTTATTTATTTTTTATATTTTTTTAATTTTAATTTATTTTTGACATGTTTGGTTTTCAGCATTGATTTTCACATGCGTTTGAATTACAAATTTTCTCCCCATTTCCTCCCCCCCCCACTCTGAGATGGTGTACACTCTGGTTGCCCTGTTCCCCAGTCTGCCCTCCCCTCCGTTGCCCCATTCCCCTCCCATTCCCCTTCCATCCCCCTTTCCCTTCCTTTCTTGTAGGGCAAGATAAATCTCTATGCCCCATTGCCTGTGCATCTTATTTTCTAGTTGCATGAAAAAAAAAACTTTTGAACATCTATATCTAGTACCTTTTTAAACTTGGTTCTGATAGCACCTGAAGAGAGGGCACTGGATTTGGAATCAGGAAAACTTGGGTTCAAATCCTGCCTGTGATACTTCCTAGCTATATGACCATTTGTTGTTCAGTAAGTAGGATCTGACTGTTTGTGACCCCATTTGTTTTGTTTTGTTTTTCTTTTTTTGGCAGAGACACTAGAACAGTTTTCCATTTCCTTTTCCAGTTCATTTTACAGATGAAGAAATTGAGGAAAACAGGGTTAAGTGATTTGCCCAGGGTCACACAGCTAGTAAGTGTCAGAGGCCAGATTTGAACTCAGGAACAAGAATTTTCCTGGCTCCAGGAAGTATGTGTGACTATAGGTAAGCTGATTAACCTCTCTGGGACTCAATTTCTTCTCTCTAAAATGGGAAGGGTAGGCTCAATATCCCTTCTAGATTCAATTGCACAATCTCTGTCACTAATGACTTCCACCAATGCCTCCTCAAGTCAGAGAGATGGCCTTGGGCACTTGACTATTCTGCCTATGACATCTCAAGCCTTGGCGGGTCATGCTAAATTGGAAAGGTTTTGAGTACATGCCTGCCCCCCACCCCAAATAAAATTGGTCTTTTTCATCTGAAAACAAACTTAGAAAATCTGGATAGGCTCACCACTAAGAAGCCTGGTCCCAAGGTGAACATCTTTGGACAAACCAACTCATGAAGTGTTTACAGTTAAAAATCTGATTTTACCACTGATGGAATTCACAGCCTTTCCATACACAGATGTTCATCATGGGAACCAATTTTTTTTAAAAAAATTTAACTTTAAAATATATATTTTCTCATTTTGTACTGTTGTATATGCATCAAACATAGAGACATAGTAGAACTGGGCCAGAGGCACTGATGCTTTGATCCAGTGTGACAAATTAAGGGGAAATGGCATCACCACCAGATGGCACACTTTCTCCCCCTGGACGATATCCTAGGTGAGCTACTCTCTGACTTAGCCATGCCTAGCTCATCTGGGCCTGTGTCTGAAGCCGTGCGACCTTGCCATCTATTGAACATTGCCCTAAAGGACGCCTTTGTGATGTGCTCACCAACAACAGCCTTGAATGTTCTGGGGTATCTTGGTCTCCACTACATGGGGCAGCATTGCAAGGTCTCTCCCAAGAAGGCCTTTCATTTCTCTCTGAGGTCCCTACCCTTTCCCCACTCCAAGTTCAACTGAATTTAAATTTGACTTAAAAAGTTGTTATTTATAACTCTGATCTGACCCTTCTCTGATAGACTGTAATCTCCTTGAGAACAGGGTCTTATTTATAATTATTGGGCTTTATATTTCCTCCCCCAGTGGAGCACACAGTGTCTTGCATGCAATAAAATCTCAATAAATTATTTGAATAATTGAATAACATGAATAAATATGAATGCCCTATCTCCATATCCATATTGAAGGCACAGGCAATACCTGGGCAGTCTTAGTATCTCTATCTGCAAAATGAAGAAAATAATATCTTCAGCTAGGTGGCACACAGTAGAGAGTACCAGGCCTGGAGTCAGGAAGATTCATCTTCATGAGTTCAAATCTGGCCTTCAATACTTACTACCTATGTAACCCTGGGCGAGTCACTTAGCCCTCTTTTCCTCAGTTTTCTCACCTGTAAAAATGAGCTGGAGAAGGGAATGGAAAACCACTCTAGTGTCTTTGCCAAGAAAATCCCAAATGGGGTCACAAATAATCAGACAGGACTGAAACAATTGAACTACATTCAACATAAATTGCATCTCTTGTAGAGAGGTTTCCCTCCCATAATTTTAAAATGTATATAAGCATTAATTTTGAAGTGACTGTAAGCCTCAGGAACACTAGCTATTCCACAGAATCCTTGTACAGTAATGTTAATTTCCAGATTGTTGACAAACTCTGCTATGTAAACTTTGCCTAAAAGCACTAGTTGATTTGATGGAGGAATAAAATATTCAGTTGTAGGGAAAGTATAAGGAGGGGCCTGCACCCTCTTCAGCTGATGTAGTCACAGAAGACCCAGAATATAATCACAAGGTATAAATGAGATATTTAACAGCAAAGATGAAACTACTTGGGATTCTCTTATCAGGTGAGACCTATCTCATTGAATCAGAGAAGGGAATAAGGCAATTGGCTGAGAAAATAAAATTAGCCATTCATATGAGGAGGGGAGGTTAAATAGCCTAAGCCTTGAGAAATCTGAGACAGTCATAACTGTGAGCAGTTGTGATAGTAAGAACTTTAGGGGAAGGCAGGGGGGTGATTTCTCTCTCTTCTCTCGTGGTCACAGTTTCTAGTAGTTGAACGAGAGAAACACTCCGGTCAGTAGTTCAAGAGTAGGAAGGATTATAACCTTATAACCTGGGAAGACTTGGGGAAGCCATTCTATTAAGCAGGTAGCTTTGAAAGGGAGCTACTCAACCAGTACAATGGATGGAGAGAGAGAGAGAAAGAGAGAGAGAGAGAGAGAGAGAGAGAGAGAGAGAGAGAGAGAGAGAGAGAGAGAGAGAGAACACAAAGGAGTATTTATTAAGTCTTTACTTTGTACAAGAGCTTGTACTAAGTGCTATGGCTGCAAATATAAGAATTCAATATGGTCCCTATTTGAAGGGAGCAGCAGTTTCATTTAGGAGGAAAAGAAAACAGAGGGGAGCTGGAAAGTGGGTAGAAGGGATTCCTGGAATGAGAGGACTTCTGGCTGATCAGTCTGGAGAACAAATTGAACTGGTAACAAAGTGAGCATTACTGAGACCCCTCAGCAATCATCAGAGCAGGCCCTGAGCAGAGTCTTCTAAGAGTGTGCAAGAATGTTAGTAAGGAGATGGAGTAGGTGAGAGATCAAAACTGTATCAATTAAGGAAAGAGAGATATACACTCCAGACAGACACAGAGATAGAGAGGGACACCCTAGAAAGGAAGCAGCTTCAAGGAATGTGACCACTGGAAGAAGGGAAGAGAATCATACTACAAAGAAAAATACTAAAAATCCTGAGAACTAAGGTGAGCAACCCTTCCAATAGAAATTCTTCACCTTAAAGGAGGCTGTCCGAAGACTCTACAAAGAAAGAAGAAAATTCTTAGTTGTACGGTATTAGGAAATGTAGGTTGCCTTTGTCATACATACATACTGTACTTGTCCCTCACTACCATTTTACTCTAAAGTTTAACCCCAATATTTGCATGGATTCTGTGTATATTCGAGGGAGATTGTGCTCAAAGTTTATGAAAGAAAAGTTTTTTATTGTGCCATTTGAGTAAATCCCTTTGCTAAGACATAATTGAATATGTTCCCAGATTGTTAATGAGAAGCACACTGGTAGGGGCTTATGACCTATAGTAATAGTATAGCACTATAGGACTGCAAGTGAAACTCAAGTTAGCAGCCATCCTCTGGGAAACTCATTCTGTGAGTGGAAGTTGGTAGAATTATTATCCAGAGAGGGCTACACGCACACACACACACGTACACACACACACACACATGCATACCATGTGCACCCCACACATGCACACATACATATATATTTTTTTAAAAAGCACTCCATGTGACAATTCAGAGTTTTTCTTACAATTCTCTTCCCTATTCTTCATGTTTTTAAATCCTTGTGATTATGTATGACTATTGAATTCCCAGAAGAAAAGAACAAAAGTTCTCCAGTGGAATTAGGAGAGTTTGGCATTGGCTAGGTGAATGAAGATTGGTGACCCAGGAGGCTTTTGCAAAGCTAAGCCTTCCAAGCCCTTGTTAGAAAATTCAACACAAACAATTTTGAGTTGGCTAAGGTTGGAATCTCCTGTGTGGAGTGTGACCCCTGTGCATCTGCTAGGAAGAAACAGAGAAGTAAGAGATTTTTCTCTCCTCTTCCCCTCCTCCCTACCAGCTATAGCATAGCAATCTCTCTGCCATAGTGAGATATAGAATAGTAACAAAACGATTCAACCTCAAAGAAATGCCACATTCAGCAGAGAGCAACTTGAGAGAATTAAAGACACAGCTGAGTGCAGTGACACCCACATTCTACAGAGACACAGACACAGATAGGGTCAGCATTTCAGAAAGGAAGCAACTTTAAGGAACATGACTTCTGGTAGGGAAGAAGAGAGCAACTATGAATTCAAGAAAGATTAGCCTTGCAACCGAGTGTTGAGTTTACAGAGAAAAGCGGTCCAAGAAGCTCAGGAGAAATACTGTGTGTGCGGAAGGAGGAGAGGGGAACATGAAGACGCAATGAGAAGAGAATGGACGCTGAGGCCATTCAGTGAAGGAGGCATGAATTGCCTTGACCCCATATGTTCCTTAGGTATACTCTAATTGTGTGCCCATTATCTTCCCACTTATCCTGTGTATATGTGGAAAAGCATTTCTCAGGTTTATGGGAGAGATGATTTGTAGCTACTTTTCTTAGTACCATCTTAGTAAATGCCTTTTCTTTGAATTGATTGTGCCTACTGGCTGACTGCTAAAGGCAAGTTCACCAGTGGGAACTTAACACCTTTAGTTTTAGGAGTGTGAGGCCATACGTATGAGAATAGTCACACCCCTCATAACACACCTAACCCATAGACCAGTGGTTACTAAATTGCAGAAGGATCATCCAGAACTGTTACTGTGATATCTCTAAGATGTGCACGGAAAATCATTTAGTTAAACATAGTCCCTAAGCAACTCACCCGATTGAGATACTATACCCAAGGGGAGCTGCATGAAATCTCTGAAAAGAGGGAAAGGAATTCCTTATAGTACAAGGAATTGTGAAATGCCTCTGTCACTCATCTGTCTAGCTACCATTACATTCTTCATTTGAGCTCATTCTTCCCATGGATGCGGCCTGTATCTATAACTCTCACAAAGAAATCTCACTTCATGGCCATTTCCTCCCTCCTTCCAATACACACAGCTCCAGCACTGCACAACAGTGAACCAATCCAAACAATGGTCCAAGATACAAGCTCTTATAATAATAGCTAATACGTATATAGCACGTACTATGTGCCAGGTACTGTGCTAAACACTTTACATATATTACCTCATTTGATCCTCACAACAATCCTGAGAGTATTATCCTCATTTTACAGATGAGGAAATTAAGGCAGACATAAAAGTTAAGTGACTTGTTCAGGTTCACACAGCTAGTTAAATAACTGTGGCCAAATTTGAATTCAAGTCTTCCTGGCATTCTAACCATTGTGACAACTAGCTACCCCCAGTTCCTCCTTATATATATACACTATATAGACAGCTTCACAGTGGAACATAATCTAATGCCCTTGTTAAGGTTATTGATGGCTGTTTCTTCATTCTACCTCCCTGAATGTATTAACAACAATTCTATTAAATAAGTAAAGCTAATCTCTCGCACCTCCAGTCTAAACTTTCTTTACCTTTCATTTCCTCTCCTACCATGCTGACCTCACTCCCAAAATAAGGAATTATCCCAGGGAGGAAGAACATTAGCCACTCCAGCTGAAATGTAGAACTCTAATTAAATCTAGTAAGTATTTATTAAATATCTATTGTATGTAGGTCATTGTGCTAGAAGCTTAGGATAGGAGGCAGTGTGGTGTCCTGAAAAGAACACTGCATTTGGAATCAAAGTCCCTGAGTTCTAATTCTTCTCTGAAATTTATTGCTCTAATAATGTTTGGCAAGTCACTTCACCTTACTGAACCCCAATTGAGACCTCAGTTTCCCCACCTGCAAAATTTAGAGGTCAAACTAAATCAATGGTTCTCAATATTTTTGGTTTCAGGGTCAAGCAATAGTGCAAGGGGCATTTATATATACATATGTATGTGTGTAGGTATGTACGTATACATAGTATATGTATGTATATAAATGTATATATGTGTATATGTAACTACATATCTATATACACATATATACATTTATTTTATGTGTATATATATATATTATTTATATATGCAACATTTACAAGTCCAGAAATTATTGAGGACTACAAAGAGTGGGTTATATAAATAAAGTCCTAGTATTACTCCAAAAATAGTTTTGACCTCACAGACCCCAAAAAGGGAGTTGGAGATCCCCTCGTTCTTCAGGCCATACTTTGAAAACCACTAGAGTAGATAATCTGTAGGTTCTCTTCCAAATAAAAAGTCTATGATCCTGTGAGGGAAATGCAAGCATACAAACAACTATGAAACAAGGGAAATTGAGATAAAAGCAAAAGAGAGGACAAGGTGAAGTGCTTGGGAACTGATACCAATATAAGCAAAAAGGTAGTAAGAGAACATCCAATTGCCTTTGATAAATTTGAACCATCTAGCCTAGTTGAACTGTATCCTCAGGTCCTGGAAGACTGGCAGGTATTATTGCTGAGGCATTTGTTGTTTAATCATTTCAGTCATGTCTAACTCTCTATGACTACATTTGGGACTTTCTTGGCAAAGATACTGGAGTAGTTTGTCATTTCCTTCTCTAGCTCATTTTACAGATGAGGAAACTGAGGCAAACAGGGTTAAATGACTTGCCTAGGGTCACAAAACTAGTACAGGTCTTCCTGACTCTAGGGCTAGCACTCTATCCACTGCAACACCTAGCTGCCCTCATTGAGGCATTAGCAGTAATGTTCACAAGATCATAGAACTAAAGGAAAAATAGCATAAGGATAGGAATAAGACAATTTTCCTGATTTTGAAAAAAAAATGAATGGAAGAGAAGTAGGCGTGAAAAGCATAAGCTAGCAAGTTTTTCTGATCCCTGGGAAAATTCTAGAACAGTTTATTAAATAGATAGTTGGCAGACAATTAGTTATCAAACCCTTGATTACACCTGGCATGGCTTCATCATAAACAAGTCATTAAAGAAACCACTTTATCTCCTTTTTTGACAGGACTAACAAACTAATAGATGGAAGAAATGCTGTGGCTATCGTTTACCTAGATTTTAGCCAAGCTTTGAATAAGTACCCAATACTAGGTTTATGGAAAAGTGGGAGAGGGGACAAGTTGATAAGAATTAGATTGTAATCCAATAAGATGGATTCAGTACTGGTTGGATGGATGGCCAACAGAGAAGTTGTTAGTAGTTCAATGTCAATATGGCAGAATGTATCAAAAGGATCTGTTCTTGGTCCTGTGATGTTTAACATTTTTATCAATGACTTAGGCAAAGGCAGCCATGGCCTGTTCATAAAATTTGTCAATGATACAACATCAGGGTGCTGGTGTAATGGAGGACAGAGTCAAGATCCAAAAGAATCTTGGCAGGTAGAGTGTGGGGCTGACTCTGATAAGATGAAATTCCAAAAGGATACATGGAAAAAGGCTCGTACTTGGGTATCAAAAAAAAGCCAAACCAAACGAAACCAAACAAAATCCAAACCTCGATTTCACAAGTCCAAGATGGGGCTAGACAGAAGCTATTCCAAAAAAAGATTTAGGGGTTTTAGTAGATTGTAAGCTCAACACGAATCAGTGTGATATCGTAGCCAGAGGTCTATCACAATCTTGGGCTGCACCGAAGGCCATGGTTTCCAATAATGGAGAGGTTATAGTCCCAATTTACTCTGTCTTCTGAAGACTTCATTTGTAATATTATGTTCACTACGAGGCACTATGATTCAAGAAGAACATTGAGAAGCTGGAGAGAGTCTAGGGTAGGTTATCCAAATTCATGAAAGGTCTTAAATCCATATCATAAGAGGATTGTTTGAAGGAACTGGACATATTTATCCTGAAGGAGAATCAGCAGGAACATTGAGACTGTTCAAGTACCCGAAAGGCTTCCATGTGGAAAATTAGACTTGTTCAGTTTGACCCAAAGGACAGAACAGAGAGCAGTGGGTGTAAGTTGCAAAGGATCACATTGGGCTCAATTTTAGGGGGAAAACAATCTTTCCTAAAAATAAGAATTGTCCAAAAGTGGAATGGGGCTGCCTCAGGAGTTTATGAATTCCTTACTCCTTGGAGGTCTTCAAACGGGCCAGAAGATCATTTATCAGTCATGCCATAGGGATTACTTTTGTGGATTAAGTGGACTCTAAGGTTCTCTCCAACTTTCCAATCTGTGATTCTGTCATTCTTCTGTAAAGAATTTGAGAAGGGAGAGAGGTCAGTTTCACCTTGAGAGTCAGAGAAGGCTCAGTAGAGGATGTGGATCTGGATTGGCTCTTGGAGTAACAGAAACATTGACAGGTGGAGATAGAGAAGGTCACTGATTCAAGACATAGTAGACTGTGGTAATAAAAGCACAGAGATATCAATAGGCAAGAAGAGATAAACATGGTTGGATTTGGCAACTGACTAGATGGGAGGGGCAGGAAGAAGTCAAAAATGGCTCCAAAATTATGCCTTGTTAACTGAAAGGATGGCAATATCATCAAACAAGAACAGAAATAGACCAGCTAGAAGGAAGGAGGAGGGAGTATAATTTTAGTACAGAGAGTTCAAGATGACCAACAGGCAGCTGAAAATATCAGATTGGAGCTCTGTAAAGTCATCTGTGTAGATTGAGGCCATGGGAGTAGATGACGGCGCCAAAGGAAAGAACGTAAACAAAGAAAAGAGGCCCTGGAGGAAACAGAGACAGGAGAGAGAGAAAGGGGGAGGGAGAGAGAGAGAGACAGAGAGAGACAGAGAGAGAGAGACAGAGAGAGATACAGAGACAGACAGAGACAGAGACAGACAGAGGCAGAGATTGAGAGAAAGATAAGCAGAGACAGACAGACAGACAGACAGACAGACAGAAAAAAGAAAGAGCGCATTTATTTATATAGCATTTGCTACATACCATACACTGTGATAAGAGCTCCTGATACAAATACAAAAAAGCACAATAATCCCTTCCCTCAAGGAGTTTACAGTCTACAGAAGGAAAGCAATATACAAAGAGTATCTGGAAAAGAGGAGAGGAATAAAGATCTATCGAAAGAGATGAAGAAATGGTTAGGGAACTTAGATGTGGCCCCAAAAGTCCATTAATCAGTCCTCTGTCATCATTTTCTTATACATTTTGATAAGTCCATCATTCCATAGGTTTCGGTAATTCCTCCATTAAGGCAGATAGTACCCCTTCACTCTATGCTTCCCTTTCCTGCATAATTATCTTCTGTATCCTACTATAAATCCTCCAAAGAAGACCAATTCAATGCCCCAGAGACCCCGTTCTGGGTCTTTTAATAGAGCACAGGAAGACAACACTCATACTCCCCATCTGTTATCCCCTATTCATCCTACGTGATCAGTTCACCTCCTTAACCAAGCAAATATATCCATAATAAGATCTTTTAAATCATTCCTTGAATGATTCCTTTAAATCATTGGTCATATACTGAGTCCGTGTATGCCCACCATGCATCTTTCCATTGCCCTTTGCGTTGTTTGCCATTTTTATTCTTCTGAGAGAATGATGTGCCATGATTCACAAGTATGTGTCATTCAGGAGAATATTAGTGTTTAAAAGTTGGGCTTTGGCATCAGGGGACAGTTTGAGATTTGCAAAAAAATACTTTGCAATTTAAAGATGGTTGAATGAATGAATGAGTAAATGAATGAATCCCAGAGTAGACTCTCATCACCTCTTGCCTGACTATAGCAGTATCTTTATACTGACATCTATGTTTACAGTCTCCTTCCTCTCCAATTTATTTTTCATGTAACTACTAAAATTATCATCCTAAAGCACAGGTCTGAACATGCCACTTCTCTATTCAAAAATCTTTACTTCCTCCACTTTTCCTTTAGGACAGAGTAAAATGTGTTTTTAGCTATTCAAGGCCCTTCACAATCTGTTTATTTCCAATCTGCCTTTCCTCTCCCTTTGGAGGCAGCTAAGTGGCTCAGTGGATAGAGCTCTGGGCCTGGAATCCAGAAATCTTCAGTTCAAATTCAGCCTTAGATGTTTAGTATCTGTCCCCCTGAGCAGGTTACTTAAACTCTGCCCTCCTTAATTTCTTCATCTGTAAAATGCAGATAATAATAGCACTCCCAGGATTGATGGGAAGATTAAAGAAGATAGTATTTGTAAAGTAATTAGCACAGTGCCTGACACATAGTAGGTGCTCAATAAATGCTTCTTAGTGTTAATCATCAGCTTGCCTTATCTATCCCCCCCCCCCCCCCCGTAAGGTAGAATGTAAGTTCCTCAAAGGCCCCAGCTGTCTTGTGTTTGTACTTGTAGCATCCCTAGCACCTAGAAGAGTGTACTGCAAGCAAAAGGCATTTGTAAATACTTGTTCAATGGAATGGAGTGGAAAGATTTTAAGCCCACAACTCTGGGCTGTGTCTACTGTCCAAAGATCAGCCCCCTAAAAGACAGAGAAGCTCAAACAGCAAACTGGATTCACAGAGATGAGTCCTCTGCCAAGAGTAACCCATAAAAAGATTAAAATACAAAGGAACCCTAAGTCCCATGTAACCTCCTTCTTTTTCTGCAAGGATGGTATGGGGTGGGCGGTAAGGTGGGAGTAGGGGGAAATGGTAAAGGAGGGTCAGCATCTGTCACCCCGTAAAAAGAGCTATTCCTTAGACTAATGGTGGGGAAACTGTGGCCTCAAGGCCGTATATGGCCTTCTAGGTCCTCAAGGGTGACCCTTTGACTGAATCCAAACTTCACAAATTCAGTGAATCACAGATTCAATCAAAGGGCCCCAGCCTTAGATGGTGAGAGAGGCCTTTTGTAGCGCAGACCTAGCCCCTTCTCTGAGTGTGGCCTATTCCCAGGATATATGGAGGAATCCAAGCTCACAAAGGCCAAGCAGGAATTGGGAGCAGTAAAAGAATGAAAAGATTGCCATGTCCCGCCCACCCCCTCCACCAAAAGAAAAAATAACTCTTTGGAGCACGAAACTGTTAAAAATGCAGAACAACTTAGAGGAGGTTCTCTGGGATTCAATTCTAAGCAGGTAATGTATGGACACAAGAACCCTAGCCTGGGATTCAAGGGTTAGTCATCTTGGGCAAACTGTTTTCCTACCGAAGGCCTCAGTTTACCCATCTATAGTACAAATAGCTCGGTCTTCAGAACTTTGCTGCTGATATTTTGTTTTGTTTTATTTTTGTTTGTTTTTACTCACAGCAATGCTATATATGCGAAGGAATGCAAATGTTTTGGTCAAACTTTGCAGGGAAGGAAATTGAAGTCCAAAACAGAGTTGCCTGAGATCACACTACTTATTAGTGAAAACTGGGTCTTTGGTCTTCAAAGACAATATTCTTTCCCCTACAAGTACAAAACATTAGGGGGTTTGATTGAACTGGTGGCAAATCCAAACAGAAATGCATCCCTGGGGTGGCAGGGCGCTCGGAGACTTAGAAAACCACAAATTAGCATTATCTATATTATATCCAATTTTTATTTGTTTTGTTAAACACTTTCCTATTACATTTCAATCTGGCTCAGGCTGCTACAGGGAGTTCTTCAGGCCTCAGATTTGATATGCCATTCTCTTAGATTCTTTCTAGTTCTGACATATTTTCTGTCCCTGTTCTACATCCCAAAGTCTTTTCAGCTCTGACACCTTATGTTCTACTTCCTAAGGGCTCTTTATCTGTCTCAAGTGTTCTATATGTGGGTTTTTTTTTCATCATCTCCTTTTCTGTCCAAAGGATTTCTTCACAGCCTTGGGTTCCAAGGTACCTGATGCCCCCACAGTACCCTGGTTCCCTCTTACAGATGAGGAAGAGACCAAGAGCAGTCTCCTAAGTTATTAGGAACTGAATGTGCTCTCTCTCTGAAGGGAAATAGTATTGTTAAAAATGTCAGGAAAGAGCAGTGGTTAGCCCTAGGGAATTAACCTTTAGTAGTGAAATTATAGTCCTTAGGAAGAGAGGTTTTGTTTATGTGTCTGCATATTCGTTAGAGGATTAAGGTGGGGAGGGAGGTGTTCCTGCTGCCTGCCCCACCATGCTACATGTGGGAAACTTTCTACTGCAGCTAGAAATAAATCCAGCTTTACCTGGGGGCAGGGGGTGGGGAGGTGGAGGGGGCGACAGACCACAAGACCAGTGGCATTCTCCCACCAAACCTTGTTGTGGGAGGGCAGAGCCAAGAAGAGCTGTTTATAGATTCTGGGCTCTTTGCCAATGATCATCCCTGGCTTCAACATCATTTAATGTTCCTTCAATGTATTATTCATTCCCATGAATTACAGGGCTCTCTCTTGCTGGGCTCTTAACACACACACACACACACACACACACACACACTCACACACTTCACCGAGGCAGAAAGGTTCTCCTGCCATACAAAGATAGGCTAAAGTAACTGAGGATGCTTATCCTGGAGAAGAGGAATGGGAGGCAGGATGAGGCGTGATCATTGTCTTCAAGTTTCCAGTGGATTGTCCCATGAGACATGGATTAGTCTTGTTCTGCTTGGTCCCAGAGAGAAAAACTGGAAAGAAGGAAATGGGGATAATGGGACCCGGGGAGCGGGTCGGAGGAGTACCTACACAGCAAAGAGGGCAGATTTCAATAATTAGAGCCATGCAAAAGTGTAACAGACTGGCTTAGGAAGTAACGAGTGGTTGCAGATTGGAGATCTTTGAGTAGGGGCTAAATTACGACTCCCTGGAGAGGTAGTATGTAGTCAGGTTTGGGTTGGACTTTCTTATTCTAGGCCTGAGTTCTCTCTAAGATGAGGGTTGTTTTGAATGGATGTTTGGGATCCCTTACAGCTGTGACATTCTAAGTCCTATGTTCTAAGGCCAGACTTTCTAACTATAATATTCTATTATCCATATTCAAAGGTCACTTTCAACCCTGACAATCTGTGACTCTATGATCTCTCCCTCCCCCAACTTCTGTCTACTCAAAGCCATTTCCAGTGGAGGTGCATCCTACCAAACCACCACCAAATAAAACTGCTGATGGTGAACAAGTGTTGGAGAATCACTGATTGGATTTCTTTCTTTCTTTTTTTTTCCTCCTGACACTTCAATTATTTCAGTTACGACTTTTTCATAAAACAGTTCATAGACTGCAGGGGAACGAGTAACCTTTAAATCTCCCATTTAGCACATTACAATAATTTCCTTGGAAATGTATTACAATATCACAGGTGCTAACAGTATATGACCTACAGTAAGCACTCCATCAGCAAATTAATGTCGAGGTTAATTCAAACTTTGGGGGAAAGAACAAATTTGAAAAAAGATAGATACAGACATTTAAAATCAGCATTCAAATGACATCGGCAAGGCATCCAAAGATGAGAGCGCAAGAAGGCAACTGTGACGTGAGTTGGAGTGGCATCAAGTCACTTTAACTCTGGATCTCAGGTTCCTCTTCCATAAAAGAGAAATAATCAGTCTCTCCATGGTGTCTTCCTTCTTTATAAGGCTATTATAAGAATCAAATGATATAATGGATGGGAAATCTCTACAGACTACAAAGCATGTTGTAAATTTTAAAGTGTTTTGTAAACTGTAACACACTGTTAGTGATAAAGTGCTTTGTAAACCATAAAGTGCTTTATCAACCATAAAGCTGAAGTGTTCTGTAAACAGGAAATTATTTTGTAAGCTTCAAGGGGTGTTTTAACTGGAAAGAGCTTTGTAATTTATAAATCACTTTGCAAGATGTAAAGCACTTTGGAAGCTGTAAGTACTTTGTAAATTTAGAATGTAATATTACTTTCCAGAGACTAACACTGCGAGTTGAACTCAGTAGAAGCTTGATACACGTTTGAAAGAGTGTCTCTGCTGAGGTGCAATTGCATCACATAGGGGGCGCAGTGGGTAGAGCACTAGGCTTGGAATCAGAAAGACTGTTCAAATCCAGCCTCAGGTACTTAGTAGCTGTGTGACCCTGGGCAAGTCACTTAGCTGTTCACCTCAGTTTCATCGTGTGTAAAATGAGCTGGAGGAGGAAATGGCAAGCCACTCCAGTGTCTTTGCCAAGAAGACCCCAATCAGGATCACAAAGAGTAGGACACAACTGAAAAAAGGAACGATAAAAAACATGTACCTTCAGCTGCTTGCCTCTTAGACATCTCAAGCTGGAATCTCAAACTCGACATGTCCACGACCGAATTAGTTATCTTTCCTCCAAAACCCTCCTCCTTTCCACTCTTCTCTGTTACTGTTGAGGGGAATACTACCCCCCGCTCCAGTCACCCCGATCCAAAAATCTCAGTGCCATTCTCAGTTCTTCACTCTCATTTGCCCTATCTATCCAACTTGCTGTCAAATATTGTTACTACCTCCATAACAGCTCCCTTATACTGCAGCTTCCCTCCCTTCATATAGCCACAAACGCTCGTCACCTCTCTCCCCAACTATTACAATAGCCTTCTAGATAGACTCCCCTACTCAAGTCTCTCTCCACTCCAATCCACCCTTCACTAAGCAGTCAAGTTGATTTTTCTAAAGCATAGGTCTGACCACATCATGCCCCTTATCAATGACTTCCAGTAGTTCCCTGTTACTTCAATAATCAAATATAAAGCCCTCTGACACTTAAAACTTTTCATCTCTTGACCCCCTTCTTACTTTCTAGCCTTCTTATACCTCATTCTCCTCCATCCATTCTACATTCCAGCTATGCTGGCCTAGTTGTAGTTGCTCAAACACAAGACCCCACCCCTTTTTCTATATATTTTGCACTGCCAAGGTGATACAATGCCTAGAGCATTGGGCTTGAAATCAAGAAGACTCCTCTTCCTGAGTTCAAATACAGCCTCAGACACGCAATAACTGTGTGACCCTGGGCAAGTCGTTTAACACTTTTTCCCTCAGTTTCTTAATCTGCAAAATGAGCTAGAGAAAGAACTAGCAAATCAGTCCAGTATCTTTGCCAAGAAAGCCTCAAATGGGGCCACCAAGAGTCAGACACTACTGAAAATAACAGTAACAACATCCCCCATGCCTAGAATGCTCTGCCCCATTATTTCTACCTCCTAGCTTCCTTCCTTTGGCTGGAGACATTTCTCACCACCACCACCCCCCCCCAGCTATTACTGCTTTCCTCTTTGAGATGACCTTCATCTACTCTCTCTCTCTCTGTATATATATATATATATATATATATATATATATATATATATATACACATATATATATGTATATGTATATATCTGTATCTTTGATCACCCTCCTGATGTCATTCATACTCTGAGAATGAAGGACAAACAACAACAACAGTATATCCTGCACTTACATAGTTATTTTCATGTGGTCTTCCCCATTATATATGCTACTGGAAGGCAAGGACTGTTTTTTTCCCTTGTTTATCTCTCCAGGGTTTAGCACATTTTCTGATACATGAATGGGTGGATGGGTAAGTGGTTGAATGAAAGGAAGGATAGATGAATAGAGTCCTAGAGGATATATTAATTTAATTCAATATAAATTAAATCCATGGCATTTAAAGAGGTTGTTTTCTTCCAACTTTGCTTTGTCCATGTTTGACTTTTTCTTTTTTTAATTTATGGCAACATCTGAATCAGAGATGATTCAGTCCATGGCCCTGAGTGCATTGGAATTCAGAGTGCTAAAGTGACACAGATCTTTTCCAATGGGATAATGAGCAGGGAAATCTGGTTCATTAAGCCTATCTTGATAGTACTAAAACAAGTAGACAAGAAAATAAAATTCTATCCAATCATGTTTCCCAACATGGTTTTTCAGACATCTAGGTAGTACAGATGGCAGCTTGGTGGCACAGTAGATATAGCACCAAGCCTGGAGTTAGGAAGACATGAGTTCAAATCCAGTCTCACTTATTAATTATGTGAGCTAAGGCAAGTCACTTAACCCTTTTTGTCTCAGTGTCCTAATCTGTAAAATCCTTGCTGTGAAGTGTAAACACATCCAGACTAAGGTCCACTTTAACAGCAAGCAGCAAGACCTGGGGTAAGCTGGGTTGGGAGGCTGCCACTGCCACACCAAAAGAACTTTTATCCTGGAGACAGTGAGGGGAGTTGGGTGTCTGACCTGGGGAAGATCTAGGGAACCACTGCTGATAAGGAATGCCAGACCCAGCATTGCTGTGGAGACACAGTGGGGGCAAGAAGGAACCAGCACAGTGAGTGCAAAAGCAGTGGGGCAGAGTTTCCACTGTAGGCTCTTACATGAGGCTGGAGGTCTTGATTTGAGTTCAAGGTCAGAGGGGACAAATGAAGAGGATCATAGACCAGAAGCACCATACCCCATGCCCCAGGACTAGAAGTGACTATAAAAACTAAATTATTACCAAAAATGCACAGGCAAAGGAGAAAGAATTCAACCATAGAGAGCTACTATGGGAATAAAGAAGACTCTCTTCAGAGGAGGATACTGAATCAAAGAAACCCTCTTCTATTCCAAAGAATAATGTCAAATGGTCACCTTACCAAAAAGAATTCATTGAAGAACTTAAAAAAGACTTTAAAAATCAAATGAGAGAGATTGAGGAAAATTTTTTTTAAAAAAAGGATAATACGAGAAAAACAATAATATTATGACAAGAAAGTCAAACAATTAGAAAAGGAGATCCAGAAGCTTAAAGAAGAAAATGACCACTTGAAAATCAGAATTAGGCAAGACAAAGCCAGTGAAGTTATAAGAGATGAAGAAATAAAAAAAGAAAGAAAGAAAGAATGAAAACATAGAAGATAATGTGAAAAATCCCATAATAAAAAACAATGGATCTGGAGAATAGATCAAGAAGAGAAAACATAATAATAATTGTACCCCCTGAAAGTTCAAATCAAAAAAAAAAGAATCTCGATACAATGATGCAAGAAATAATTAAAGAAAATTGTCCGCAAGCAATAGAACGGGAGAGGAAAGTAGAAATAGAAAAAATCCACCAATCACCACATGAAAGATCCTACAAGTGAAAGTCACAGGAATATTATAATTAAATTCTGAAACCCCCAGATCAAGGACAAAATATTATAAGCTACAAAAAAAAACAATTTACATAAGATAGTACCACAATTAGCATCACACAACACCTAGCATTGGTGACACTGAAAGATCACTGGTCTTGGAATACTATATATCAAAGAGCAAAAGAACTGGGCATCCAACTGAAAATATCATACCAAGCAAAGCTAAACATATTTCTGGATGGAAAAAACATGGGCATTTCATCAACTGTCAGACTTTTGGGACTCTGTTACAAAACACTCTGAACTTAAGAGAAGATTTGACATACAAGAGCCAAGAGAAATACAAGGTACATAACGAAGACCAATTACAAAGGCTTCAGTAAGGATAGAATGTTTACCTTTTATGTATGGAAAATGTAAAACCTATGTCTAAGATTGTTGCTAGTAATTAGGTAGCTTATAAGAAAGATCGGGGTAGACCTGAGTATGATATGACTTTAAAAAGTAAAACAGTTCAAGAACAGCTAAAAGAGTAATTTTGTATACAAATGAGGCACAAGAGGAAGAACCAATACAGATGAATTAAATGGGGGAGGGGAGCTGTTAGTTCTGGAAACCGACTTTCATTAGAAATGGGTTTGAGGGAAAAAATACATATGCATCTAGATGAGTATAAAAGTCTTCTAAATTTAAAAAGAAATAAAATTCTAAGGGTCTAGGGAGGGGGGAGAGGATAAAGGAGGGAGCTTTAGAGGGGAAGGTGAAAGAATAGATTAAAAGGGGGTATAGAAGGGTGTTTTAAATTTAGGAGAATGGGAGGGTTAAGGGAAGGATTGCTGGAGGGGGGTAGGTTAAGTAATAGGAGGGTAAGGTAGCAGGTAGAAGAAAGTAGAGGACATAGAAGAGATAGGGCAAAAGAGATATGCACAAACATAAAAACAAGATTAGGAGTAGAATCTCTTAAGGAAAGTATATATTTATACAACTCTATATGTATGTATGTATATATATATATATATATATATATATATATTTATATATATATGGGTACACATATATAAATATATTAAAACCTATATATAAATATATCTATGCTCAATTGTAGCCTTGAGGTGGCAGATAGTGGGGAGGAAGGAGGAAAAAAGAACAAAATAAAAAGTGTACAGCAGAGAACAGGAAAAACTACAAGGAATCAAAGACAATATGGACAGCTTTCGATATTACATGTAGTATTTATATATAGGCTTTCCTGAAATGATAAGTTATTGCTATATATTCTGAATCTTCTCCTGTGTTCTGCTGTGCCCATAACATGTTTTTTTTCTTTTCTTATTTTATATTTAAGTTCAATATTTAAGTTTATATTTCTTTTTCTTTTCCTACTACATGTTAAAGTTTTAGTATTTGCTAAAATAATTTTTTTAAATATGCATTTCCCTATATAGTTCTATGAGTCTAATAGTACAAGTTTCATTATCCTAATTTTAAAGATGAAAGAAATGAGTGAAGAGAAAGGAATTCACCTGCCCCAGCTCACATAGCACAGGCAGAAGTAGAACCCAGGTCCTGTGGCTTTAAGACTAGCCCTGAGCTGTGAGACTTTGCTCAAGTCATTTAACCCCAATTGCCTCCCCCCTCCAAAAATAAAAAAGGCTAACTCTGACTCTCAATCCTGTCCTCTGTGTTCTACATCCTAGTGCCATTATTGTTTCCAGTCATATCCTACTCTCCATGACCCCATTTGGTATTTTCCTGCAAAGATACTGTTTGCCATTTCCTTCTCCAGCTCATTCTATAGATGAGGAAACTGAGGTAAACAGGGTGAAGTGACTTGCCCAGGGTCACACCTAGTAGGTATCGGAGGCCAGATTTGAACTCAGATCTTTCTGACTCCAGGTCTGTTTCTCTATCCACTGAACCACTTAGCTGCCCTTACTGCTTCACTCCTATACATACTTCACTCCTAATACATTCAAGTATCTACCAAACTAACCCCAGGTTAGAGGCTACATAAAACCTTCTGAGTACTTGGGAGACTATTAACTCCTCTGGCTCCTTGGGTGGCTCAGTTTATAATCCATGATGAGAGCGCTCAGGATTTAGCCCTTTATTCCTCTGGCTTATTCCTGAAAGGTAGTATGGTCCTGGAGAGAGTGCAATGGACCTAAAGACCCAGGGCCTGTGTTCAAACCCAAAGTCTGTTGTTTCTTGCCAATATGACCTTAGGCAAGTCATTGAACCTTTCGGGCCTTAGCTTCCCAATCTAACAAACAAGCTGACTCAGTCAGTTATAGCACCAAACTCATAGGAGTGTTGTATGGATTAAATAAGATAACCCATGGAAAGAGCTTTGTAAACCTTAAAGGGCATATAAATACTAATTATTACTTCTACCGTAGGCAAGGCATATTGCTGGGCAGTAAGTGTACAAAAACAAAGAAGAACTAAAAATCTTCCCTGCCTTCAAAGGGGGTTTACATTCTAGTGGCGAATGCATCAGTAAACTGGCCAGCAATTGCAAGATAATTTGAAGAACAAAGAGAGGACTTGGGAGTATGGAGGAAGCCTTCCTGCAGAAGGTTAACACCCAGGAGGATGTTGAAGGAAGTTGACAGTTAGGTGGCTCAGTGGGTAGTGTTATGGACCAGCAGTCAGAAAACCTAATTCACATCCAGCCTTAGACACTTAAGATCTTGTGTGACACTAAGCAAATCGAATTATCTCTGTCTATCTCAGTTTCCCCATCTTAAAAATGAGGAATGCAATGAAATCACATTTGTCAAAATGCTTGATAAATGCTAGTTATTACTACCAGTGAGGAGGGGGAATGTGCTCTGGGCAGTTTCAAATGAGACATGAATAGGAAACCACTTTGCAAAATGTAAAGGACTGTTATTCTCTTCATCATCCTTGTTGTTACTGTTGTCATTATACCAGATTATTTCTCGAAGACCTTTCCCAGACAGCTCTAAGTCCTAGACTTCAAACAGATGGTGGGGGTTCAAGTTCAGCCAGGCCTATGTTTATACTCAAGTGAGGCAAGGAACTCAAGAGGAATGAACTGAGATATGCTAGACAGCTCTCTCCTCTGGTGGTCCAGAAACAAGCAGTGAATAAAAGACCGTAATACAGAGTCCTGCTGGCAATGGGGAAGGACAGCTATTTTGAGATCTGTCTCTGTCCAGGGAACTCTCGGCATCATCCCTCCCTCAGCTCTGTCCCTTCCTTTCTGCCAACACAAAGGCTGAATGAACATTGCCCAGGCAATGGGATTTCCTCCTGCAGTGTGTGAAAATGACATCGCAAATGATTTATAACGAGGCTAGTCACAGGAGGTAGGAAAATCACAATTAAAAATAAGCTCTCCATAAATCATAGAATCAAAGACCTGAGACGAGAATCACAGGGCTGAAAGTGGGGCATCCTATCCACAGCCTTGGGCTGGCAGGCAAGAGTAGTTCGAGAAAGCCCAGGACCTGGTAAGACAAAGGAAACAACAGGAGAGGATGCTCGGAAGGGGTTTGGGGTGACCTTCAGAAAGATGGTTGGGAAGAAGACTTATGAGCAGCGCAACCCCATTCATCTTGTTCTCATCTTCTCAGGAGCTGGCTATCTCTTGACTCCCTCTCCTAGATGCAGCAAATTAACTTTGTTTATTTATTTATTTATTTGTTTGTTTGTTTGTTTGTTTGTTTGTTTGTTTGTTTGTTTGTTTGTTTATTCTTTTTAGTTTACAAGACTCAGTTCTACAAGTTTTTGAGTTCCAAATTTTCTCCTACTCCCCCGGAACATGGCACATAATCAGATACAGGTTCTACACATACCTTCACATTAAACTTATTTTCACAATAGTCAAGTTGTAAAGAAGTATTATAACCAGTGGAATAAGCCATGAGAAAGAAGAAACAAAACCAAAAAAGAAGAAAAAAAAAAGAGCAAAGAGTTTGCCTCAATCTGCATTCATACTCCATAGTTTTTTATCTGGATGTGAGTCACTTTTTCTTTCATGAGTTTTTTGGAGCTGTCTTAGAATTTTGCATTGCTGAGAAGAACCAAGTCACTCTGAGGCCTAGCCTGACATTCTCCATCTTCTCCTGTTCTACCTTTGGGTTACCAGGTTGTGGATTTTCATGGACCACGTTCTTACCACAGCTTCATGCTGCAGTTGAGAAAGTTCTAGCTCTGGAGTCAAGAAGCCTTGTGTTCAAATGCAAAGATATTTATTAGCTATGTGAACAAAGACAAGTCACTTAACGTATTAGAGTCCCAATCTCCTCATTTGAAAAAATGTGCAGCCAAGGAAACCTGTGGTGTTGGGGGCTTAAAAGAAGTGATGAATGTAAACCACTTTGGAAACCGCAAAGCCCTGTATAAAAGTTGGACTTGATCATCTTGGTCCTGACTCTACCTCCAGAAAATCAATATGCCTTTTGACAAGTCATTTGTCTTCAATGACGCTCATGTTTTCACCGGTAAATGAGAGGGTTAGACTCCATGGTCTCATTGTCAAAGTATACTCCGGCTCTGATAGTCTCTCTCTCAAGTTAACAAAACAGGTAACTATGGTATATAGTGGATAATAGAGAACTTACCTGAGAGGCAGGAAGACTTGGTTTCACTTTCTGCCTCTGACACATACTGATTGTGTCCTTGTCTTTGTGAGGAGAACAGGGTAGACCTCACGGAGGAAGTCTTACCTTGGCTGAGCATTACATTAAACCTTACTGGAATAAGAGAAGAGAAAGAACAGTGGGATCTGGAGGAGTTAGGCAAGTTTCTCTGTCAGAGGTAGATTTTCTCTGGATCTTTAAAAGAGGAAAGACTTCGGAAGGATTAGGAGAACTGGGAGGGGATTTTTCAGTTTAGGTGAGGTTGGGAGGGAAAGAAAATAGTTGTTCATTAAAAATTATTTTTAAAATGGAGAAAAAAAACAAAAGACAGAAGGAAGAATTTGAAAGAAGTTCAGGAAGCATTGAATCCATTTTCTAATTCTACTTCTTCAATACTGAAGGATTTTTTCCCCTTCCAATAAAGGCAATGGAGGGACCTCAGTCCAACCCATCTTCTCTTCCTGTTCATACAATTCCTTGATAATGCCCTTCTGCTTCTTTTTGGGGAGGTGGGGAGGGGAGTTTCTCATCGGTTAAATGGTGCAGGCTGCTCATACTGATCATGTATCTTTCCATTGCCTTCTGGGTGATAACTCCTCTTTCATTCTTCAGAGGAAATGGTATTTGAAAGTGGCCCAAGAAACAGGCAATTACTAACTGCTTGCTAAATGGACCTGAGTTGAGATAAAATGGCTAGTTAATCATTTAATTCTCCCAGAGGGGGAGAAAGTGATGAGGTGTTTGGTTGGTTATCTGGACCTGACTCTCACCAACAAGGAGGAGAAACTGATTGGTAAATTGGAAGTAACTTTGGGGGACAGTGACCATACCATCTTCAAATGTGAGCTAGATAAGGAAAAGCTTAGCAGGCATACTCTGATGTCCACCCTTGACTTTAGAAGAGTGAATTTCAAAGAGTTCAGAGATAATATAGGAAAGGTCCTGCGGTCTGACTCTTCAGAAGCAAAAAGAAAAGAAAGAAGACTGAGAGAGAAACAGTGAGGTACAGTGGGAAAGGCATTGGATCTAAAGTCTGAGTATCTGGGATTAAATATTGTCTCTGCTGCTTCTGATCTGTGTGACCTTGGCAAGTCACTTTGCCCTCTCTTGACATCAGTTCCCTCAAATATAAAACGAAATATCTCAAATTGGATCATCTTTAAGGTCCCCTAGAGCTCTCAAATCCTCTGGTCCTCTAAGTTCCTGAAGGACAAAATTTTGATAGTGAAATGGTAAATAATCCAGATGACAAAAGCGGGGGAAGTGTCTAAAGAGCTTGATGTGGCTGCATGGAAAGCTCTCTCTGTTGGGTTTATTTTTAAGGAGGACATTTATAAGAGATGTAAACAAGGATGGGCAAATGAGAACAGAGAATAATAGTCCTGTTTTTTTTTTAAAAAGGTAAACTAAAGTCCAGCAGAAGCAAAAAAAAATGTGAAAAACGCTAAGGATGACATAATGGGCTTTTAAAGACATAATGGAGGCAAAAAGAACTAGAAAGGGATAAGGGCATTGCTTGAGTTGGTTAGGAAGATGGTAATAGAAAAGAATTGTATCTGGAATTAAAGGACCAGGGCTTAAATCCAAGTTCTTTTGTGTATTATCTGTGTGACCTTGGGCAAGTAATTTAAGGTCTTAGTCTATTTATTCCAGTATAAAATAAAGACCAATACCCAGATGTTCTCCAAGATCCCATCCAGTTCTACATATCATCAACTCAGAACCACCTAGCCTAATGACCTCATTTTAGAGAAGAAATTAAGGTCCAGAGAGGTAAAGTGTCTCACCCATTAGATTGTGAGCTCCTTGAGGGTCAGGACTGTCTGTCACCTCTTTGCATGTCTCTAGATCTTAGAACAGTTCCTGGCACATGGTTAGGGCCTGATAAATGTGTACTGATTGACCTATTGACTACCCTTCTCATTCTATTACATTGTTTCTCGATAGAGTGAAAATGGATAAAACAGAACTTACCATGCTGCTAGTCTTTCTGGGTTTCTGTTTGTTTTATTCTGTTTTGTATCAAGAAGAATAATTATCAGACTAGAAAAATGAGAAGAAAAACAGTTGAGGGAAAGAAATTTCAGGAGGGAAGAGGACGAGGCTTTGCCTTCAATGATCTCCAGTCTCCATGCCTTGAAGATCCCAGGGTAAGGGAACGTGATTGCTGAGCCATTGTAAGAGATCTTGGAAGAATCCTGAAGAATGGGAGAGGTGCCAACAAAGGGAGACAAATCAAACATAGAATCAGAGTGGAGAGGGATTTCAGAGGTTCCTTCAACCAGTCTCTACCCAAAGCAGAAAGCGAAAAACAGATGGTCTTAATGCTATCAATTGTGAAGACACAGGACCTGGCTGGAGGAAGATACCAGGCTTGGTGTCATCCATTCTCTTCTCTCCCTAAGGTATTCTATTTCTTATTAAAGTTTTACTAGGCAAACTACCACTATTTACCACTACCACCTCCAACCTTACCACTGCCAGGGTACCACCACCTTTGTCCTTTTGTTTTCATGCTCTTCCATTAAAATCATAGGTCAATGAGCTGGTAAGGACCACTCATGCCATCTAGTCTAACCCTCTCATTCTACAAATAAAGAAACTAAGGCCTGGTGAGGTTGGTTAAGTGACTTGTCCAAGACTGTGTAGGTACTACACAGAGAATTTCATATTTGAATCCAGGTCCTCTGTCTCCCGAGTCCTTCTCTAATAACTTTTTGTGGTTAGATGAGGGGTCTTCAAAGGCTTTGCAAGGGGAATACAGGACCCATGAGGTCCTTTACAATCTTGGAAGGGTCATAGCAAGGGTATGCTGATAAATGTTTAACAGTTGAATCTCTGAAGGGAGAAAAAAGTATGCTCAGCATACCTTTCAGTTCAATCTGTATTATTGACATTTTTTTCCATCACTTTCTTAAGTCTAGACAATCAAGAAAACAATACATCAAGCCTAGATTTGTAGCTTTTGACAATTTCCAAGGTGTAAATGCTCGCACTGAAAATTTAACAATCTGTTCTCTTGAACCTTTATGAACTAGTTCTAGCAAAACTCTGAATCATAGAATCCTTTTAAAACTGAAAGAGATAATCTTGTCCAATGCCTTGATTTTATGGATAAGACAAAGGAGACCAGTTGAAGAGACTAAGATCACACAGGAAGTAGCAGAGTCAAAATTCGAACCCAAATTCTCCTATGTGAGATTTTGTGCTGTGGCTACTTTACTGTGCTACTTCCTCAGGGAAGATGGGCCTGGACACAAATCTTATGTCCCAGGTTCAACAATGAGACAAGGGAGCTCACTCCGAGAGGACTGGACACCAGGGAGTGAATCTTTTGATCTGTGGAAGCCAAGGGCACAGCCAGGCTCACATCCTCAAAGACTTCTTGGTCTTTTCAGAGAAGGCTCTCATCTCTTTTTCTTCTGGCTAGCTAAGCTAAATAACAACATTTTGTTATTTTTGTTCTGTCTATCCATCCATCTATCTGTCTGTCTGTCCATCTATCTGTCTGTTTCCACTAGGAAATATTTACTCCATTTGCCCTTATGACAATTGGGCTCAGAAATGGCACCCACTGCCAGAATATTTTGAAAAATAATCATTTTCCATATCTTTAGAATTATTGTTAGAGATTCTATTTTCATTATACAGAATGATTTTGTTGTTTTTGTTTTGTTTTGTTTCGTGATAGCTATATGTGTATATTTGTGCCAAGTTCAGAATTTCTGATTGGCCATCTGCTTGATAGACCTCATTATTTATCGCCCAAGTCAAACTTTATACTTATTCAATGTCAGTTCAACCCATTGAGTGTCTCCTTGGTTGTTGTGGGAGATTTCAAGAGCACTCCTTCAACAGCTTTGTGACTTTGTAATCTCATTAGCAGTTTCTAGTGGAAGGCCAAGAGCATAGATTTTAATCAATATTTTCCTCTCTTTAAGTATCTGTTACAGGATGTTGGTGGAAGAACTTGAGCAGTGTTGGCCCTAAAGTCCACAAGCTCTAGTACTCATGAAAGGTCACTGGTGAAGAAAACGGTGCCATCCTATTCGATGTATTTCCCTTTTAGGTTTTAATCTTCTCAAGAGCAGAGACCTTGTTTTCTACTTGAATTTATAAAACCTTAATAAATGTTCACGAACAATTTGATTATTTCTTCTTCTTTTAAATCTTTATGATGCCCAGCAAAGTGTTAGGTTAATTAACTATATAAGGACTGGGTACCGAAACTAGTAGGTGCAGAACCAGGACCAATGGAGATAAATTACAGAGAGATAGATTATAGGTCAATCAAAGGAAGAGATTCTGATAAGCAAAGCTATCAAAAAGTGGTTGCCTACAGGTAGGAACACCCTGCCCCTTCAATGATATTATTCAAGCAGAGCCTAAAAAGATGTATAATTAAAAGGATAATTCAGAGTCATTGAGCTATAATCATAAAAGTCAATATGGCTCCATCAAGAAGAGATCATGGATGAATCCAGGAATAAATGAATGAATGAATGAATGAATGAATGAACATTTATTAAGTGCTTACTATGTGGCAGGAAAAGTGCTAAGTTACAGAAATTTAAAAAAAAAGCAAGAAAGATATCACTTACCCTCTAGGAGCTTCCATTTTAATAAGGGAAACCAACACTGATTGGGGAACTAGAATATAAAAGGGGGCATAGTACACACTTGGGGAAACATAGTTTAGAGATGGTCAGGAATTGACCCAGTGGCCTAGAACTGAGCAAGATAAGATGGAATTTCACCTATCAGAGCCCAGGATCGGGAGTCTGAATACTCGTAAGAAGAGGTGAAGTGGGAGGTGGTGGGGGACAGTATAAGCATCATACTCTAGAGATGACTATGAAATGAAATTCATTTCATTTTTGGTGGGGTTTGCTAAATTGGTCAATCAGGGAAATACTATAAGTATTATTTACTCATTTTGTCAAAATATTTCATAAAGTCTGATGTACTATTTTTGTGGGAAGATGGAGATATGAGTTAGTGGATAATGTAGTTAGGAATACATGATTAGAGCTGGTTAAATGACCCATCTTAAAGAGCATCATATAATTGGTAATATCAACTTGGACAGAGGTCCTCATTGTATGTACCTTTTGCCCTCTGCTATTCAAGGATTTTATTGTTATTTAGTTTTATTTTTTCCAAAAATCAATGACTTCGATGAAAGTATCATGAAACTCTTATCCAATAGACAGATGACACAAAGCTAGGAGTGATTTTTAACAAGATCAATAACAGAGGCAGTATCGGAAATATCTCAACATCACTACAAGCTAGAGCAGGGGTGGGGAACCTGCAGCCTCAAGGCCATCTGTGGCCCTCTAGGTCCTCAAGTACAGCCCTTTGACTGAATCCAAACTTCACAGAACAATTGGGGATTAGGTGCAGAAACTGGCAATGGTTAGGCAGGTGAAATGAAGACTTAGGAAAGTAATATGAAAATTACATGGAAGGAAGACTTGATTTCTTTTGCTTGGCCCCAGAGGACAACAGTTGGAAATTGTAGTATGGCAGATTTCAGGTTAATCGAAAAAAGAAAGAAAGAAAAACTTGCCAACTAGAGCTATTAAAATATGGAAATGGCTTCTTCAGGAAGTAGGGATCTTTTAAACCCAGGCTGTATAGTGTCTTGTTGGCAGGGTGACTGAGGATTACAGGCTAGACTAGATGAACTATGAGGACCTTCTAACTCTGAGAGATAAGCTTCCTAAAAACCAGAGGTGCCTAGAAATGTGTTCCCTCTCTCTGGGGTTTTCACTTGAAGACATTGGAAGTTGAAAGTACTCCAACAATATAGGACAAGAGCTTCCTGTTTAATTACAAAACGGAATGGACGACCTCATATGTATTTTCCATCTCTGTGATTCTGTGACCATCACCCCCCACCCCCATTAGAAATGCTACAGAGATGTTTAACTGGATAGGAGGTTTAATTATATGATTTTTAAGATCTTTTCCAATTCTGTAGTTCTAAGAGTTTAAATAACTCTCAGATTGATTGGCATTATTTACCGAGCTTATTGTTATTGGGTAAGAAAAAAACATATAAAGCATCAGAGCAAGAAGGAACCTCAGAGGTAAGTCTCCTTTTTTACAAGTCCAACCTTTTCATTTTACAAGTGAGGAAACTGAGGAATAAAGAAAAGAAGCTACTGTCCAAAGAAGTTAAATCCAGGTTTTCTGTCTCCAAATCAAGTGCTTTTTCCACTACATTGCATTCCCTTGGCCTGTCATTTTCTAGTTGTTTCCATTTCGTTTACAGTCAATTCTAGCCTCCCCAGACTTTCTCAAGGTAGCTGGCAGGAGCTGGGGGCGGGGGTAGGGGCAAGTTGTTTACCAGAACTTCCTGAGGGATGTGGGGGAGGAATACTGTTTTTAGCAAGTACACGGTAATCATTTATGAAATAAGCAGGACTCAGGATGCAGGAAGAAGCAGACAGTGCGCCAACTTGGGCTTAGTGCCCGGCAAGACAGTCAAACGACAAGCACTATTAGCTGCCAACTTCTCCACAAAGGGAGATTCTGGGAAGAGGAGACCAACTGGGCAGAGGGAGACCAATAGGAGAGCTGTTACTTTGCCTTGGACTTGGTGGTCCATTCACAAGAAAGGGGCTTCTTTGCCAAAATCCCTAGATGAGCGGTTGGCAACCAAGACCACGAATTCCAAAAATGGTAGGCCTTGAATTCACAGACAATTATTCAAACATTCATAACTGCCACAAACCTTTACTTAGCACCTAATGGACACAGTGCCCTGAGCCCTGTGGATAAGGAGGTGAAACAGGGATGATACAGAGAACAAGGAGAAGACTAGCTCACATTTATGAAGCACTTTCCTCCTCCATTGCACTGTGAGATGGACAAGACAAGTATTATTACCCCATTTTATAGATTTTCTAAGAACTGAGACTCCAAGAGGTCGGTGAAAGAATTTCAACAAATGAAGAATAGGAAATGGCTTCTAAATCATGGTAAGCATGGAAGATGGAGGGTATTCCATTATAGCCAGAATATAAAAGTAGTAGTGGGAGAAGAGGCTGGGTAGATTTTCAATTAAAAAGAAACATGATGGAGCATAATAAACATTGACAGTTTAAAGACCTTGTTTGAGCCTCTATCCTTTCTTTTGCTGGATGTGTAACAATAAACAAGTCACTTACCCCATCTAGACTTTAGTGTGCTCTTCAGTACAAGGGAGGGGTCAGCTAAGTGATATATCTTTGGCCCTTTCTAACTCTAACATAAGGATTCTTGGATTCATATGTATAACGGGTGGAGTATGAAGTCCAGTGTTTGAAGCATGTGCCCGTTCCCTACCTGTTTGGGGTCCAAGTGCACATGCAGATGACTCAAAGGTTTGTACAGTGTGATGACAGGGTCTTCTAATTGTTTATGAAGATAGAACATTTGATGACCTATGGGCTGTTAAGCCTGACCTAAGTGGGCATACAAAGGAGGCAGCCTGTCCCAATATCTCTATTTTTCTTCTGAGGCTGTGAGCATGAATGGAACCACTTTGAGGTGATCCTTAGAGATGGGTTGGAAAAGGCCATTAGCCCTCTCTCAAACTGGGTCATGGGGGTTATGAGCATACAGCTTACATCTGTATCTTTGTGTTTATTTTTTCTGATCTTATGCAAATGAGTATTCTGATATATAAGTCCCCAGGCAGCAGTTTTATGAACTTGGATCATATGAAAATCTCATCAGAAACCTCACCAGTGGTCAGAGAAGCTGCCAGAATGGTAGTGGCCAAAAAGTTCCTGGCCTAGCCACAGAGTAACCCGGCCACCATCTGACTGACTCAACCAATCAACTCACTCATCACCTACTCAAGAGCTACATCTTCCAAAGCCTTCTTTCCCTGACCTCTCTTACCTCTCATTTTCTAATGGCCACTTTTTCCTAGGCCATTCACTTAGCATTTTGTTTTCTTTCTTCTCTTAATTTGTTTTTTTTTTAATTTTAGTTTACAACATTTCAGTTCCACAGGTTTGGGGGTTCCAAATTTTTTCTCCCTCTCTTTCTTCCTCCCAAGACAGCATGTAATCCAATGTAGGTTCTACTTTTACCTTCACATTGAACTGATTTACATAATAGTCCAGTTGCAAAGACAAATTACAAACCAATGGAATTATGAGGAGAAACAAAACCAAAAAAGAAGGGGAAAAAAGAGCAAATAGTTTGCCTCAATCTGCATTCAGAGTCCACAATTCTTTCTCTGAATGTACGTAGATTTTTGCATCATGAGTCTTTTAGAGCTGTCTTTGGACGTTAATTAATGAGAGGAATCTTATCTATCAAAGTTAGTCCTTACAGATACAGTGTGTCTGTAATGTTCTCCTGATTCTGCTCCCCTCACTCAGCATCGGTTCATATATGTCTTTCTAGGTTGTAATAAAGTCTGTCTGTTCCTCATTTCTTATGACACAATAGCATTCAGTTACAATCATATTGTAGCAGGAAGGCCGAATTTATAATCTCAAATATAATCATGTATATGTTTGAATGGTTCGAAATCTCAAGGTATGAGGGATTCTCTAGTAGAAAGCAACAAAACATTTATTTAGGCCCCACAGCAACAGATCTGTGAACCAGCCTCCCCATTCCAACATCTTGACCAAAAAACCCCAGGCCCAACAAGCCTGCCTCACAAGAGTAACCAGGAGGCCACATAAAAACAAGATGGTATTTAACCAATTCATATTTACTGGCCTCAAGTCCTTGCTCTCACTCCTGGGGTCACACACGTCTGCTCTGCTTCCACAGCTCTTGCTTCGGCTTTTTTCAGCTTCAGCTATAGTTGTGTCTTAGCTCGCCTCTCCTCGCAGCCAAGCCTCTGGCATTCTCAAGCCCTACCTCAACGACCAGAGAACGTTGGTTCCCCAGTCGCCCCTCTTAAGTCATTAATCTACACCCACACAGGTTTCACACCTGATAGGGCTTTGGGCCTGGGGCTTAGCACTTAACAGCTGAAAGTACTTTCACTCAAAGTAAACAAAAGCCAAACTCTTCAAGTGCTAAGGAGCCCATTTTGCCTTACCGACACACTCCACCCTTTGTTCTAGGATACATAATTTAATCAGCCAAGTATCCTAGAACATACATTGACCCATTGTACATTGTGATCCAATTATGCAGGAAACTAAAACATATCATTCACAACAAAGCAAAACATATCATTCAGTGACATTCTCAAATATTTGTTTACAATACAAACATGACCCACCCCTAGGTCCCAGCAAGATAATCTTTTCGATCAATAATTTCCAAAATACTTGTTTTACAATTCAGATATCCACCCCTAGATCTTTGTATCCATTACAGAAAAAGGGGTGTCAATAATACCATAACAACAAAAACAATACAGCCAGGATAACACAAAATAAATACACAGAACAGTATCATCATTCACCCCCACTCGAATGATTGGGGCTCAAAATCTTGGGGTAAGGGGCGAGGGTCTCATTTTCCATAACTTCTTCTTGCTGAAATTGGATGTAGAGCTGTCCCTTCCCCAAGAGTCTCATTCCAGAGACCAGTTCTTTAGCGAGCTGGCAGGAATTCCAAGAATACTAAATGCTTAGGCAGTCACCGGAGAGTGTAGTGTGCTTAAGCCTAAAGGAGACAGAACTAAGAACAAGTTACACCAAGACAAAGAACAAAGAAGTAAGCAAGTATGGGCTTCAAACAAAATCACCTTCATTCTGGTTGAGACTCCAATTATTCAAGAATTTGATCCCATAGCCTAACTCAGGTAGGAAATGCTTCTTTTCAAAAGGAACACAATGATGAAGCTAAGCCAAGAGGATCCCATCCTAGACAGAGACTAAGATTGTCCTCCCAGCCTTTCCCCAGATACAAACTTTCATAAGATCACCTTCCCTGTGAGTGGCTTGTGGCATTTATCATCATCAGCCATACTTCTGGAGTCTATGAATCTATTATTATAGTCCTATTCATGGTAAAATAAATGATTCAGGGGTATGATTTGGTAATTATCTTCCCCTGAGTAGACAACTGTTACAGTGTTATCCTTCCCATGGGCTATGACTTCTGCAGCCTTTGGAATATCATCTGGCTTCCGTTTTACCCATACCTTGGCACCCAATTTTATTCTATCAATGGAGCAAGATTCATTTGATCCTCTAGTAGTTATTTTAGGAGGAGGGTCAGCTTTCACAAAGCGTATTTTTTCACAGGGGATAATAATCACTTGAACTATCCTATCATTTTTACAAAATCGTAAAGGTTTCTTACCCAAATTCTGGAGTGTAATGATAATTTCTCTTTGATAATTAGAATCTATCACTCCAGCCAATACATGTACTCCTTGAGCTGCTAATCCTGTCTTAGGTAATATCCGTCCAAAATGATTCTTGGGGATTCTCATACATACCCCAGTAGGGATTTTTCTTATCTCTTTCCTATTCAACCTAAAATTCTCTATACAATGTAAATCATATCCTGCTGAACCAGGTGTTCCTGGACATGGTGGTGGGACATCTTCCCTCACAGTCCAAAATTCAATATTTTGGATCTCACACGTTTGCTGTTCTCTAATCTGCAGATTTGGGGTCATCATTCTGGCTAGAGGTGTACCCCCCCCAAGGGCCTATTACTCAAATTACGTAAGGCAATAGGCAAATTATCCTTCCAATGTTGACATGAATTATTAGAGCTTAATTTTCTCAGTTGTTCTTTCAACAATCCATTCATTCTTTCGATTAGCCCAGATGCTTGTAGATAATATGGAATATGATATATCCATTCAATATTATCCAACACACAATATCTTTTCACTTCTTTGCCCTTGAAATGTGATCCATTATCACTTTGAATCTGCATTGGGGTTCCACAGTATAAACTTACAATATCTAGGGTTTTACAGGTGTTTTTCTGAGTTGTGTCCTTACAAGGACAAGCCACTAGTACACCTGAATAGGTGTCAACACACGTGCATACATATTTACATCTTTTATCCTGGGGTAGTGGGCCAATATAATCTATC
>CM053622.1:76558865-76580122 GCA_028646595.1 Phalanger gymnotis | reverse complement strand
TAGAGAAGGTGATCTAGCCATACCAGATATTAAACTGTACTATAGAGCAGCAGTCATCAAAACTACCTGGTACTGGCTAAGAAACAGAGTTGGGGATCAGTGGAATAGGATAGGTACACAAGATGGAGAAGTCAACGACTATAGCAATCTACTCTTTGATAAAACCAAAGAGGCCAGCTTCTGGGCTAAGAATTCACTATTTCACAAAAACTGCTGGGAAAATTGGAAAATGGTAGGGCAGAAACTGGGCAGAAACCAATGTCTTAAACAATATACCAAAATAAAGTCAAAATGGGTTCATGGTTTAGGACTAAAGGGTGAAACTATAAGCAATTTTGGAGAGCAAGGAATAGTTTACCTATCAGATTTATGGAAAAGAAAAGAATTCATGACCCAACAAGAGATAGAGAGCATTACAAAATGCAAAATGGATAATTTTGATTATGTTAAATTGAAATGTTTTTGCACAAAAAATGCCAATGCAACAAAGATTAGGAGGGAGGCAGAAAATTGGGAGAAAAGCTTTATAACTAGTGTCACTGATAAAGGCCTAATTTCCAAAATATACAAGGAACTGAACAAAATATATGGGAATACAATTCATTCCCCAATTGAGAAGTGGTCAAAGGATATGAACAGACAGTTTTCAGAGGAAGAAATTAAAGATATCTATAGACATATGAAAAAATGCTGGAAATCTCTGATTAGAGAAATGCAAATCAAAACAACTCTTAGATACCATCTCTCTCCTGTCAGATTGGCTAAAATAACAAAACAGGAAAATGATAAATGCTGGGGAGGATGTGGGAAAATTGGAACATTGTTACGTTGCTGGTGGAGTTGTGAACTGATCCAGCCATTTTGGAGAGCAATTTGGAACTATGCCCAAAAGGCCACAAAAATGTTCATACCCTTTGACCCAGCAATACCACTGCTAGGGTTGTATCCCAAAGAGATCAAACAAGTGGGAAAAGGACCCATATGTACAAAAATACTTATAGCAGCTCTTTTTGTAGTAGCTAAGAATTGGAATTTGGAAATCAAGGGGTTGCCCATCAATTGGTGAATGGCTGAACAAGCTGTGGTATATGAAGGTAATGGAATACTGTTGTGCTATAAGAAGTGGGGATGATACGGACTTCATAACAACCTGGAAGAACCTACACGACATAATGCTGAGTGAGTGGAGCAGAGCCAGGAGAACATTATAAACAACCACAGATATATGGATTCTGTGAGGACTAACCCTGACAGACTTGGCTCTTCTCAGCAACACAATGTGCAGAGACAGCTCCAAGGAATTCATGATGGAGAGTGCTGTCTACATCCAGAGAAGGAAGTATGAAGTATGAATGCAGATTGAGGCACACTTCAGGCTTGCCTTTTTCTCTCCCCCCCCCCTTTTTTATCTCTCTTTTGTATTTGTTATTGGGTTGTGTTTTCGATTTTATTTTTGGTTCTGTTTCTTCTTTCTCATGATTTACTCCATTGGTCATAATTCTTCTCCACAACTTGACTAGCGTGTAAATTAATTCAATGCCAAGTTATACATGGAAGTTATATGGGATTCCATGCCATCTTGAGGAGGGAGGGGCGGAGGGAGGGAAGAAAAATCTGGAACTCAAAATTATGTAGAATCGTGTGTTGCAAACTAAAAATAAAAATTAAAAAAAGAATTAACTATTTCACAAAAACTGCTGGGAAAATTGGAAAATAGTATCTCAGAAAATGGGCATAGATCATTATCTTACACCAAATACAAACATAAAATCAAAATGGGGTCATGATTTAGGAATAAGGGCTGATACTATAAGCAATTTGGGAGGGGAAGGAATAGTTTACCTGTCAGATTTATGGGAAAGGGAAGAATTCATAACCCAACAAGAGATAGTGTTACAAAATGCAAAATGGATAATTTTGACTGTTAAATTGAAAAGTTTTTCTATAATCAAAGCCAATGCAACAAAGATTAGGAGGGAAGCAGAAAATTGGGAAAAAAATCTTTACAACCAGTGTCTCTGATAAAGGCTTCATATCTAAAATATACAGGGAACTGAACCAAATATATAGGAATACAAGTTATTCCCCAATTTTTTTTGTTCTTAATCCCCTACCAATCTGGGAGCCTCCCACCCTAAGCTGGGTATTGTGTTTTACCTAAAATTTGTGAAGTGAATTGGATGAATGGGTAGGTAGGAGAGTATGCTAAGTGCCTATTGAGTTCCAAGCCAACTCAGAGATTCTGGGACTGTAGCCATAGGTTCATAAATTTGGACCTGAAAAGGACATTAGATGCCATCAAGGCCAATCCCTTCTTTTCATGGGGGAGAAAATTGAAGCTCGGAAAGTTTAAGTGATTTGCTCAGAGTCAAATAGGTACTAAGGGTCAGAGATGGGATCTGAATACAAGTCTCCCCAACTTAAAATCTAGCACTCTATCAAGTACATTATGCTTCCTCTGAGTCTATGCATCCTCAAACCTTTAGGGCCTTACAATACTCTGATCCCCAAGGTTTATAGAATCAACAGGATTTCAAAGCTGAAAAAAGCCTCAGAGGACATCCAGTCCAAGTGGCATCTCACCAATGATCACCTCTACAATATCCGTTAAAAGTATTATTTAGGCTCTGCATGAATACTTCCAATGAGAGGAGAACCCATCACCTCCTAAAGCAGTTCACTCCACTCTTACATAGCTTTGATTATTTTATTTTATTTTGTTTTTCTTTTTCTTTTGCAGTGGGGAAGGCAGGGCAATTGGGGTTAAGTGGCTTGCCCAAGGTCACACAGCTAGTAAATGTGTCAACTGTCTGTGTTGGTAAGCAAAATGGGCTCCTTAGCACTTAGTTCAACAAGTGCCCTCGAAGAGTTTGGCTTTTGTTTTTGTTGAGTAATTCAGTGTATTTCATTGAATCTTACTAAGTGCTAAGCCCCAGGCCCAAACCCCTGTTAGGTGTAAAACCTATGTGGGTGTGGATTGGCAACTAAGGTGGGGCCCAAGGTGGGGCTAACTCCAGGGAGGGCCTAGCTTACACGTCTGGGACAGCAGAGGCTCTTGGACCACTTGCGTTTAAGTCCACTTCTTTGTGATGATTTTAGGTCACATGGGTGAGTCACATGTGTGACTCACCCCTGACGCTGACAGGGGTTGGCCTCCCTTTTTTTTTGGAGCTCTTTGCCACAGCAGTGGTGCCGTGTGACTCTGGGCCAGCCCTTGTTCTGAGCTCCTGGGCTGAACCTAGATGTTGGTAACTATGAATTGTATTGGGTCCGTCTGTTGATGTTTGTAATTTGTTTGTAATTTGCTCTGAAGTTCAGGGTGCTGGCTTTTTTCCCTGAACTAAGTGAATGATATTTGTGTGCTGAATTAAAGTAAGCTTGCCAGCCCCTTCATCTTGCTTTCCTTAGTTAAGCAGATCAAAAGAACCTGTGCTGTCTGGCAGCTTTCTGGGTGCTGGCTGTGGATGGATATTTCACCCCCACAGAAGCTGCTAGCCCGATTGTGGAAACAGTGTCTGAGGCCAAATTTGAACTCAGGTCCTCCTGATTCCAGGGCTGGTGCTCTACTCACTGCGCCACCTACCTGCCCCGAAAGCTTTGATTATTAGAGAATTACCCTTTTCCTTATATCCCTCTCATTGGCAGCTGATGCCTTCTGTGGTCCCACTAGTTCAGACCACCTCATTATTCCCTCCTTCATCTGCTCTCCTTCTAACCAGGAATACTACCCAGGCCGTCAAGCTCTACACACACATGCACGTGCATGCACACAGTCAAGCGTACACACACACACACACTGATGCAGCATCTATTCCATGAACCCATAGATTGATGGAGAGAGAGAGCTTTGGGCACAATGGCAGACAGTCCCTGACCAGAGTTTAACCCCATTCACTGGCCCCCACAGGACAGGATCTCTGAGCTTCTCCAAAACTGCCATGGTCAGATCTCAGATGGCTTTCCCTGGGGACTAGTCTGTTATGCAATTCCCCACCGTTAGCAGGAATTGTGAGGCTGCTTTTTTCTCTTTATGTATCATTTTGTCCAAGATTTCCCTACTTAAAGGTCACTAAGAAGCTTTGTTCTTGGGTTCTTTTTAGCAAAACTGGAAAGTCTTTGAAATCACCTAATGCAATCCAGTATCTTTGTAGATGAGGAAACTAAGACCTAGATGTGAAGTGACTTGCCCGAGGTCATACAATGAGTCATTGCTAGAACTTGGACTCAAATACTGATCTCTTGACTCCCAAATCAGGGAGTCCAGGACCACATGACCACAACATGACTCTTCCTCCAGATGTTTTATTTGTGCTCATATCCATCTCCCTTACCAACCATTCAATCAATCAGCAAATATACATTAAGCTCTTTTTATGTGTCAGATACTGCATCACTGGTAACTAGATGGTACAGTGGATAGAGTGCCAGGCCTGGAGTCAGGAAGATTCATCTTCCTGAGTTCAAATCTGGCCTCAGACACTTCCTAGCTGTGTGACCCTGGACAAGTCACTTCAATCTGTTGGCCTCAGTTTCCTCATCTGTAAAATGAGCTGGAGGAGCAAACAGCAAACTGCTATAGTATCTGTGCCAAGAAAACCCCAAATGGGGTCACAAAGAGTCAGATATGACTGAAATGAATAAACAACAGCACCATGCTAAATCCTAGGCGTACAAAGAAAAAGAAAAAGAGCTCCCATTCTAATTCAGGAGGCAAAATGTAAATACATATGTACACATGAGTAGCACAGAGTAGGTGGAAGTTAGCCTTAGAGGAGAAGGCTCTAGACACTTCGGGGATCAGGAAGGGTATCTTTCTCTAGGTGTCCTTTGAGCCAGGTTTTGAAGGAAGTCAAGGACATTGAGAAGCCCAGGCGGGAATGGAGATATTCTGGGTTTAGAGGACAACCTGGACAAAGACCCAGAGACATCAATGGGGCAGGACATTTGAGGAACACCAAGGAAGCCAATATGGTCTTAGGCCTGAGACTCAAAGTCCTGGGAAGTTCTGCCTTTGGTCATTATGGGGTAGTTGCCTGGAGGTATGGTCTCAACATATGTATACTCAATATTTTTTTTTTGAATCATAGAAAGACAAAATCAGACCCAACTGGGTAAAAACAGTTAATTACCAAGAAGAATAGGTCTATAAAATTTTGGAATCCTTTCATTTGCTTCCTCCACTCCTCAACATAGACTGCTAAACTGAGTGAGGAAAAAAGTTGTGATTATACTGACTAGCTTCCCTACAGATTTTGATTGGTTAATATCAGCTGGATCCTCTTCTTCTCTTTGCTACATCCCAAAGTCAAGTGACATAATTCTCCATCTCCTCCTTTACTTCAATCTCTGATTAAAAGGTGGCCCTTCTCTTCACCAAGGAAAATGCTTCTAAATGTGCACATATGCCCTTGATCCCATTTCCTCTTGTCTTATCAGCAAATTGTCACTTCAATCATCCTTGCCCTTAAATCTTCAGTCACTCCCTACCACTGGCTTCTATCCTGTTGTCTAGAAACATATCCACTTTCTCCATTACCAGAAAAATCTCGCTAGACCTCCCCTCACCCCCATCCCTTTGAGCTATGGGAAAACTATCTACACGAAGGTCTCTTATCCTTTCACTCAGTTTTCAGTGCTTTAAAATCTGGTTTCCAATTTCACCATTCAACTGAAATTGATATCTAGGAAGTTACTAAAGATCTCTGAATTGCTGTATCCGAATGCCTTTTCTCCACCCTTGCTCTTTCTGACTTCTCTACAGCGTTTGACCCTCTGGACCACTTTCTCCTCCTGGATATTCTCTCCTCTCTGGGTTTTGTGAGCCTGCTCCATCTCAGTTCTTCTAGATCTTACTGCCCACTTTTCAGTGCCCTTTTCTGGATCAGCATTTATATCACCCCTCACCCCTCCAACTGTAGTTCTTTTTTCTACATTCTCTTTCTGTGACTTTATCACTTTACATAGATTTAATCAGCCCTGTGACTCCTAGATCTATCTATCCAGTTCTAGTCCAACATCATAAATTAACTTCCAGGCATTTAAAACTGGATATTCCATAGGCATTTGTGAGTGGGAAGGAAGGTGGGGAGGGTCTCCCTATCTCATCCAGGCTAGAAATGTAGTGATCACTCATAGACCCAATTCCGTTACCTCCTGGCATGAAAGCTTTGACCTGTTTATTTTCCTACCTGAGTTGGCTCACCCTCCCTTAGGTAGCCTGGTAACATGTTTCTCCATTCCATTCCTTCTTCCTACCTCCCCAGGGGCTGAACTCAGTGTGGGCACCCATTTGCCTTAGCTCCACAGCCATTCAGAAATCCCAAGCTCAAGTGATCCACCAGCCTCAGTCTCCCCATTAGAAGGGACTAGAGGCATTTAGCACCATTCCCTTCTTGTCTCTGTTCTAACATTATATTATATGCTACCTTCCATCTCTCACATGTTATGCTCTATATCTAAAGTCCCTTCCAGTTCTGACAGTATATGCACCATAGTCTTTTTTCCAGCTGTAGCCCATTTGACTATGAGTTCCTTGAGAGCAGGGACTATTTTTGCTTTTTGCTTAGCACAGCTCCTGGGCCACAGGAGGTGCTTAATATATTTACATTAACTTGGTGACTATGGCCTTTTTTTCTCTGTTGCTACATGTCATCTATTCTGGTGTCCCATGGTTTTGTTCAGCTCTGATATTCTATATTGTGTCTTATATATTCCATGTACTATGATGGTCTTTCCAGCTCAGATATTCTATATCTTCTGTCTACAGCCCCCTTGGTTTCCAAATTCCCTGTTCTAAGGGTTCCCATCAGCTCTGACAGTCTAAAAATCTATGATCTTGTCATCGAGCTAGAATCAACTTCTCATATAAGTAGGACACATACTAAATCATGTAGTATAGGCATAATGAGGACAGAGTGTGCCAATGCCAGGGCAAGACCCAGGGCCAAGAAGCCTTGGTTGAGGAGTCCAGAGAAACCAGGACTGACTTGGTGTCTGACCTTGTGAAGGGAGAGGAGATGGGGTCGTGGAGGACAAGTTCTACTCAGCCAAGGAGGATAACCTGACCCAAACAAATGGAAATATGACCCTGCACTAACAAGTCACGTGTAAAATGCTTGAAAACACTCCATAGCCTTTGAGAACATGATCTCTCGCTCTACTCACTCTCTTCCTTTTCTTTTTGTTTTGTTGACAAATCCTTGGCTTTCCCAGCTTCAAGGTGACCTCTACGGCCCACAGTTGGGGGCTTGCAGATGAATCAGATATAAGGGAGCTGAGGAGAAAAGAAAGGAAGCCAAGGAGACAAGCTGGGAGCCAGGAAATTGTGAGGGTATTTCTAATTGGCCATTCCATAGTAAATCAAGAAATATTTATTAAGTGCCTACTATGTGCCAGGCACTGTGCCAAGCACTGGTGATATAAAAAGAGGCAAAATACAGTCCCTCCCTTCAAGAAGTTCACAGTCTAACAGAAAAGTCAACACGCAAAAATACAAAAAAGTTGTATACATGATAAGTAGGAAATAATTAACAGAGGGAAGGCAGTAACACTGAGGGGTATTAGGAAAGGCATCCTGTAAAAGATAAGATTTTAATCAGGACTTAAAGGAGCCTAGGTAAGTCAGTAGGTGAAACTAAAAAAGGAAAGCCTTCCAAGCATGGGGGACAGTCAGAGAAGATGCCCAGGTCCAGGAGATGGAACATTTTGTTCATGGAACAGCCAAGAAGGCATCTCAAATCTAGTATATATCAAATGGAATTCATTATCATTCCCCTAGAACCCACTCCTCTTTGTAATTTCCTGATTATTGTCTAGGGTAACACCATTCTTCCAGTCACACAACTTTATACCCTCAATCTTCCTTGACACTTCACCCTCTCTTACGCCAATATCCAGTCAATTGCCAACACCTTGTCAATTCTACCTCCAAAAACATCCCCTTTTCCCTACTCATGGGGCCCTTACCCTAGGTCAGGCCCTCTTTACCTTTCATTTGCATCACTGTAATAGCTTCTTAATTGGTCTCAATGTCTCTAATCTCTCTCCTTTTCCACCCATTTTCCACAGAGTTGCCAAAGTTATATCTCCAGAGGTTCTGACCAACCATGCCAGACCTCTGAAAAAGAAACTCCAATGGCTCCCTATTGCTCCTAGTAAAGTCCAAGTGATTCAACCCAATATGCATTTGTTAAGGGCCTAATAAATGCTTAATAAATGTTTGTTGAGTTGAGATAATTCCCCCTGCCAAGCACTTCCAGATGTTGCCAATACACCTCCAATAACACACCAGCACTCATCCTATATTATGCTTTGACTAATCTCAGAAAATCCTCCATACAATCAGTGTGAGATATTACCTAGTAAAACTATTAAAATGTTTTACTTCCTTCATGAAGGGGTAAAAAAAAAATTTAAAAAGGAATAACCCCTGTAATAATTATTCTTGTTCAGATTCTTTTTTTGCCTTAATTAACTGGAATTTGTACCATCTGGTCTGCATATCTACAAGTCAGTCTTTAGACTGACACCCTCTTCGTGTTGCATAAATATTACCCTGAGGTCAAGGATGGGGGAACTTCTGCCATTAGCTTATTATTATCATTTTGGCTAAATCAAGGAAGGAATTTATCCATCCATAGAACTAATATTGTGATTCCCTGGCTCTCTGTATCCCCAAGCCCAACGGCTCATTAGCTCCCTTTGAAGAAATGTGGGTTATTAACCGAAAACACCATAAATGTCATAGTATTCTGCTGGGTGTCATGCTTGCCTGTAAACGATCAATTATTTCTGGTTTATGGGCAACTTCCCCGGGAATGGTGATGAAGCTAGGGATGGTCCATTGGTTTATCATTGTCTCTTTTCGCCCCGGGGAACAGGCTGTGCAGGCAGAGGAGCATAGCAATGGATCAGGTGTGGCAAAGGTATGAAACACAACGACATTACTGGGAGGAGAATAAAAAAGTACTGTTCTGGGTCTGGCTGCCCATCCCTTTGATGATTTCATTCCATTACATTTAACAAACATTTATTAAGTGCCTACTATGTGAGAAGCACAGTGTTAGGTGCAGAGGACATAAGGGAAAAAATTAAATCAATGGAAACAGCTCTGTCTCTGCCACCAACTCCACTACTATCAAAGAGTCTATACTCTACCTGTCTAGATACAAAAGATCATTTCCTAGCATCAGAGAAAATATAGAAATTCATTCAGTCAGTCAACAAGCATTTATAAAGCACCTACAATGTGCCAAGCACTAGACCAAGAGCTAGAAATACTAAGGAAAGAAGAAACAGTTCCTGACCTTGAAGAGACTGATAATAAAAGAAACACTACAGATGCAGTAGATGAGCTAGTAGATGAAAAGTTACCTTAAAGCAAGGGTTCTTAACCCTTTAAAAGCCACGCCCCCCTTTAGGAGACTGGAAAGCTCTATGGACCTTTCTCAGCATCAAGGTCTTAAATGTATAAAACAAAATGCAAAGGAAGCCAAAGGCTATTGGAAACAAATATTGTTGTAAAATTTTCCCATTCAAGCAAATGGATGCCTTGAAATCTATCAATAGACTCCTCTCACACCCCAGAGACTTCAAGTTGAGAATCCCTACTTAGAAGGAACGGCTCTAGAAGCTGGAGAGCCTGAGAAAGGCCTGCCAAGGAAGGCAGGATTTAATCTGAGTCTTGAAGGAAGTCAAGGATTCTAAGATGCAGAAGAGAAGAGAGAGAAGGCATTCCAGCAATCAGGCAGCCAGTTCAAAGGCATAGAGATAGGATATGTAGTGTGTGAAAAATAAAGAGCAAGGAAGCCAGTAGGGCTGGATTTTATGATATGTGGAGAAAAGAAGAGTTTAAGAAAACTGAAAAAGTGAGAGGGGAGTTGCAAAGAGCCTTAAATGACAAACAAGGTGTTAATATTATGCCCAGACTTAATATAATTATACGTATATATATATATAATTATGTAATTAATATAATATTATACCCAGACTTAATATAATACCCAGAGGTAGTAGAGCCACAGGAGTTTGTTTGATAAATGGTGACATGGTTAGCCCTACTTTTATAGGAAGATCGGTTTGTCAGGTAGATGGAGAATGGACTAGAGTAGGGAGACACCTGTGAATTGAGACACCTGGGTTCTAGTCCCAGTTCTGTCTTTAATTTGTTATATAATCTTGCACAAAGTGCTTCATCACTCTTGATTCATTTTCCTTGTCTATAAAAGCAGTCATTGGTATTAGATGGATCATATTGCTAGAGCTTCAAGAGGCCTAGTCACTTTTTCACTCTCCCAAAGGATCATCGAATATAGAAGGTCAGAGCTGAAAGAAAGGCAGGACAAAGCGAAGAGGTGAGAGGGGGAAGCTAGAAGACACAGTAGATAGAGAGCCTGACCTGGAGTCAGGAAGACTCGTCTTCATGAGTTCAAATCCAGCCTCAGATACTTAATAGCTGTGTGACCCTGAGCAAGTCACTTAACCCTGTTTTACTTCAGTTTCCTCATCTGTAAAATGAGCTGGAGAAGGAAATGTCAAAACCACTCCAGCATCTTTGCCAAGAAAACTCCATGAGAGGTCTCAAAGAGTTGGATATGGCTGAAAAATAATTAAACAAGACAGTGAAACTATCTAGCTTGCAAATTGTCTAGTCAAAAGTCTTTTAATGAATGGGAAAACTGAGAAACTCTGAAACCATTTTCAAAATCATAATAGCTAATAATGATAATGATGAGATATTGCTTCATGGTTTGCAAAGCATTTTACAAATATCATCTCATTTTATACTCACAACAGCCAAAGGGGAAGGGGATAGGTGCCATCAACATTATTATTGCCATTTTCCATATGAGAAAACAAAGGTTAAGTAAGTTGCCTAGGGTCATATAGTTAGTCATTTGAAACTCAATTCTTCCTGGATCCAGGTCCACTGCTCTGTCCACTGTGCCACCTAGCTGCCTGAAATAAGCTTGTAAACTTATCTAGACCCAACAATTTTGTTTTTACAGATGAGAAAATGGAGGCATAGATAGGTTAGATAATTTGCCCAAAGTCACCCAGCAGCAGAAGCAGTGTATGAGCTGGTCTCTTTCTACAGTACCACACTCTGAGATTGCTCCCATTGCTAATCTTCTCTTTTCCAAGGGACTTTTCACCTCTGGTATCCTATGATTCTAATTCTGTGAAGTAGAAAGAATTCTGATTGGGAGTGAAGAGCTCAAGATTGGAGTCCCAGGTCTTCCATTGTGTCCCAGTATGATCATGCGGGAATTCTTCCCTTTCCCTGGATCTCAGTTTCCTTATTTTAAAGCAAAGGTATTTGATGCTAACATCCTTTCCAGAACCAACTTTCTAAAACAGAGCTCAGACATCTGTCTGACCAGTTGTGTCCATCAACCAAAGTGACCCTTATCTGACTGACCATGTATAAAAATACTATTCAACTTTACAAGTACAGATGAAAGAGATTTGTAAGGGGGCAGAGCCAAGATGGTGGCTAGAAAGCAGGGACTTGCCTAAAGCTTTCCCCAGGTCCCTGCAAACACCTATAAAATGGCTCTGAACAAATTCTAGAACTGCAGAACCCACAAAACAGCAGAGGGAAGCAGGGTTCCAGTGCAGGATAGTGTGGATGGTCACTGGGTAAAGTCTATCACAGGGAGCTGGGAGTGGAGAGGAGCAGAGCCCAGCGTGGGCTGCTCCCAGACCAACCAGACCTGGAGCCAGGCAGAACAAGCAATAGTGCCCTGAATCAGTGAGCTGTGGCAGTTACCAGACTTCTAACCCACAAATGCCAAAGACAAAAGAGGAGGTTAGTGCGAAAAAACTACTGGGACTGAGTGAAAGGAGTTGGCAGTTGGCCACTGCCCCGGGGGCAGTAGAGGTGGTGCAGCTCTGAGGCTGCTTCCAGAGCTACAGCTGCAGTTGTTTTCAGCCCCAGGAAAACCTGGTGGAAGGAATTAACCAGCAGATGAGAGCAGAAGTGAAGAGCCTGCTTGGATCTAAGTCACGGTTTAGGTTGGCAGTTCTTGGGAGAGGAGCAGCACTGGTGTGGCAGAGCTTGCTGTGTAGAAATAGCTCTTAAAACAACAGCACAGCTCCTCAAGCTTGGGATAAAGTACTCTCTACTCTACAAGCAGTCATACCCCAACGAAAAGCTCAAGGGTCAAGTAGTTGGCTGGGAACATGAACAGGAAGCAACAATGGTCTCAGATTCAGACTCAGACTTTGGAATCTTTCTTTAGTGACAAAGAAGACCAAAACATACAGCCAGAAGAAGTCAACAAAGTCAAAGGGCCAACATCAAAAGCCTCCGAGAAGAACATGAATTGATCTTAGGCCATGGAAGAGCTCAAAAAGAATTTGGAAAAGCAAGTAAGAGAAGTAGAAGAAAAAATGGGAAGAGAAATGAGAATGATGTGAGAAAACCATGAAAAAGAAGTCAATGACTTGCTAAAGGAGACCCAAAAAATACTGAAGAAAATAACACCTTAAAAATAGACTAACTCAAATGGCAAAAGAGTTCCAAAAAGCCAGTGAGGAGAAGAATGCCTTGAAAGTCAGAATTAGCCAAATAGAAAAGGAGGTCCAAAAGATCACCGAAGAAAATGCTACCTTAAAAATTAGATTAGAGCAAGTAGAAGCCACTGACTTTATGAGAAATCAAGATATTATAAAACAGAACCAAAGGAATGAAAAAAATGGAAGACAATGTGAAATATCTCATTGGAAAACTACTGACCTTGAAAATAGATCCAAGAGAGATAATCTAAAAATTTTTGGACTACCTGAAAGCCATGATCAGAAAAGAACCTAGATATTATCTTTCACAAAATTATCAAGTAAAACTACTCTGATATTCTAGAGCCAGAGGGTAAAATAGAAATTGAAAGAATCCACCGATCTCCCCCTGAAAAAGATCCCAATAAAAAAAAAAAGAACTCCTAGGAATGTTGTCACCAAATTCCAGAGCTCCCAGATCCAGGAGAAAATACTGCGAGCAGCCAGAAAGAAACAATTTGAGTAATGTGGTAACACAATCAGTATAACACAAGACCTAGCAGCTTCTACATTAAGGGATTGAAGGGCTTGGAATATGATATTCTGGAGGTCAAAAGAGCTAGGATTAAAACCAAGATTCACTTGCCCAGCAAAACTAAGTATTATGCTCCAAGGCAACATATGGATTTTCAATGAAATAGAGTACTTTCAAGCTTTCTCAGTGAAAAGAGCAGAGCTGAATAGAAAATTTGACTTTCAAACACAAGAATCAAGAGAAGCATGAAAAGAAAAACAAGAAAGAGAAATCATAAGGGACTTACTAAAGTTGAACTGTTTACATTCCTACTTGGAAAGATGATGTGTATAATTCATGAGACCTCAATATTAGGGTAGCTGAAGGGAATACAGATACATAGAGAGACAGAGGGCACAGGGTGAGTTGAATATGAAGGGATGATATCTAAAAAAATAAAATCAAATTATGGGATGAGAGAGGAATATGTTGAGAGAGGGAGAAAGGGAGAGATATAATGGGATAAATTATCTCGCATAAAAGTGGCAAGAAAAAGCAGTTCTTTGGAAGGGAAGAGGGGGCAGGTGAGGGGGAATTAGTCAATCTTGCTCTCATCAGATTTGACTTGAGGAGGGAATAACATACACACTTAAATAGGTATCTTACCCCACAGGAAAGAAAGAGGAAGGAGATAAAAAAGGGGATATGATAGAAGGGAGGGCAGATAGGGGGAGAAGGTAATCAAAAGCAAACATTTTCAAAAAGGGACAGGGTCAGGTAAGAAAATTGAATAAAAGTGGACAGGGTAGGAGGGAGCAAAATATAGTTAGTCTTTCACAACATGAGTAGTGTGGAAGAGTTTTGTATAATGATACACATGTAGCCTATGTTGAATTGCTTGCCTTCTTAGGGAGGGTAAGTGAGGAGGGAAGGGGGAGAGAACTTGGAACTCAAAGTGTTAAAAGCAGATGTACAAAAAAAGTTGTTTTTACATGCAACTGGGAAACAAGATATACAGGCAATGGGGCATAGATGTCTATCTTGCCCTATAAGAAAGTAGGGGTAAAGCAGATGGGGGGAGTGGGATGACAGAAGGGAAGGTTGACTGGGGAATGGGGCAATCAGAATATATGCCATCTTGGGGAAGGGTAGAAATAGGGAGAAAATTTGTAATTCAAACTCTTGTGGAAATCAATGCTGAAAACTAAAAGTACTAAAAATAATTTCTGAACCACCCTCCCTAGGGACCAAGATGGTAGAAGGGAGAGAATAACTTTGGGTTTTGCTCTGTCTTTTCAGTAAATTATACAAAAGCTAATTTTCAGTAAGTATGTAAGAGATAATTAATGTTAATTGATTAGGTGATATTGGGATGCTAATCACTATTGATTATATGGGTGAAAACATCAGAACCCCATTGCCTCAGAACTTGGAAGAGCGAAATCTAATCAGCTGTGCTACAGTGATCCAACCTGTTGGTGTGGGTTGGGATAGTGAGCCCAGAACCTCTCTGAAGTTGAATCTGTGGCTTAATATAACAATTAAAATTGTTATGAAATATTTCATTTATTCATCTAAGTAATATTTGCAGAATACCTACTGTGTCATCATCACTTAGCTATATACTGAAGGGGAATACAGAGATCTATGAGAGTTTTTTGCCCCTAAGTTTTCCATCCTTTAAATACATGGAGGGAAAAAAAGGGAATGAGAAAAGGGATAATTTTGATTAAATTAAATTTAAAAATTTTTGTTCAAACAAAGCCAATGCAACCAAGATTAGGAGGGAAACAGAAAACTGAGAAAGATTTTTACAACCAGTGTCTCTGATAAAGGCCTCATTTCTAAAATATATAGATAACTGAGACAAATCCCCAATTGATGAAAGATCAAAGGATATGAACAGGCAGTTTTCAGAGGAAGAAATTAAAGATATCTATAGTCATATGAAAAAATGCTCTAAATTACTATTGATTAGAGAAATGCAAATCAAAACAACTCTTAGGTACCACATCACACCTGTCAGATTGACTAATATGACAAAACAGGAAAATTATAAATGCTGGAGATGTGGGAAAATCAGAACACTAATGCATTATTGGTGGAGTTGTGAACTGATCCAACCATTCAGGAGAGCAATTTGGAACTATGCCCAAAGGTCTATAAAAATGTGCATACCTTTTGACCCAGCAATACATCTTCTAGGACTGTATCCGAAACGGATCATGCAAATGGGAAAAGGACCCATATGTACAAAAATAGTTATAGCAGCTTTTTTGTGGTGGCAAAGAATTGGAAATTGAGAGGATGTCTATCAATTGGGGAATGGCTGAACAAGTTGTGGTATATGAATGTAATGGACTACTATTGTGCTATAAGAATGAGAACAGACAGACTTTATCACAACCTAGAAAGACATACGTGAACTGATGCTGAGCAAGGGGAGCCAAACGAGGAGGACATTGTACACAGTTACAGACACGTGCGATGACTAAATTTTATAGACTTGGCTCTTCTCAGCAATGCAAGGTTCTAAGACAACTCCAAAAGACTCGTGATGGAAAATGCTATCCACTATCCAGAGAAAGAATTATGGAGTCTGAATGCAGATTGAAGTAAACTATTTGCTCTCTCTTTTTTGTTTTGTTTGTTTTTCTTGTGGTTCATTCCATTGGTTATAATTCTTCTTTGCAACATGACTAATGTGAAAATATGTTCGATGTGAATGTATGTGTAGAGCCTATATCAGATTGCACACTCTCTTGGGGAGGGTGGAAAGACAGGGAGAGGGACAAAATTTGGAACTCAAAAGCTTGTGGAACTGAATGTTGTAAAATAAAAATTAATTAATTAATTTAAAAGAAAAAAAAAAGAAAGAGATTTGTAAGATTCTAGAGGTCATATTCTATTTGGATGAAATCTCAAGTTCCCCAAATGAGAAAAGGGACCAAACTGGACATGTGTTAGGGACAGTCTAGTCCAATCCTTTCACTTTATATTTTTATATATTTTATTGATAACTTTCTATTTTTACCTGACAGCCATTTTGAGGCCTACCATCTCCACCTGCCCTGATTGAACATTCCCCTGTACCAACAATCAAGTGACAAATCTGAAAATATATGCAACATTATGCCCGAGCAATCTCCTACCCCCATGCTACCAAGGGGTGGTATGTTTTATTATCTATTCTCCAGAATTATCTCTGTCCTGCTACCAGAGTTTTGCTTTTAGTTGTCTTTTCATTTACAGTGTTGTAATCATAGTTTAAATGAGTTCTTTGATTCTGCTTTTTTTATTCTGCATTAATTCATCCTATGCTCACATTTCTATGAATTTGTCATATTTTTCATTCTTTATAGTACAATGATATTCAACTGTATTTATATACCATAGATTTTTTTCTGCCAGATTTCAATCAATGGGCCCCCACTTTGTTTCCAACTCTTTGTTATCACAAAAGTGTTATTATGAATGTATTTATGAATATATTTATGTATATACATATAAAATAAATGTTTATGTTTATATATGTATATGTATGTATATACCTAACAAAAGTCTTCTCTCTCTCTCTCTCTCTCTCTCTCTCTTTATATATATATATATATATATATATATATATATGTATATATATATATACATGTATATGTGTATATACACACATATATTTATGTATATGCATATGTATACTTATACGTACATAAATGTATATGGGTTATGCATATACATGTATATGTGCTATACAAGTGCGTATATACTTGCTCATATGTGTGTATGGGGGAGAGAGAAAGACAGAAAGAGGGATATACACAGAGAGACAGAGAGAGAAAGACAAATAGACAGAAATACATATGCATACATATACATATACATATGTATATATATATATAGAAAGAGAGAGAGAGAGAGAGAGAGAGAACCTTATTAGGTCTTATATGTAGTTTCTGCCTTTGATTTCCTTGTTGTATGTACCAAGTAGTGGGGAGTTTTTTCTAGGTCAAAGAATATGAATGGTCTGTCACTTTTCTTGCATAATTCCAAATTGAAATCTAGAACATATGGAGGAAAATCGCGGAGGCACCAATAATGTCTTTCTGTGTCTAACTTATATCAGGCCCTCCAGCATGGACTGTTCCCATTTTTTGTCATCTTTGTCAATTTGGAAAGTTTGAGGTGAAACCTTAGAGTTGCATTTGTGTGCGTTTCCTTTATTGGTAGTGATTCATAGAATCATGATATGATGGATTTAAAGCTAGAAGGGAACTTTGAGAGCATTTAGTCAATCCTTTCATTTAACAGAGGAAGAACTAATGTACACCCAGTAAGATTATGACTTACCCAAGGTCAAATACTTGTTGTTTGTCCTTTGTTCTAGAAGAGGACCATGGCACCAGGAAGATGATGCCTAGACTTGCAAATGAATTGGATTTAAGTGAGGAGGTCTGTGCAAGATCACCAGCCTCTCTCATCCAAAGCCATCTGGGTCCAGTGGTCCAATATTCATCAGGCTGACTGGAGATGGCCCTGGATGCAGTGGGAAACCTTGGCCTTTTTAAGCTAAGGTATTTCCCAACTCAGTTTGACTGAGGCAAGGCCTATTCAGTGATTAAGGCTAGGTAAGATACGAGACAAAGAATGACTTATAACTGTATATGACTTACCCAAGGTCAAATAGAAAGTAAATAACAGAATTGGGATTTGAATACACATCCTTGGACTGTACTTTCAGTTCCCTTAGTTCTCTTTTAATTCTACTGTACTGTCTCAAGTTCCCCACCCCCATTTTTCATTGGAGGAACCTGAAATCCAGAGAAGTAAGAGAGCTTATGCCCGATGTGCTTGGCCCTCTCCTGTAATCCCCTCTCAAAAACCTGCAATGGGTTTTGGGATAACATCGTCACTTTTTCACTCTCCCCAAAGAATCACAGAAGGGAGATACCTTGGGAAAAAGAATAGAAACATTAGAGCTAGAAGGGCCTTTATAAAATATGTAGTTGAAAATTATTTCCAAGTAAGAAAACTGAGAACTGAGATGAGTTTTCAAATAATTTGAGAGACAATATAGCCCACGTTGAAGGCATCAGTTCACCAAGTCATACTTGGACTGAGCCACACCTGACATTTCCTTCCTTTCCAGTTCTTTGGGGTTCAGATCTTTGAGCATCTTGAATAATAATAAATAGCATTTATATAGTGTCTCAAGGTTTACAGAACTCTTCACATAAATGTTATGATTTTATACTCACAATAGCCCTGAAAGGTAGAGTCTGTCATTATCTCCATTTCACAGTGGAAGAAACTGAGAGATAGAGGTTAAGTGGCTTGCCCAGGGTCACACAGCTAGTTAGTGTCTGAGGCTGGATATGAACTCAGGTCTTCTGACTCTGGGATCAACTCTTTCTCCATTGCACTGCTCAATATCACACCTGCATCTCTTGGCTCTTAAAGACTTACAGAGTTCTTTCCTCACATTTGCCTAGCATTATCACCCCAATTTTACAGAGAAGGAAACTGAGTCTCAGAGGCAGTAAAAAGACTCACCTAAAGTCACAGAGGTAGAAACTAAATATGTTTGGAGGGCTTGAACTCAGAAGGGGCACTTGAACCCCGGTCTCTTTCCCAGAATGCAAGACCAGTACTTTTTATACTGTTTGATGCTGCTTCAATGGGGCTGGGCTTCCTCTAGTTCTCCCAGGTCCCTCTGGCCTTGGCTTAGTTGTCCCCTTTCTTTCCCTCAGCTCATCTAGGCACAAGAAATTGGTATAGTAACTGTGCTTTATTAGTAACTAAAGGAGAAAAAATAAAAACATGAAGTGAAATGAACCATACTTTAGAGATCGATTAGTTTTCTTTGTTTTGTGAAGGTCATTGGGATGAAGTAACCTGCCCAGGGTCGCCAGCTAGAAAGTGTCTAAGATCAAATTTGAACTCAGGTCCTCCTGACTCCAGGGCCAGTGCTTTATGGGCTTCACCACCTAACTGCCGCAAGAGCAATCATTGGGTGACCCGATAGCACACAGCTTTGTAAGCTAATGGCCCCACTCCCTTCTAGCTCACATCTGCACTTGGCCCTCAAACAGGAGCACAGTCCATGAATCTTCTCCCCCACCGTCCCACTGACACTGTGTACAAGGCCCTGCTCACTTACTTTTCTTTTTTCCCCCAGTTTTTGAAAGGAAGATTTATTTAACAAGTTTCACTTAGCACAATACACCTGAAAGGAAATCACGGTACAATGCAAATCATCGGTTCCTGACAAAATCCTGGAGCAGACCATCTAACAGATGTAAAAGAGCTCCTAAAAGGGAATCGACGCAGTCACCCGCGTTAGGGGCCATAGCCGGGGTAGATGAGCAGGTCAGGGCACTCATAGCATGTCTCACTCTTCAACTGAAGGGAGGCAATGAGGCATAAGAAAGACCTAGAGTCTTGTCAAAGGAGCTGGACCCAAGCCCTGCCTCTGTTCCTTGTCCTCCTGGGGTGACCAAAACAACATGGATCCCTTCATTCAACTCTCAATCAACATTGTATAGAGAGTAATACATCAGGCTCTAAGAAAAACACAATAGTTCAGTGAGACAGAATCCCTCCCATAGTAGAACCCAGTCTAGAAGGAGAGATAAAAACACAGGCACATGGAAAAAGAGGACCAATGATTAAAATAATTAAACAGGATATCTATAACAGAGAGGTCATGGTTTGATGGTACAGAGTGATACTCTGTGTATATGTATACATATATACATGTGTGCTTAAATAAACAATATAGACAATATGGGCTTAAATATTATATTATTCTGTGTTTGGTATGTATGCATATATATGTGTACATGTATATACATGTGTGTATATGCATGTGTACACATGCATCTATGGTCATGGAGGAAATTTGTTTTTTTTCATTATATACATATATTACAAAGAATTTCTCTCTCTTTTCTTTTTTCCCATTGGATGAGGGACAGAAGAGAAAGAAAAGAGATTACTATTAATTTAAAAAAAGAGAGAATTGGGGAGTGCTACGGCTATGGAATATTGCATGAACTTTTCAGATGAGATGAACATAATATTAGTTTTAGTTAACTGTTTTGCTTTATTATAACGGACTTCTCACAGAGGAGGACTAATCCGTAGATATGTATAGTGAGAAAACAAAACATATAAATCTTTAAAATTCAAGCAATTAAAAAACATATGGGAAAAGGGAGTGGGAGGCAATGTGGGGCAGTGGGAAGTTGGATTTGGAGTTAGAAGAGGTAGTTTTGAATCCTCTTCAGCCTTGGATAAATCTTCTAACCTACCTGAGTCCCAATATCCTGATCTTAAAATGAGAGGATGTGATTAGACGACTACTAGGATCCCTTTCAGTTCTAAATCTATGATCTTACCATGTGATCTGATAAGTCACTTAACTTGTCTGTACCTCAATTTTCTTCCATTAGAATGACAATAATTGTTCTATCCACATGATGGGTTATAGCAATAAAGCAGTTTGCATTTGTAAAATGCTATAGAAATAGAATGCACTGTTATTATTTACAGGAAATGCCCCATCTTCCCAAAGCAAAACTGACTCCCCACAGCCCCAGCCCCAATCTTTGTCTCAGCCCCTGGAAAGCACATTTCACAACATGATTTAACCACCTTATTATTTAATAAAACTGTCAGAACATCTGATTTGTGCAATATACACAGCTTTCTTGTTTTGTTTTGTTTTTTGATCCCCTCCTTCACAGATTCAATAAAGCCTAGTATTCAGCCGAAGTTGTTACCAGCAGACAGAAGAGTGACAGGGAACATCAAGTACCAGGGAGATGATGGGGCCAATCTACCTAGAGATTGCATAAATGATGAGGTACCACCTGGAAGCAGAGCATCATGGGGAGTCAACCTAGGAATACACCTTGAAAAGGGTCAGCTTTTGTTAATATAGACTAGTCATTAGCCCAACTGTTGCTGATCATCTCTGCTGGTCTGAGTGGATTGAGATGGTGAAAAGTGGGAGTAGGGGCAGGGAATTGGAAGAGAGGTACACTGGTGATGCTGGCACAAAGGTTTTCCTGATATCCCTAGACAATGCCAAATTTCCCCATGGAGGTTTCATACAGGCATTTTTGTATCTCTTACTCAAGCTGTGTGCAGGGATCTGCCCATGGCAGATACTAAATAAATAATTCTTAAGTGAACAAATAAATGGTGATGGCCATTTGCTAGAGCCAGGCCCTGTTACTAGCTAGATCTG